>JAWNNM010002784.1:0-600000 GCA_035044965.1 Lordiphosa andalusiaca
TGACACGAAAGCGAAAATGTGCTAATCGGCTGTCACAAAAAAAATGCATGCATTTTTGGCGCACTTCAAAGAAAAAAGCAAAGCAAAATAACGGTACACTTCCAGAGCTCAAAGTAATTCTTAGAATGAGTGAAAATGATGAAGAATAAAAGAAAAAAAAAAGAATGAGCATGAAACATATTCAGAGTAGTGAGTTATTTGCCTTTAAAATGATAGGTTAGAGAGTGTGCTAATCGGTTGTCGGGCAGTGTATTTCATTTTCAGTGAAAGGACTTATAATTACTCAAAAAACTATCAGAGCAAAGAATGTGTTTTAGTCTAAAACATCTAAAACTTTTAGATGACTGTAGAAACACCACAAAACCTGGTATTGCATAAACTGTCCTTAATTTTAAATATATTTCCAAATGGGTTGCAAACCGGTTTTGAACCGAACCGGTTCGATTCCGGAACTCCAAATTGTATTTTACTGTGAACCGAACCTTGAACCGAACCTCTTTTGAATTTAAAGCTGAACCCAAACCTGTTTCGAACCTAAAATATCGATTCGGTTCAACAAAAAAGGGTGGACATCACACAAAAAGTAAGTAGTTTAGGATTAAATTAACTTCTGATAAATTATTGCTTTGTTTTATATTAATATGGTGTCCAGCATGGACTGAACCAAGGTTCGAACCAAAACCTTCTTTCAAAAACCGCGAACCAGAAATTTTTGAACCCTAACCATTGGTAAATTTTGGTTCGAACCAGCGTTCCGGAGATCCAAACAAAAATATGGGTTTGCAGCCCTGATTTCAACTTAATCCATCAATCAATCAAGCTGCTTAAGACTATTTCAAAATACCCTCTGCAGGGCTACAACAAATGAAACTCTACGTAAGAAAAGATCAAAAACCTTCACTCATTAATTCAATTCGTTTCAATGCCACAATTATAAAATATAAAACTATCTAAAGTTTTACAAACTGGCAGCTCCTACTAAAATATCAGTTAAAACAAATACCTGCAAGAGTTTTAAAGTTCCCTTTCGCTTGGAAATGCCTTCAAAATCTTCCTTTTGCTTAATTCTTTATCCTTGTGGTTAATATATTCTATCCGACGTACCCAATAAAGCTCTTAAAGAACATGACTCACTCGGAAACAAAATTAACCGCCAACTTTTAAAGGTATTTTAAAACTTTAATGGATTTTTCTGTCAGTTAAAGGCATGCCTCATAGCTCAATCATTTCTGCGCCATATTGGACGACCGCTAGAATTAATTATATTTGTAATTAGGGCTGCAAGCCGATTTTAAACCGAACCGGTTCGAACCCGGAATTCCATTTATTTTATTGCTAGGCAAACCTTGAACCGAACCCGATTTTACATGAAAGCTAAGCCCTGAACTGTTCTCAACTTAAAATTTCAGTTCTGTTTCAAACAAAATTGATCGGTAACAAAAATTTGACCAACTGCCTAGCGACTTTAATTGTTATATGGTTGGTTTAACTCTTAAAATATGTAAAGTGCCATGCAACACGTAGAAAATCGTTTAGACTTACTTATAAAATCCTCACCCATAATACCGTCTGTTTTTTAATCTCCTTGACTCATAAACTTCTTAGATAATTCCCAAAAACAAGTGTCTAACATTGGGCGTTTTCAGAGGATTAATCCGATTTACGATTGCCGATTTTACCTGCTGAATACAATGATTTCCGATTGTGATTGGTAAATATGACAATCATGTTTGCTGAGATGGAATCAAACGAAACCTATGATTGGTGAAATCTATTATTGATTGTTTGTCCAAAATTTACTGACACACTGGTAGTGTTAAAAGCCCTTACAAATTGTGCATCAAATAAGTCGTCGAAATGTTTTAAAGCCAGAAAATAGCCTCACTTAGCAATCAGTGACATTCAGCAGAGAATCATTAGCAATCGCAAATCATAAATCAATAGTCGCCAATCGGATTTATCTGCTGAAAGCACCCATTGGTAATATTTTTCTTCGAAATGGTATTTTACTTTGCAGTAAATTATGTATTGAATATTCCTATGTGTTCTACTTATCGAATTTGAACAAAGAACCACGCGAATTCTACACAATTTGTGTAGTTTTTACGTTTTTCAGTTATACAGATTTTGGGAATATACATTCTTGAATTTGCGATATATATCTTACAAAATTATAGGATAAATTTGGTACCTTTTATTGCGAACGCAACAAAAATTTGAAACCAACTTGATATGAATGCAGACGCTTTAAATTTGGTAGCTCTAATTCTGCTAGTCCTTGAGATCCAAGTGTTCAAACAGACAGAAGACAGTTAATCAATTTTAGAATATATAATATATAATATCGGATATGCTTCCTTTCGTCAATTAAATACTCTACAATTAATGGGTACAACGACTCTTTAAACGCCACAAAATGAATGCCTAGCGGAGACAGCAACCAGACTACAAAGCTTTGCCATAAAAAGCTTTCAAGCGGCACAAACATTTGTATAGCACACTTTTGCGCGCACATTTACGAACCATTTTATTTTCATTGTTTTGTCTTCCCCTCAAACACCGCTCGCCGCTTGCCGCAGACTATTCGTGTGGTCATTAATTTTTAAACTTTTGCCTGGGGGCATTGTTGTTTAAACAAATAAAACTAAACTAAGCGTAAATACTTAAGAATGGAATAAACGCCACAAGAAGATTTCGATGTGTGAGTAGAGCTGGGACAATTGTCCGGGATTCGTGTGCGTGTGTGTGTGTGTGTGTGTGTGCGGGAGTTAAACTTTAAATTGTCCATGGCTACGTGCCCTGCATGCGGAGTTCATAAATCCAAGCGCTAAATGTAAACATCAACAGTTGCGTTCCACGAGGACTTTGGACGGCCAACACAGCCAACAACAAAAACTTGCAAAAGTTCAAACGCAAACTAATGCAGCCCAGGACCTCCCCCCCGTTCCCTCAACAGCCCTTTCTCGAATAGCCACTTTCACCGTTGTTTCTATTCTAGTTGCTCCTGTTATTGTTGTTGGTGTGCTTAATGCGCGATAGCCAAATCTGTGTGTGTGTGTGTATGTGTGTGTGTGGGTGGGTCGGTGTGAAGGTGCTGGCTGCTCCATGGGCTTCCAAGGCAAATAAAGTAAACTTTATTTTTGTTTTGTTTGTCGTATACGCAATGGCCTTAAGAATCGTTTCGTCCTGCATCCTTACGCATGTGTTGGCCAGTGGTAATGACCTCCTCTCGCCCTCTCTCTTTCGGTGACCTTAAACTGGCTAAGCCGATAACGCCAACTGCATACAATTTGTGTAATTTAATTGTTTGTTTGTTTTTTTTTTTTTTTTGTAAATCTTTCTCGTTAATTAAGTGAAATGCATTTGAAAGACTTGAATGAAATTATCTAATCAACTTGCGCTGTGATTGATAAGCCAATCTGGGTGTGCTTCAGTACTGATTAATTAGCAAGTCAATTGTTCTAGTGTTTAAGATTATAGATTATTAATAAGATTGCATTGTCTCTTGAAATATACTCGAGTAGCCATAATAAGGGGACGTGGGATATGGGAGTGGACGAGTGCACTAGGAACGGATCAGCATTGCAGGACAGTTTACTAAAAACAGAACTAAAGCAGAACTCTAATGAGAGCAATAAGCATCTGACTGAGTCAACACTCCATCTTTATGGCCCCGAAACATTACCAAATGAAAGACTGAATAAAGTATTTTTGTTACAAAAACGATGTATGACCTATTGGGGTCACACATAGGCTTTAGGGTTCTTAATAAGGCCGGGTGATTATTTGGTTACGTTTGACTTAGAAGTCCAGGAGGATTTTTGGCAATTGCCAATTGTTTTGGGGGCCTCTTGGCCGCTTCCTCCAAAGAAGAGAACCGTGTGGAATTGCTGGGCAGCTGCAAATGTGATGTTCTAGAGTATCTGCGACTCCAGGTTCCGCACACATTTCCTGCAGCTGTCCTCTGTCGTTATGCCTAGCTTTATCGCATGAGCGGCTGCTTGGCAGTGACCCGTTAGTATGCCAATGAGCAGTCTACAGTCTCTTCTCTGGAGCTGTAGCAGATAGGTATGACCTTATTAGTCGACCTTCATTTTGCGTTGAATCTATTAAAAATTGGGTAAAAGGATATCATCAGCGTCTTATTAGCTCACCAAGATAAGTAACGGCCACACAAGTGAATGGCAAAGGGAAATTTCAATGTCCCAGCAAACATTTTATGTAATTTTTGATCAAGTTCGACTCTTTTTCGAGTCGTAAGGCTGATTAAAATAGTCAAAAATTCACTTTTTATGATCACAAATGATAGTTTAGTCTTGCAATAATGTTACCCTTGCCGCGATTCTTTTAGAAGTGTAGTTTTTTACCCGTTCATCTGATCAGTTTCCAATCAGTTTCGTGTCCTTTGAGAGTATTTTTGTAGTCTAGTTACACACAAATCACATTGTGAGCATTTTCATAAGTCATTTTCGAATCTGAATTAATCGCACATAATAGGCATCGCTTTCGGATCATCAAAAGCAGTCGGAGCAAAATTCTTTTAGATTTGGTTCCTAAAAACGACGAATCTTATAAGATTATTCTTGGTGTTGACCATTAATTGTCTACAAAATGGCAAATTGCTTCGAATGAAACGAATAAATCTAGCTCAGATAAGAAGGCGTTGAAACCCCCAAAAGACAGGATGAAAAAAGAAGCGGCTCTAGTCATACCAGCGTATCTGGTTAAGGGTCTCTGGCGCTGATTGTTTGGGACGCTGAATTCTCATACTAAGAAGGTAATTCGTGATTTTTCTTGGGTCTTGGACATGCCGGACTAAGCGTAAGATAATGAGGATAAGTTTAATGGGCTTTTGCAGCTGTACTAGAATATTTGTTATTAGTTAAAAAATTATTCGCCTATTATTTATTCTGATCCGAATAAATTATTAAGAAAATAATTTTCGACTATTTTTATTTAGAAAAAGTTTATCAAATAGTGTACAATTTTAATAATTTAAATAATATAAAAATCAGGGATGCAAACCGGTTTTAAACCGAACCGAACCGCTTATTCCCGCTGGTGAACCGAACCGCAAGCCGAACCGGCTTCCTTTCAGAATTTCTGAACCGAACCGAAAACCACAAATAAAAACGGTTCGGTTCGGTTCAGTTCGCTGACGCGTTTTAACGGGAATTGCTTTCCTCTAGCCAATGATTTTGATTAATTAGGAAATTTGAATCGTTTCCCGAAGATAATTTTCAAACATTTCGTTCGACCCTCTACATATTATATTTATCGTTGTCGGATCGATATAACTTTAAAGGATGACCTGAAGAGAATTTTACAAGTCTCCTGCAATTTCCCGCCGATCTCTTGATTTACCTGTCAGCAATCTAGATTTGTTTTTTCATTAGACAATATTAATCTGCCAATAAATCTGCCAATAAATAAGATCATTCCTCCAGGAACTGATAGATGAGTCCTGGGAATCCGACATAATAATATTTGCAGATTGCTCTAAGGATTTTACAGATATTCGAATGGATTATATGAATCAAATTTCAAAAATGGTCGAATAGACAATTCACCGAAATCATATTTTATAATGTGCCTTTGTGAACCACTGAACAGAGCCGAAACCGCGGTTCATTTAACTCCAAAAACAATGTTATGAACCGAACCGGCGGTTTAGAAACTGTTCGAACCACTGACCCGAAACAGTACTTATTTTCTAGTGGTTTGCATCCCTGATAAAAATATAAAAAAACAAGAAAGAAAGTCGGTCAAGCCCGACTATAACATACTCTGTACCAAGAAAAGTTTCTTTTGATCATAACTCGAAAACCGTTCATCCGATCTTCTTCATTCCTTTGGCGGATCGATAATCGATTATCCTAATAGCTAAATATGTCCAGAAGGAACAAGCCATCTATCTTCAAAACTGTGGGAGATATGACGTTTTTTCTAAATTGCGGGGGCGGGAGGGGGCGTGGCCAAAATTGAAAATAAACTTGATCTGCCTGCAGACATTAGAAGCATATGTCCCATACATGTCAAACCTCTATCTCTTACCATCTCTGAGATCTGTGCGTTCATACGGACAGACAGACGGACAGACGGACATGACGGACATGACTCGGCTGTTGATGCTGATCAAGAATATATATACTTTATGGGGTCGGAGATGCTTCCTTCTGGATGTTACATACTTTTGCACAAACTTATAATACTCTATGTACCTACGGTACAGAGTATAAAAAACAACTCTGCTCTGAACCAACGAAAACTGTGTTCCCAGAGTGAATTCGGATGCTGCAGTTGCAGCTGTAAGCAGCGTTACTATTTACCTGCTGCAGCGAACATTCTGCTGCTCATAACACGAATACGGCTCATCCGATCCGATCATCCGATCTGATGTTCAAAACGAATGAACTTTCTATCTATAAAACTGTGGGAGATGTAACGATTTTTTCAAACGGACGGACAGATGAACATGGCTATCTATGCTGATCAAGATTATATATACTTTGAGGGTTCGGAGCTGCTTGCTTCTGTCTATTACACCAACTTAATAAACTCTGCGAACATTTGGTGCGGCGCGTAAAATGGTTTCAAAAGCGGTTCGCCACAAATTGCACGCGATTCGGATTAGATTCGCATTGCGTTCCTGGAATAAAATCTTTAACTCTAAAGACAACTGGTATAAACGTAAGCTAGTACTGGGATATCAGCAATAATCTAATTTTATACACTTGCAGTTAAGTTGTGTATTTTAAATTTGCTCAAAAGTTTGGCAGAACATTAAAATTACCATATTATAACCCATAAATGTGACCATATCGTACCAAGGCTAGAATTGCAATAGCAAAATAAATCTATGCTAGCGTTGTGAAGCTGGCAAGGTATTTTAATGATGTACTTATAAGTTGCTCCGCCAAATTGGTTCAGAGTAAACTAGCTATGAACTCTTGGTTTGTAGAAATACGCGTTAAATTAATGATAGCATCCACTCACAATTTAAAGAACTATGTGAAATATGAATTAAAAGGTTTGAGAACAAGCAACGGTCCCAAACAGGTGTACAAAATTAAACGAACTAATAAATAAATTTTATTAAAATTTACCTGCTAATAAGCATCAGCTCGATTGTTGATTTATTCAACCATTATTTACAATCTATTTTAAGACGAGCATGTGACAAGACATAGAAATCAGAGTTTTAATTGCATTGGCCAACTATTTAAGCATGCTGTACATGAATCTGCACTATCTTCTTTGGCAAAACAATTAAAATATGCAAAAAGTTTGCTGAGGGATTTGACCTTTAACCCCATTCGCTTGCACATCAATCTGTGGGTATTCTTAATGATTTCACTTGGCCGCATTCAGCAGGTGACAGTGTCATAATTTCCACTTGACTAGATTTACAATTGCTTATTGATAACTTAAACCGACGGCTGTCGGCCGTGTCTTTATGGCACAATTGTTATATACGACCATATATTTGTGCCTTCGATTTTAAGCCCTGTAACTTGTCGCCGGTAAACCAACAAAGGGAAATAGCTGCCTAATTTAGTTGTTATTTGCGTTATTCACAAACAAATAGGCAAACACAAGAAGCCAAATTGGCATATAACAAACAAGGCAGAAATATTTCAGGAAAAAGGACACACGTGTAAATGTCGACACTCTCTTGAGCAGCTAAGTGCGGAGTGGATCGGGTCGGGTGGGTGGAGGGGTGTTGCGCACCTGAAATGTTTGCACTGAACAAATATAAACAATAAATATTCAGACAAATCAAATGGAAAATCCCGCCACTTCCTTTTTAGCTACTTAGATAATCTTATCTGAGGGTCTTATTAAATTAATTAAAACCCCAATAGAGATTCGTTGAACCAATGAACGGATTACGAGCAGAGCAGAAGGCCAACCGCTTATCAATACACAAAATACCTGTTGTTGCAATTGGCAACATGTGCAAGAGTAAGAGCCCCCCACCCTCCCGCCACCAACACAGCCCCGGCAACATGTGCACAAATGTTGCCAGCAACATTTCGGCACGACAACTTCTGTTGCTGGCTTTGGGGCTTTGGGGGCTTCGTTTGCTTTGGCTCGCCCTCAGTTCAGTACGTTTTTGTTACTCGCTCGGCTCGGCTCGTCTGCGGCGTCGTCGTCTGCCCATTTGAACATAAAATCATTTCGAAAGTGTGATTTGGCTTTGGCTGTGATTTGATTGCTGTAAGCGGGCGGCGATCTTCGCATTGAAATCTAAATTACCAAAATAAACATTTTCTGCTCCGCGGCAGGGGCAGGGGCAGATGCGGAGCGCTATGTTAAAAATAAGATGAAAATGGACGAAAAAGACAAAAAGAAAAAACCTGATTTCGCACAAACCACAGGGCAGGGCTGGGGGGGGGTTGGGGGTGATCGTGTGCGACGAGAGAGGCTCGTCCGACTGCATATTCTGCACTCACGTGTGGCGCCCTACCTCTCACCACCCAAAGAAGATCCAAGATTTGGGTGCCGTTTTTCAGTTGTTGATGTTCTTGTTGTTAATTTACTTCGAAATTCGATTTTACAGTTTAATTTTGTCGATTTCCTTTGTTCCGTTAAGTGTTTTGTTGACGTCGCTGCTGATCACCGATCATTGAAAATTCAATTGAAAATATACTTTTACTGGTACTCGCATATGTACAAATGCCAACTGCGTTGGACAAGACGGTTGCCGTCTTCGTTATGACAATTCACTAATTGATAGTGCAAAACAATGCACATTTTACGAAAATGGAAATGCATGCGAGGCTACAAATTGGCTAGCATTCGTTCCGACCTCAGCTAAAACTATTCTTATACGCTGGGACACTTCACTGACCTTTCCCGCCAAATCGCTTTTTCATATTTGCTTTCGATTCGGCAAACATAAACAAACACCTGAAAAACTGTGTCTAAAAAGAGGAAACATTTTCATTTGTTTATTAATAAATATGCTAAAAGCATCTGGCGCACATCTCTTGTGCATAAGAAACAACATAAACATAAATATGCATTTACATGTTGAAATCATAAAATCACAAATAAATTGCAGTTGCAGCAAGCATTGAAAAAATTGGCACATCAAATAAATTAAAATCAACACAGTGTCTTTTTTTTTTTTTGTTGAGTTCTTATATTCTATTTTCTGTTTTGTGTTTTTATTTTGGTTTTTATTTTGTGCTGTGCCAACTTTTACCGCCTACGCAATGCCAGGTGGATGAGCTGCAGCCAGAGATGATGAGTGGGGCATAACGTTCCGAAAAAAAAACATAGTGCAAACATGTTGTGGTGGTTTAACTTGAACTCGCATTTTAATGAAAAAAAATAGAAATTTTTTAACCAAATTTTTCAAGTTTTTTGATAGAAGCATTTAAGTTTATCTTTTTATATTTAATTAAAAATATAATTTATTTTATTTAAAATGTAAATTTCATTTTCTTCAAATAATTCTTCATTTAGTTTGGCTTTGTATTGATATTTAGTAACTTAATTATTCTAAGTAAACGATCATAGGATTATTTTTATTATTGTTTGTAGGACAGTCTTTAATATAACAGGAGTAAGACTGAAGGGCAACGGCTTAACATCTTTTACCATTTCAATTTACAACTGGTTAATGCAGAAAACTTAAAAGAAAACATATAAAAATGGTTCGTATTTCCAGAATTAATATCAAAAGAGAAAGGATACACGAAAGTCGAGCAAAAGAAAGCATCTCCAACCTCATAAGAAATATTATTTATTTATTTACTAATTTAGATATAATATTCAATATTAAATCTAAGAGGTTTGAGTGGTGCTTTGAGTGCTAGTAACTAGACCTTCGACTCTCATAAAAAATATATAGACCTGGTCGTCATCAGCAGCCGAATTAAAATAGCCTTGACCGTCTCTCCTTTCACTTGAAAGAGCTAGAGCAAACGAATGTAGACTCCTATTTTTATATTTTTCACATCCTTTGCTTGATTTTAAGCTCCGTTGGTTGATTTAAAGTATAGTTCATATATATCCAGTCCAAATGGATATTGAAAATTATCGAATTCATATTTTGTAATATTCTTTTTTCTCTGTTCTACAAAGGGCTTGAATATAACCACTTCTATAGAGATGTTTCCAACCACTGTGTGGGTTCTTTTCAGGCCCAATACCTGAATGGTGTTGTTTAAGTATAAACCGGTTGTGGTGCTGCGGGTAGTGTGTGCCCTTCTTGAGCAAGCCGTTGCGAGCTTGATACCGACTCTTACAGAACATTAAATCAAAAGTTTATTCTTTAAAGATTGTATGTTTCCGTTTTGACTTTAGATTTTTGTTAAAAAAGAATTTTAATAATTGACAATTTACTTGTATTAAAATAAAATGAAAGATGGAACAGTAATTGATTGAACAGAACCTAGAATAAAATGAAAGGGCTAAGATCACTTGAATGGTGTCACCAAACTGTGAAGGTCAAGAAGTTCAAGTTAGGGACCATCATCGAAATGAAGGTTAAAAAACCTTGAGAAAGGTTACCACAAATTTGTCAGGTTCTAGTCATCAGACATTAATGCATTCGAATCAGATCTACCTCACTTGTTGATAATAGAAATACATTTTTATTTCCAACCGAAAAAGAAGCATTTCGGTTTGAATGGATCTTACTAAGAAGGGTTTGGCTAAAAGCACCGGGAAGAAGTTATGCTCTGTAGCAAAGGTACGCAGAGTATATTTAGTTTGTGCAAGGGAATAAAATGAACAAAAGGAAACAGCTCCGTACACATAAAAGATATATTTTCTTGATCAGCAACAATAGCCAAGTCGTCATAGCCATTTCGTTGTGTTCCTTTATCCTATAGTTTTGTTTCGTACCTTCTAGACTAATTTAGTAGTCAGCATTATTAATTGACTCCTAGAAGGAATGGCGAAGTTTGGATGAACGACATTTGATTTAAGGGGAAATCAAACATTGATGCTGATTAGCACTGGGCAGTTCTTCAAACTTTCGGTGGTACAGAGTATATCATAGACCGGCTTGGCCAACTTTCTTGTTTGTATATTTATCACATCAAACACAGTAGTGTTATGCTTTGACTTAAGCTCGTTTAAAATTCTTTACTAATGTGCGCCTACACCTCTAGACAGAAAGCTAGAACAAGTTTACGCTATTTAGCTTGAGCCAATAGGGCGTGGATGAGTCATTATGCCAAGAAAATTGATTTATTGAACAACAAATAATAAACTAATAATAATACTGAAATAAAAGTACTCAGGAATATAGCTTACTTAACTTCGATACCAATCCTTTATTTATATTGTTTGTTGATAGACCGTATTTCAAATTTTTGGTTAGGCTCATACAGGCCTAGCAACCAATATGATTCCATAAGCGCTGAAATATGACTGAATCAGCAGAAATTAAGCTAAATTCAAATTAGGAGGAAGATCATATTTTTTGTGTTATTATTATGTTCCTAGAGGAACATATATTTAAACTCAACAATTTTTGGATGCTGAAAATGCCTAGTAGCTCCAAACTGAAAATCAATATGATTTGCCATTGGTATAATTGCAAATGGTACAGCGTTGCAATACTAATAATACCCTTCATCATAGCTGAATCAGCCCCGAAAAAGAAGGGCTGGTACTGAATTAATGGCATGCTTTATATGAGTTTCAGCCATGAATTTAACCCATGACCTCTGCTGATTATAGGCATGATTTCATGGCTGAACTCATGGGAGAGTTTTATGGGAAGTACTAAAACATGCCTCAGAATTCAGGCATGAAATTCTACTATGCTACTGATCAGGCCAGAATAAGCCCTGAAAAATTCAGTACTGAATCGTAGAACTGCAGGGTATAGATAAGATAAGATAAGATATATTATACTATGTAATATATAAAGCCTCAAAGGGCCAAGCTTAGCTTCTCTCATTCTCTTAGCTTGTGTGCTTTTAGTTTTCCCACAAGAGAAAGGGACCTAGTTTAAAAGTTTAAAGCCGATTTCAAACATCAATTTTTGGGAAGTATATTCATGGCTACAAAATCTAACAAAAGATGATAATTTTTCATATGCTTTGGGTGATTTTCGGCTGCGTTGGATGTTTACCTTATACCCTTAGCTAACGAAACATCTCTCCATCGGCGATTAATTGTTTTGACAGCTTGAATTATGGGGTTATACAATTTATTACCTGAACCAGGTTATACAAATAAGGTACATATAATGCAAATAGGTACATGAAGTTGTTTGTTAGATCTTATCGGCTTGAAATCGAAACTCTAACTTTTTCAAACTTTGAACCGAACCAGTGACATAGTTGCTAAACCTGAACCTGTTCCGAATCCAAAGTTTTGATTTGGTTCAACTATAATTTTATCAATGCAACTCTAAGACTTGACATACCGCCTCAAAATGTGATTATATAAAGTCGAGAGTCTCAGACTCTGCATGAAAGATTGCCTTCAATTTTATTGATATAGGACCGACAAAAGTAAAAGCCTCTCATCCAGATAATCAGCTTAAAATAAGTTTTTCCCATCTGAGAAGATGTATTGTCAAACGATAACTCTACAGAAATGAGGAAATAGTATGAATGGATATATTTATTACCAAAAATTTGGCCTTTGGACCAAAAACCACGACTTCTGTAACATAGAAATTTATCTATTTTGGTTCGAACCTACAAAGTGGAGGTAAACGGAAAGCTCTGCTAATTGGTTAATTAATTATAATAATTGTTTATTGAGTAATTGGTCTAAATTATAATAATCCTTAAAATTTTAGCAAGATTTAAGACCTCTTCGACTTTGGGTAAACTATTTGCGAACTGATAATCTTAGATTTAGGGCCAATTTCTCATCTTCTACCTAGCTGTTATGTGTCAGATGAACTTAGATTTTGCTCTGTTATTTGTAGGTTTATGTGACAGATAGCTCTATGTTGTAGATTGGAAAACGGCCCTTAGTGGTACTTTGGAATAACTTCTCTTGGTGTTTATACCAGACCTGGCCAGCACATAACCATAAGCCCCTCCGGGGCCTGAAGTCACTCGTGCCTTTCACACAGGTGCGTGACAAGTATATGCCAATTTATGATTGTGTGAATCTGTGAGCACAGAAGAGCAAACCAATCAGCTGTTCCCAAGAAACCAGCGAGAATTTTGCTAAACTATGGCAAAACTAATTTTTGTTTTGATGGTAGAGTGTTCAAATTCATAGATGAAAAGAGCATGTGCATTGATAAATTTTTGAAGATATCTGAGGGTCGAAAATTTTGTTAAAAAATTCTTAAAAAATTCCCTTCCTTTCTCTCAAATGCAATTTTGTTCATACAAATAAAAATGTACTTTCATTGTTGTAAAATATTCAAATATGCTAATGGCTAAAGTCAAGACCTATATCGATGGCATGAGGTAAGCCCAAGCGGGCGCTTGTAATTACAGTAATTACAATCATTTTTCCAATGTATTAAGATGCACATTTATTCATATAATACTTATTTAGCGAATTTGTACTTTTATCATCAACCTTTCATGTTAAACAAGGAAAAACAAATACGAATTCGAAATAGAACCCTAACAAAACAGCAATTGACGCCAGTTGGGCTCTTGCTTTTCCCAACGATTACGACGACACACGGATATTTTTAGATCAATTTTTGTTTTCTATCGTGAAATTCTTTTACTACGTCTCGATCGGAATGAATTTAGATATAAACTATAAGTAGAAGACCTATTGCATTTGGGGGCGTGACTTAAAATATGATTTCTCATTCTGCCAGAACCAGTTGGTGCGACGTCACAAATTGTGTAAATGACTGCAAACTGAAACTGAGTAATTACAAAGTACACAAAAGAGCCAGCAACAACAGCAACAACAACAGCAACTGCAGCAGCAGCAACAACAGCAACAACAACAGAAATGCATCAAACCTGGAGCCAAAGCTGGAGCTGGACTTGGCTGCTCGTGGCGGGTGAGTGTAAAATGTGGCCTGATGTTGAGTTTAGCTTATCTGGCGCTGCTGTCAGTCATTGTAATTGCCCCAGTCGTGACTTCCGCGATAGGTGGAACATCCGACGTTTCGGAACATAGACAAAAGCAAAACTGACTTGAACCTGACCAAAAAAAAAAGGAAAAGTTTCAAATTTATGAAATGCCAATTTCACTTACGCCCAACTTTATTACCCTTGACGGAACATTTGCAACTTTGTTGCATCGTCTCTCAGTCTCAGATTGCCTTTTAGCTGTTTGACTGTTTGTTTATATAGCGTCGCTCTCGTCTCGCATTTCCAGCATTGCTGCTGGCGCTGGCAAGGTCAGAGGAATGCGGACAGGAGGAGTTTACCAAGTGCGCCGAACCACTTGAGATGCTGCATTTAACGTCGGAATTCTCGATTGGTCCGGCCAAGAAGGAGGAATTGGAAAAACTTTGTCAGTAAGTTGCTTAGCTCGCGCACCGAATTAACATCAAACTCAATCCATTTTCCAACCCGACACGCAGTGAGCTAAGAAAGGGGGTCAGATGCATACAGAGCTACACACGTCGTTGCATGGATCTGCAGCAAAGGAATCAGTTCAATAAGCTTTACCACGGCACCAATCAGTTCATTCGGGATTTGTGCAACAAGGGCGCTTTCCAAGAGGGTTGGTATTCAAGTCAAAGTCGATCCATTCGGAGATCATTGGAAAAACTGTATACCCTTTTCTGATTCAAGAATATCTAAAGCATGTGCCCTGCTCGGAAATGGCCAAAAAAGAGTTTGAGGTATGCGCCAATCGCTATAGGGAGACGATGGTATTTCTCAAGCCCAACAAGAATCAGGAGAATCAAGAGAATGGCACGTTAAATGAAAATATTAAAACTATTTGCTGGTGAGTTGACAAAAAAAATGTTGGTTATTTTGCAAAAGCAAAATCTACAAGAATTTGTTCCCTTTCAAATAGTTCCATCAATGAACTGGTGGACTGCTCGGAGAATGCTGCACGGAAAATATGTGGAAATGAGGCGGCCAAATTCACAAGAGAGCTGGTGGACAAATATGCCAACAGTTTGACCAAGGTAAGTTAAAGTTTTCTATTTTAGTTGGGTGCAGCTTTCAAACGATGCGAAGTATTGCAAAATTCTGTACAAATTACAGAAGCCTTTATGACCTTTTAAAAATTATATGCTATATTCGTGTAGTATGCAGAAAATAATGGGATTTCCCAGATGTCACTATTGTTAGAATTTAAAAGCTTCTTCCAGCTTCAATCCATTTTTGTTTGGAGTAATCGATGCTGCCTAATTTCTAAATTAAAACTTGTGCGGAAGTCTCTGCGTCCTTTGTAATCCTCTGCTTGAATCATTTCATAAGTTGGTTTAATTTAAGTGTCAAGCAGACAATTAGGCTCAACTTTTTCCATTGGATTTAACTCTTTTCAAGAAAGCATGATAGACGCCTTATTCGATATAGGTCTAGGTTGCTAAGTGAGTGGCATAGTTTTTGGGTTAAAAGATTTTAAAAAAGCAATTCCGATTGGTCTCCAATTGTTAACTTCAAAGAACTTGGATTTGTCCACATAATATCCTAATTATCATTTAGGCTTTTGGTCGATTTCTATAATAATGAAAAATGTGGAGATGTGCAATAGCTCAGCGTGTCTTTTGGACTGATATGTTTTCAATTAAAATGAGTGCAGCGGGCACTTCGAGAGGCCGAAAGGCTTTTGCACAACCAGACACCTTTACCAGCTATTGTCCCTATTTGTGATGAAAGAGCCAGGCTTCTCAATCAAAAGCCGTTCTCTTTTGGGAAAATAAGAAGCACGCAAGCCAAGAGATTTGAAAAATATTAGCTTTAATGTAGCGTCGGCTATTTAAAAAATATGTTTTTCGTTGTTCTTTCGATTTTGGAAAATTGTCGTTTCAAAAATTAAAGTTTCATTGTAAAAAAGTCAAAAATTGTAGAATTAACAATTCTATTTAGGCAAATAAGATGCCATTTGTCATGGATTTAGTTGACTGTTTTCAGAACATCGACATAAAAGCTCCAAAGCACTACAAAACATAGATCTATTTAATTTTTATAATCTTACTCTATAACAAAAGATATTGTGAAATCTGGGTCATGAATTTTCATGTGGGATGGCTATGGAAATGAAAATATATAATGCTGTATATAACGATGATTTAAAGATTGAAATGATGTTTTGAAATTTGTTGAAATCTTGGAGGATTTGAGGCACAGCTAATAGTCGCCATATTTAGCTGTAGTTCGCAGAATCATCAGAGCATGAATACTACCTTTATATAGCCGAAAACAAAAAATCTTGAATGTAGGGGCGGCTTTATATGGTATAGCTGCCATACAAAAGATAGGTCTGAAAAACAGTCTTAATTAGAAGAACTTTTTTGTTTTTAATGGTAGCATCCAATTTGCAATTTTGTATTTGTTTGTTTCACATGGTTTCACATGATTCTAAAAATTTTTGTTCAAATCGCATGACTATATCATATAGCTTCCATCCGAACGATCGGTCGGAAAGTGGGTCGTTGTAGGTAAAACCACTATTTTTAAAAATATTTAAGCGAGCACTTGCAAAGGTATTAAAACTTCGACACAGATGAAGTTAGCTTAGCTTTCTCGTATTATTATTAAATATTTTGTTCGTTTCGTCGTCTTTTGATCAATGTGAAAAGAGAGCGAAAACTTGTATTATCTACAAAGGTTAAGGTCTTTCAACCTATTTGCTTATAACCATTTATAGCCATTTTAGATTTTAGAAATGATGAACTTCAGCTGAATTCTTACTTACTTATTCCGTGACTAAAATCTAAACCAGTGGCTTTCAAGCCCCTGCCAATTAGCAAAAGTTTAGCAAACTCTTTTGAACAGTGGAACAATGGGCGGCGCAAAACAGTGAAAAGCCTAGCAGCTAACTAGCCCCCACAAGTCTTTGGCAAGGAGACAGGGCAAAACAAAGTTAAGCGCTTGAACAGCAGCAAATCGACTAGTGAGCTTTTTGAAGGAAGACAATGGGCAGACATGAAGCCATGATTTTAAGTGGGCACTGGGCTGTTGCCAATATCCACGAAATCACTCAAAAATGGGGGAAAATTAATTTCAGTTGGTTTGGTTAAAAGATATTGCACAGTGTGAAGAACAGATGGCTTGGATTGATGCTCTCATTGATATATTAAAAAGGAAAATAAGAAAACTAGGAAGTTTTCAAAGTTAAGGGAATACTCTCAAACTCATATTTAGTTATATGAATATACATCAAAGTCTACTGATGATAGATCCGGGTGGTTGTGATTAACCCACAAATTAACCCAATTTATAACCAAATAAAAAACCTCTTATTCTCTTTAACAGATCTATTGCGAGGATTTTACACGCCATCCAGAATTTTGTCGAGATGGTAAAGGCGACGGAGCTGGCGCACTGCAACAAAATAGTCTAGGGATTCTATTAGCCATAATTTTAACACTGCTGGCCAGATAGATGAGTAGAATTATTGTTTAGAAACCCACAAACAGTTAAGTTTATATTTTTGAAGTAAAAACAAAACGCACACCAATGAAATTATACACAATAGTTAAGGTTTCCCGCATACAAACACACAAACACGTGCAGAAAAAAAAACTCACACACAAAAAGAAAAATCAGCAATGATTTCAGTGGGAAATTTCTTGCCTACTTTTGCATGGGGCGTATCAAGAGTCAATGGAATCGCCTCCAACTAACACAAATAACTAACTACATATAAAGTAATTGCGTAAATGTTAAGTATGTTAATTATTGTCAAGGTGTATACCATAGCTAAGAGTCGTACGTCTAGTTAGTGTCTATCTTGGTGGGCAAAGCAAAAGTTGTTAGCAATTACTTTCCACATTCGAGTGCAATAATTTGTTAGTTGAGTTTTTCTAGGCTTTAATATTATTACAATTGTATGAATTTATATATTTATATTCTATGGGATTCTCAATCACACACACACACACATATCGGCAATAATGTAAAAGTGCATTTCTTTATTGAAATTTGATACTTGTTTCTTAGTATTGCAAAACGAGGACACAAACCACACACACACACCAAAATGTAAATACTTGAAAGCTGTATTAAAATTGATAGAATCATCAAACTATACAAGTATACATATATATATTAACATTAGTTAAATTTAAAACTGTGAATATATTATTTTAAGGCAAAACACACCATGAATATGCGAAGAAAGAGAAAACAATAAAATGAAAATAAATTAACAGAAAAAAAGTAGCGGAGAGAAACCGTGCCAAAATGCTTTTTACTGCAGGGGCCAAAAATAAAAATGGGATAAACCGACCGAGTATGCAACGCGGCTGCTATGGTGCCCAGAAGTATGCTGCGCAAATATGCAACCGAAAGAGCAGCAGACTACGGCGTCTGACTCCACTCCCGTTGCCTGGCCATAATTTATGTTTATGTGGTGCGTTCATTAGACCAACGGCAACGATGACGGCAACGATGGTTTGGCGAGAAGCTAATTTATAAGGTCGGCACATGGCTCAAGGACACACTTACATGCATACGATGCATACATACATACGTACATTGAGAGGTGGCTAAAATAATGCTGGTTATTATATGAAGAGGGCAAATGGTTGGTAAGGTATGCATTAACCTTAAAACTAACATCATTGATCATGTTGAGACTGGAATTAATATCCTTAAATATAAATAAGGGTACTACAAATTGAAAAATATTTCCTTAAGCTGTACTTTCAGTTGTCGAGAACTTGTATAAGAGAGAGGGTCAAAAATATTGAAGTTTACAGTCAAAAATCTCATAAGAGAACTTAGATAGCCTACTTTTCATGCACCAGCTGAAACATTTTTACACTTGTCTTATATCTAATTTAAGAAACTTTTATTTGATATTAGACAAATGATAATGTAACTTTAAAAATGCAAATTGGCTCGATACTATCATCTGAAGAATGAGATAGACTGGGTCTCTGCGGTCGGTCCTTGAATAAATCACTTCATCTTAAAGAACATTCGAATAAACCCATAGGCCATTCACCTTTATTGACTAATTCTGCTGATCTATATATTAGACTGATCTCCTTTGGTGCGTACCTGCCTGCAGAGAACCTGGTACTGGTACCAATCATATTGATCGTATTATCGATCGATTTCTCAGGTCTGCACTAGAAGTCGGTTGTAACGTACACCCAGAACACGGATTTTCCTTAAATTTTTCTTTAAAAAGACAGAAGAGGGGAATCGTTTTGAGAGAGTGGTCGAAACAAGATGTTAGCAAACCATCAAACATCTAACAGAAAAAATGCAACATCTTTGAACACAAACTAATCACGTGACTAACCCCTCTATTCATATCCACAAGTTTATGATAACTTTATAACATTATAATAGAATTTCAATCATAAACTTAACAATATGTAAGACATTACATATCGGATAACTTTTGCTTTTAATACATGTTGTGTTCCATTAAGTAACTACAAAAAATATGTAAGGGATATTTTATAGCTTGGACCCTTCTATAACATAAAAGTTCTTCTTAGGTCATGAATGTGTGTTTGAATATTGCAGTTTGTTCCCAAATCCCACTATTATAAACATGCAGTACCATATTTCCCTAGAAAACATCACGAAAAACAGAAGGAGAATTATTTCAAACGTCAACCGAAATACGTAAGAGCCAAACGACGTAGAAATCTTTAGAAGTTTATTACAAGGAATCTTAAGCCAATCACACCAAACCCAGTCTGGGTGGTTGAAAACACCATTCAAATTTAATGGGTCTCGTTGGTATCAAAAAAAATATGGTTTTAAAATGCTCAACTATAAGAGCTTAAATCATAGAGTAAATATAGTAATATTATGCTATGAGATAGCTAGTTTTTATACCCCTTAACAAGTCATCTATTTATTATCGATCCATTTAAAAATATTTTAAATATTGGGCACATATACTAAATTGCAAAATATGAGATCGATATTTAATGTTTTAAAAAATCTGGTTCCACTAGGTTTTCTATTCTTTGAGATCTAGGTGCTCATACACGGATGGAAAGACGTATAAACCTTTTATAAATAAATAACTTTATGTGGCTATTACATACTTTTGCACAATCTTAATAAGCTCTGTGTATCTCTGATGCAGAGTATAATAATGCAACTATCTTGCAATTGTAATAACTGTCTAAAAATGGCTAAGTTATGCTTATCCACCCCTACGGACACCAGCATAAAAGAACCAAGTAAGAAAGTGGGTAAGGTTCGATTGTAATTCATCCTGTTCATTTCAAAGAGTATCAAGTTCCCACCAAACATCGTTAATACTGCAAGTCTAGGTCAGGGCCTGCCAAATGAAGAAGAAATGTGAGCATGAAAATGAACAGACGACTAACTTGATTTTTTGTGCTCACCGATTTACACAGCGAAGGGTCAGCTATTGTCCTTTTCTATGTAGCTCTTGTGGCGGCGGCTGCCTGAAGCTTAAATTGCTTGTTACTCCACTATCTTGGTGTCTGATTGCTGTATATGGATATTTTCACACAAAGGTGTTATCCAAAATCGAATCATATTAAAATTAGTTGTGTTTTTTTTGTGAAAGCGTCATATTCTGTCACTTACGTAGCTGTGGAAATTATTATATATCATAGGGAAGTCCAAAAGCTGGCCAAAAACTCAAAATTACTTTGCTCTACTTTACTGATTCGGTGACCAATTATATACCAAACTTATGCAAATAATCATTGAGAATTTAAGGTAATTTCAAAGGTCAGCAGCCTGGTTCTATCTCTGGTCTCAGTTGTAGGGCATGCTGTTTGGGAATCAAGTACATATTGTGGCCAGTCAACTATAGCAACGCCATTTCGCCATCTAAAATGCAGAGAGACATGCCAGAAAAGGGCACAGCTCAAGTCAGGTACAGATCAAATTATTAATATTGAATAACAAATGAATGTGTTTTGCAATAGCTATGGCAATTGTGCATTTGCCAAGTTCATTCAAGCAATGCCATAAATAACTATTTGCTTCACTTAAGTCCGGCTCCTGTAATCATTTCAATCCTGTTCAAGTTTCTCTCTCTAATTAACTTTGATTGGTAGACGATGCAGCCGACGGGCAGCAATAGAACAAAATTCAATGCGAATTTCCCACACACAGACACACATTCACACTCATCCGCCCTGTTGTCCAACTGGCAGTTGAAGCTGTTGTTTTCTCTGATAGTTTTGTGTGTGTGTGTGTGTTTGTTTTGTTTTATTTTCGAAAATAGCCGGGGCAAAACTTTGGCAAACTTTTCTTTTGTTGTTTTTTTTCCCCCCCCGTTGTTGTTTGTGTTGCATGTGATACGATTTTTATGTAAAACATAATTGCAGATTAGTCGCAGCGGAAATGTGAAAATAAAAGTAAAAGCAAACAAAAACAAATTGTAATCGTTTCAGTTGCCGCTTAAAGGGGATTAAAACGAGGCGAGGATTACAAAAGAGCAACGGAAGGGACGGGGCAGCATTCAACACTTGTCAATGAATGAAATGAATGCAGAAGTTTGGCACTTGGCCAAGATTTACTTTCAATTAATTAAGAACCAAGCAACTAACCAACGAGCACAACAAGTGGATCTTGAAACTCAAAAAGAACTTTTGCTCAGAATTATGACTCCAAAATTAACACACACCGAAATACACAATCGAAATGGGGGATGGGCGGGGTGAACTGCCGCCTATTTGCACAACAAATGAAGTTGAAAATGCCATTCGGCCAGCATATGAAGCAGTTGACACTGTTGCCTGCCGCCTGCTGCCACTTTAAATGGAACGTAAATATTTGAGCTGCATTGGCAGTCAGCACTGGATAGGAAAGGACAGGACAGGACTGGACAGGCCAGGGTAGTCTCCACCTCTCACTCAGGTAAATGGCAAACGCACAGTTCATATTGATTTGTTAAGTACTCCCAACCAAAATTGCACACAGGCGTCTTGTTGTGTTCATTTCGGCCTTTATGGCCGTTGCAATTGCAATTGCTTCAGTTTTGAATAGTTTACCAAAGCTTAAGTGCCAAATAGAAGTAGTTACTTATGAATAGGTCTTTCAATCTTGATATGATCAAACGTCAAAGGACATTTCGAATGGAAATTAACCAGAGCAGAAGTTGTGCTTAGCCAAATAAGACTTTATTTCAGGGGCGAGGGGAAATGTTATTTAGGAGGTTAATTATAAAATAAATACAAATTAAAATCAAATCCTTTCCAATTTCAGCCTAAAATATAGGAAAATTACTGTAGAAAATCGACCTAAAAAGTAGGAAAATATAAAATTCTGTTTTTACTCCCCTCATTGCCCCTTTCCTATCTAATAGTTAGAAAAAAATGCTTTGTTTTAATACCTTGAAAATTTTTTTTTTTAATTAAGCTTAAGGTAAATATTTTCTGAATTTTAGAAAGTCTGTGTCCCAATATAGCATATATTTTATCTGAAATATATGGTCAACCCCTTTGACCCCATTTTTAAAGCGAATTTCTTAATTTTAAGGAGATTAGCAGCTGTCTCAAAGATAAGGAATCGATCCTAAATAAGGGAATCAACATTAAAAAACAAGAAAGAAAGTCGGTCAAGCCCGACTATAACATACTCTGTACCAAGAAAATTTGTCTTTTGATCATAACTCGAAAACCGTTCATCCGATCTTCTTCATTCCTTTAGCGGATCGATAAGTTATCCTAAAAACTAAATATGTCCAGAAGGAACAAGCCATCTATCTTCAAAACTGTGGGAGATATGACGTTTTTTCTAAATTGCGGGGGCGGGAGGGGGCGTGGCCAAAATTGAAAATAAACTTGATCTGCCTGCAGACATTAGAAGCATATGTCCCATACATGTCAAACTTCTATCTCTTACCATCTCTGAGATCTGTGCGTTCATACGGACAGACAGACGGACAGACGGACATGATGGTATAGCTGCCATACAAAAGATAGGTCTGAAAACATTCTTAGTAAGAAAAACTTTTCGGTTTTCAATTAAAGCATCTTGAAATTTTGTATTTGTGTGTTTTACATGCCTTCACCTAATTCTACGAATTTTTGTCCAAGTCGGATAAGTATATCATATAGCTCCCATACAAAAAATCGGTGGGAAAATGGGTCGTTGGGGGAAAAAGATTATTTTTGCACTTGCAAGCGCATATATACGTCGGCACAGACGAAGTTAGCTTAGCTCAGCGATCGTCAGGCGATCTTACAACCGTAATATGGGGAAGCACACACACTAAGGCGTCTGTCTATTCCTGCGCTGTCTGTGTGATCACTCTATCCTTTTCGGTTCTCTTATAATATTTTTTGAAACTCGTCTCGCCTGAGCATTCAAGCCGCTGTGATATTGTTATATCGCTGCAAAGAAGAGTACCCCCCGTGGAGCCGCACTCATCACGATTAATGGTTCGAAGCTTAATAGTCCAGATGATGAGCGTATGATAGCCCGTTCATTGGTCCTAGTTTATCTTTCTGCCGTGCATGCGAAATTCAAACATTTATCTTTTTGCCCAATTTTAAGCGTGCACCCTGACCAGGAACATTTGAGATGCGTTTTAGAAGCATTTACGTGTCAATGTTTGTAGTCATCATCATATTCACTTTGATATTTTCGTTTCAATTTCAAGTCACTTTGGAGAGATTAAATGGGCAACCTGCCACTGTGGGGATGCAAATGTGGAGGCAGTGGCCCATAAATGCGCTTGTGGTTAGTCCATGGAATGGGGCAGGCTGGGGGCTAACGTCAGCTGTTTGGTGGGCAGCCCGTTTGTTGCTGCTGCTGCTGTTGTTGCTGTTGTTGCAGTTGCATGCGTTGCATTTGCAATTCAGGTTGCTGCTGCTGCTGCTGCTCGGCCTCTGTCCAGCTTGGGTCTGCTGTGGCATGTCGTGGTGTGGTTTATAGCAACATCTTGTCCAATTTATTACCACTTTCATTTGGTAGCATAATAGGCAAAGCATTCATACACACACACATATGCACACATGGCCAAGCACTTGCGGCCTATGCAGCATATCTATAACACGTAGCACTCAAAAATACTAAAACGGCTTTCATATAAAGCAAACCAGAGGCGTACAGTTTGTATTATAATTACAAGGATAAAAAACAAGCAGATCGATTTTTATTTAAGCATAGGATAGAAAGGCTACATCAGCTGGAAAGTACAAGCATGCAGTGTACCCTACCCAAGTATATACAGTCCCTAACCCAAATATTCAAATTAGTCTCGTCCTGTGCCGATCCCGATCCAAGTCTTTTGGATCCCTTTAATACCCCAGGCTCTCACTTTTAATTCAATAATTTCAATTTAATTCAGTTTCTTCATTTTAGAGCAGAGGTGCTCTCGCTATATACGCTTCAGGCGCATGTGTTGTTGTTTTGCGCTTAGCGATTGCCGTGCGAATATGACAAACACATAAAGAAATTGCAAGTCAATGCGCATACCATTCTCTTCTATGCCTCTAGGGAAATTGAAAGCAAACAACAATTCGCAAGCGCTCTGCATCGTTGATTTTGTTGTTGCAGAAATTGAAAATAATCTTGATCTGCCTTGATCGAGCCTCTGTCTTTTAGGAAGTTGACGCTACCGGAACTCGAACAATAGAAGGGAATCATGCCAATTCAAAAGAGAAAGTTCATAGAAGAGAGAGATAAGAGAAGAAGTCCTTCTGTAATAGAGGAAGACACTCTAAAAACACTCGAATCCACATTCGTAGAAATCCCAAGCACTCCCACGCATTCGCACACATTTGGTGATCAGAGCGGATAATAGATGGCAAGTTTGTGAGCCTTATCTTCATATTATGTTAATTATATATCCCAACATACATGAATCATAATGTTCTATTAATAAACCAAAAGAATGGCTATTGAACATTTCTTTAAAAAAAAAAACGGATATTGTTTAAGCGAAGTTCGATTTAACTTAGTTTGACTAAATATGTTGAATTTGGTATTTTGCAGTATTTCTTTATAATTTTGGTATCAATACCATTTACCTTGGAAATAAGTTTCAGACAGGTTCTATTAATAAAATTGATTTTAAGTTACCAGTTTGGTTCCCAAAATGGTATTTAGAGCTGCAGATTCTATTCATAGTTTCATAGAGTGGGTGTATGTGGGCATTAAGTCCAGGATCAAGTTAGCACCAGTAACACAAAGTGCTACGGCACCCCTTTTCACGTAGCCCATGTCCTTGGCAGTAGAAATTTTATCTCGTCTGTTGCATTTCTGCTTCATCAGTTACATGTTTTGAATAATTGAAGCGTGTTTAGTCTTTAGAGCATCTCCTACAGGTTTTTTTTTTTTAATTTGTGTATTTTTTTTTACCAACTACCATTTCGTTGGCATTTCTGCAAAAGTTATTAAATTATTTTGGTCTTTTGCCTTACTTAAGCCACAAAGGCAAACGAATATTTCAATCCTTTTGCAATTTAAAAATTTGTTCTTTGCTTAAGATTTTTGCTGATTGGTGCAAAATTGCAATTATTGCATATTAAGCAGGCTTCATTAGCATATATGTGCACAAGTCTCTCTCTGTGTGTGTGCTTGCGTGTGTGTGTGTGGGGGGGGGGGGGGGGCTAAGAGTTCAACATCTGCTTAAAATGCCATTTTTGCTGCATATCCCCAGGCGCGGTTAGAAATTTCGCTCGCACACAAACAGAACGCCGCGGCGCCGCCAGCCGCCAGCAGCAGGCGTCAAGTGTTGGACGCGACACTTGTCGCCTTTTTTGTGTTGGCTTTTGTGTGCGTCTTTTGTGGCAGCGGCGTTTTTAATTGCACTGAAAACAAAATGCTAAACACTTGTTGGCTACCGCCTGGCTGCCTTCCAGCTACTAGGATGCCGCTTGGCATGGTGTCAAACTACTCCAAAGTTGTCACTAAAATTGCAATTGCAGTTGCTTTGCGCCGCTCGACTCTGTTTTGCTCCTGCTTTTTGCTTTGATTGTGTGCCATAACCAGAGGCACTTTTCAATTGTGCTCTCTGGAGTGTCTGAAGTTTCGCTTTGATCGCTTGGCGAGCGTTTTACAGTTTTAGGTTAGTCCCTGCGATTCGTTTCAATTAAATCAAAGTCACGGCAAGCAAAACGATCAAATGTCAGCATAACAATAGATTCTTTCGGTAAACTGACACACATGTTTGCTTAATGTCATATGGCCAAATTATACTTTATAATTTAAGCCACCGCACAGATTTGCTGTTTCTTTTTTTCGCTTAGAGTCCCGGCCATTACTCTAAGCCGCTTAAATCCATGCACACACACATGAAAAAACTCCAACACACATATTTTTTGACAGTTTCATCATTATACTGGTGCTGACATGTATGTTGTACATATATATATTTATATTTAACAACGCGGATTTAAATCGGTTTGGTGTTTAGTAAAATGGTGAAATAAATACATGCACAGTTCGAGCGAAAAAAACTAAAAAAAAAGAGCAAAGGATTGCTTTGAACGTGGCAAAGTTTTTATACCCTTGAATAGAAGTTTCAGCGTTTTAAAATTAATATTATATTATGGACTTAATACTTTTGCACTTTGGCGTAATTTAAATAGAAATTGGATTACTTTAATATCAGCAATTCTGGCTTGAGCCCATCTTCTTAAAAGTTCTGCTTAGCTAATGGAGCGGACAAATTTGTTGCTCAAAGTGACCAGAGTAGAAGTTTTTTGACTTACTCAAAGACAGCTTTATACGATATGGCTGCAATAGGGTAACCGGACACTGTTAACAAATTACTTTTGGTTGTTGGAACTTCAGTAAAGTTGCAATGGCAATGGCACGGACTACTAAAGAAACGCTGGTAGACTCAGAAATCATCCACAGTGAAAAGGAAGCTGTCACTTGCATAAGAACGCATCGCCACCATAAGTTTGCTCGCTGGCAACAATGCATGATTCTGGTCTTAATACATTAAATCACCAATAAAGTAAAAGTTTTGACAAATAATTCGGTATCTGTAATGTATACTAGTAGCACTTTTCTGCAGAGGGAAGCACAGAAAATGTTTGAGCCTGCAATTAGAGTTTCACATTTTTTTTACAACAATTAAGTTTATTTACCATATTTCAACATGTTTATACCATTGCTGAGAGTACCTAGCAATCATTTTTTACCGCGGAAGGTAAGAATGCGATTCGCCAGTAGGATTATCGCATTATTATTGCATTCTCATCTCCCTACGGGCGATAAGAAAGCGACACTTCTGAGAGAAAAGAAAGCGAAACTTCTGGGAGATAAGCCATACGATTAAAAGGTGTTTCGAATTCTGTTGTTCAACAGTACGATTTCGCACCTAAGGTAAATGAGTGTTGCCAAAGTATTATCCTTTGGTAATATTGTAAAAAGTCGATCAACTCACTTTAAGAAGTATCGCATTCGGGTCTCCTTAATGAGTGTTAAGCGATGTATCGCCAATTCTCAGATGGGATAATGAAAAAGCGAGACCTGTAACAAAGTATCACATTTTTGCCCTCAAGGAGATTTTTGAGGGATATACTACAAAAAAGCGATAACTTTTATAGCGACCGGATCGACATAAAGTTTAAGGATGACTTGACACAAAAACCTTGTTGTTTCAATGAAAACGTTTCCAAGCTTCTTATTTATTAAACAGCTTTGTCCCATACCGTTTTGACTATTTATCAGAGTGCTATAATGCAACACTACATTATGCTAGCGTAGTCACCAACACAAGTAAAACAAGCTTGAAGTACACGAATGGGAAGACCGCCTATTGTCGAATGCTGCGTGTGTTTGCGCTTGTAGCTGTCTGATGAATACGGCAACAACAAAATAAACACTGCAGACAGAGCGCATGGGTATTGTTACTGCCTTCCATTTCTCAATAGGCCTAAGAGAGAGAAAAAACTGAGGATTAAATGAAAATTTTGATACAACAATACAAATGTGCCTATTGCAATGCGCCTAAGAGATCTTGATCAGCATCAAACGCCGAGCTTATAAAGCCATGTCTGTCTGTACTTCCGCCCGTTCCTCTGTCTGAAAAATATATCCCAGAGATGGTAAGAGATTGAGCTTTGATTTGTATACTTTCAGGCAAATCAAACAAATTTTCAATTATGATTGCGCCACCTACCTATGGCTACAACCAATTCCAATGGATTGAACTCGGAAACGAGAACAGGTCTGAAAATTCTGAGCAGCAGATGTACAGCCTGTGAATCTATGTATGTATGTGCTAAGGTATTATGTTTATGTAAAAATGGACATACAAAATTTACAAATTCTTCATCCAACATTACAAATATTTATTAACTTTTTATCGCATGAGCGGCTGCTAGGCAGTGTCCCGTTAGTATGCCAATGAGAAGCCTACAGTCTCTTCTTTGGAGCTTCTTTAGAGATTCTGCATCCGGTTGGGTTTCCAACCTAAGCTCTGCTTCTTTCTCTGCTTTCTTCTCCATCTTGCTGATTAGCGTCTGTATGGAGATAGTCTTTGAACTAAAAGAGACATCTATAAAGGCTTTTCTTTGAAACACAAATGGTCTCATGCGTTTGTTTTCTTTGTTGTGGATGCCTAACTAAAGATTTCCCTATTTACCAATATTATTTCTATTACTTTTCAATTTCCCAATTTTAGTTGTCTAAGAATTACAGCTTAAGAAATCTCCTACGATGTTAAATAGTCTGTAAAGAATTTGTGTCATTTGGAAATATTTCCATTGATGTCAGGGTATACAAATTAATTTGTCAACCCTTTGGCCAAACATTTTGATGATTTGCATATCAAATCGGCTTGCCAGCTGGCAATGCTTGCAGATTAAAAAAGATTACATGTGAATTATTTGATAATGGTTTGGCATCGAACCAGAGTCACGCATCGCATTTCATTTCATCAATCGGATAATTATTTTCTATTTAGTTTTGGCATCGTTGCGTTTTATATAGTCCATTCCGACCATTTGCAATTTGCCTCTTTAGATGAATTTCTTTCAAACGAGCAAAGTATTATGCTATAATTGAAATTACAGTCCAGCTCCCATCAAAGTTTCTCCGACTTCTGCTACATCTAAATTTCGTTTTAGCTCGCTTTCAATTCGACTTGGCTGGTTGCCCTGCCCAGGTTGCCAATTTTCACTGGAACAGCAATTACTCAAAGCGACAACCACTTCCACACCCAGAACGACCCTGGCCCCTGGTCCCTGTTTACCGTTTTACAACTCCTCGGCTGGCATTTTGGGGACAAACAGAACAATCGTTGACAAAAATATTTGCATGCACTTTGGGGTGCACTTGTCTGGAATCTGTATTCTGAATCTGTTGCCATCGGCGGCGGCGCATTAAATATGCAACACCTAGAACAGCAAAAAAAAAAAAAGTAGTCACAGCAGGGCGGGCAGGCGTTGAAATGGGCGGGTATGGGGTCATCTGTCAGCAATTTGCTGCAAAATTTGTCACACGAAAGTCGGGGAAAAATTAGAAAAATTATGACTTCCGCAATTGTTTGGGCGAACAAAAGGGATCTAATGTAACGCAGGCGAAGGAAAAAGTTCCGCCAGGCAAACTGTTGCTCTCACGCAGACACACGAGCAAAGTTTTCAAATAGAAAATGTTTAATTTCCCCAAAGACAACGTCGATGCCAAAACGCAGCGTTTTCAAGCCAAGCTAAAGCAAACTTTCTTTACATTTTCACAATGGTCGGGTATAGGTATGTCTGTATATTGTGTGTGTGTGTGTGTGTGTGTGTGGGTGCAACAGTGCAGGCAGAAACTTTCTTGGTTTTTGCCCAAAAGTTGCTAAGGAGCAGAAAGCAGAAGCAGAAGCGAACGCCTTCGCACCAAGCCAAAGTCGAACTTGTTAGTTTGCCATAGCGTGGAAAATTATATTATTTTAAACTTTTCAAATGTCACCAGAGAGTCAGAAATTTCTGTGACAAAGTGTTGTTGTCGTCGATATGACGGCACCGCATTAATTAAACATGTGCAGCTAATCATAACATGTAACACTTCAGAGATGCATCGCATATTGGAACAAGTGGTTCGGGGAGATACGACTGCAAGCCAAGGTTCTCCCAAAATGTCCTTTCTTAGAACTTTTGCTCCAAGCATTTTAAATATAATGATCTCTACAGTGAATAAGTGACATTTCGACAATTTAGAAAATTAATTAAACATTTGATTTCACTTGAAAGCCTGGCTAGTGATTGAGGTGAAGTGCCATGGCTGAATAATAAGACCATGGCATACCCATAATATCGGCTAGCAACTTTCAAGCAAGGAAAGTTAACAAATGCCACACTTTTTATGAGGTGGGTGGGTAATTGAAGGAGACATGCAGGATCACATGTTTTGAAATGGTTGGCAGCAACCTAAATGAGGCATCGATAAGAACTTATCGTAAGAAAACAATCAAACTTTCTAAAATTGGTACGTCTCAAACCGAACCGTTTGGCTTTGTGGTTGCTGTTCAGCATTTCGGTTTATTTGATATTCTCCAATCATTTGGGGTGATCGATAAACCATCTTGATTACTTAATATAATATATTCATTAGGAACAATTCTTCCATGGAGTGCCATGATTTTCAATACATTTTCGAAGTACACTATATACAAACAATTCGCCTAAACTAAAGCGTCACATCATTTACATTCATTCAATAATACAATTGAATGCACTTTGACACATTATACTCTCAACTAAATGTGTTTGCTTTCTGGCCCTGGACTAAAATCACAATCCTTCGGCTCAACTAACTTCACGCTGAACGTACGGCAATGCAAATGTGTCCACAAAACCCCCCTGGCCACTACTTGCATTATTCATCGGGCAATAAAAAAAAAATATAAAAAAAAAACACCAACTAGAAATACATTTTGGCAGCTCGTTCGATTCAAGTCCTCCGGGTCATGTACTTAACTTAATTAAAGTTTATTTTTTGTAGCTTCCTCAGCCCAAAGACAAATCACAAAACCGCAGCTCCAAACCATGTGATATATGGCTAAATGTGGAGCTCGGCAAGAGTTGGTGTCATTTATAAGAGCTAACCGCGACAGGTAATGAAGACAACACATATGAGTCGGTTCTCTGGGCAAGGGAGGGACGTGGCAAAGACTTTTAGGGAAAATTGAAAAGTTTTTTGTTGGCACTTTCCAAGACAAATATGGGCAGCTGCTAACATGGAGCAGAGACATCGACACGAAAGCCGTTTTGACCATTTATCAGAGTGTTATTGGCCGAAAAAAACACCACACACACACAAGGGATGGAGACGAGTGCAATAAAATGCAATGTTTCTATTACAACGATTTACGTTACTCCCCCCCTCCCCCTCCCCCACTGTGCCACTATTTCTGTCTCTCTTTGTGGGCATGAGCCACATTTTTATTGCTGCTAGCAAAGTTTCACGGGTTGTTGTCCTGGCTGTGACTTCGCTTGTTGCCGAAGATAAGCAGCCTGATTGCCATTGTTGTTGTTTGTTGCCATTTGCCCAATTGCATTTATTTCTTTTTGGCAATTTTAATTGCTGTTGAACAACAATAATGACAACAACAACAACTAAGTCTGGCCATTTATTTGATTTAACTTGTTGGTGCTGCATTCTTGTTTTGCGCTTTTTAGTTGCTCTTTGTGTTTGTCGCGCAAATAAATTAGTTTTTACCCTTTAAAAACTATTGCGAGAATTTAGAGATTTGTGGCTGAACATTGTTTTTTGACCATATATATTTAACAGTTTATAAAAATTTATGGCCATGAGGGTGAAAGCAATATAAGTACAAAGGATACCGCTTCAATCTGTTGGGTTGAGTTTCATTTAGAGTGCGAATTAAGATGGAGAAAAACATTTAGAAAGATATCAGATATTCCATAGGAAATTGTGAACATTAATGGGATTTGAATTTCGAAATATTTTTTAAGAATTAAAAAACTTCTCATTATCATTTTGGAAAGAGAAGTTTAACGGCCGCTGTGGATGGAGCTGTTGGCTGAACGCTTGTAAGCCGTTGACAACCAGGGACGGCTACTATGGGAGCAAGGCACTTCCAAAGAAACGTGTAGAAGAAACGTGTAAAGAGATTTGTGAAATATCGTGTATTGTTTAAAACAAAGATTTGACACAAAAGTACACACTTTTCTTGGCATGGCAAAGAGATTTCTCCTCTGCTACACAGAACATGTTCGTCGACATTTTGAGAACGCAAAAATTGCTGCCTCAAATAAGCTCTAAAAGCAAATCCTCCTTTGAAAATTTTTCTTAACGAGCTGTCAAGAAAATAACGACTTCTGTTGGAACAGTGGCCGAAACATTTAGCCATAGTTTTTTATAATTTTGCGAAATACTTTCCAGCGAAAGTGTGTGCACAGTATGTATTTTGATGCTGCAGTTGGAGCTGTAAGCAGCGCTGCTACTCCGCTGCTGCACTGTACATTCTAAAGCTCATAACTCGACTATCTTAACCATTCGTCCGAGAAATCAATAACTAATTATCATAATTAATATCTCTAAAAGTTAAGAACCTTCTATTTATAAAACTATGGGAGATGTGAAAATTATTTTTAAAATTTCGGTAGCGGAATAATAAACTTGATCTGCCTGCAAGTATTTCAATCTCAATCTCATACCATCTCTAACGTTTGTACGTTCAAATATAAATTCTAAGGCTAGACGATTGGACCTGTTTCTTTACTTAACAAACCACAGGTTTCAGTTTGAAGCTTGGTTAATGGAATCTTGGTTCGCTGAGAATTTTTTTGCTAGAAAAGGTAGACATATTTTGGATGAGAAGAATGCGTCTAGCTTAGGAGGCTAGTAAAAACAATCATCAATTCTCAAGTGGACCTCACTCATAGTAGATTTCAATCAATAGTCCTAAGCTAAGGCTTTCAGAAGTGCCTGGAAGCTAAAAAGTCAATTAAGCCTTCCATTTGACAACCTCACTTATGCTTAATTTCCATTTCGAAATTGTAATGGGCCGAGATTGAACATGATTTTGAAATGACAGTCGGTACACTCAGTACTAGAAAGGGATTTTTATTCGGCCTATAATTTTTGAAAGTTTTATGACAATGGGATCATTTTTCCAAGCGGAGGTTCAGTATGTTCTGGGCTTAGTTCGAGGATCCCATAACCCCGAAATCAACCGGTTCTCAAGGAAAAGTTCAGGGACGGTTTGTACCCTTGCCAAATAAAGATTTGGGATCTTAACTTCCTAACTTCTACATAGAATTATTTATCACATAAACAATCAAATAACAGAGTAAATTGAAAGATAATCTGATACTTGGCAGCAATTTTGATGATGCAAAATCGACCATTAATAAATATTTATTAGTTTAGCAAAATGTATGTTTAATGTTAAATTTATATTATACGAAGTTGCCCAAACTATTTCATATGTTTACATTGAGGTAAGATGTTGATATTGAAAAGACTAATCTATAAAACGGTTTTAAGTTTGATGATTTGGAATGGCAGCCATAAATAACATAAATAACAACAAAAATATCCTCTTAAAATTTTTTGAACAAATATCGATAACTACTTAATTCGGAAACTCATTTATCAAATATCTTCTCTGAGATAGATCAGTTGAAACTATCAGTTGCCAGTGTATTAACCTTCACCCACCGACGAAGTTCTCGTATTTCGAGTTATATCAAAATGACTCTCTCTCTCTCTCGTAATTCGTCTCTCATTAACTTAATTTTGTTTCCATTACCGCAATTCAAAATTATTGCTACTTTACTTTAAGCAAATATTCATTTTCCAATTATGTTTAATATGTTTTTAATACTTGTACCGGGTTATTTAATTGAATTTGTTATGCAAAACAATTTCCACTGCATTTTGCATTTTTTTTTCTCGTTGTCAGGCTCGCTCAACAATTAAATTTCTGGTTCATTTTAAATGAGCAAAATGAGCTGGGGGAAAAAAAAGAAGCATTTAAATTAGGATTAGTTGACTATGTGCGATGTGCGAGGGCATTTAAATCGGAAAAGCATATGCAAAATGCAAATGGAATGCATAACAGCGACAACAACAATTCATATTTGGCCATTTTGGCAGATTTCTTTACGCCTCGGGCATATTGATTTGGTACAACCAGGGACAGGGTCACATAAATTAATGCCTAACGACATTTGTAACTGAGCAGGCGGCACCAGTCGCTGCGATTCCGAACAGTGTTGACCATTTCAGCACGTTCAGTGTGCATTTTAAAATTATTTAATTTTGAATGGCTTTTTAGAAATTAATAATTACACATGACAGCAGCGGCATATATGTGTGTGTGTGCTTATGTGGGGCGCGTATGCATAATGCTTCCTGCATCGCGATGGGGGCGTCGCTGTGTACGTGGCATTTAATTTTTTATATATATATATATATTTTATGCAATTGGCGGCAAGCAACCTGCTTTAATGGAGATTTTAACATTCAGCAAAATGCCGAAATGGTAGACAGAAATTAAAGTCGATCTGGTACAGTGGTGAAAGTAATGGGCAAATGGTCTGAGAAATAGCACGTCGTCAATATACGGTCATATGCTCATAATGGTTTAAAATCCTTAAAAAAAAATGCAGAAATATTTGGGATTCTTCATAAAAAAGCTAAGAAGTAGTACCTTATTATTAAAACAAAGTGAGCCAAGACAAACTAAAATATTACCCATTAAACGAGGCCAAAATGAGGCAATGAGGCTTCAAATTATACAGAAATCAACAGCAGCAATCTTTAATAAATTTTGGGGTGTTATTTATTATTATTCCATTTTTATTAGAAAATAAGAGGGAACTTTCAAAATAGTTTTCAAAATAGCATTTAACCGGTTTTTGTAACGGCTATTAAATTGCCCTCCTGAATGTAGGCAACATTATTTTGTCCTTTAAGCGGTTCTAGTCCTGACTTACAACTGGAGGGGTGCCCTTATCAGCTCAATTGTTTCGCTTACAACTTTGGTGTTTTTTGTCCGATCTGATTGTACTTTTCAGAATAGATAGATATTGGACATAGCTTGATGTATACTAAACCACGAGGCTCTAACTTGAAAATTGTGGATCTGACGGTTTTTTAGGTCTAGAATCTAACGGTTTTTTGGCGTTAAGAGGGGGACGGGGGGGAATTTTCCAAATGTGAAACAAGCTTGATCTGCGTACCATTTTCAATGGGAACAGGGTGTAAAAATAGAGGAAAGTTGTAATCCCCTGCAGCCCGCTTTTCTAACTAATTTGGATGTCATTTCCACTGAAAATAATCAAGTTTTTCTCACAAAGACTACTTTTCTGACTCTACTTTTCCATGACAACCATGATATATAAATGTCCGATTTCGACCAAACTTGGTGGAATCATGGGAAAGCTTAAAAAACTAAGAAATACAAAGTATGGAGGCGTTTGCTTTGAAAACAAAAACTTTTTCTCACTAAAACTAGTTTTTCGACCGATCATTCCTATGGCAGCTATATGCTATAGTCATCTGATTTGGCCGGTTTTGATACTTGTGCAGCATATTTATATTATAAGAGTTCGTGCAAAGTTTCGTCGCAATAGCTTTCAAACTGACGGAGGAAATCGGATAGAAACGGACAGACGGACTAACGGACATGGCTATATCGACTCATCTCGTTGCTGATCAAGAATTTGTATATATATGTGGTCGAAAAGCTACCTTCTATGTGTGACAAATATGTGTACAATTTCGATATACCCTCTTCAAGGGCATAAAAGCGGATCTCACATTGTGGGGTTTGAAACAAATTCATAATATTCCTCGCTCATATTCCACGGGGATGAGGGATATTGCTGTGTAACACAACTTCAATGACCCTGACGACTTGATGCATTTAAGTCTTTCAGAAAATCTAAGAAACATGATCGTGGGATTTTTCGTGGGACATTTAGCATTCTACAAACAACGAACGGAACGTATTGTTAGCGGAATCCACATCGATTATTAATCCTTTCTCACATTATGCCTCTGATTGCTTACCCTCCTGTTTTCACCACTGTGCCTCAAGCTTCGTTAGACAGGTTACAGCTGTGTTTTCAGGCATTCTACTGCTTTTCCGTCTACTTGGTTTTCTATCTTTTTTTTTTGTGGGGCCCATATCACATTTTCAATGTCCGTGTATTTTTCTTTTGACCATTTTAGGTCCCAATACGCAGGCCGCCATCTCTGACTACATTGTGGGCCCATTATTAATTGCTAACGTGCGCTGATTTCTTTTACTAGAGTCTTTTTTTTTACGGCAACATAGGGCCATTTCTTGCCATTATTTGTTGCCGGTTTCCCTTTCGCTTTGTCCATGTTCAATGCTGCCCGCTGCCAGCCCGTTCGCTTGTTCGTTTGGTTGTCTTGTCCATTTGGTTCAGCAGTGACATTCATGCACCGGCGAACAGACCAGGCAGCCGAGCAAGGCAATAAATCAATGCATAGTTGTAGACCAAAAGCGCCTTTTTAAAGTTCGGTTACTGGCAATTTAATGCACCCGCCCGGCGTTGGGCAACACTTTTGTGTTTAATTGCTAAGCAGGTCCAGCAGGGAGGGTTTGTGCGATAATGTTTGTAAACAAGCAAACTAGTGGGTGTGGCTGCACGCCCCTAGGCTTTTAGCTAGTTAATTAGTTGAAAAGTTTACACTGGATTTCACACGCGTTGCAGCTGTGGTTTTGGTGTTTGCTGTGACATTTATTTGTGGAGTGCATGTCAGCAGCCTCAGTTGCTTGACTTTCAACTTGAAGAGCAGTAAATCACGAAATGAGGAGGGATTGACTTGCCTTGAACTTTGGCGCGTTGCTCGTTTTGATTTATGTCAAAAATCGTTGCCGGCTTTTAAGCGCACACTCCTTTAGCCTTTTAATTGCCTTTAATTTCCAACACCAGCGGCCAGGACACGTCTACAGCCAGGCGTTCTGTCCATTGTTTTGCCGCTTAAGGCCTTTTTGGGGCGTGTGCTAAAATAAACATACGGCTGCCAAGTTAAACACACACATAGCATACTCGCACACCCGCACACTTAAGTTGCCAACAAGTCAGCAGTTCGGCCGTGTCTTCGACGTGGCCACAGAACCGTTACCGTAACCGTAACGCGCTCCTTTGGCACTGCTCAAATATTTACATTCCATTTAGGCGCCGCTGCCTGTCTGCCCGCCTGCCCGTCTGCCCGTCTGTTGACTAACGTACTTCATCTTCATTTCACAGTTATTTTCAACTTCATTTGCGTGGTAAATAGGTGAACAAATACAGTCTACCCGCCAACCCGACCTCCTTCTCCATCATCATACTTAGGGAACTTGAAGTTCTCGGTTTTCAGTCTGGCGGGCAGCACGCCGCCTTGGCATTAATATATGCTCCTTGTAACTGTGTCACGGTGTCGCTTAACTTATTAGCCTGGCCCAAACTCGGTGGCCTATTTGCATTAGCTTTAACAGTTTTGCCTTGATGAGGCTCTCGGATACCCTACACCGAATTGGGAGTAATTAAAATATGATACCACGTTTGAGGAAATGCGCTTCGAATATCGGGGCAGTATGTAAAGTAGCTCATGATTGCATACCAAATGTAATTTCATGATTATTATCATTTTAGAATTTGGAATTGTTTTGAGCTCTTTTCAACAACAGCCTGTACTTAGACTATATTTAGTTCTCCATGTGCGTATTTAAAGAACGATTTGATAAAAAAAACTGTACTAAACCAAATCAAAAAGTAAGATTTAACAACATCTTTGATCTGATGGCAATATTGATATGTTGCTAGACCAATTCATATTGACACTGAAATCCATTCTCTTGTGCTCTTAGACATTATGCTCAAATTAACTCTTATTTATTTTTGAATCTTTATCGAGTTGCTATTAAATTCTCAGAAAAAAACTGATTAGTTGTTGTTGATCCATTAAAAGATTTTGTTTTGCAATGGGAGAGGACATTTAACTAAAATTCTCTTTTGGATATTAAAATTAGAGCTGCAAACTGTATTTGAACCCAGGGATGCAAACCGGTTCTGAAACGAACCGGTTTTGAACCGAACCGCAACGCTTATTCCAGCTGGTTAGCCAATCAATGCTTTCAATGCCTTCAAATACCGAACCGAAAACCACAAAGAACAATGGTTCGGTTCGGTTCAGTTCTCTAACGAGTTTTGAGACGTGAATCGCATTCCTCTAGGCAATGATACTTATCAATTTGGGAATTTGGATGATTTCCCTAAGATAATTTGTATACGACAATTTGTTGGGTCCTCTACATTCTTATCGATTCCTTTAAGGATTACTTGATCTCTTAATATACCCGTCTGCATCTAATCTGTATTCTTTTCTCTAGTGGACAACGTTTTCAATTTGCTGTATTACTTCTTTACCTTAGTTTAATTTTACTTATGTAAGATGCATGGTACGAATTCTATGCTAGCCGCCATTCTCTGTTTTCGAAGGACATTCGTCTTGGTATTACAGACGAATCCTGCAAGTCAGGACATTCTTTTAAGGATTTTAAAGATATTCAAATGGTTTATAGGAATTCAATTTCCAACGTGTGCGAAATGTCACATGCTTGCGGCAGATATCATTATTATTCATTGTGCGTCTTTTTGAACGACTGAATCGAACCAAAACCGCGGTTCAGTTAGCTATAAAAACCACGTAATGAACCGAACCGGCGGTTCAGCAACTGTGTGAACCACTAAATCGAACCTGTACTTATTTTCGATTGGTTTGCATCCCTGTTTGAACCGAACCGAAAAGAATGAACCCAGATAACATTTTATGGAAGTTTTAACCAAAATCGAGATTATTAGAGGCGTGGCAATTAGAGGCTTAAGTCAATTAGAGGCTTAAGTCTGATCAAAGCAGTCAGAAAAGCGCTTGCTTTGCCCAGCAAATATTTTATGGAAATTTTAATCAAATTGCTGACTTTTCGAGACCTCGCTCTGTTCAGAATAGTCAAAAATGCGCTCGTTTTCTGGTTGTAAATGATACTTTGGTAGGGAGGGAATGGTACCCCAGCCACGGCACGTCCTGAAGAGTCGTTTTAGACCCGTTTTTCCGATCAATTTCGATTCATTTAATTCATTTTTCAAATTCGTATTTTAATAAGTCACATTTTGAGCAGGTGCATGATTCATTTTCTAGTCTTCTTATAATCGCATATGATAGTTATCTCTGTTAAATCATCAAAAGGGTTTTAAAAGCTTACTAAAAAGGATATTTTGTAAAAAATTATCTTACAAATGTTTCTAGGGTTTAATCCTAATTGATTCTTATGTCGGGAGAAAAGAGTAGTCTAGCCGCGTTTTTTATAGTGTTAATCCAATCTCATTATTTTAGTTCTTAGGCATCCAATAAATAAGAATACTTGATTGATGCTTAACAATGATGCATAAGGTTACAGACAGTTACTGCCTACGTTTACATCTGTCTTTAATGTGTGCAGAGCTGAGTTAAAAAGTAAGCCAATCTATATTTTCGAGCTCTGGTCCTTTACAAATGCCAGAGGTTCTTGTTTTAAGTATATTTTGAGCCACGTTTTCCAAGTCAAGAGTGCAGTGCTCTACCTCTAGATTCTTCATAAAGGTATAAGATAAGATATAAGCAGTTGAAGTGCAGTTCTTAAATCAACTCTGATGTCCAATGCCATCTGCCTACTCGGTCGTCTAGCTTACCCGAATTTTCTAGTGTACTCACCGCTTCGGCTTAACACCTCGTCAAGACTGAAAGCTTGAGCAACATTTTATGTTGCACACATTTCTGATGGGGTTGACAGGTCGAGCGAAAAAAGAATCTCGGTTAGCCGAGCAAAAAATTTCATAGCGCCAAAGATGCAGGCACAGATTAAATAATTCATTAAGAAAACTTGGCCCAGCACCGTCACCATCGTCAGCATCGTTGCCATCATCTCCGTCCTCCCCTGTAGATGTTTTGATAAGCAAAAGGGTAATTAAGCGCTGAGCGTGGCACGTAAATTGTGGCGCCAGTAGCCAAAAGTGACAAAAAACTTTGTTGCTGAATTTAAATAGAAATTAAATTAAAATGAGTAACACGCCAGGACAATCAAGGCTTAAATTGTGCCACCAATTTGGCTGAAGGAGGGAGGGGAGGAGGTCAAATATATTTAATAACAGCAGCGCGAAATTGGCGCAGCTTGTAAACAAGGGGAGTGGCAACTGCAACAGCAATTAAAAGGCCGCCCGGCTGTGAGCATGTGTGTGTGTGTGTGTGTGTGTATTTATGTTATGCACTTCATATGCATGACAATGTCATGGCAACATGTATGCCCTCCCCCAGCAATCCCCACCCTTCTTCGCTTTTTGGGATCCCCCGACTGCAGATTTATTGCAGCAGGAAAACAGTCGTCTGTCTTTATGTCCCCTCCGCTCGCCCCACCCCCCACGCCCACTCTGTGGCTGTTTATTTGTGCGTGTGTTTGCCTTGCAGTTTTTCAATATATTTCGGAGATTGCCCATTGTTGGCCTTGGCTCTGGACCCTGACTCGGTCTGCAGCGCGTAATACTTGTTTTTTTGTTGTTCATTTTTATTCCTTTGCCGGCGTTAAAACCGCTGTAAGTAACTAAGTTGCAATCCGCCTGTGATTTTTTGCTCTGTCTTTTTTTTTTTTGTTTGGCCCATCCGCTCTCTGTTTGGTCTGTTTCAATAACAATTTTACAATTTGCTGCTTGTTGCTTGAATTCGGGATTTTTTTTTTTAAGTATCAGTTGAAAAATATTCCATTAAAGCACATTTAACTGAGTTTTAAGCATGGCTGAAGGCCTTTAAAATTCGTGAAGGTCTGCGACACACACGGTAATACGACTGAAAATATAATTGCTTAACATTCATGTTAACTATCATGGAGTGAAAAGAACCTTTTGAAATATTGCGAAAAATACAGGCTTTGCATCTTTTTGATCTGCTATTTGAAGGTACAGGCTCTGATAAGTTGAAAATCAAAATAAAATATGGGAAATGGAATTCAAGTTCTCGTAATCCGAAAAACGAAAACGTCTGTCGGGTTCAAAATTGTTGATTGTTAGTTAGTGGAATGAAAAGTAATTGCCAAATTACGAGCTCATAAAGATGCTAGATAGACATGATGAGTGATTTTTTCTATATTCTGTGATCAATGTAGAAGTTGTTAGTGTAATTTGCCTTAAGTTGCCTTAGCCTTAAATTGATAAGAAACAGAAATGAAACCATTTAGCACGCACAAAGACGACTGTCTGTTTCTACGCTGCCTCTCGATGTTTTTGCGCGCATTCTGCTTTGGAATTCCCAAGCGGTTATGGCACCGCTGGCACGAAGAGACTTCTAAGAAACGTTCAAATGGTAGGCATTGATCGCTGATGATAGAGAGTGGTTCCTCTTGAAAAGCTGTACGATCTACCAGCCTCCTTTGTGATGTTGTGTCTATGCTTAAAGTTATGCGAAAGCATAACATGACCTCGAGCTGGCTAAAAACAGCAGGTTTACAACAATAAAGATTTAGATTTCTGGAAATTGTAGTACCAGTAAACATTAAAATATTCCAGATTATCAATTCAATTGCTTTTACAAGCTTGGAAAGCAAGTTTCAGACCTGCTATAGTACAGAAATGTACCACATATATTTGTTTAAACTTTAAAGAGCTAACTTTAAAGTACGATATGGTCCTTCGAGCCGGATATTCTATAAAAAACCTTTTGGTGGAGGGCACCAATAAGTAGAATGCCTTTAATAAAAGATTTTTGAAAGCTGTAGACGTTGTGGTTTCGTAGATACTTACAAAAGCATACAAATAAGTACAAAACATTATTTGCTTAAGTCTAGTAATTTCTAATGGCAGCCCAAAAACTTTCACTACTTCACTTTCTAGTACTTCAAAGAGGTAGAAAATGGTGTTGGCTTCCCAATTTGTGCCTAACCGACGCCTCTGTGTTGATTCAAAGAAGGCTGGAAATATCCAAGGACTATGAATAAATCAAAGACCAAGGTAAAATTATCTAGCACAAAAGTGCTAGAACCAGTTGGGAATTTGAAGAACAGACTCGCTGAAAAATAACCCCCATTTACCGCTGCACACTTTATATAGAGGACAGCGACACCACTATACCTCTCCCCCACAAGCATGAGATTTCTAAAAAAAACTTCATAGAGTTTGCTTCCCCATATTAAACCCGAAATATTTTCTACTTGAACTACAAACTCGCTTTTCTTAACGTGTACACCTTACTGTAGGTATAAAATACACTTAATTCAAGAATGATTGTTCTCATTTCATTCAAATTAACAGCTATTCATCCAAATGATCATCATTTTTCAAATCCTTTGGATGATTCTTAGCTCCGTTGGATGATTAAAAGCATGTTAAGAAATATCCTTTCCAATTGGATGCCGGAAATCATCCAATGGATACAAATATCCTTAAATATAATATAAATATACTAATTTTTCAATGTGTTCAGCTTATTGGAATTAAAGCAGCTTCAGTCACTCCAACTTGACGTTGCATTTCACTTGCTTTCCATTCTAGAAGATTATCTTTCTCGCTTTTAAATGGCATTGATATTTTTACAGTCGAACTTCTTTACTAAAAACTGCTGTACAGTGAAGCATTCTTTAAAGCGAATTAACTTCCAACAAACTGAGTTTTCGGTCAATATTAAAACAGTTGTATATTACGAATTTTATATCAAATATAAATATCTTTTAAAAAAAAGTCAGTTGGTAGACTCATTATAAACAGTATGTTTGGCACAACCGGTCCCCTTCTCCAGCTATAAACCTTAGAGTTTATTTGAAGAATTTACAGTAAAGCTTTTACATTTTAGCATTTTCCTTGAGCTTAAATGAAAGTTCCACAAGCCAAGCTTTGGTTTTGGTAGATAACCAAGCCAAATATATCCTTTTTAAGCCGTTTAGTGAAAAACTGGCATCTTTCTCTCATTTTTATTTAAATTCTAAAATAAGCTTAAGAAATGCTAAACATCTTCACCTGCTAAACACTTGAGAAACTTGAAATGTTCTAACCAGCTTCATTAACTGAGGCAGCCTAAGAGCAGGCAACACTTTCACACGCACACACACACACACACCTACACACTTTCGCTTTGGAAACTTGAAGCATTTAGCATAAATGTGAGTATTTTGCTAACATTTAGCCACATTTAACGTCAATTGTTTGATGGCCAGGCTGAGGCGGGAAAATGTTGCGGAGAAGCAGAGGAGGAATCACCAACAGACTAAGCCAGACAAAAGGCATATAAAAGCTGCAACGAGAAGCAACAACAGCAACAACAGCAACAGCAAAAATGATTTATTCTGTGCGAAAAAAGAAGCTGAAAAGAATCAACAACTTTGCGCACAGCGAAAATTTGCTAAAGTTGCGTTTCTTTTTTTTTCTTTTTGGTTTTGTTATTTTTTTGCAGTTGGAGTTTATCTTGCGGTTGGGCACCTGGCTGTAGACCACACCGTGGCCATTGCGGCCTGTGGTCACGCTTTTCTAAGCGTTTTCTTATCAACTGCAAAAGCTGAACAAAAAAATGGCCACGTGACCGCACGCCGCTTTTGAGATTGCACTAAAAGATTTGGCCTTTTGTTTTGCTTTTGTGCATTTCGCATTTTGTGCCTAATGGCCAACTGCGGCTTAGCCTTAAAGTTGGCCAGGGCCTTGAAGAGCGGCTGCCGGTATTCATCTTTCGTTTCCATTTGTAATTAATAACACTCACTGCTGGCCGCACATTTGCATAATTAAAAGTCATCGTCGAGGTCTTTAAGTCTTCAATTGCAATTGTCAGCCGGTTGGAGCACAAAGAAATCCTTGCATTCCTGCTCGTAAAATGAATTTAATTTCATGCAACTTGAAAGTGGCAATAAACCGAAGGATTGAATGCCAGCACGAAGGGCCATGCACAAGGTGAAGAAAATGGTATCACGACAGAAGTCATCAAAGTGCAGGGAAGAGGCGTAGGTTCTGGGATTTGCTCAATTCGCCAAGGATTGACAGCCCCCGCTCCGCAAACGCCCCTGACTGGCCGTAATAAAGCAAATGAAGATGTGGATGAGCTGAGGAGAGCCGCTTTAGCCGGGGGCAAGCTTTAAATAACAGCAGAAATCTTTCAATTTGCCTGATGCCCGGCAAAATGTTCTAAAAGCTGGCACAGAACGCAAAAAAAAAACCAGAAAAATGGCAAGTGGCAAAAAATAAATACTCAGCGAAAGACAAAATCAAACGAGAGTGCAACGGACACAAAAAAACAGAAGAAGAACCGAGTGGATACAACTAGCCAGCCAGCTGTCGTGGAAGCAGCTCAATTGCAGGACAATCAGCACAATTGATTTCCCCAAAGTGCCCCGGCCAGTCCCAGGCACCCACCGGCACCCCCAGCATTAAAAGGATTTAATGCCATTTAAGCCAAACAATGTGAAGACAGCAACCGTCAAAGGATCCACGAGTCGAGGAGTCAGTCATCGTGTCCCCGCCCTCGCCCTCGCCAGCCAGTGCCACTCCACAAAAAGTTTATCAATAAAATAACTTGTCGGCGACGAGGACAGAACCTCGACAAGTCCTCGCCAAGTCAAGTCGAAAATTGCAGCAAGTTTTTGCTGTCATCGTTTGTATCTCTATCTGTGTGTCCTGGCACTCTGATCCTGCCGACTGCCGCCTGCTGCCTGCTGCCTGTCTTCGACAAAGGACATCGAGTGCGGCAATCTTGAGCTGCCAGCGGAACTTCAATTGCACTCATAGTTTTCGGTACACACACACACACACACACACAATGACTTATTACAGAAGCATATGACGCATACGCCATGTATGACAAAAGGAGAAACCAACCAAACAACCAACGCACCAACCTGACATGAGGTAACTTTTCGGAGCCCTCAATTAGAGAAGCTTGTTAAGGGCGTGCGCCGGCGATACGAGGCTTGGGAATTTACACAAGTTGTGGTTAACTAAAATGGATATTTTAAATCACTTAAAGATGCGGCTTTACAATCATATTATTTTTTTGAGGTATTGTCCATTTGGTGGTAAAAAATAGTGGAAACACGATTTTCCAAACCGCATTTAGGCGCTTTTTATTTACTGAGGCATATTGTCATTGTCAAATTATTACTACTTTAAATGAAACAAGAAGATTAAAACAAATGTTGAAGGATAATGTATTTTATTGTTTATGTTACTTTTTGTAGAACCAATGCATCCTTTCAAATCCTTTATAATACAAATAAATTATAGAGTATTTTAGCCAAGTTTTTAAGCAGGTCTGAACCTCTTTCCGAATGGTTCAAAAAAGTAAAATGATTTCTAGTATGAGTAACTGTCATTTTGATGTTCCATTTCAAGAGACATATACCCCGTTTATAAACAATATCAAAATCAAGATAAATGCTCTTAAAAGTATGCTAGCTTTATTTTCTTAATTAGTTATCATTTCAAGTGAGCAAATCAGAGTCAGTTATGCCATCGTCATACATTATATTCACTGTGCATACACTCAGATTGTCTGGCCAGTTGAAGGTATTCAAAATGAATCATCGGTAAGCAAAATTCAAGAAAAATTGTATCCTCATTTATTAATTTACATAAGCATTGCATACTTTGAAGGGCATTTATCATGATATTTTTATTGTGTACCCTGCTTGGGTAATAGAAATCCATTTTCTTTTGTAATGGTTTGACTGTACAGTGCTGTTTCAGGGGCGTTCCGGTCCCAGCATGTACAACAGATGCTGGATATAATACTGATATATTCAAATATAGATATTTTTGTCAAAAAAATACGCTATATGGTTATCGAATATTTTCCCGAGTCGGTATATCGGATTTCGAATATTTCTTGGTGATAATTTTCAGCTTTTTGAATGCTTTCTATTAAAATATGTTTAAAAAATGAAGCTACAATCATAAACTGAAGATCATTTTAACTACATCTAAATATGATGACTTTTAAGGTGCTTTAAGATATAAATACTTTTAGAAATATCATTCAACTTTAAAATCAACAAAGTTTCCGTCAATATAAATTCATGAACTTCTTTTGTTCTTTTAATTTATATTTAAACATGGTTTAGGGTCCATGAAACCCGGAACCAGAACCGAACCTTCTAAGTTGTTAACATCCTGAAACGGAGTCATCCGTTCAAAAAGGTTCGGTTCAAGAATTACTTTAAGTACTTTTTAACAGAACTTCAGGAACTATCATAACATATTGATGGAAATTTTATAGTGCTGAATCTGAGCATTAACATTTCAAAACCATATCCTAGCTTTTTTTACGATATCGAAGCATAAGTCAAGTTGGCGCAAATCAAAATTTAAGTATTTAAGGTCAGGTACCTTCTCCCTCTCTAACCTCATTCGAACCTTCTCCAGAATTTTAAAAGAGTGCCGCAGAGATATTTTGTGAATTGGAGCTTTCGTCCCTAGATTTCAAACTCAGTTGGAACATAGCTTTTAACACATGTCAAAGGACATCTAAGTTATTTTAATGGCCGAACTATTTTAATTTAAAACATGGAAAATATCAATATTTTTACCCTTGAATGTGTTGATTTTAGCTACCTGGTATTCAATAAGCCAAAGATGTTTTCGGAGAAGACGGATGACCTCGAGCCAGCCTTACCAAACTGTGGATTACCCTTAAGTATTCATATCGAAACAATACTTTATTATTATTTAAAATATTCGGCGACCCCAACACAATGAATGCCAATTCATGTAGAAACCGCTGCGTGATTCTTTGATCCTTTAAAGAATACACAGATCACACAGATGGTAAGAGAAAGATGTTCGACAAGGGCTAACTAAAAGCTCTGATTAAGATATCATTCAGTTAAGATTAAGACACAAATTGACCTGTATTTGCAAGAATCGGGAACGTTTGAAAAGTCCCTAACCATACAATAATGTGTGCTTTCTCGTTGTCTTTCCATTAAAGAATCTACAATCTAATTTTCCGTTGCTTTTTTTTGAAATTGTTTGTTTCCTCAAAAGGAACATATTGGCATCATTGCAACCCAATCCCTCAGATTATAAGCCAGTTTCAGATTTAATGTAACTGAAACTATTTTCGAAATCCTCGTAATATAAATCAAACTCTCAACTCCCCTCTTCCAAAGAACACCAGCCTTAATTAGAGCTCAGCCCATTCCCCCATGAACATATTTTGGACTTAAGCAAATTGAACAATGTCCGGTCGGGTCTTGCGGCATTTGAAATACACGCACATAATTTTATGTACTACAAGTGCACTAGGCGTCACTCAATTCCACTTATGGCATGTCCTGCCATGCCTCCGATTGTCCCCAGCTCTAAGCCAAATACCAAAAGGGTAAACAATGTGCAAAATGCTTCCCCTGAGCCTGTGAGCAAAATTAAAACAATAAACGTTGCTCAAAACTCAACTTGGACTTTGCATTGGTGCTAAACTTTTGAATACCTCAATTGTAGCCTGCAACACTGGCTGCCATGCACCACCTGGATTGGGGTGGGTTAGTGGGTCAGGTCAACTCTAGCATTTTACCTTTTAGGCAGCTCTCATGCATGAAATTGGAAGAGTAGCAATTGATTGAAAATTTGCAGAGAGCTGCCATCAAAATACAAAACAAGGAGGCCAGCAGCACCAGGAACAACAACAAGAACATAAAACCAAACTAAGGATAATGGCTGTGGCATGAAAATTGCGGTTCACATGATATTTTGACGTAATTTCAATTTGCAAGTGAATTTTATCGATAAAAGGCTCAAAAGAAAGCGCTGCCAGCAGCAGCAAATGTAAATTGATAACGCAGCATTATTACGCAGCACATATGGCAGCAAGATGGGCGTGGCACCCACTGAGCTCTGCCCACTAATCCGCTTGGCAGAACATTAGCGGAGCGGAGCGCATTTTTGGCGCATTTCACTTTTCAGGATTATTTAGAATTTATGCATAAACAAGCAAAGGGACGTTACCCAAAGTCATTTATTTAAGTCACTGAAGAAGTTTCCCGAAAGCCATTTATAGTCGTCTGACTGACTGACTGACTGACTGTCTTCGTCCCTGTCAGCCATTTTATTGCCACTAGTAAAACAATTCCACATGCAAATTGGGGGGCAAGCCTCACTCACTCAAGTGTCATGCGGCACCACGGAGAGAGCACAGGGCACAGTTCAAGGCTGCAAATTAGGCCTGTTAAAAATGCAACTGGAGAGAAACACAGTGCCTGCAGTTGCCCCTTCCCCCCAACTGTAACAGCACACTCACCTTGGCACTGTCAATGACAATGGCTACGCCTCCCAGTGGCAGAGGTAGCAAGGTCACCAATTGTGCACCCGGATAAATAATGAAAGTGAATAACAAATCGAATGGCATAAATGTGTAAAAATATATGTCAGATGTACTCTTATGAGATTCACTTTCAAGGTAGAAGATGACAAAGCTGTCAGGGGACTAGAAGTTGAAATATTTGACAAGTTTTCTCAGCGCCTTCATTTACTTTTAACTAGAAAGAGATAAGTTCAAATTATGGATTCGTCCTTACAAAGGATAGATAGTTTTACCAATAATTTAAAAGTGACGACGCCTCAGATTAAAATGTGCCGTCGCGATGGTATTTCTCAATAAAATAGTTTAAATTCTACAAATTTAGCAGATTATTTCGACTAGCCATTACTTATTATTGATTTGCGATTGACGATTGACGATGAGTCTCCGCTTAATAATATTATTGTTTTATATTAATATTATGTATGTAGCTTTTATTTAAAAAACTTACCCTTTATCACTTCACTTTTTTCACAAGGAAGTGTGGTAAGGAGAAGGAATGGACGAAGAGGCACGGGACGGGGAAGTCTTCTTTTTGAAAAGCCCAAGAAATATATTGATTTTTTCAACTCGCCTTGTCTGGGGTTCGAGAACTCATAACTCACTATCCTTTTCTCTGCAATTTAAACATAAATGCTGACATCTCAGCCCATACGACTACCAAATATTCGCGCGGCATTGCTGCAAATCAAAGTAATAAAGGGAAGCGACAAGCGACGATGAACTAATGTATCAACAACTCGTTTCTTGTAGATTTTCTATATGTAGCTTTCAGCATTTAAAATAATTAACTTTTATTTCAAAGTCCTACATGTAGCGTGTGTATAATAACACTCTTTAGAGCTACAATTTTGGTTTAGAATTTCCACACGCTAGTGTGAAACCCCAATATCTAAACGTTAGTGTAGAAAATCCCAATTTTCGTGTGGTATTCCGATTGCTGTATGGAAAATGTAGATGCTATTTGAAAATATGCAAATTTTCTCTTATTGTGTATCCTTTGCATTTGTCCACGCAGCATTTATGTTTCTTCTTTCACATTTTTCTTGTGAAATTTTACAGGGTGAATTACGTTTCGTTTAGAATTACCGATTCTCGCGTGGCGTGTAATGAAATTCGGTTTCTGTGTGTAGAAGGTTCGATTTGGAAATATATAGTAACCAGGATTATTTATTGAAATAACTAAAGTTTGGTGAAATTCGGCTGAGCGGCTATGAGCAAAAGTAGTATGTAGCAAGCAAGCAAAATAATTCCGGAGCATACACTTTCGTTGGTAAGGATATATTGATCGACTTTCTTTCTTGTTACATTAAAAAGAAGACCCTTTCTTACTTGTTCCATTGAAAAGTGCACCCTAATATAAATTGTAACGATTTTTTGATAATATTGGCCCAGAAGCTGGGAACGATTGAGCTTTATTCGACCTGTCCTTTTGTACGCAAACAAGTCTCTCAGTTTTCCGGCTTTCAAGCTGAAAGTTGGCATAAAGTGCTAAAATTAACAAAGGTCAGTCGTTTTTTTCCCACATATGTTCTATTTGTAAGATCATTTGGCATCATTGCATTTTGGCAAATTAGTTTGCTCGTTATTTTCCATTTAAAAAAAATTCACAAATTTGTGCTTCGCTTTGTTTACTCCTATGCCCATTTCCCCTCCCTTTCCCAACAAAAACTAATCAGCACGCGCAGAGTTCTGTTTGCCAAATTTGTTGCCTTTAAAACTTCTCTAGAGCATAAATTTCAATCCCGTGAGATCTGCGCCGACATTTAATGTCTCCTGAAATTAAGCAATGACAGTTTCTAGCCCGGTAGCAACTTTTGCTTCCTCAGCCAGTCCACAGCCATTGCTGTATATACCACTTTTCCACTTCGACTCGGTCTCCGAAAGTATTAAAAGTGTCCAAAATGATGATTGTTTTTTGTTGGGCAACTGGACTAAGCGTGCAGGGAATTGTGGTGGAGCTGCGTAGGAATCGTCTTGTTGATAAATGTGTTGCCCTGTCTGAAGATTTTGCTTGGGATTTTATTTCAATTTTTGCACACAGCATTGAAAGTTTTGTATTAAAGAATCTAGTGGAACTTTTGTTGTAATTATGTGTTTATTGAATTAAAGCGTGGACAGTGAACAACTTAATAGGCATAAAAGTCATAGACCAACCAGATCCTTGTTAAGCATGCGCCAAGCGACAATAACAACATCAACTACAATAGGGGCGTTAATATGGTTGTGTGCAAGGGTGGCTCTTCCAGTATAGAAATGATAATGGTCATGGAAATAATAATGGCATTTAAAGCTAAGCTAGAATGCCATCACTAGACTAGCGCAGTTGGTAGAATGTACACATAGATAAATGTTTTTTGTTTTTTTTTAATATGATCCACCCTCGTTTTGAAATTCAGAGGAAAAGTGGCGAGAAAAAAATAAGCCACAAAAAAGCAATTATGCTTAAATTAAAACTCATTCATTTGTGCAGCAAATGTTGAAATTCATATGAGACGTTGCCGTGCTCTGGTAGAAACAAGCGCCAGTCGTTTGTTATACGAGAGATGTGTGTACATATATGTATACGATATACTCTCCTATATACAGGGTCCTGATAAATATGAAACGAAATGAAAATTCAATGCCAGCCCAAATAAGTGAAAAATTTATGCAATTCCTTTCTTTTCCCGTTTTGCTTGTTCCTTGCTGTTGTTTTCATTTTTCAAATGCCTGGCATGCCAGTCCCCTCTCCGCAGACATATTTAAATGTGGACAAACAAAATCCAGGGGGGGGACGGGGGAATGCCTCAGCGATTTACGTGGCGTATGCTTGATTTGTCACACATTACGCATACGCAATGACTTTGCCATTGCAGCCAATTAGCCGACTAGAAATTCCGATCCTAGTTTAACCACTCCCACTACCCGCCTTCCCCTTCCGCCGCGGCACATGTATCATACGCAGAATTTTGATTTGAGCTTTTGTTGTATTTGTTTGGACCAAAAATTCTTTCATTTCGTTCTTTATTATGCAGTAAAGTTTTGCTCGCAGCAAAAACTTTTGTACCAAAAAAAAAAAAAAGAAAATAATTTGTGATAAAAAAAAAAAGTTTTTGTCGACCAGATCTGAGGGAGTACGTGACGGGTACCTTACTCTAAATTCAATTTCATTGTGCTATTTGAAATGAAAGAGGGGGAAGGTGGGCTCCTAGGTTGCTGGGTTACGTGAGCATGAGCCACTCTCGTCAGCAACTTTTTTTTTTTTTTGTTTTCTGCCTGCCTATAAGTGGGAATGGGAACGGGTACTTAAAATAATTTAAGTTGGGCCAAGGGCTACTTACAAAACAATGAAACGTGGTCGAAGCTCTCTAGCATCCGGGGGGAAGACAGTACCATATTTTGCTTTTGGGATTTTTTTGAATTAAAAATTGATAAAGTTAACTTCGATGTGGCGGACTAAATATATAGAATATAATTTTTTCCGTATTTAATTGAATATTATTTTTATTATGGCTGTGCCAAGTCAACTGTAGAAGCTGACATTTACTAAATTATGGGGGTTTTTAAAAATACTGAGGCAGTTCGTGATTTTCTTGCCCAAGGATTAAGTCTGTGCAGTCAGCCCTATCTTACATAAATTTGAAAAGAATGCCAAGTATGCTAAATGGGCTCATAAGAACTTTAATAAAATTGAAAAACAAATTTAAAAAATTCCTTCTTTGGTATTAATAATTATATAAAGTTCAATTTTGCTTAATATTTTTTCCAAGCAATAATAAAAGTTGAATAACTCCTGCACAATTTTAAGATGTAATCATATTTTATATATAAATGTATAGGTCAAAAAGTATATGCCCAATATTTCTAATCTCTAAAATCTTCATTATAATACCAACAAGATAGCTGAGCTAACTTCATCTGTGCCGAAGTTTTTAGACCCTTGCAAGTACTCGCTTAAATATTTTCAGCAATAATTTTTTTTCCCACATCGACCCATTTTCCGACCGATCGTTTGTATGGGAGCTATATGATATAGTCATCCGATTTGCACAAAAAATTTTTAAGGTTATGTGAAAGCATGTAAAACAAGAAAATACAAAATAACAGGATGCTACCATTAAAAACAAAAAAGTTTTTCAAACTAAGACTGTTTTTCAGACCTATCTTTTGTATGGCAGCTATACCATTTACTACTTCGATTTCCATCAAACTTAACAAAATTATGAAAAAACATAGAAAACCTATGAATACATAGTTTGGAGTCGTTGCCATTGAAAAGAAAAAAGTTTTTCGATACTAAATCCAGTTTTCCGACCGATTGTTCCTATGGGAGCTATGAGATATAGCTATCCGATCTGGTCGGTTCCGACATATTAGTAGCGTGCAGCAAAAAGAAGACTCTGTGCAATATTTGAACTCTATAGTTTTAAAACTGAGAGACGAGTTCGCGTAGAAACAGACAGACTAACGGTCAGACGGACGGGCAAAGCTCAATCGACTCAGCTCGTCACCCTAATCAAGAATATATATACTTAATGGGGTAGGAAATAAATGTTTCTATGCGTTGCAAACTTCTGGGCAAAACTGTAGTACCCTTTGCAAGTGTATTAAAAAAATGTTTAAAAAAAGCCCCTTATATCCCGCTATTTTTCAAAGTTATTTATATGAGAGCATTGCAGATAGATACTTTTCAACTCTTTTACACATCCGGCGTAAGCAACATTTTGTTTAAAAACTGCTCGTTTAAAAAATATCATTTCGATTGTGGCCGGTTGTCCTTTTTTTTCATTACACATCACATCGTTCATTGACCGCATTCGTTGAAAAATTCTTTGTTTGCGTCGGGAGTCATTTGTGGAATCGGAATTTGGATATATATTCGAAATATTGTATGTGACACGTCGTCGTTTACATCCCGCCAGAGCTTTTCAATTTTTTATAAGTGGTAGTTACAGCTCCGTTTGTTAAATCTTTTTGTCACAAAAAAAAAATTTGATGAATCAACCATTTTAACGAACACCCAGCCTCCCCCGCATTTTAAGCATTTTTATACCCGTTAATTGTAGAGTAAAAAAGGTTTATGTATACTAAAGTTGTGCAAATGTATGAAACAGACAAAACTATATACATATTCTTGATCGGCACCAACAGCCGAGTACGTCTGACCGTCTGTCCGTCCGTCTCTAAGAACGCCTAGATCTCAAAGACTAGAAGAGATGGGGCAAACAAAATTTTGAATGTAAACTAGTATTGTTTTGGCCCCACCCTCCCTCAACAAAATATGTGGAATAACTCCAACAATTTCAAAGATATCAAACTCATATCTTACATACTGCATAATACCTACAATCTCTGAAATTTTCTTAAGAATCGAATAATAAATGTTGGAGTTATAAACCTTAAAAAAAACGTTACATACTTTTCAGAGCAGCATGCGGTATCTGCAAACGAAATGTTGACATATAATACTTACAATAATGTTAATACTCAATTAGTTAACATAAGGAAAGGCTATTTAATATTAATATCCCTGAGTAAAGGGGTACATCGAAATTGGACAGAGCCGACTTTCTGTGCAAAGTTCCCTCTACTAGACAATTACCCAAATAAGATTAGAGAATATATTTGAGTTTTGAGTACTTTTTCTGACCAAATACCATGCATAAAGTTGTTTTTTTTCACAGGGATTCAATTTGATTATAATTGTAAAGCATTTATTGCCAATCTTTAGCTCAGTTTGTTATATAGAAGAGCAAGACTTTAATTTCTTAATTTCTAACTTCAACTGAGTCGAAATGCACAATAAGAAATTTCCATAATTTTCAGGCATTAATTAATGTATTTATAATTGTCCAAAAATTATTAGAAAGAGTTTCTTAATAACCATAAATTCCATACAGTATAAGCAATTTTTAAGCAGAACAGTTTTGAAATGAGATTTTGCTACATTCACCCCTAAGACTATTAAGCGAAGCAATACTAATCTTGCCACTTCATAGAGCATAAAGCATAATTAACATATTTCAAATTTCACACATAGCATAATTAAGTTATGGGTAATTTTCATGGATTCAAACCGGTTAAAACCATAACCAAACCACTAATTCCAGCTGTTAAGCCGAACTAGCGTCCCATTGAAAATGCTGAACCAAACCGAAAACCACTGAGAAAAACGCTTCGGTTCGGTTCAGTTTACTCACAAGATCAGACAATGATATTTGTAAATTTAGGAATTTTGTGCAATGCCGGATTGTTATAGACATTTAGTATAATTGATTGTCCATTTTATAACATGTATTACCCAGGTTCTTTCTTGAAAGCAATCCTTCACTTTGATGCTGTTCAGTCCAATCGACAAATGCACTGATTTTGAAGTAAGATCCTTTTGGATCAAGACCGAATATTTATCTTTATATATTTAAGACATAAATTTGAAGATTTCGAAATCTAGAAATTACATTTTGAAACTTTGAAGAATATAATCAAAGTTTACTTGCAAAGATCAAATGTTCGAAATTTACAGAAAAATGTATTTAATGTATTTAGTGATCCACTGTACCGAACAGAAACCGCGGTGTAGTTGGATCCAAAAACCATTTAATGAACCAAACCATTGGGTTAAGAACTGTGTAAACCACTGAACCAAACCAGTTCGTTTTCAAACCCTGAGCAGTAGGAATAACTGAATTTCATGTCTGAATTCATGAAACTCGCCCATTAGTTCAGCCCTGAAATTATGCCTAAAATCAGCAGAGGTCATGATGTACTAGTAAGACATACCTGTGTTAAGTTCATGTCTGAAACTCATATAAAGGATGCCCTGAATTCAGTACCAGTACTTCTATTTCAGGGCTAATTCAGCTATGATTCAGGTGTGAACCGATCTGAAGGGCTATAACTCCTCCCGGGTTTAAAAATGAGCTCTGATTTTGAACTTGATGCATGCTAAAATTTGTGACTATATCTTGTACAGTCTGTAAGACGCGTTCATATAGACAAACTTACGGACATGGCCATGTCGACTCGGCTACCTTATAGAGTCGGAAATGATTCCTACTGAATGTTACACACTTTTGCTAAAACTTGCAGATAATAAAAACTTATTGGTTATATTTTCTCGACAAACAAAAGTGTTAAATAATGTAGAACCATTTAATGTGCATTATTTAGCAAAACATTATGATTATTTTGGCAACATTTCGCTTTGACAACATGTTGCTTTAACTCCCATCCGTTTTGGCTACATTCTGCTCTCAACCGCAAAATGGTAAATGTTGTGACAGTTAATTTTGACAAATTTGTCTAAAGTTGATCACTTATTGATGACAATATGCGGCCGTTACGCACTATCTGCACAATTTATGGGGTCGATGGGCCAAACGAATGTTATTGAGGGTGGGCATAACTAATTATGGGGTTCGGCTAAATTAGTTTCGAGGCTAAAATGTTAATTGTAAATGCCAAACCAAAAATTGGTAAAATGACTACTAAAATCGAATTTTTCTATTGAAAAATGGTTGAGGTTTGTTGTTGTTGTTGTTATGGTTTTTTCCTGTTGCAGTTTTTGTAAATGCAACTGTATCTGGATTTAGTGTGTGTGTGTGTGTGTGTGTGTGTTTTTTTTTGTTAGGTTTAGAACGGCCATAAAAACGGATTTAGTTGTCCGATAGTGTGTGTTTGTGTGTGTGTGTGTGCGAGAGTAGCCGGGTAAAAAGCTCAGATTAAAAACTTTTCCCATTACGTAAAAATTAACAACTTTTCTGTTGTTGCTTTTGCTGGGTCTGAAGAGAAATAGTTGCAGTGAGTGAGCAGCCACAGCAGCAGCTACTAAATATCCTAAAATAAAGCAACTGGCCTTTGTTGCAGTCGGTGACCAGGCAAGCCGGGGTGGGGTGGGGGGGGGAGCAGTGGCACAGTGGAACTGCGAAATGGCCAAGGTCCATTTAACAAGTGGCAAATTGTGGCGAATGCCTTTAAAGGGGGCAGGTGAGGTGATGCTAAGCTATTTTCGTTAATTTACATTTAACATAACACCGACTCTAGCTGGCTGCCCCAACACATCTGACACTTATCACTTTCTTAATGGTCGCATTATGTCTACCTTCTGATAGCATAACTCAGCCGAGATGCGCTTCCATCTTCCCTTTTAGCTCTGCTCCTCTCACTTAGTCTCTAAGCTCAACTTTACGAGTGTTTTTCAGTATTTTTATGGCTTCACCAAGGCAGCTCAGTTGCCCTGTCAGAGACTCCGTTTGTTGTTGCCCGCTTCAACTATTTAATAATGTTGGGCGAACCACGTTATGCACTTCACAAAGGCGCCAGCATCATTTATATGCCTCCCTGGGAGGAGTACTCTACAGTACCTGGCCGAGCTAGGAGGTGGCAGGCAAGTTCATTTGCAAGTGTCGCCGTTGTCTGGGATAAATTTAAAATACCCTTTGTAAAGTGTATTATAAAGGTGTCCAGATGTTTGTAGAACATGAAAGAAGCGCTTACGTTTTTGATTAAAAAGAAAAGAAGTTTTGATTACCTTAAGGATTATCATTTTAAAGCCATTATCGCACTTTTACATATCCTTAAGTAGCTGAGTGCTGAAAGCCTAAAACGAAACAAAATGTATACTTCTGTCAAAGTTCAGTATTAGATGCAGAGTATCAAGTGGTCATCTCCTCTGTTTTTTATTTTTTTTTCCGTTGCCTAACACAAGAGAAAAGCCGAGGAGCAGCAACAGCACCCGACACCCCGAAGTGCAATCCACTTTTGCACTTAGTCGTGGATAACGTGCGGCTTTTTGTCAAACGAAGGACATGCAGTCAACTGACTTACAGGTTGTAGCAAATATCACACCAACTTGTCATGTCCAAACAGTTTATGACCATGTCAGGCTGGTTCAATTGTTGTTGGCCTGGTTATTGTCTCCATTGTCCCGAGGAAATTATGCGGCAGGATGCAAACTGAAAATTGAAATTCGAAATTGGTTTCGGTTTGCACGAATTGCTCATCAGGAAGCATTAAGTAAATTTCAATGATTTCTATGATAGCTCATATCAGTTTTGGCTTTTGGCCATTTGCCAGTCCTTGTCTCGGCACTAACAAGCACTGCTAATTGCACACACACGCACACACACACACACACACACACATAATGAGCCGTGGCCACAAAGCAAAGCCAGCGAAACGTGGCGTGTCCTGGGAGTCCTGGTGTTTGAGCTCCTGGCTAGCCAGGACTAATGGCTCTTAGCTTCCGCCGCATCAGTGCAATGCACAGCACAAAAATGTTTCCCAGCTTCTTTTGGCGTTGGCAAAAATTTAATTTAGAGCCAAAAACGTAACGCAGCCTCCTCGTAGACTACGTTCCTCCCCCCCTCTCTCACTCTCGTTCGCTCTACGGACAACGTTATTTATGGCATTCCAGGGCGGCCTTTGGACACTGTAACCGCATTTCTTGCAGCTCCTGCTGCAGCTCCAGCTCCTGGCACTTGGACCACTGCCCTGTTTAGAGTTGTCCTGGTGAAAATGCATTGCCGGCGACGTGGCTCTGAAATTAAAAAATGTGCTAAAAATTAACGAAAATGGGAGAATGATTTTCCCCTGGGGAGGTAGGAGTCGAAAGGTAGAAGTGTTCCGGTAAAATTGCTTATACAATGAAAATTGATATTAAAGGTGTTTGATTAATTCGCATACACGTATTTTAGGGTATGGTTGAATCAAAGATTCCATCACATTTTCGGATATATTTGACCGGCTAGTGAGATGCTGCAATCTCTTGCAACCTTGATTTGGCTAGAGTTGCAACAATCATGCTCCAAAGAGAATGTTTTTAAGAGTATCCTGTTTTCAAATGAGGAGCCGTGCACTTATATCTCTGTTTTGTCAACTATTCCTATTGTAGACACTTGACTATTCGATAATTTATCGATAGTTCATTTAGCCTTTTAGCAAAAACAATGAATATTAAACAGAAAAACGATAAAGCCAAGCTATCTTTGTCTTTGCCGAAGCTTTTATACCCTTGCATGTGCTCGCTTAAATATTTGCAAAAAAAAATTTTTCCCATTTTCCGACCGATCGTTCGTATGGGAGCTATTTGATATAGTCATCCGATTTGGGCAAAAATTTGTACAATTATGTGAAAGCATGTGAAACAAACAAATATAAAATTGCAGTATGCTACCATTAAAAACAAAAAAGTTTTACTAACTAAGACAGATTTTCAGACCTATCTTTTGAATAGCAGCTATACCACATAGTTGTCCGATTTTAATAAAACTTGGTAGATTTATTAAAAAACATAGGAAACCTACGATTACAAAGTTTGGAGACGTTGCCATTGAAAAGAAAAAAGTTTTTCTCACTAAAACTAGTTTTCCGATCTATTGTTCCTATGGGAGCTACGAGATATAGTCTTCCGGTCCGGTGCAGCAAAAAGAAGACTCTGTGCAAAATTTCAGCTTGATAGCTTTAAAACTGAGAGACTAGTTCGCTTAGAAACAGACATACAGACTGACTGACAGACTTGGCTGTCATAGCGAAAATGGGTTATCTTGAAGGGAAAGAAAAGGATCTCTTGGAAATGAAGTATATTTTTACTCTTATGTATCTAGAAATTATGATCTTTTCCCCAAGGGTTTAAAAAGAGTCTCTCAAGGATTATGTACTTCTTATTTGAAACAATAGAAAGTGATCTACAGCTCGCCAAGTCCGAAAGGCAAAGGTTCAAGTGCTTTTTCATTCCTTCAAAACTAGCCAGAATCTTTAGTAAAGGTGACTGGTTGTTTTACCTTTTTAAGAACAGTCACAAACATTACTCGCTGCACCTCTCAAAAAGCTAGACTTTAATTTGCTATTTTCACCAAGAAAAGTTAAAAGTTCGGACTATCTCAGCACAGTCTCTAACTACAACCAACTCAGTGTCTGCTTTTATAATTTATTATTCGATGCTTCAACTGACAAAACGTTCACTTAGTTCTTAAGGCATCTTTTTAGCTCTAATTTGAAATTCAGAAGCTTTTACGTATTTAAAGTCCTTGCGCCAAGCAGTGCAATAATTGCTTGCCACAAAAAGCTTAGCAGAGGCACTCCAATCAAGTTTCATAGTACAATAAAATATCAAATAACTTTTAACTAAATAACGGATAGAATTCGTTGTGGATAAAATATATTATTCTAAATTGTAACAAATCATAAGTTGCGGCCAGACTTTAATTGCCACAATGCATCTAGGGGAATAAACTCCGAGCTCCGAGCTCCAAAGCCAAAAAAAAAAACAACAAAAAATATAACAAACAATTCCAATTTCAAAATGTTCTCAAAGCAACCGCACAGTGGTCAGGCGGGGAGGTTAGTTGGCTTTTTCAATGGGTCAGGGCAGAACGTTTCGCACCTTAAGTTCATAATTATGTGTAAAGTTAGTTGGTTGGCTGGTTGGTTTGCGTGTGTGGAGGGAGAGGGGGCATTTATCAAATAAAAGTTGTTTCCAACTACTTTTTCCAATTCGCTGCATGTGCAATTTTATTGTAACTGTTTACCTCACTCACAGATGCCGGTGAAGTCAATTAAAAAAGGCCCAAAAAGGCAGCCTGAAAGGAACAGAAAGCGCCTTAGGCTTGCCTTAGATCTGGGATACACTATGTATCCATTTCAATATACTTATTTCCTGTTTTTAGTTATCTTCCGCACTTTCCGCCATATTTGCTGAAGCATTTCAGTAGCGATTTATGATCCAGCAGCGCTTATCCAGCCGGCAATTGCAACGGATATAAACATTTTTTGAACTCATTTCAACTTCACATATCTTCCTTCCGTCTATCCAAAAGGGAGGTGGGGTGGCGTTTATACCCCGGCCTGCTGAAATGGCACGTGTCGTCGTTTTTTTTTTTTTCTTTGCTGCAATCCAGCATGCTTATGTTTCACTTTTCACAACATAAATCCCCCAGAAGCTAAGGCAAAAGCCACAGTTCAGGTATGAGAGCACTTTCCAGAGTTGAGGAGCAGAAAAAGTGGAAAGCTGAATGTACTGCTCAGCTATTTATTTAGATATCCGCGCTCCTCCGAGCAACTGTAAAGGAATCTGAGCCATGCATTATGCTTATTATTGTGCTCCCTCTGCCTGACAGGTAAAGGCTTAAGTCCTGCTGAGCTCACAGATAAATATGAGAAGTCCCGAGAGTCAAACGACAAAATCATGAGTTTCGAATTTACTTACTTTCCTGCTGGGCTAGGCAAAAGGGGAAAACTTTTATTTAATTTTTTTTCCCTCATCTTCTGTCTTTCAATTTTTCATATTTGGCCCAAGTAATGGCCACGCGGCCATATTAAAAATATATAGTACATATTTAAGTGCAGTCAAGGCAAAAGTGCAATGGTGTTGCCTGCGGGGGGGAGGGAAACGGGTGGCTGGAATGCCAGAACTTTGCAAAATTATTACTTTGCTTTGTTTACAGGCTTCGGGGGCTTTGGGGTCTGTAAGCTAAGTAAACTTACAACGGGGATAAGGTAACATTTTGAAGCACCTACCTAGAAAACTATTTGAAAAGCTTATTTATTTCTTATGAGGATGCGAATTAAATCATTTTGTCAGATTTCAGTTTTTATGGTTGATTTGAAAAGGGGAGAAGCCGGACAAGTTTGACAGTTTGTGGGGAAATGTGTGTAATAAAGGAAGAGGAATACAACAATGAAACGAATGCCACAAATTTGTAAGGTAACTTGGCATTTTAACTTTTAGCGGCTAAAATTTCAGAGCATATTGACCAGAAGTCTTATCCTTTTCACTGTGTGAAAAGTACCATTTTTAAGTAACGATTTTTTAACAATGATTTTGACCTGTAATCGGCTGCTTAACCAAGCTTCTATTTTTTTCTTCCGATTTACCCGGCTAGACTTTATTTTGTGGGGTATTTGCAAATCTAAAATCTATGCCCAACAGTCGCAATCAACTTAAGCCGATTGTGGTGTAGCAGGTAGTGTGTATGCCTGCTATGGAACAGGTCGTAAAATTAACATTGTTGAGTTTAAGTATTACTTCGAGTTTCCACAAACAAAGTAAACTATTTTTAAACCTTTTCAGTAACAAATGTTTTCGTCTCCGTGTAATGGTATACTTTATTTTATATTATATTAAAAGCACTTTTAAATCAAATTTATTCTGGGCATTTGTCAACTCTCATTCCGACTCTTGGTAAAAAGCCCGAACTAATTGAATTTGTGAAACTTGCTCAAAAGAGATTTCCTTTGCGTATTTATGTAATCATTATCTATTCTCTTTAATATAATGTTAAAAGGTATCAATGCTACGCATCTGAATTTATCCAAAAGTTTAGCTACCATTAGAGCGTGGATTTTGATATGTGGAATACGTATTGCAGATGAAAACAACCCAATAAGCTGTTGCTTTAGCTTAACTTTGACCAATTATCTTAAAAAATTGTAGATATTTGTCAACAGAACATGGTAAGCTTCATAAATGAGACTGTTGTTGAATGGGGAACAAGACTTTTAGACAATTACTTTAAGTAAGGAAAATTCTACAAAGAAAGAATAAGAAAGTTTCTGTTTTATGTCGAGGTCCACATTGCGCTTTAAAGCTCTAACTCATTGAACTGGGTGCTCTATAATGTCTTATTTGTGTTGGATCATATATAACTACTTTTTAGCTTTAGAATAAACTTTCACAAACATTTTCTAAGATTTTTTTAAGCAAAGATACGCCGTTTTGAAAACATGTATTAATATGCCTGTATATTGTATATTAATATTATTATATTAATGAAGATATTCAACAGAGTTCAACATAAATGTCTAGGCAACCAATGCAGTGGACAACGTCATCATATTCAACACATTTAATGACTTTGATTAAAAGCAATTGGAAAGATTATTTACAGGCTAAGAAGCAATACGTTCCGATAATATCAAAGAGAGTTAAAAACAATGGTATAGGTATGAGTTCCCCCCAAATCATGACTAAAAAGGGAAACCCTACGCATTTTTAAACCACTTTAAGCTTAAATTACTAAATTCTAGGCTTAAACAGTAAACAGATAACCTGTTTAAACGCAACAAAATTATTATGATAAATGCTCTTTAAAGTATGCTATGCTTAATAATATTAATAATTCATGAAAACAATTCTCTTATAGTTGGCTGACTATTTACTTTCCTTTTTTGAATACCCTCAAATAGTCCGTCAATCTTAGTGAATAAAACGTTTGGATTATGTATGACACAGGCATAACTGACTCTCAGTTACTTATTTAAATTGAGAATTACTTAAGGAAATGAAAGTGGCATACTTTTTGGGGCATTTATCATCATATTCTTTTTGTGTATAAAAGAGGTAAAATTTGATTTAACAACTTGAGAAAATAAAAAGAAAATAATGTGGTTGCCTTGTGATATCTGAACCACATTACAATTATGTCTTTAAGAACTCCTGAAAATAATATTTCAGTTTGTACAGTAGTGAAAATATAGTTGTATTGCATCAAAAAAAAAATAATAGGTGTATTAAGCATTGTCATTCGATCTGTAGGAAAATTAAAGAACAGGAAGTTTAGATTTCAATTGAACAGCAGTTACTGAAACATGGATCACAGCAGCGAGCAGTGACCAAATACAGTGATCACAACGGTGACTAAAGCAGTGACTTAAGCAGTTACCAAACAGTGATCAAAAAGTGACTAAAACAGATCCCAAGCACTGACCAACACAGCAACTGTTTTGTGAGCCTTACATAGAATAGACGAATTCCGGTCAAATAATATAGGTCAGATAACAATGGAAAATAAGCAGGCGTCCATAAAAGAACATACGATCGGGAAAAAGCAGATAATCCCTCGTAAAGAGCTCCGATATTTAGAAAAAACTTAGAATAAGAATCCTTTTCCCAGCATCCTTAAAAATTTCACATTCCAAAATCTCACCTTGTGTAGCTCATCTGCGCGGTGTGTATATGCCAGCGGCAACTGTTCATCTATTCATCTGTTTTAACTGCCTCCAACTCACGCTCTCCTCCCCCTCCTCGAAAACCCACCCCCTAAGCCATTGCTACTCACAGTGTTAGCCCTGTCTTCCCTTGCTGTATCTTCTTTCTGTGGCCTGCATTGCTACTTCTTCTTTTGGTCATTAATAACGTAAACTGAGTGGAAAAAGAAAATAAACAAGTTGCAACAGCGGCAAACAGCAGCAAACTACAACCGTTGACTGGCCACAAAAACTTCTACGAAAAACCAAGTCAAAATTGAATTATGAATATTTAAAATGTGTTTAAACATTGCGGCCGCTGCCCCATTACGTAGCTTCGTTAGCTCGTTATGAAAATCCAATATAAAGATATTTTCATAAAACACACACAGAGCAATTAATACTAAATGCGCCAAAAAGTATGCAGTGCAAAATATCAACAGTTTTTGCGGGGAGCAGGCTCCCAGGTAAATGTCAAGTCGGTATAAATAATTCACCAACACATTGCACAGCAGCATCCAAACGGCTGTGGCAAACTCATCAACATACACACAAAACACACAAACATACTCGCTCACATTTGCATTGTCCTTGCAACAGCATGCCTCATAAATTTCAACAAATGCAGCCCGTCTGTCAAGTCAGTCATTCAGTCACCCAGTCACTCAGTCAGTCGGGCCGTCAGTCAAGGGTTTCCGTACAGTGAAACCGCTCGAGGTGAAAATCTTTGCACTAATGGCGCTGTTTTACATAATTGCCGTGACATTGTACAAATTTATTCAACTGCATGCAGAACCCCGGGCCCCGCAAAACGGACCCCAGGACGCAGGTAAGCCATATGTGACCTCGAAAAAAGCTAAGCAACAACATGTGAAGATGTTGATGATTATGATGGTGGATGATGGGCAGACGACCAATGGATACCCTGAAGGTATTTAGCAGTACATGGTACAAGAAGGTGATGTATTTATTTATAAACACTGTTCGAAGGAAGAAGAACTATAGATGAGCACAATTGTTACCAACAGTACATGATTGGGTTTACTCACTTGTGGTGTAAGGTTTTCGAGTCAACAACAATTTGAGTTAATATTGCTCCGTTTTTAAAAACATTTTATGCTTAATTAGATATAGAATGTGATTGAGCTTGGTTCAGGTTATAAATGGATCTTACACTCTGGGGTATATATCTCAATTTTAAGGATTGCGAGTCCACAATATTATTTACATACGCTGGGTGTGCTGCAGGTGCAGGTGCTTTGTGCACCTTGAGCAATTTTATGTTAAGCTTAGATGCATTAATTTTCTTATATAAAGAAAGTTTTCCCATATAAAACGCAAGCTGTTTTATCTTGACGTTGGCCAATAGATAGCTCTTCTTTAAAATTTGATTGTTATCGACGGACATATCAAAAAAAAAAACGGCAAAAACTGTTGTAATGTTCATGAATGATTAATTCCAATGGGTTCGGTTGTACATTCCTCTTTGCATTACAAACATCAGGCCCAATTATTCTCCCCAGGGAATAAAAATGCAATGCAAAAGAAGATGTCTTTAAGCTGAAACAAATCAGAAAAAATTGTTATATCTTGTATTTCAATAATCAGGTGAAGAGATGAATGTCGCTTTACTAATTTAATAGAAATAATTATATTTGCAGACAAGCCAAGTGATTGATAGAAGCTCGTCTTGGCCCATGTGGGCTGTAAAGTCAATTATCTATAATTACACAGTGCTACAAAATCGAACTTTTTTCGACCTCCATGAATGTTTCCCATTTTTCCATAGTATTTGAGCTGTCCTAATTCCAAATTTACTATCAGTTTTCCCACATCACCCTAAGTTTCCAAGATATGGCAATAAATATAAATTAATCTTATCTGGCGACATATTAAATTATGTGGTCTGTAAACATGCAACAATTTGTCTGCTTACTATTTAAAGTGATGCTCAATACATTAACGCTTAGTAGAAAAAAGTGTTTCACTTTCGTAGCATCACCCAGGACCGTGAAAAGAGGAGGACAGTTGAGTTTTTGTCGGCCGAAATTGAACGTGTCATTCCATGTTAAGGAAAATTTTTGTTTTCAATGAAGGCGTCCTCCAAATTCGTACGAGGTGCAAGGTAATGAAAACCTACGGTTGAACCGAAGCTAGCTTTCCTCTATTTTCAGCAAATTCTAATAGTTTTTCAATTAAATCAAAGCCGTCTTCTTATAAATGAAAGAAATATCTGAGATTAGGCAACAGTGCGAATGAGTAATTAAAGAAACTACATTCATTTTTTCTGTTTTTCTTATTTTATATGACAACGAATCTGATACGGCAGTGAGACCATGACCTTTTAATTTTCAGACTCAGTAGGTTCAAAGTATTTCTAATTTCTGACACATAGCAGCTATGTAGAAGATGAGAAATCATCCCTAGGCCTAAATAAAAGCGTCGTAAATGTTGTTTTTGGTCATAGAATATACCATCTTTGCGCCATGGAATCAGAATGAGATTTCCAAGCTTAAGTCCTTTTACCTAAGCCTAGTCTTTTTGAACTTTTATCTGTTAAACCATACTAGCCAATATGCCCGGTTTATTCACAAGATATGTCACACTGACTTTGGACTTATGCACTTCTGGGGGTGGCTGAGGCAGGGGATGGGCTGGTTGAACGGTTGGCAAACAACCCAGCAAGTGTATCAAAAATGAATAGCTTACTCTGCTGCCTGCCATTGTCCAACTATGAAAAGACAGCAGAGCAGGCAAGCGCTTTGTTCTCAGTAAAATATAATAAGGCAAACAACAACAACAACAACATCAACAAGGGCAAACAAACAAGCAGCACACAGACACACAAAGAAACACATGGAAGCACCCACACAAACAAAATGCTTCCTACCCTTTAGCCATCTTCATCTGCTGCTGCTGAAGCTGCTGCTGCTTCTTGTTCATCATTGTCACCTTGAGCTTTGGGTTATTGGGTTTTTGCACACTCGTCCAAGCGTGCGCCTTGCACTTCAACTTTTGGTTTGAAGAGGAGTGCAAAAAGAGAGGGTGAAGGGCACAAATTGCATTTTGAATACGGCCAGAATGAAAATGGGAATGGGCTACATTTTTGATAAAGAGGTAAGAAATGGCCAAGCACAAAGTGGTGAGAGATTTCTTTTATATAATCGGCATGCTGATTGACACTTTCCATTTCTAAATCTCCTTTGGAGGAAAACAGAGAAAACAATGGAAACAAATGATTGCTAATTTTAAGCAATCTTTAGACCAGCGATGGGCACACAATAGCCAGTTGGACCCATTGGCACCGTCTCAAAAAGCAAACTAAATGCGCACCACAACAAAATACAAGCACTGCGATACTTGCTATCAATACAATGCGATTTATGTTTAAAGTACTTGCCGGGTCCGCTCTTACTAAGAACAAATCCTTATCAAACCTTTATCAATTATACTTTTCTAGTCTGAAAAGCACACTTCTAGATATTTTTTCCATTTAAAAATATCATTCATTTTGGGGTGCGAGTCGGAAAATGGATTGCAGCCACCTCTAAACACAAAAGAAAACTTCTGTCCAAATTTTAGAAATTCAAAGTCTAGCGGTTTGTATACGGGTGTGGTGCAGCGAGTAGTGTGTGTGCCTGCTGTGCCCGAGGTGACGAAAAGCTTGTTTCTCTTAAAGTAAACACAAGCGGTCACCTTTACCAGCTGTGAAGTGCGAAACCATGAAAAAGCTTCTCTAATTTTTGGTCTTGTGCAAAAACTAGTAGGAGATTGAGCTGCTGTTAAAGATCAAGTATTAAGGCTGTATCACAATGATCACGGAATTGAATCAACCACTTTATGTAATTAGATAATATATTTAAAAATAACTAAATATAGTCCTCAATTTAGTTCTACAATTATCTCCAAATTGTTCATCAATTGCAAATGCCTTATTGCATATTATGTAACCTAATACACACAAAAACTTTGACTTTGAATCTCTTTGTCTCTCTCGCCCCTTTGCCTTGGCACCCACTGTATCATTCTATCACTTTATCTCCTGCCAAAGGCCAAAAGCACAAAAGTTGATAAATATTTGCTTTGTCCAAATATTTGTGCATACTTTTAGGAGCAACACTTTCACGCCTCAGTTTTCTCCCATTTTTGTTGTATGTTTTTTTTTTTTTTGTTTAGTTTTAATTGTGCCAATGAGGGTGAACATCCAAGCTCCAGACTTCAGACAACAGGACTCCTGACTTTTGTGTGGCAAGTCAAAGTTTTTTTTTCGTCTGACCGAACCCCCCATTTCCCCTTCGTTGCCCGCATTGCCATAAGCCAATTCATGTTTGTTATTAATGTGCGCATCTCCGTGTGCGTGCCAAGCAACCTGATCTGAGTCTTCCCGTTACCCAAACCACAACCAAAATGCAGTTTTTAGCAAAAAAAAACAAAAAAAAAACTACTTGACCATGCCATTTGACAGTAACCCATAAGGCCCCGCCCACTTTCGCGTATTTATTGTGCATGGCACCATGCGGAGCTACCCATGTTACATTTTATGTTTACCCCAGACTTTGAGACTTATTTGTGTGCACGAGTGTGTGTGTGTGCGGCTATTTATATTCTCTGTTGTACTGAAAAAAAAATGTTGAACAATTATTAGGGAAAAATGGTGCTTGGTAATCAATATGGCGTTTATTATGTATTAATTACCATAATTTTAAAAGTAATACAATTTAAATACTTAACTCCATACCCACATTTGCAATCTTATGTATAAACAGCGGATCTTGCATGTTTTGAATCAGTCTTTAATCCTAGTAGGCTCAATTAAGTAAGTGTGCACAACAATTTGGTAAAAGCTGAAGGTAATAATTATGAAATGCACTAATCAGGCAAGACCAACGCACATGTTTAAATAAATGCATGTTAGATTGAAGGGATTAGATAATAATCGTAGACTCAGTCCCTAACCATACCTATAAACGTGCTCATTAACATTGTATTACCCTGTTCACTATTGGTCCTTCGAGTCGGATGTACGATCTTCGCGAAAAATGGTTGTAAGCGCTACACATATTTCGGTTTATCCTTAGAAAGGGTGCGAATCTTTATGTATTCGAAATAACCATGGCGTAAATCAAGTCTGAGAGAAAGAAGACAAGATTGAAATTCAAGGCGAACGAGCACGCTATGCAGGAATTGCTTGGGTCATCAGAACGAAATGGTCTCGGTCCAGGCTCGGCCATGATTTTAGAAAGTAAAACTATAAGAAATAAGGCAAGCACAAAGTGCACATTCTTTCCAGATTACAATTATCAAAGGCAGGTGGGGTGTTGTACAAGGCGGATGTCTCTGCGGATTCTCTGAGATGGAATCGGACCTGGACTTGGAATTGGACCTGGAATTTGTATCTGGCTCTGGAGCCTAGTTGGTCTCTGGTCCTGGACTGGATTTTTTTTAAGGCTTAAAAAGTTCTCAAAAACTGAACATTTCAACTCACATCAAGATGTTACGTCCTCAAAAAAATGTTCTTGAAGTGAGAAAATCCGTAATCGATTAGTTTTTGACACCGAATGTTCTCATATTGAGACCAATGATTTCAGTTTTTTCCCTCTGTGTACGGTACAGAGTACATAAATTGAAATAATTGACCAATTTTAGACAATCTTCAAGTGTATTAAACTAACAACTTTAGCAAACGATCCTTAGATAACCTGTTGACCTCATTTTGTAGCTACAGGACTTCTCTTGTCCCTTTAAAAATTTTTAGATGGCGGTTTTTACAACGCCAAATTTGCGAATCCGACCACTGTGCAACGCCCCCCCATGCTACCGAAGCGGATAGCTTTGACACTCCAAACCCAATAGCAAGCAAACTGTTGATGGAATTGGACAACGAAATAGGGAAGCCCAAATCAAAGATCGGGTACATGATGTAGTTCAAAAGCCAGAAATGTCTGGTTATTCACAATTTTAAGCTTGTGAAAAGTATGAGATATTCGATCTGCGAGTTTATGCCAGTAAATGGATCTACAACTTTAAAGAGAAGTTGAGAAGGGCAAACAACATGAAGATGATGATGAAGAATTTATTTCAGGCCCTTTACCAGCTCTTTCTGGTCAACTTTGGCCATTAGAAGTAAAAATTTTGAAGGGCTAAGAAAGAAATGCTATAACATTTTGTCAACCTTATGACAGAACAGCTCCACCGTCAGTCGCACACACACACACCCACACGGTGCAGCTAATTTTAAGCTGAAATAAACAATAAAAAACCTGGGAACATTTGACTATTTCACCACGAACTTTTTAGAATAGTTCACTCTCTGAAGTTCCATTGTTGTCGGCGCGTATCAGCAAGGCAATAGTTGTCGAACTTATCAAAGTTTTTTCTATTAAATCTTTTCCTTCAGTGTACTCGTGCCGTTGTTTCACAAGTGTTTGTAGTTGTGTGTGTGTTGCTCTGTTTAGTTTTTGGCCACGTGCCGCGCATAATAAGCGGCAACAGCCGCATCTCCCAACACCGACCACATACCAAATGCACAACTCCTTCAGGCCAACCTACTTGGTGCTGCTGTTCCTGGTGGTGCTGCTGCAGGTTAAAAGCGCATTACAGTTGAACTTCATAAATTGCAGAACCCGTAGAATGCTTAGCACATGCCAAGCAGTTTCATTTGGGGCTTTGCTAGACCAAATGTGAGGCTAAATGCAAATTTTAGCTTACCAACAAACAAAAGTCACGTTAAGTACTGGAGCTCATGTCAAAGCAAAGGGCAAAGGCAGTAGTCATTTCAAAGCACCAAAAAGGCACAAAGCTCATTAGCGAAATCAAGCAGAGTTGGAGGTGAAAGTGTGAAAATGTCATTAGGATTTCCTGTTGGAAATTTCACAGTTGGGAACTGTTTGAAATTTTCTTTGCTTTAATTACGGATCTGCTTCAAAGATGTTATTCGATAGGCAGACATGATCTTAGTTTCACTTCCGGACTAACTTATGGGAAGTGGATTTTTTTTTCGCAGCCCCAAAACGATTAAGTTTGTCGCCTTAAAAAGTCTTTACTTGACTTAAAACTATACAAATAACTATATAAATAATTTATGCAATTCACTACCCCCAGTTGAGCTGTGGAGTTGTTGAATTAGGGAAATTTTACGCACAAGCACCATAGTTTCGGAAAGTCGCAAGAAGAACTTAGAAGAAGAACGTGCTGCCATAGAAAACAGTCCTCTTCGTATCAGTTTCATCAGGTTGCAATGTAGGGACTTAGTTCTTAAAAAACAAGAAAGAAAGTCGGTCAAGACCGGCTATAACATACTCATATCAAGGAAATTATACGCTCAGCATAAATTTTGATGCTGCAGTAGCAGCTGACAGCAGCGCTGCTTATAGCGAAGAGTCTTTTGATCATAACTCGACAGCCGTTCATCCGATCTTTACCATTTATTCGGCAGATCGATAAGTTATCCTTATAACAAAATATGTCCAGAAAGAACAAACTATATATTTTTAAAACTGTGGGAGATATGACATTTTTTCTAAATTGCTGGGGCAGCAGGGGGTGTGGCCAAAATTGAAAACAAACTTGATCTGCCTGCAGAAATAAGAAGCATATGTCCGATACAAATCCAAGCTCTATCTCTTACCATCTCTGAGATGTGCGTTCATACGAACAGACAGACGGACATACGGACAAGACTCGGCTGTTGATGCTGATCAAAAATATATAAAAACTTATAATACTTTTTGTACCTACGGTCAGAGTATACTAATTTTTTGAAGCAACATCAATTGCAAAAAAGGATAAAGAACACTGGCTGTTGCCTAATGCTGTGTGTGTAGTTGTTGTCTAATGTCTAACACACACAGCAAAAACAAAATCAACGCAGCAGACAGCACGCATACGTATTGTTGTTGCCTTGAAATTCGCAAGAGGCATAGGAGAGAAAGAGTACTAGACGCATGAGAAGTTTTTGTTGCAATTTCATTATGCATGAGTCCTATCCTATAAGCCCAAGCGCCTTACTCTTGTAGAGCGCAAGCACCCCTGCTATATAGTAAAGTTGATATATAATAGTCCTAGCAAGAAACAGTTTTTAACTTCTTATAAGTGCAGTTTTACCCACACAAACAAAAAACCAAAATCAGAAACATCAACTGCCACAAGAAAACGAAATATTTTTCCTATTACTGCCGGTTGTGTGTGTGCTTGTGGCTGTCTGATACAGGGCTGTATTGTTGTTGCCTTTAATTCCGCAAAAGCATAGGGGAGAAAGAGATGAGAGACACATACGCGCTGTTTGCACGTTTTGTTGGTGCCTTTAATTCCACAATCCAGCCAGCCTATGCCCATGCATTTGCCTATGCGCATGGCTGACTCGTTCGCGCATTACAACAACATTGGCGCATGAATCGTATAAAGCATGGGCACCGTCAGTTTTATTTGCGTCAAATCTTATATTTTTATTTAATGCTATAGCTAAATTGTAATCGTTGTGGTTGTGTTGTCTTTTATGGTATTGTGATAATGCTCTGCAGTTTATTTCTTAAATGTTTTGGATTTCGTAACGAGAGTGTTAAGAATTCATTGATCAAGTCTAAGCTGGAGAAATATGCAGCTCCATATTAACAACTTTCCAAGCAAAGAACAATCAAAGCTAGTCTCTTATTTAATTGATATTTTAAATATGATTAAGAACCATTCTGAAATTATAATTTGAAAGCGTGACGCTGTCAGAAATTGAACAAGTAAAGAAAGTGCAGTTTTGCACCGCTTCATTTAACCATTTTCAATGGGTGCTTGAATGTTTATCAAAAATTTTCCTCTTATGCAAAATTCATCTATCGCAAAAAATAAGTAAGGCTTATCAAAAAATTAGAGTTGATTTTTGAAGTCCAAACTCAAACTATGTTTTTTTCTTTCCCCCAAATGTTTGATATTCGCCCAAATTGCATAAAAGTTGTTGGCCAAGCTAATATGGAAATTGGAAATTGCACACAAATATTATTTATGGCAAAACGCATTTTCTGCAAGCAGAGCGAAACGGACAGTTTTTTTTTTGTACCACCCGCACTCGTCGTACATGACAGGGCACACTTTTAGGCATAATTTTTAAAACCAACTGGCAGGCTTTTAAGCCCCGATACTCGTACCAAGGGGTGGCGGGATGGGCAGGCAGGCGTACGGGGGTGGGGCGCGTGTTGGCTTAGACCACTCAACCCGTTTTTGTGTGTGTTTTGCAAGCAGAACATGTTGAGCGTAAAAAAGTCGAGGTTTTTTAGTTGTCAACAAAAATATCACTTGTTTGCAGGGAAATCTCAACGTGGTGGGTAGGGGGGTGGGGGGAAGCGCGTATGTTGTCAGTCAGTCAGTCGGTGATAAAGCGAAACAAAGCCTGGCTGCAAAAATAGCAAACGCCTGCGGAATTGAGCAATTTTTATGAATAGCCCTAGTAGCCCACCTCCCCCCCCGCTTTAGGGTTAGTTGGGTACCCGGGTCTTTAGTTCCATCTGTCAAGCGTTTTGGCTTGGGGGTGCTTGACAGTTTGACGCCCCGTAATTCATGGCATGATGAACGCCGACGATGTTGAAAGAAAAAAAAAAAACAAAAACAGGGCAACAGAACCGAACCAAATCCCCCCTTTTTGATGGGTCGCATGTTAGGACTTTTAGCATCTAGCACGATTTATCCTTTCTGTCAAATTAAACATATTTAAAAATTGTTTGCTAATTTCATTTGCTGTTGCCATACAAATTGAATTTCTTTTTTAAAAAGGGCTTCCTGTCTCATAATTTATTACCTGCAGTTGGCCAACTTAATTATGCGCTTAATGCAATTACATGAAGCGAAAAATCGAAGCACAAATGGCACAAATGCCAAACGCAGGATGGCAAAAAAAAAAAAAAACCATAAAAAAATGAAAAAGAGTGGAAAATTGAAAAAGAATATCCAATTCCAGTCAAGGCAGCCCGCATTGGCCGCTTTGGAAAATTTGCTGGCCATTCATAAAAGCTGATAATTGAGTCGATGATGGCGTTGGGCAATGACGACGACGACGGCGGCGGCGGCGACGACCGCAAAACGCCATTATACCCTGGCAGCTAATGGGATAATGTTGTAAGGGTATGCTAGGATTGCAAGGCATTGAACAAAATTCAGTATTTGCTTACTCTTATGGTGGAAATTGTAGATGAGCCTTAAAAGGAGCTCACATAAAGCTCTCCTTCGCTTATTCACAGCCAAAATGACACATTTATCTAGTATTTTAACCTCACTTTGTAGTGTAGATGGGCGCGTGTCGAACATTTACAGCACCACACGACTCCAACACGAATGTCACATTTAAAACACAACACTTCACGCACGACTTTGTTATGCCCTCGTAAAGTGTGTTATAATTTTGTCCAGAAGTTTGCAACGCATAGAAATATTCATTTCCAACCCCATAAACTATATATATATTCTAGATCAGGGTGACGAGCTGAGTCCGTCCGACTGTCTGTCTGTTTCTACGCGAACTAGTCTCTCTGTTTTAAAGCTATCTAGCTGAAATTTTTGCACAGAGTCTTCTTTTTGCTGCAGACTACTAATACGTTGGAACCGACCGGATCGGATGACTATATCTGATAGCTCCCATAGGAACAATCGGTCGGAAAACTAGTTTTAGTGAGAAAAACTTTTTTCTTTTCAATGGAAAAGTCTCCAAACTTGGTAATTGTAGGTTTTCTATGTTTTTTTTATAACTCTACCAAGTTTTATTAAAATCAGACAACTATATGGTATAGCTGCCATACAAAAGATGGGTCTGCAAAACAGTCTTAGTTTGATAAATTTTTTTGTTTTTAATGGTAGCATCCTACAATTTTATATTTGTTTGACTCACATGCTTTCACATAATTGTACAAATTTTTGGCCAAATCGGATGGCTATATCAAATAGCTCCCATACGAACGATCGGTAGGAAAATGGGAAAAAGAGTTTTTTTTGAAAATGTTTAAGCGAGCACTTGCAAGGGTATAAAAACTTCGGCAAAGACGAAGTTGGCTTAGCTTTCTCGTTTTTATAGACTGTTTTTCGACCCTATTTTCATAAAAATCTTGGTATTATTTGGGTAAGCTTCATGTGTTAGTTAGAATAAAATGCCAAAATATCTTTAACTCTTCAAGAATATATATTGTTTCTCTGCACTTAAGCACGTTGAGTTAATATATATATAAATTCGAATGTAACTGTCTCTTCGAAACTTACAACTTTTTGTGCATTCTACGAAGCTAAATAGTACCGGCTAATATCGTGTCTTGTAGCTATAAATTAAACAAGCACATTCACGCACGAAATCTTCTAACAAGAAAACGTCGTGTTGAGTCGTGCTTGTTTGTGACACGAAGAAAAACACGAAATGGGCCCAACTCTACTTCACGGTAAATCCAACAAGCTAAAACATTTTACCAAAAACAGTTTTCTTCTCGATTCTCGGCTTAAAAAGCAAATAGTAGCTTAGAAATACAGGGTGTTCGGTGGGTTGAGATTACATTTAAAGCAGGGTCACTCTCATACCGGCTAAATGATGTCCCAATTCGTGTGTCGGCTGTTCCATTTGGCAGATCGCAGTGTGTATCCCCCAAACGGGCGATGATTGCAGTTGCAAGTTGAACTAATTTAATTAATTGAATTCATTTGGCGCCAAAACTCGCCAGCGCCAATGTCGCGACGAGTATAAGTGCATGTGTGTGTGTGTGTAACACCAAATTAACGGTGCAATTGCCGCCTACCACACACACACGTCTCCTCTCGGCGTATTCTTTTTGTCCAGGCTCTGTTACATGCAATGTATAGCGTGTGAAGAGTACATTTTGGGTTAGGGTTTTTGAGGTTTTCCACTGAATGGTTTTTTGGTTTTTTTTTTTTGTGCCAGCAGAGCCCCAGGGCTGTCACTTCCCCACATCAACTATAAATCTAATTTCCATTTGGCCATAGCATACTTTAAGGCTCAACACTAATTGCAAGTCCTAATTGCGATTTGTCTACTCAATTTGAATTCAATTAAATTTCCATTGATTATGCTTCAGCCCTGGTTACCTCTGAAGCACTGTTTCGGCTTTCAAGCGAAATTGAAAATAATTGCAATCAGTTGCGGCCGCCCAGACGAGGCGCCGCTGTCCAAATGCCTTTTGTGGCTTTGCACATTAGCGCCGTATTTCAAATTATGTTCCACCAACATCTCTGCTCCTCTCTCTCTCGCTCCCATTCAGCTTTATATGACGATATGCAGTCAATTGGAAAATGTTTTGACATCCTTGTTGCTCGTTCCGAGGTTGAGTTTTAATTATTATATTTGCAAATCCACCTCCGCCGGCAATGTCAACTTGATTAAAGTTCAATGGAATAACGTTTTGACATTGTTCTAAACATTGATGAGACGGCTGCCATATCCTGCGCAAGACCAACGACACCGCGGGCGGCTGTTGGCATCAATATCAGGTAAAATCATTTCAATGGCCCCCCCGTTAACAAAAGCATTTGGCGGAAATGTTGTCAATTATGCTTCAGTGCGACCAGATGGCAGGATAGACGGGATGTAAGTGTGTGTGGATGCCACTACACTCCGCGATATAATAGTGATAGATTGACTGCTGTTTTAGCTGTCAAAGGTAAGAGAGAGGTACGGCAGGGGTTAAGGAGATGGGAGGAAGCCAGGAAAATAATGAGGAGGAAGGAAGTTGCAGTTTTTGTATGAGCTGGTAACTTAAAAATACGTGGAAGTGAAAGAAAAGGGAGGAAGGTGGAAGAAAGAAAGGAGGAAGAAAGGAAGGATGAAGGACGGAAGGAAGGAAAAAGGAAGGAGGAAGGTGGAAGGAAGGAGGAAGGAAGGAAGGAAGGAGGAAAAAAGGAAAAAGGGAGGAGGAAGGTGGAAGGAAGGAAGGAGGAAGTAAGCAAAAATTAAGGAAGAAGGAAGAAGGAAGGAAGAGGTAGAAAGGAGCAACGAAGGAAGGAGGAAGAAAAGATGAAGGAAAGAGGAAGAAGAGAAAGGAAGGAGGAAGGAAGGCAGGAAGGAAGGAGGAAGGAAGGAAGGAAGGTGGAAGGTAGCAGGTTATCGAATCCAGTATAAAGTATGTAACAGCCAGAAGCCAATTTGGCTTATAACAGGGAAACCAACCACTTAAAAATAATTACTAGTTCGGTTCAGTGGTTCACACAGTTTCTGAACCGCCGGTTCGGTTTATTACGTGGTTTTTGGAGCTAACTGATTTGGATTTCTGTCGTAATGCGAGTCGCACACTTTGGAAATTGAATTCCTATAAACCATTTGAATATCTTTAATGCCTTTCGAAAAAGGATAATGTCGGCTAGAAAAGAATGAATCTGACACGCCCTATTTATCCTATCAAATCTGAAAAAACTCTCCTGGCAAAGATGGAATTAAGGTAAAGAAGCTCTACAGAAAATTGATAATATTGTCCACTAGAGATCGGCGGGCAATTCCATAAGGATTACAGCATAACATTTTGAAATGTGAAATTGTGTCAATTCACCTTCAAGATCATATCGATCCGGCATCGCTCGAAAACTGGGATACAAATTATCTTAATAAGTTTAATAAGTTTCACCGAACAGTTTTTCTTTGTAGTTTTGGGTTCGGTTCAGCATTTTTGAAAGGAAGCCGGTTCGGTTTAACAGCTGGAATAAGCGGCTCGGTTCGGATCAAAGCCGGTTAGGCTCAGAACCGGCTTGCATCCCTGGTTCATACATATATTCTTGATCAGTATCAACAGCAGAGTTAATATAGCCAAATCCGTCCGTTTGTCCTGCATCAGCGCTACTTTAGGCTGCAGCATCAAAATTCATAGTGAGCATATACTTTCGTTGCTACCGACAGGCTTGACAGACTTTCTTACTTGTTTCACAAATATACACAGTAGGCTTTGAAAAAGCTTTACACCCCGAGGCTACACTCACATAATTTCAAGCCACACATCCCAAACCAAACCATGAATTCACACATCTATAAAAATCTAAGGAAATGGGAAATTTCCTATCCGATCGTATTAACACATCCACATCGTACATCGGATACGCATGAGCCAGGTAACGCGGTGGTCCCAAATACGGTAAGGCGTAAACACTTCTTTAACTTCATATACTTATTTTACAAACACAGCCCCAGAACGAAGAGGAATTACGTGTGTACATGGAACTTAGAAACAGGACAATTATGTGGAGGGTAAAGGAACAAACCCGACAAATCAAGAAAACCCAAGAAATCACAACTAAGTCAGCGGGACAATCGTAAGTACAAGCTTAATAATTAACAAATTTATTCTTAAGGACACTTTTTACAGCTGAGAACTGGATGGATATTTGTTTAATGTTTCATTTTCCATTTGGAATGGGAACTTCTTAAGCAACTTCTTGCCTTGAAGATGATGTGATATTCTGTTTGATATTCTGTTGAGACTGAGGAAGTGCCAAGCCGAATTTCATCGTCCAATTACTGATTTAGTTGAATTCTAAGGAAACTTCTTATTGCAAAATGTTCCATATTATATATTTTATTAGTTTATGAAATTATAACAAATTTAAGTTAACTTAAATCTTTCTCGCCGCCTCCTATTGCATTCTGCCTTCGTGTGCAACAAGTTTATGCATCCGCACGCAAGTTGACATTTTGCCACTCATAAATTAAACTAGCATTCATCTCCACCCAAACTAACATAAAAAAAAAAGAAACCAAGAAAACAGGTAGCCAAGTGCCGCACCAGCCACAAACATGCCTGACCGACTGGGAATAGTTGCGGTGGTGGGTGCCCCGTACAACAAACAACAGCAGTGGAGCCAGCTAAGCACGTGTCAAGTGTGGCCCAACTTTTAATTTGCACCCTGTTCGCCCACCCGCCAGTCGCTCTCCCCGCTTCGAAAGGCCAAACGAGCAGCAGAAACCCCCTTTGACTGACGCTGAGTAACTGTCAGGCTTGTTAGTCCTTTTATAGCTGAGGCGCCTGGCTGTCTGACATTGTCATCAGCAGCTGACGCAGCAGAGAGCAGCTCACCCAGTACCAGTTGCAGTTTGCAGTTGACCGCGTCCCGTTCCTCTCATCTTTTTTTTTTTTTTTGAGTTGGGTTTTTAAATCCATCCGCATACGGAAGAGAGTAGCAGTGGGGTATATGGAATATTGGACTAACCCAGCAACAAAAAATCTAAAAGAAAATCCTAATATTAATTCCTAATCGTCAAGTTTCAGTATTGACTTATTTTGTAAAGAATTCACAAGTTTTAAAGGGAATCCCCGGTCTATTCAACTGTATGAGGCACCACAGAGCGTGCCTATGACAAGTGGACAAGTGCGGGTGGCTGTAAGTGTGCGTGTGTGGGTGTGTGAACCCTGAAGAGTCCAGATAAACTGAGGCTCGCTTGGACGCTGTCAGTTAGTCAGCTGGCCCATACAGTCAACCAGTCGTCAGTCAGTCAGTCCTCCTGCCCCTTATCCCCCATCCACCCACTACCATTATGATTCATGCGTCATTTGCGAATCCGTACTCCTCCTCATCCATTTGGTGTTAAATTGTGTTCTGACTTTTGTTTTGTTGCTTTTGTTTTTTTTCTGTTGTTTGATTGCCGCACGCCTCAATGACATTTCATTTATTAAGTGGGCGACGACTGCTCCACTCACCACTATGTATCCTCAATAACGTTGGCTTGTTTGTGCAACTCAGCGTGCCGCCAATTAACTATGCAACATGCTGACATCACCTTCTCGGGCCGGTTCGAAAATAGCGGCCTCATGTCCAGGCTTTGATTTGTTTTGCAAGTGTTTTCTTATATCCGCTACCAAAGGCATTTGCATATCAAATGGAATTACAAAAGAGGAGGAAACACCCGCCCCCATATCATGCTGCTGAAATATAAATGTTAATCCTGTCCAGCGTCAATTGCACAAAACGTTCAACGTTGTTGACAATCAAAAGGGTAACCGAGAGCCGAAGGCCCGGTCCTGGGCTTGGGCTTGGCAGCGGGGCTGGTTTTTAATTGATTTTCATGGCTGCAGTTTTTGATTGTGCTGATTGACGCATCAAATGAAGTGACTTCAGGCCAGGACTGAATGGCCGTCCCTCTTCTCGAGCGTGCATGCGAGTGTGTGTGTGTGCGAGTCTGGGCCATATCACGAGGCAAACAACAACGGAGGATGGAACTGGCCACCCAGCAGCAGTAATTAAATTTGTCAGCCAGACAAAACGTTTTCCCACACAAGCCAAAAGAAGCGACAAAATGCACAACATGGCGTATACGTAATCCAGGAAGCCTAGAGATGCACAAATGAACCAAATACATGATACGAAAAACAGCAGAAAAATTAACTCAATGCTTTTCATATACATAAATTTATATTTTAAAAAAGAAAAATACACAATTTGTGGCTTGATTAATTATATAAGTTAATATGCAATCAATCGCATATTCATGGATTTTAGAGGAAATATCTTCATCAAAAAACTAAAGTCTTAAAAAACACTTATGATTTAAGTTATTCATATAGAGCAAAAACGCTGTAGGCAATTTATAAGCCAAGTAGCACTAAGGGAGGAACAATACCAACTAAAGAATGTTCAGAACTCTAACTAGAACTTTCAAGTCCTTGAAGACGTAGCAATAAATCTAATAGCAGTTGAACGGTTCAACTGGAGTTGAGTTCTCAAGCACAATTTCTTAAATTTACACACTTTTTGCCTGGACCGAACCTACCCAACCGAAGGGATATTATAAAATATATATTGGATGATTTTGGTATCCATTTGGATGAAAAAATGATTTAAAAACATGACATTTTGTTCAAACACCTCCAAAACATTCAATTTTCAAGACTTTTGGCCAGAGTTTTGTTCATATTCTTAGAAAATATGTTACTAACGAAAGAAAGAAAAAAAGAGAAAATTAATGATTTCAGATCAAAACTGCGACCTCCAGGTGTCACGCAAGCTGTCAACTCTGATGGCGATCTTCAATGGACACCAGCCTCTAACTCCACCACTTCCGGCGGAAATGGCATCCAAAAATTTTAAAGTGTTGTTCAAAATAGGAATAAACTACCCTCCAAGTTTAAACGAATTCTAATTATTCTTTCTCTGTTAAAAAAAAGCGCAAAAAACACTCGAATTTCGGCCTCCTAAACTGGTTTCCCCCCTTGAAGAAATCCAGAAAGAAAGTCGGTCAAGCCCGACTGTACGGAATTGTATACTCAGTTTGAATTTTGTAGCTTTTTGACGATTTTGTTGCTATAAGAACTGCGGTTGCAGAGAAACATTTTTTGATCAGAATTCGACTGCACTCCAGTATATTGAAGGTTTGGTCATGTTTTAATATGATAGATTTTCGTGCGCTGAACAAGGATTGATTCGGAAATTTTCGTAAACGTCTAGATTTTTCCATTTTGAGTATATTTCTTCATATTGTTACCTTCAATTTCTCTATTTGTCCAGTGCCACTTGCGGCTCTGTGACAAAATTTTCAACCCGTGCTTCCATATTGAGGCTTTGGGCTTAAAACCTTCGGTTAGTACTCATGCCGAACAGCATTTCGACTTCCTTACACACACACGTACAGATTGAGCTAAGAAAAATTCGCACTTTTCGTTGCATACTTTTTTGGAGCGACATTGTAAATCGATGTACTTCTAAGAACAAAAAATTATAAACTGTGCAAGTGAATGAAAAAAGGTTTTTAGAATTTAAGAATCAGAGTATGAAGAGTTTTTTGTTTCACATATTTTGGTAATTTCAACAGTCGACTTGTATCTCTTGGTACTCTTACAGTGTTGTTTTTCTCCGTGTAAATCTGAATAAATATTGAAATTGTCCACATGGTGAACGCTAATGAGATGCCGTTTTCTTTTGTCTCGTCTTATTTTTGACGTCACATTTGATTGGAAAGAAAACCGCACACACACACACACACACACACATAAAATGAAAAACCCACGAAAAATATTTACACTACCCATCGCTCCCCCGCCCGCGTCCTCGGTCCCTATCTCTTTGGGCGGAGATCTGTGAAATCTGAGACGCAATTTAAAAATCATTATGAAAACACATTAAGCGTAAAAAATTAATGAGCAAGTTGCGTCAACAAGCCTTAAGAAACCGAAAGCTAGAGATGGGGGATGGGGGAGCATGAGTGTGTAATCAAGGTGCAGTCTTCGGTGGGCTGCAGTGCGGCCAAGTTGGCTTCTGTTTCTTAATGCTGCGAAAAAAGCCGGGGAGGGCGGTAAAGGAAAATCAGTGCTGGGATAATGGCATTGGGTTTCTCTTACGCAGGGTAATGGATGTTAGGGCTAGGACAAGCGCTACGCCTTCTGTACAAACGATGCGTCGTTTACTTTGCCTAACAATATTAAGTTTGGCAACAAAAGTCGGGCCAGACACGCAGCAACCAAACCCAAGCACCCACCCATCTCACCCTTCCTCCCTCGCCAACTCATTTGGCACTCATGAGTGGGTCAGCCATTGTTAATGCGGCATATCCATGAAAATCCGACTAACGTTTAAATTTGTCCAGCTTGTCCCCTGATTTGCTATGCCTGTCACGTTGTCCCGGTCGTTGAAAAGGCACACAAGAGAGCACAACTTTGGGGGTGCGTGCCTGGGCAGGATGTGAGCCTTCTTTTTTGTTGTTGTAATTACCCTACAAGACATGATGAGGCGCAAATCCTGATTGGATCAAGGGAAATCTACAGGTGGTTATGTGTCCCCGGCTCCTGCTAATTGCCGTTAAGTGGGATACCTTCACTTCATAAATTATGAGGAGGGGGGGGTGGGGGTGAGGCTTTAAGCTTGGTCAAAGTGCTTTTTGGGGGAACCCGGAACCACTTAAGCACAACGGCTTTGGCATTGTACCCCACTTTTGGGGTTTGTGTTCTTATTTTCATCGTCGTCGTCGTCGTCGACGTCTCGTTGCACGTGCAAGGTGCATCAACGGGTCTAGCTGAAATGCAGCTAACGAACCGCAATTGCGGTCACATTTCATGAGAGCGCGTGCTCGTCGCCCAGCCTCAACCGCTGCCGGACCAGCACCAGGATGAGGACGAGGACAACACTGGCCGCCTGGGGCCAACACACAAAACCGACTGATTCAATTTGCAGCCAGCGACAGGCTTTTAGTGCAGGGCCAACATACACAACCACATAGAGGCACACCCACCGACTCCACGCGACCCCAAAAATGGACGAACTGTCTACCCAACCCGCCTGTGGATATCATCAAAAATTAGCTCGTTTGAACGGTGAAGCGTTTGCCCCAAAACCCCGTTAAGAGCTCATGTGGCCATTTTACATGCTTCCCCTTACGAGCAACAAAAACTTCCGCTTAAAAAAATAGTTCAATATCAACAGGTATATGACAGCCCAATTAACTTGGCTATCCAAATAAGCTCGATGAACAGTGAACAACAAAGCAAGGGTTCTAGTATCGATATTTCATTCTTTGTTGTACAAAAAATCGATAGTTTTAGTTTTAGCGATTTCTTTAGAATAATCAAGTGCATTGTGGCCGGGTGTGGTTCAACGGGAGTTCTAAGACCTCTGAAATGATGGACATGGTTCGGTTCGGGGGCTCGAGCCCTTGGGAAAGTCGAAGGCTTGCTACTCGGACCGGTTCCATTACATGTCAAACCTGAAGCTTTGTTTCGAAGCTTGGTTCATAGATCTTTCTTAGATCTTGTTTGAATGAAAAGAGCATATTTTTAATAAGAAGGAAGCGTCCTGTAAAGCAAGCTATTAATAACATGTATCCATGCCCGAATGGTTCTCATTCATAAGACCTCTACCACGTAATGTTCAATGAACATGGTTCACTGATATGTATAAGGAGTTTTATGGGTCATTTCATTATTAGAATTATTAATAATATCCTTTCTGATGTCATACTTTGCCGAGTCAATCCTACGATTCAGCATTGCAAAAGTATTTCAAAATTCTAACATCATTTCCTAAGCCAAACCTTTTTCTTAAGAATAAAAGTCCGGTGCGGGACCAAGTTCAGCAAGTTAAAAACTTAGAAGGTTCAGGGGAACCAAATTAAAGCCATGCAAAACTGAATGGCAGACAAATATCACCTAAAAATCTTCATTATTCAAAAATTGTTTCTCGGAAAAACATTCGATAATGATATATTGTCTCTTTTTACGAAAATAAGCTGAGCAACGATCACAAAAGCCATAGTTTTGTCTAATTCCTAAAATACCATTATTATACTCTGTACCGTAGGAACATAGAGTATTATAAGTTTGTGCAAAAGTATGTAACAGCCAGAGGGAAGCATCTCCGACCCTATAAGAATATATATTGATGATCAGTCCGTATAATAGCACAGATCTTAGAGATGGTAAGAGATAGATGTTTGACATGTATGGGAGATATGCTTTTTATGTCTGCAGGCAGATCAAGTTTATTTTCAATTTTGGAAGCGCCCCCTTCCGCCCCCGTAATTTAGAAAAAACGTCATACCTCCCACAGTTTTCAAGATAGATGGTCCGTATTTCTTAAACATATTTAGTTATCAAGATTACTTATCGATCCGCCAAAGGAATGGAGAAGATCGGATGAGCGGTTGTCGAGCTATGATCAAAAGACTGTTAGCTGCTGCAGCGCAGTAGCAGCTCTGCTTTCAGCTGCTATATATGCTGAGCGTATAATTTCGTGGGTATTTTATAGTCGTACTTGACCGACTTTCCTTCTTGTTTTGATTTAGTTTTGAAAATATTTTTCCGAAATTTTTGCACATTTTTCGAAAGCTCAAAAAACTCTTATAATTTATTCGCCAACTGAAAAATATTACAAAATTGACTTCTTAATAAAGCATTGAGCACTTAACTTTACTACATGTACATCTTTTTAGTATCATGGACTAAAAACTAATGTAATAAACGACTTATTTTTTAAAAATATATCATATCTCCCACAATTTAAAAGATAGAAGGTTTGTATGGTCTGGACACACTTAGTTATTTGTATTATTTATCGTTCTGTTGAAGGAATGGTGCAGATCGGATAAGCAATTGTCGAGTTATAGGAAAAACAAACATTTATGCTGGGCGGCACTGACTGAAGTAGTGATGGGCAGCACTTACAAACTTTGAGAGGTACAGAGTATGTTGTAGTCAGGCTTGACCGAATTTCTTAATAGTTTATATGTTGTTTATATTTTTTTCAGTCATTCTCGTAATTAAATAAAGCACTTATCTCATCTTATATAAATATTATAAATATTTATAAATATTTATATATAATATATATAATATATAATATATATAATAAATATTTCCACTAAATTGGAAGGACATTTTTTTAATCTGAAGCTTGTTTGGAAATATTTTTGTAGAAATCCAACCAAAGTATTCCTCACACACTTCTCGTGGCACAGTGTAAACTACTTTGCCATACAAAAAAACAAAAAAAACCGGTGCCTTCTGTATTTTTAAACAACCTCATCACACAAAACGTAATGAGCAAATTAGCCCAAAGGAGGAGAGCTACAAAAAATACGTTCAACACAAACTAGTTGCTTTATTAAACATTTAGACAGCCAGACGAGCGGCAAGATGTCAAATAATTATGCAAATTTTCGTGTCGGCAAGTGAAGCCAAGACACGAACCAGGCAGGCGGCCAAGTGGGCAGACAGCCGTGACACCTACGGACAGGTAATTTTGCAGACGGTGTCTGTTACGTGCGAAAGGAAGTGGTGACCCCGAATGCGACTCCATTGCCCCCACCCTATTTCTCCCACACAAACGTAAGCGCATTTTAATGATCTCATTTATGCTAATCTGCAAACGGTTAAATCTGTGCACGAACGAACACACACACACACACACACACACACACACCCACAACTACAACAAAACAACAACCACAAGGTGACTTCCAAAATTGCCACCGGCTGCTAATGCTAATGAAGTCTAATTGAATTTCGGACACTTGACACGTACCACAATCTTCTTCCTGATCTTTGGCCAACACAAGCAGTGTATAAAACTTAAAGGACTCATTTTAATGGAGAGCCTTGCCAAAGGTTCTAGGATCAATTTCTAACTATATTCAAAAAAAAAAAAATTGCAAATTATCATTGTTCCACTCCCAATTTTAAGCACTTAAAGATGTGACATGACACATCCCCCATCAGCAAAAACAATCCCCAGCAGTAGCCAACCGCTCTCCATTCCATATCTCTTCTCCCCGTAGCCGGAGTCAACATTTGCGTTTTTGTGGTTGCGGCTGGCATAAAATTTCCTATGCATTTAACCACATTGAAATTTTCTCGTAATATTTGATTTGATTTTTCAAACAGAAAAAAAAGCCGAGAGAGTTGTCCACGTTGAACCGGCCATGGGTCAGTTGTAGGAGGAGCTGCTGCTGCTGCTGCTGCTGCTGCCTTTATTAGCATGACCAGCGAGAGAGCCAACAACAAATCAGCATTTTATTTGACAACGCAGCTAATTTACATGAGTGGAGTTCGAGCGGAAGGGGTTGGATGGGAGGCAGGGCCAGAGCCATATCATGTCATCGTCAACGTCACTGACGTTGCTGAGGCTGAGGTTGCGGCCGGACTGTGGCTGAAAGCTGGCAGCTGGCATCGGGTCTCGCCTCATTGCAAAATCGTTGAGCAACAAAATTTAAGTGAAAAAAGTTTAAACGACTTGCGACTTGTGCTTAATTTAATTTAATTACTTGAGAGTGAATTTCGAAACTTTATTGGTTTTGAGCGACAATTGACTGAGGAACCACAAAAAGTAGGGAATTTCTTTTTGAATCAATTATATACAAAATATATAGTTTCATTAGAGACTTCGCGGACTTGATGACATTTGAGATCCAACTGCCCCGTTTATGGTTTGGAAGAGATTCGGTCGGATATGCATTCTTTTATACGTTGTGAAAAAATGTGGAAAATTCCTCTAAAAATTAATAACAATTATAATAGAATCCTTAAACCTAACGGATTGTGCAAAAATTTTCAAAAAACACATTATATAAGGGTCCCTATACTTCTCGTTTTTATTTGTTTTGGTTTACCTTAATGACAAATAAGGTCATTAAATGGGTCAAATGGGAAAAATCATCGGAAATGATTTACCGTACGCTGTAGAGCAGTTTGCAAATAGCACTTACTCATACTTGGTTTTCCTTGTGGACCCCCAAAAAATTGAAGGTATGGCCCGAAAATCATTTAGTGCTCATTTTGCTCACTTAACTTATAAAAAATCACTAATGGACAATCAGATGGTATATAAACTGCTTAGTTCCGATAGCGAAGAGCGGAATCTATTATATTAAAATAAATGGTGACAGAAATGTAACACCATGGGTGATAATTGCGAGTTATAAATCTGGTAATTCGTTATTTTTTTTTGGAAATTTTTACATCTACTTCCACTACTTTTATAATAATATTACTCCAAGTTTTATTTTCTTAGAGCTTAATCTACTACAACTTATCCTAGTCCTACTTTTCAGAATGTATATCTTGGCCAAGTAAATCCATTAGTGCTTACCCCAGTAAATACATATAATATTTAGAACATAATATTTTATAGCATTTGTAAAATTTAAAAAAAATCTCCCCCCAAAACATTCGGAAAGTATACTTTAAGGGGCATTCATGTTAGCACCAAATTGTGCTAAAAAAAAATTATAGATAGCCGATGTTTGCTCAGAAATACGCTAAATACATCGACAAACGGTAGCCAATTTCATTCAAACAACATAGACATATGTTATATACTAAGAATTAAATCCACAAATATTATAAACTTTAAGAAAAACTATAGCGAAAGGTAAAGTCGGCCCTGCCCGACTTCAAAATAACCGTTACTCAGGGGAATTAATATTAATATTGTTTAATATTCTTGCTTATGTTAGTTAACAGAGCATTAACATTAATTTGAATATTTCAACATTATGTAAGCAGATGGCGCATGCCATGCGCACCTGACTGCGCTCGATGTTTTAAAAATTGTAGGAGATATTTAACTTTTTTTATTGATCTGCGTGCTTACAATACTAGTCTACTTTTAATTTGGTGGCTCTAGCTCTTCTAGTCTCTGAGATCAACAGACAGACGGATAATGCTATATCGAATCGGCTATTGATGCTGATCAAGAATATATAGTAGAAGAGTATAGTATAGAATACAATATTTGTTTATGGGGTCGGAGATGCTTCCTTGTGCATGTTACATACATTTGCTCGACTTTAGTATACTCTTTTTACTCTACGAGTAACTTATATAAATAGCTTGGAGTTATATTGTTAAAACAGTTGTGGTTAAAGTAGAAATTTCCGAAAATAGGTACATTTTACCAGATCTGTAACTCTCAATTATTAGCCATCGTGTAAAATTTCTCTAACCATTGATTTTAATATACTAAATCCCGCTCGAAGCTATCGGAACTAACCAGTTTATATAAATTTTTCCAAGATAAGTGAGCGAAATGAGCACTAAACGGATTTAAGACCATATCTTCAGATTTTTGGGGTCCCCGAGAAAGAGGAAGAGCAACCTTGCATATTTCACGAGATTTGGGCCAAACTCTTTTAGTTCGAAAAAAAAAATGGCAAGCTCCAGGCAGAATAAAGACCTTACCCTGAAGTCTTTTGAGTCTAACCGGTTTTCTTTAAGTCGCGAATAATAATTATTTACCAAAAAACGTTTTTTTTTTCAAACTGATATTATACAAACCCAACTGTAACTGGAAATGGGAACTTGTTAACTTGGAAATGGTTAACTGATCGCTTCTTTATTGCTTAGTTTGATCAGCTTTCGTTTGAACTTGAACTTTCCTCGTTTAATAACTTACTTTTAATTTTAGTATAATTCATGATTTATCACACAACCCCCACTAAGGAGTCTACACAGCTCCTTCAAGTCCAATCCTTTGCACCTTGCATCAACCCAACTGCTTTGTCATTTCACATGCAGCGCGCTTTGAGTTAAACTGAGTCAATCTGCTCCGGGTTATCGGACTGTCAATTCGGCAAGATAGCATCCAAGCTTGCACTCAAAGCCCAAGCCTCGACGAAAAAAACGCCACACTTCTTCATTTCAAATTGGAAAACAAAACAATCAACAGCATTCCCCGCCGAACCGATCGTGGACACGCGTAAGCCAAGACAACAATAACATAGGAAAGCATGCGATAAGTACATGTGATATCAGCATATATGCAAATATATACAATTCAACACATACGCACATATATACCCGCATATATGGTTCCGGTAGATAGTGTCCACCGATAACGGGCTGATTCCTATCTAAACTGTAACAGGTGCTCAGCACCGGCGAGAACGCTGCTCGAGATAAAATTCTGTGATAAGGGGAGGAGGCGTAGACCCCAAATAGAGCAATCAGACGAGAGGGAGCACAACAACAAAGCTCGAAGAGAGCTTGGCGAGGGCACAGGAAAGCTTCGTTTTCGGTTTGTTTTGTGACGCTGCCGCGGGTGCTGCTGCTGCTGCTGCTGCTGCTGCGGCTGCTGCTCGAGTTTCAATTTATTCAATTTACCGTTATAGTTGCAATTGATGACGACGACGGAACGGCGACTCACCAGCAGCAGCGTATCACCATCATTCACATCCGCCACCACCTCATCCTGGCTTTATGAGCTCGTAAGTTTTTTGTCGCTCAGTTGTTGCTGAGCGGCCAGACGGCGATCATCGCTGGGCTGAGAAGCTATCCACGTAATGTGTGACTGTCATTGTTATACTTGTTGTCGTTGTTGCTGTTGTTATTGTTGTTGTTGCATGTGAAACTCTTTGTCCGCCATGTATCGCAATAATGCGGAAAGTTCTTTCTGTTTCATCAATCGTTTGAACGGCAATGGCAATCCCCATGATGAACTGCAGCCGCCAGGCGAGCATGAGCCAACTTCAGCCCTGTTGGATTACTGCAAACGCAAGGTGGGTGTGTCCCCAGTTAAAAATCGATTATGAAAGAAATCCAAAGAGAAATGTGAGAGTGTATAACAACAAGGGGTAACTGAATCAGAACTTGGATTTTACACCAGATTAGTCTGTTTGGTTGGTTCTGTGTAAAAAAAATAATGAAAACAGACGGAGAGAGAGAGAGAGAGGAAAGTTTTGCTGCTTCTAATCATATTTAAATGATATATGTAAGTCTGTTCCAAGTTACAATTTCCGCCCTTTTAGTTGTTTCTGGTTCCATACCTCCTATCTTGAACTCAGACCTTTTTTTATACCCTTGCAGGGGCTATAATGAAATTGTGCAGATGTTTGTAACGCATTGAAGGAAGCATTTCCGACCACATAAAGTATACATATATATTCTTGATCAGCATGACGAGCTGAGTCAATATAGCCATGTCCGTCTGTTTCTATGCTATCTCCTCCGTCATTTCGCGACCAAACATTGCACGAAGTCTTCTGGTACACATACGCTGCACATTTGTCGGAACCGGCCGGATCGGATGACTATAACATATAGCTGCCATAGGAACGATCGGTCAAAAAACTAGTTCTATTAGGACAACCTTTTTTGTTTTTAGTGCCAACGTCCGTATTAACTAGTATTTAATGCTTCTCTATGATTCTGCCAAATTTGGTCGAAATCAGACATCTACTTAGTATACCTGCAATAGAAAAGTAAGGTTAGAAAAATATTCTTAGTAAGAAAAACTTTTTTGTTTTCAATGTTAACCTGTTTAAAATTGACATATATTTCTATTAATAGCTATCACACAATTTTTTAAAGTTTTGTCAAAATCGGATGACTATAGCTTATAAGTGCCGTAAGAATGATTGGTCGAGAAACTAGTTTTAGTGAGAACAACTTTTTTGTTTCCAAACTTTGTAGTTCTTAGTTTACTGTGCTTTCCCATGATTCCACTTAGATTGGTCGTAATCGGACATCTATAAAGTATAGCTGTCATCCAAAAGTAGAGTCATAAAAGTAATCTTAGTGAGAAAAACTTGTTTGTTTTCAGCGCAAATGTCGTTCAAATTAACTTTCCTCTATTTTCTTGTGTGAATTTGAAGCACACAAGCCAATAGATTAAGATGAGCTCGGCTTGGCCTTTTGAGCTGTGAGTAGGCAAGTACATATGTTTATATATAGCTTTGGAAAAAGACCCTCGAGAATAGATCCTAGTGGTTCCAAACTAGAAAACGGTAATGGGGTCAAAGATAACTTACTTCTGTTTATAATCGGGCATTGTGGTAAGATGGATAAGACGAGAAAGGGGTCGTATTATTGCTGGTTGATCTCTAAACTAGTCAAATAAATATGTTCTTTTTAATTTCTCCTTTGTTGTACAAATGTTCAGATCTGAACACTCACTTGTAATTTTTGGTTCAGTTACTCACATAATTGTTCTTTTTTGATCAGTTGCTCACTCAATTTATCTTTTATTAACTATTTGGTTTAGTTTTTCATTATAACAATCAACTTAACATAAAAGAGCAACTAAGCAAAAAAGATACACAAATTGTTCACTAACTAAAATAAAATGCTTGAATGTAACACAACTTTAACTTTAATCCCGTTGAATTTGTTTAGTTCCTACGTCCCTATGTGTTCATCTTGACCCTGGTGGGTCTCAATCCCATTTCGACGGATATGAGCAATGTGCGAGCCTGCTGCAGCTATGTTCAGGCCCTGATGGTGTTTTTTGTCCTGCTACTGGGCTACGTAATGCGCTTTCTGTGTGGTTACAGGTAATGTTCCTCAATCCCTAAGCTAAACAAGTCTTAAGAATTCTATGTTTATATTTTAACAGGGGCGATCGTGGTTTCAACAGCTATAGGGACATCCGACCCGTGAACAACAGCACAGACGGAGGAGGAACCTCAACAAACACCATAGGCGAATTGCTCTTTGGATATGTAGTGCCCAGTGCTTTGAATCTGCTGGGTTTCGTGTCCGCCGTGCTGGTCTGCAAGGTTATAGACCATGAGCAGCTGCAGAATCTCATAGAGCGAGTTTTTCTCATGTCGGCCAAACCCAAGCGTTTGTGCCGCATTCTCTGGTTGTACCTGAGCTTGGCTCTTACCCTTTTATTACTACTTTTTGCCTATGCCTGCTGTGTGGTGATCATGCAGCCCGAGCAGATTATCAAAATCTCTTGGCTAGCAGAAGCTCTACGCAATTGGGAGTTGTGCCTGAGGATCTCCTTACTGTGCACCATACTGTTGCAGGATCTGGTAGAGATTATCATCTTGAGTAGCTATTACATTGAGTGCTATTTGCTGAGGGTACATCTGGAGTCATTGTCGCATAAATTGCTTATGCATTCCATTGATTCCCTGGACTGGATGCGTGAGGTCTTGGAGTTTCGTAAGCTGCTGGAGCGACTGAATCAGCATGTGGCCATACCTGTGTGCTTTCTTATTGTGATGAATCTGTCCTATGCATTTGCTGGATTAGTCTATCTCTTTAAGGACTTTGATTTTCATTATTGTGCCCTCAAACTGGTGCTCCTTAATATAGCCAATGTAATGCTGTGGCTATTCTTGGGTCTCTTGCCCTTCTTTGTGGCCTCCTCGGTGACGCGTGTCTGCCAAAATGCCCAGGCCAATGGTCATCAGATACGGGTACGTCCATTTGTGTATCATAATACGTCCGCAGAAGATCTCAATTCTACGCTGCTGTTTGCCTCCTCATTGGATATGTCGGCAAAACTGTTCCGTATGCCCATACAACCGAATTATTTATGCTTTGCCATCCTGGTGGTGGTCATTGTGATACTCACTTTGGGCATGTGTCTGAACCTAACCGCTTGGGGCAAAATCTAATGCGTTGAAATAAAATGTTAAGTGAAGTTATGAACAAGTTGTTGTGATTTTGGAAGCTGAGAAATCATTAAATCGTGTGAGTATATTTTGAGAAAAAAATTAAGTTTTGAGTTCCTACGCTTTGGTGAGTAATTAACACACAAACCGAAAGGGAAGGAGTTAACATTACAACTGGAATTGATCAAATCTTCATGATAATCAAAACTCAGTTTTATCTACACCTTCTATTGCCCATCTACATTAACAAATCTGTTAAATTTTCATAGTTATCTTAGCTCGTATGAAAAATGAATCTACACTCTATATTTTCTCACGCCTGCTTTCAAATCTAAACAACAAACACTTTTTAAATACTGATTTGAAATTTTTAACAAATTTTTCGGTTTTTTGACGATTCAAATGAACACTATGTGGCCTATCTTTCACCCATGGCCACCAACTATCTATGCAACCTTCCATTGAGAGCTTAACAGGTTCGGTCTCCTGGAATAATCCATTTTCAAATTTATCATAAATAAATCAATGCATTTGTTTAGTATTCGTCTAGCTTACATCATTACAACTTTCTGCTTGGCATTTTATTTACAATTTAGTTGCCTCTTTTTGGATTTTGGGATTGCTTCTGTTTTTACCTTCGTTTAGCTACTTAAGATTTAACAAGTTTAGTCTCAGTTTCTGTCTCTGTTTCAGTTTCAATAATAAATACTAATAATGCGCTGACTAAGTATGCACTTTGGTTACAGTTTGTCTGTCCATGCTTCTGCTTCTGCTTTTACTCCGCCTCCATCTTCTCCTCCTCCATTTTTCACCAGCCCAGCCAAGGCGGATGATTAATTTTGGAGGGCGGGGTAAATGTCAAATTGACGGGAATATTAATTAAAGCATGCAAGCGTTTCAGTCGCTGCAAAGTGGACCGTATGATGATCCCATTCTTGCCAAGTAAAAAGCCAGCAGGTATTGAAGCATCTCGATTGGTCTTGTCATGTATCATCTCGATGTAATGCTCAAACTCGGGAGAATTTGAATTGAACTCGGTGATGATGGCACCCACTGCGCCAGCAATCTCCGCTTGCAGCGTTTTGGCCAGGAAGGAGCATTCCCTGGAAGAGCTCACTTATGTTAAAAGGCATCTAGAATCGCTTTTATCGACTTACCCCCTGTCCATGAGTGCTATACTCCCTTGCAGATTCCTCGCATTCTTGAGCTTTTGGCAGGCAACGGGCGGATCGGCCAACACTAGTGGTATGCCCTCCAGCTTCTGCGAAAATGAAACTCCAAAGTCTTTTGCCGGTCGCAATCTATAGGTATATTCCAGATCCTGCGGCGCGATGATTTCAAAGAACACGTCACCTGTTAAAATATAGATCAAAAATCAGTGATATGCGAGCACGGGAACGCCGCTAGCAACCTGAAATAATATCCTGGGTGGTCAGCGGCATCGATATTGTGGTGGTGGCTTGAATTTGCCGGCTCAGTGTGATGGCGGCGGCAAGCACTATCCAAACTAATGACATAGCATATAAATAAACAATAATAAATTGCAATTGTAAACTACTTTGCTAGGAATATCGATAGCGTATGAACCTATCGACGGCATGGCTGTCGATATCGATAGCATGACCCTTGGACCTTGTGTGTGTGCTCACTTCCCCATAGCCAACAATTTCGGTGCGGATTGATTCTTTAAATGAAATATATATATTTGCCGATGTTTCATTGCTAATAAACTCCAATTGGCGGTATGCACATTTTTAGCGGTTTATAGCCAAATCTATCGCTAGCAAGTCTAGCTGTATCGGCTTGGAATCGTAATTTATCGCTCACGTGCTGACACAGTGGCTTAAGCTTTCTGAAAAATGTGTAAAAAGTGGATATATCAAATCTGTACAAAGAATTGAGTATATTTGCACTAAACAACTACAATCAATGAAAATTAATTGATTATTTAAGTATTATAAATTGATTTAAAAATGAGCATATGAAATATAGATAAATAAATATGCTCATTAATCAACTCCTCCCCCGACAAACAGCAATTCTGATTATTTATGTGAAGAAATCTTCTACCCGGTACTACTTTATTTAAATCTAACCTAACAAAATTATGTAATTGACGAGTTTCGGTATTCTAAAATCAGCGATTAGGCTAATTTTAGTTTACACTTTCGTTGCACCCAATGCTAGCTTATTATAAAATAAAAAAAAACAATTTTTGTACCCTATCATTGCTATACAAATCAAAGTACAATTTTATATTTGCCAAAGTGGGACTGAAAAACTTCATCTATTTTTCAGAAGGTAATATACAGTTTTTTTTTCCAGAATTTTCCATTTATATCTATTGCCGCATTTCATCTTGCAAACTCAATAGTTTGAGCCACTGTGTACCGCGTGGAACGATCAGAGTTGCTTGCCAGGATATCAAAAAACAACCCTGTGTGCGCATTGCGTACTCGATGCCTGGACTGTCGATACCATTGTACTAGTTTTGCGGTAGCCATTTTAATTTTTGGCGTCGAAAATACGGCGAGGAGGAAATTGTCGCCAGGCAGCAGAAAAGTAAAAGAAACCCTGTTCTTGTGGCATTTTGCAAAAGCAAGCGGAGAGTCGTTGGCAGTGTGTGTGTTCAGAAGTCGAACAGTTGAGGAATACTTTTTTGGTACAAACGAATAACTAAAAGGCAAAGAAAATGTCAATGTCTGCCACGTGCTACAAGTGCAACCGGCCCGGCCACTTTGCCCGGGACTGCAGCCTCGGAGGAGGCGGCGGCGGCGGTGGTGGTGGTGGCGGCGGCGGGGGCGGTGGAGGCGGCATGCGTGGCGATGGCGGCGGCATGCGTCGCAATCGCGAGAAGTGCTACAAATGCAATCAATTTGGGCATTTCGCACGTGCCTGCCCAGAGGAGGCTGAGCGCTGCTATCGCTGCAACGGCATTGGCCACATCTCCAAGGACTGCACCCAGGCGGATAATCCGACTTGCTACAAGTGCAACAAGCCTGGACACTGGGTGCGCAACTGCCCGGATGCCGTGAACGAGCGTGGGCCGGCCAATGTGTCGTGCTACAAATGCAATCGCGCGGGACACATCTCCAAGAATTGCCCGGAGACATCGAAGACTTGCTATGGCTGTGGCAAGAGTGGACATCTGAGACGTGAATGCGATGAGAAGGGAGGACGGAACTAGGAATTTGCAGAAGCGTAAAATTTAAACACGAAAAAGAAGAAGCAGCACCCAAAAAAGTCAAGATCAACCCCCATACATACACACACACACACGCAACATACATAGACTCGCACACACACACATCCACAAGCATCTAATCTCTGATTCCAAAAGCTGAGCCTGCAGCGCGGTGCCAACAATATGAAAAACACTAAGATGAAGCCTACGAAGAAGGACGAACAATGCAGCTGACCATGAGAAGAAGGATTAAGAAGATGAGACTACTACAACAACAAAACCACTTTTAAATATCGATTATAACGATATCCACTTATCGATTATATACATACATATAATGCTGCAACAACAACAACAACAAAAGTGTTTGAATTTACTAATTGAAAACTATATAAGAATATATAAAACTACCTTAAACGAAAAAAAAACTACAAAAAAACGCAAAGAAGCAACAACTCCATCCAGCTGCTGCTGCCGGCGAACCCAAAATACTCGCCCGGCCAGATCTCGCAGAAGACACGAAGTAGAAAGAGGATGGGTGGAGGAGGGGGGCCAAGCAGAGAGAGTCGACGACACAGTAGAGAGCGGAAGCAGAACCAGAAGAACGCTGGAGAGGATCATCATCAAGAAGTTACAAAAAAGTACTAACCACAACACACCAGAAGAAGAAGAACGAAATATTATGAAGAAGAAAAAATGAGAAATTTTCAAATATCACTGTGATTGTTTTTTAATTGTAAATTAAAATGCTGGAGCTGCTGATTTGAGACAAAAAAAATTTGTTCCGATCTCGTTTTCTTAATTCATTTCTTTTTTTTTCGCCATAACCAGTTTTACCGGCAAACACATGGTGCCGGCAGCTGATGGGGGATCTCTTTTTGCTTAGCTTCCTTGTGCACGCTTTCACACATACCGGCATAGGCCTTTGTCTCTGTATGTGTGTGTGAGTGTGTGAGCGCGGCTGTCTTCTTTACACTTAAAGTACAGTACAGTCGAAAACTTTGCCAGCCGGCAGATGGTCGGGTGGATGGACAGGAGAGAGAGAGGAAGGGCTGCACTTGGCAACAAGTTATGAGCTTCGTCGTTGTATACTTACCGGGAGAAGGCTCAGGCAGCTTTGATTGAGGGTCAAGGTCAGCTGCGCTCTCCCTCTCTCATCATCAACATCAGCTGCTGCGCATGGGCGAAAGGCAAATGGGGGAAAAAGAAGTTGTCCAACGAGTTGGCGGTGTACTTAGGCATTGCAGATCTTTTGTCGGACGACGACAGTCTGGCGAAAGAGTTTATTAAACAAGCAGCGACCAAGAATTAAGGTCGTTCAATTAGGGTTAGTCAAGAAATCTGAAAAGTTTAGGGGAGTTTTAGTAGGAATTGGGCAACTCTTTAAGCAAAAATAGGCGGCAAATAGTAGGTACATACATTATGTGTAGCATGCAAAAGGGGGCAACGCTCAACAGTTGAGCTGATCATTAGCTGAATAACCGGCATTGCCCGGGTCCTTTGCATTGTGAGAATTGAAAAGCGTTCAAATCAGGGGCCGGCCAAAAACAACAATAGATATGAAGTTAAAGGTGCTGCCTAAAACCAGTTACAGCCAAATGGAGAGGACTCATAAATATGTCTGCCTCTATCTGACACTCAGAGATAATAAACCTCGTGGCCAGGCCTGTTTAAAACTATTTCATTTGTTCCCTTTTGCGGTACGACGAAGGTTCACGGATAAGAAAACGAGAAAGCTAAGCTAACTTCGACTGTGGCGAAGTTTTTATACCCTTGCAAGTGCTCGCTTAAATACTTTCAGAAATACTCTTTTTCCCATTTTCCGACCGATCGTTAGTATGGAAGCCATATCATATAGTCATTCGATTTAGACAAAAATGTGTTAAGTTATGTGATACAAGCAAATACAAAATTGCAGTATGCTACCATTAAAAAAAATTAGGTTTTCTAACTAAGACTGTTTTTCAGACCTATCTTTTGTTTGGCAGCTATCCCACATAGTTGTCCGATTTTAATAAAATTTGGTAGATTTATAAAAAAAAAAACAGAAAACCCACGATTCCAAAGTTTGGAGACCGTTCCATTGAAAAGAAAAAAGTTTTTCTCACTAAAAATAGTTTTCCGACCAATAATTCCTATCCGATCCCATCGATTCCGGCATATTAGTAGTGTGCAGCAAAAAGAAGACTCTATGCAAAATTTTAGCTCGATAGCTTTAAAACTGAGAGACTAGTTCGCGTAGAAACAGACAGACGGACGGAAAAAGCTCAATCGGCTCAGATCGTCACAATGATTAAGAATATATATAGTGTATGGGGTCGGAAATGAATATTTCTATGCGTTTACAGAGAGGTATCTAGTTCTAGTTTAATTAATCTTATTAGAGGTATCTTCGACTCTCAGACGACATTAAGTAAAAGGTTCGGTACTTAAAATCGCCCAACCTACTCGGTTAACAGAGGTTGTTATTAAGTATAGTTCTAGAAAGATTATCTAATCGGGTTTTAAAAGCTTGGGCATTAAGTCTCTCATTTGTAAAGGGAATTAAACATAAATTTTTGGCAAGCAGTCTACATTTTAGTGCCAGCTGCTTTAAAGTTAAAATTTCAGGATCAGAAATTGGTATTTAGCTGGATATATTCTTTGTTTTTAAGTCATCTTGCTGTCAGATTTTTGACTGCACGAAAGAAATCCTTAATGAAATAAGGCCCCGAATTTGGGGTTTGATTTCATAATGATATAATAGACCAATTCAAAGTATGAAACAAGCCCCCATGCGATAAAAAAGTCAAAAACAAAAACGATGAAATATGGTCCCAAATTCGGGATGATATTTTAAAATATGGGAAGTACCTATAAATAAATTAGTAAATATTTTTTAATTTGAGTTTTTAGTAAAATAAACTATAGCGATGTTATTGCTTCAACATTTTCAGAGTATATTAAGTTTGTGCTATAGAATGGAAACATCTCTATATAAGGGATATAATATATATCAGCATCAACTACAGAGTCGATATAGCCATGTCCGTACGTCTGTCAGTATAAACAATCAGTTCTCAGAGATAATATCGTGTGTGGGACAAAAACTGTTTATATTTGCAGGCAGATCATGTTAAATTTCAATTGTTGCCACACCCCCTTATAAAAATCATCATATCTCCCACAATTTCATTAATAAAAGCCTCGTTCTTTATGAACATATTAAGTAATCCGCCGAAGAAATAGTGAATATCGAGTGAACAATGTTCGAGTTATAGGACAAACGAACATCTATGCTAGGCAACACCGATTGGAACAGCTACGGTCAGCACTTTACACACCTTAACACATTATGGGATAAATACAAGCTTTGAGATGTAAAGAGGACGTTATAATCGGGCTTGACCGGCTGTCTTAGTTTTTATATTAATATTTTGCAACTAAGGGTCGATTTCTCATCTTTTAAATAGCTGCTTTGTGACAGATAATCTTAGAATTTGATCTGTTATTTGTAGGTTTATGATACAGACAGATCTGTGTAGAAGATGTAAAAGCGGGCATAAGTATGTGCTGCCTATTGGTAAATTATTGTAGAAACGTGATTTTGAAATCACCTTTTTCAACATAAGTTTATAAGCTTAGGTTAATGATAAGGTCCTAGGGGTTACACATACGTTTCCCAGTCTTGTTTTGTAGCTAAGAATATCGATATTGTTCTTCTGAACTAAAAAGAGTTTTTCCTTTGCCTAAAAGATTTGACACAGACTCCCTCTTTCTTGCATCTTTTAAGTCTCCATATAATATTGATATTTATTTGTATTTAATAATCATTCATAATATTCCAAATTTATGCTACAAATTGATAGTTTCACTTTTTCTAATCTTTCTAACATGCGTATTTGTTTTGTTTTTGTTTTTTTTTGGTTAGTACAATTATGGGAGAACCTTTGGGTTGGATAGTTTTAGGATTGGGCTTAACGCTAGACAAGAGTTTCGAAATGAATCGGCATGCACTTGGAACTCTAATTGAATCACAAACAAAATACACTAAACATATAGAGAGAGAGCTATTATATATCATTTTTAAACCGTATCAATATCAGTATTAAGTTACAATTTAAACTAAAACATGAGGTTGTGTTTTTATTGAGTTTTGCGGTCTTCCATTAACTATTTCTCCGATTTGTTGCGCGTTTTGGATTGGCTAGGATTGAGAGCCACCTGAGTCTTGCGGCTGCTAGTTCTGGGCAAGGTGGTGCAACTAGCAGACATGGATTTGTCCTAAAAGAAAGAGAGAAAATGGAAAAAAAGTGATATGAGTTAATGGGCTTAGACTGGAAGTTTATGAACAATCCAAAGGACATGCTGGAAATGTGTCAATTCTCGAAATGGTTAGTAAGGCAAAAAACTGTACAGGAATTGGGAGGCGTGGCCATGGAAGTTAAGAGCTCGCGCGAGTAACACTGGGATGAGCTTAGTCTGGGGCTTACTTCAAAGACGCGTCTCTTTGCCTGCCAGTGGCTGCTCATTCGACTCCTGCGGGCTGGGATTAGCGTTGCTTTGATTTCGCAGCACATTAGATTTGATATTCTTGAAGAATTGGCCAATACCTGACTTGCGTTCCGAACTGCTGGTGGTAGACGATTGGCTTATTTGATCAGGTTGTGGGGTATTCAATGTTGAGGAGCGGGGCGGTAAAGGTGGCGGTGGTGCACGTCCTTTGCCATGTACAGCACGCGGACGCAACGAGGGTAAGGAGGGGTTCGGATCAAGTTGACTTCGAAAACTGTGCTTGATCTCCTCCAGTGTGTTTTGCAGCTCCCATGGTGACACTGGACGTACAGGCAGTTCAATTTTATCAACTAAATTGCCAGTGCTTACTACTAAGACAAAAGGATCAATAAGTTGATCGGTGTTCAGAGGATTTGTAATAGAAACACAGGGAACTTTTACATTTGAGACGGAATTTGAACTCGAGCCGGAGTTTTCCAATGGAGTTTCGGTGGTGTCAAGAGCATCCTGGTTTGAATTTGTACTCATCAATGTGATATCAGTTGGTTTTAAACAGGAATCCTTGGGCATTTCTAAGTTTTTCAATAGATTTCGTTTAGTTTCTGTATCTTCATCAAAAGAACTATATTCCAGAGCTTCGTGGAAAGATTCTTCACTTTCCCATGAAGTGATAGGAGTTTGAGATGGATTTTCAGTTGGTTCCAGAGAAGTTTCAAGATGATCTTCAGTTTTTGTAGTATTTTCTTTGCATTTTTCCATATTTTCTGTAATTTCCAATGAAATTTCTGTAGTTTCAAGAGCTGTCTTCTGTGTCACTTCATTAGCTGAAGTTTCCGGATCTCTTGAGTCCTTAGTTTCCATAGAGCTATCCAAAGTTTCCGTATCCGAATTATTGCTTTTTGTTGAACTTTCAGCATTTACTTCCAAATTTGATGAATTCTCACAGAATTCTTCATGTTTATTGGCTTCCATTGAGTTATCAGTGCTTTGCTTTACCAATTCTTCGCGCTGATCCAGTCCAGCCTTAGCCCCTTCTCGTAGGGGAGCCGCCTCATAGAAATTATCCCCCTCCTCTGCTGCTATCGTCGCCTCTCGTTCCCGAGTCAAGTCTTGATAATAACGTTGATTCTCCAAATAGACTTCATCTCTCATCTCTTCCAACAATTGAAATTGCTAACCATAGACCATTTTCCAAAAAGGATTAAGTTTGTTAAATAAATATGCCAAAACCTACCTCATTCCGTTTGGACTTCAAGCGAGCCTTGGAGGCATTTGTCATGGAGGATGTTCGACTGAGTCCACTAACTGGCTCCGCACTGGAATATCCAGAACTAATGTCATCCTGGCTGCGTATATTATAGCTGGAAAAAAGCACCAAATTCATTAAACATATCGAGTTAAACAAGGAATATTCTCGCTCACTTGAAATCTCCCGCATTTTTGGCCGTCACATCCACTTCGGTAAAGTACATACCCGTGGAATGGCGTGTACCACTGGCAGATCTACCCACTGGAGTCTGATTTCTGGGACGTAACAAACGTGTGGATGAGGGCTGGGCACGCATTACCACTGACGACGGTGACATCATCACCTGGTCCATCTCATCTTGAGTGCGATGCATATCTGGCTCACTGAGATCACTGAGGCTATAGCTTCTCTTGATGGTCTGCACCAGATTGCCGCCACCCTTTTTATTTGTTTAAACAAAAATGATTGGCATTTGAATACTTCCATTTTAATTATAACTAATCGGCGAATAAAATATATTTATGTATAAATATGAAGTTTGGGAGGGCACACACAAAAAAAAAAAATAAGAATGAAACTACACGTGTGGTTGGACAGCTAGGATGTGTCCAAAATAAAAATTCGATAAATCGCTGAGTATCAATCTGGCTGCTAAGGTCGGTCAATGCTTAGCCTAGTCCCCTTCTACATCCACATCGGGAGTGGCCTCTCGTAGCCTGCGGCGACGACTAATGCCGCTGGAGGACACAGCGGGTGCCACATCAACTCCCAGTCGTGACTTTGCACCACGTTTGGCGGCCGTGGCTGAGCCAGCACGACGTGTCTGGCGAGTTCGGACGGGCAAATCACGTAGACGTGCCGCCCCGGCATCTCCCACAGGCAGCTGTTCCATTTCCTCTTCGGGCATTTCATTTATGACCAATCTTTGATTCGAGCTGTGTTCATATTCGGTCTCTGCATATGATTCAATGCCACTCAATGAGGCAGAGCGTGGCAGCCATTGATCCGTAGCATCCACCATATCCTGATCACGCGGTCTATACAGATCATTGGCGGATTGCGAATTCTGCAGGCCACGTTCATCCGCGGTCGAGGTCAGCCTTATGGTCTGGTTTGGGAGTGTGGTATGGGGGTGGGGTTAGTAGCAGGCGGTGCACAGGCGGTGAGTCAATTGCAAAGAAATATAAGTGGAAAACGAAACAAATAAAATACAAATTAGGTTAAAAGTTAATATAAAAAAGAGGCAAAACTGAAGGGAATTCTAATTTTAAATGAATTGCAAAGAAGTGGGGACACGCACACACACACACATTCCACATAGACTCATCGTTTTGGCTATTTATATGCCCTACGCTACCCTAGAGGCAAACAAAATTACAGAAAAAGTGGTGCAACTTGGGGGAATTTGAGAATATCTAATCGGTTAATAAATGTGTTAATAACTCGTTCAATTTATGTGATTTAAAACATTAATTTTTGAGGGTTTATGTTGGGAGAATCACATAGCTAATTGAACAAAGACTTTGTTCTTTGTTTATGGCAGACAAAGAAAACTCGCGCTCAACCAGATGGCTAGGTGATTCATGCATGTTACAGGCTTTTATTATAAATGAAACTTTAAATGGTTAGAAAATGGTTCTTTAGAAACTAACTTTATATGTGTACAGCGCTTCAAAAGTTGTACACTTTGGACCATAACTTTACCCACAATGCTTTGTCATTTTTAGAATTCTGCAAGTACTTTTGGCACTAGAATCATTGCCAATCCTACAAAGAATTTCTATTCTTGATCAGCTTCGGCAGCCGATTCGTTTGTCTGTCTATTTCTATACCCAAACAGATTTTAGAGATGGTAAGAGATAGAGATTTGGGACATAAGCTTCTTATACTAAAAGGCGGATCAAGTTTATTATAAGTTTCTGCCACACCCCCTATTCCGATCCAGCAGCTTGGAAAAACGTACTATATGCTTCAGTTTTAAAGTTAAAAGGTTTGTCGCACCTTTGGAAATATTTAGTAATCTGGAACGTTCAACCGTCAAAGGATTAGCAAAGATCGAATGAGTGAAATTCAAGTTATTAGCAAAAGAATGTTCGCTGCAGCACAGCACAATCAGCTTTCAGCTCATCAAAATCAATACTAAGCATACCCCTTCGTTCGTGGACTTTTTTAAAAAGTAGGAATACTCCTGCGTTTAAGTAGTAAGATAATGCTGCTGATCGGTTCAACCTGGCGAACCCAGCCCGATTCTGGGATACTGTGTCTCAAGTTGACTTACACCTCTTAGAAGTCTTGATGGAGCTAACAACAACAATTCACCATACCATCTGATTGAAGATGAATAGAACATAGCTTAGACTGGCAGCAGAAGGAATAGGTACAAACTTAATGGTAAGCCTAAGGGAGAGGGAACAAAATTGGAAAAGGAATTTCCTTTGACCCAGAGACGAAAGCGTGGCAGAGTTCCACTTCGACAGGAATTGCACTGTTTCCAAAAGCAATAAACATATAAAATGCCACCACAAACAGTTCAGTGGTACACAGACACCACAAGAAGCTGGACTGGGAGTATCAGTAATAAGTTTACCTTTTAAGCTGGTCTGAGAGATAAAGATCATAACATATTGAACCAACTAGGCGGCAGGAACAACCTGTCCCTATGTTCGATAATGGGACATAACAATATCCTAGAAATGAACAAAGAACTGGCACGAAAGCGTGCTGCCAACGCAGTAACCCTAAGGCCCACACACCATAAGAAAGCTCTTTAGGAAGGAAGTGAATATGCTTAGAGAACACAGCCTTCTGGGTAAACACCAAGGGCACGAGTCTAGCAATAGTAAATCACAACCTCAAAAGGTTCCAGAAACTGATACAACAAGGTAAGAGGGCTCTCAGAAACCTGACAGGGCTATCTGCGGGGCCACCTGGGAATGAGAAACCCACCCCAACTATGTAGATACTGTGAAGAGAAGGATTGGTTTTCTGAACAGATATTAAGGACTGTAAGCCGGTTTTAAATTAATCCGGTTAGAACCCGGAATACCAACTGTTATTTTAATGTGAATCAAACCTCTTTAGAAATATACGCTGAACCCAAGACTGTTCCGAACCTTAAGTTCCAAAGTTTGACCTTCTTTTGACTTCATTATGTTATCTGGTTGGTTTTGTGTGACGGAATCTTGAAAAAAAGTATACAAAAGCAAGAGCTTTACTTTAAAATGGAAATATTTTTCTACAAAAACTACGAAACGGAATTTTATTTACGCCCGATTTCTCAATACCTAATTTCTTGACAGTGTCTGGTCACACTGTTGCAGCAGCGTGTAGTATTTATCGATATCGGATCAAACTGCTGCTGTTGCGAAAACCAAATGCCTGAATCGCTGATCATCTCGAGGACTAAAATTGACCGGCAGTTGGCTAACTGGAACTCTAGAGAAATTGGGCCTTAATAGTAAAATATAATTGGAATATTTCCATGTGTTCCACAAACCGCTTTCGACCTAAGAACTACCCATTTTCTATCCGGTTTGTATAGATTTTGGTTGAAAGCGATTCTTTTATTCATTATATTGTGTAAAGCATGGGCTGAACCTAGGTTCGAACCGAAAACCTTAACCATTGGTAAGTTTTGGTTCAAACCAGCGAACCGTAGATTCGCAGCATTTTATTGGAATGCTCTAGCGAAACGGAGATTTAACTGATTTGGGGAATACAGCTTACAACCCAACAACAAGGATAGTAACCCAGAACCCACGGCATTCGTACATTAAAGTGGGCTGCAAGGAGAGTTGTAACTCAGAGTAAACCATATCCCCAACTACATATAATAAGCCATACTAGGCAAGTGAGGGTAAATATGTTCCAATAAAACGTGCAACAATATGCCAGAGTGGAGCCTAAATCACTTAAAGCATTTTCGACATAGAAAAGCAACTATTAAACTGTGATCAATAGCAAAGTCTACTAATGATTGGAACCGGGAAACAGCTGTATAGACAATCGGCTCACTTTGAAGGTTATTATCTCGTTATTTATAGATTTTCTTTCATCTCTGTTTTATATCTACCTCACCTACTTTCAACCTTTATCTATCCTAATTGAAATTCTATTGTGCTTCGACCCCACACTGCTAATTTTTACACCCTTAACCGCCCCCCCCCCCCCTCCACTCCATCTTACAGCCTCAACCCAATTTCAACACGAATCACTTTGTGTTTAGTTCGCCATATATACATACGACGAGTATATACATTCCATCTCAATTGTTTACAAATTGTAAATTCATTTACTACAACAATTTGTCTCTCTATGGCATGTGCATTGTGTTGTTGTTGTTGTTATTTTGATCCGATTTTTATTACAATATTTCAACATGGCATGGATTTTTATCTTCTATCTTTTTTGGATTGCATATAACTCTAATTCTAGCTGCACACACAAAGCAAAGTGAAATCAAACTATAAACTAAAAAAAAAACGCAACAAAAACACGCAAAAAAAAAATAAAATAAACTAAACTAAGAATTAAACAGTAAATGATGCCGAGAGGCGGGACGATGACGATGATAATGATGAAGAGAGGTGGCGGCCTGCCTGTAGCTGCCGGCTGGGCTGAGTGGCTGGGTGATGATTAAGATGAGCGAGAAAACATTGCGCAAAAAGATATATTTCTATACAAAGAGAAGGCTGAGGGATGCTGAGGCGACAACGACTCGACTGTGCGGATGCGGCTGCTCATTTTATGCAACGACGCTGGAGGCAATTGAAAATGGCAAAATGAATGAAAGAATTGTGTGTGTGTGGGTGGGTGGGTGGTTGTGTTTGCAAGTGTGTGTGTGTGTGTTGAAGGAATGTGTGTTATTGTTTACTCTTGTAGGATTACCTTAATGGCTGTCTGCATGATGACATTTGTGGCATAGTTAACACCCTTTGAGCCCAATTGAAGTACAGCGGAATAGCCCCGCTCTCTGGCCTGATTTAAATACTCATCGATTTCCTGTTTATAAAAAAGAGAATATAAATACATATATATATGTAGGTGTATGTACGTGTATGTTGACTTTGACCAACCCACCTGTTCACGTCTGGTTAGCATGGGATGCACAAACTTGCGATACAAAGTGGAACTGCCCTTTGTGGCTGGCGACAACAACCAAAACACAATTACCACTTTGACCTCATAATAAAACGGGAACCATGATAAAAATATATCCGTAAATGTTTCAATGCAAGTAAAAAATGCAAAGACAATCCAATACATCATCCATTTCACCTAAGAAATGACATTAATATAAGTGGGATCATATTAGTTGTATAATGTGTGTATAATGCGTCGCAAACTGATGAAACCAGGAAAAAAACCTTTTAAATTTCAAGAATTGAGAGCTTTAAGTCAATATTACAATGCCCATTCCTCACTGTGAAGATACAAACTGTAGGATGAAAACATGCTTATCATTTTTTTATGTAGAGGAAGACGCGTCTAGTGTATCAATATATTTTGATAGGTCAATCCATCGATGAATGAACATGGGTCGTAGACTTTCGAAGCTTCCAAAATGGCCTGGTATCTATATAAATATTCAATATTTTTTAATAGGTCAATCCATTGTCAAATGAACCAGAGTCGTCGACTTTCGAAGAGCCTGGTACCCATATAAATTTCTTCGACTGACGACTTTGACGACTTGGGCTGCTAACCTGTTTTACTCCGAACCGGGTTCTTCTTCCAATTTACTGTGAACCGAACCTCCTTAGAAGTAAAAGCTGAAGTCAGGGTCAGGTTCCTGAACCTGTTCTGAGCCCGAAATTTCGGTTCCGGTCAACTAAAACTATAGACATGAAAAAATTTGACCTACTGCCTTACGAATTCCAGTTCTCTGGTCGCTTTTGAACCCCTTAGCAAGGTTTAGGTTTGCAGCCCTGTTCTTAAGTCTTTTTTTTCACCTGAAGCTTTGTGCAAACATATAATATACGGATATAAAGTACATATAATAATAATATTTATGCCGATGTCGGCTGAGTATTTAATCGTAGTAAATTTTGACTATTAAAATAGTGTTTGACTCCACTTAGGTTTTCTTTTCGAATGAATGTATGAAATACATTTATATTTACTGGCTTTCGAGATGTTATCGACTTAAGAATTTTTCGATTTCACAATCTTACTGCATTTTCAAGCTCGATCATTTGGCAGACATTCTGCAGTCTGGACATTAAGTCGAACATCTTATAAGTGTGACCGTTTTTACGAAATTATGGGAAAGCTAATTTATAGATTAGGAGGAAAAGTTACTTCAGAGAAAGGTGTTTATCTTTAGATAAGGTTTGTTGAGATTAGAACTGGTCAATTGTCATAAAAGGAAATTGAATATCCTAAGCACTGATTGCCGGCTGGATTTTTGACATTTTTTTATAGCTAATTTAGGTAATTTTTTTTTACAGTTCTGGAACCATTAAATACCATTAAATATTTTAACAAAATTTTAACCTAACAGAAGGACACCCTGTAGTCTTTTGTTGTTTAATTTCTTAATATCAACAAAGCCTAAGACCTGGGTTGCTATGGCAAATGAACTAGACACAATTTACTATTTGCTCAAATCGAATTTAGACTGGATTTACACGGTGAAGCAAGCTTCATGAAGTTCTCTTAGTAAACGAGAGAAACAGGTAAGATTCTTTAACTTTCCTTTAAAAAAGAGATTCATTTTGCCTTGAATAGGCGGAGCCTACTAAGAGAACTTAGATTGCTTCACCGTGTAAATCCAGTCTTAGTTATTTTCAAATTATTTCAGACAAGTGTAATGTTTCATCAGTTTCCACATAGATATTTGTGTACATGCATGTCTAGAAAATATCAAAATCCATTTGCTACTCACATATTCCTTTACATTCTTGGTGCGCACCGCTTTATAGGAGGCATAGGCCGGATATAGGGTGCCAAAGAACAATCTGTAAGCGGGAAACAATAAACTCTGTGCACAAGTCCGTGGGGCTAAAAATATAACAATGAGCGAGCAAATGCAGGCCGTATTGAAGGATAGACAGGGCAAGGGCCAACGCTGCAAGAGCTCCAACAAACGACCCAGGGCATTTAGATTCTGCACTACATGGGCAGTGCTAGCAGCAGCAGCAGCAGCAGGGGCTGGCGGTGCAAGCGGTGTTTCTACAATATAGGCTCCATTATAATCATAATCGTCCTCCTCCAAGGAGCTGAACGAATCTCCCACTTGGTATAAAGGATGATGATGATGATGCAGCTGCTGTTGTTGGGTATAAACGAATTTGGAATAAACAGGCACTGCCTGTTCATCCTCTAAAGAGTAACTGCGTCCATAGATGGGAACTGCCTGCTGCTGCTGTTGTTGTTGACGTAGGCGTTTAATATTAGCCGGACGCTGATAGAAGAATTGAGGTGGCAGCTGCTGCTCCTGCTGATACAGTGGCCGGCTCATGGCAAACGCAGCATTGTCTCCGTTCCTAGCGGCTAGAATGCCGAGCACAGACTGGCCACAGGCATTGAGAACAAGCGGAGAGCCCATCTAATGCTCAGGCACGGGGGGGTCTATTAATAAAACGAACGCGCGCCAGCCGGCACACATTGTTGTTGCTGTTGTTGTTCGTGTGTTGCTTGGGGAGAGCGTACGTTTATACGGTAGAATTGAGAGAACATCGATGAGAGGATCTGAGGAACGAGTTCTAGAACCTAAATAACTATTCAAAGGGGCAGAGAATGCAAGAAAACTATATCAGTTATCGATAATCCTGCTAATCGTGTCATCAAAAGTAATTGCAACCCACTTTGCAAATGGCATGTCATATCGAACTATTTGAAGGCCCTTGGTAAGTGCAAAGTTACCTTATAGGATAACCCGGCTAATTCGAAAATGATTAAATGAACTGACGTGGATTAGAAGGAGCAATGAACCGAACTACCAATTGGCTAATAATTACAAATACTGGTCCAGCATGTTGGCTGCATCTTAGAATCTTTGTGCTACTTTTCGTGCCACAAATTGGACTGAATTTATATCACTATGGATTCGTATAAAAGGATTTGTTGGATAGTTTATTAATACCAAAAGGCTAGTTACTCAGCTAAACTAAGTCTAGACCTAGCTAAACAGACAACTTATTCCACTGTAGCTCAGCTAATGGTACAGTGTGAACAGAATATGAAGAATAGCATCATTCAACAAAAAAGTGCATCGCTATTGCTTACTTTGGATGTTTTGAATACATTGAAATTGATTTAAGATATTAAAGTGAAAATGCAGGAGTATTTGGGGAGCAGAAGTATTCGAAAATGCCTTAGTTGAAGTAGGTGGTTTCGGAAATATTGAGAGTTATTGTTTTGTGATTCTCAGGATTGACTGTCTGATATCTTATTTGAGAAACTTTAATGAGATATCAGATCATCGGAAATTTAGCTGTTGGCTTCCTATATAGTTTCGAACTATTCCTTCTGCAGTCAGTTTAAGCAATGTCTTTTTTTGGGGAGCTCTCATTTTTTGGAAACCCGAAAGGTACGCAACGTTTTTGAAGGTGTTCCGGTGTAATTAAGGTGGGATTTGGACTAACAAATTAAGGAGCTCAGTCACCAATTTAAGACTAGGATTGTTCAAGTGCTGCGTTTTTTGTTCAACAATTAAATGACTCTTTTATTATGGAACAGCTGTGATTAATCGCTGATTAATTTACTTGGGAACCTACAATCGAAGCTATTAGATGAGGCATTTTAAGGTATTACTAGTGCTATTCAATTTCGAATTCGTGAAAGCAAATGCAAGACAGTGGACGGAACCACCCTGATTTCATTTTGATTTGAATTCGATTGCTGAACACCTAATGGACAATTGGTGCCAATTTAAACAAATTAGCGAAACCAACTAGAGCTGGGATTCTAAGCCTCTTTAATTCTTATAATGTTGGCAGGATTACAAAAGTTAATTCCATATATTATGACATATGGCTTTTAACATAACTTAAGAAAAAGAGGCGGTATGAAATTATAGAAGAATGTGTGACTTCCTAGGGGAATTATAGAAGAATTATGCAGATATTTGTAGACCCAAACATAGCAGTCTAAGTTAAGCCCAAATGCCAAAAACTCGAGCGAAAACTTTTTGTTTTAAGCAAATGGTAACACTTAAATGAAATCGATATCAGCCGCAAAGCGTAAAATCAATTAGTATGACCCTACTTTCCTTACATTTCTGGGCACACTGCACATATTGTATGCAGCAGTCGTGAGCAGCTATGGTACCATACTTCATACTGTGGTACCATACCATGCACGAAATCTAAAGATTCGCAAATCACGAAGTGCTTCCGGCATAAACGTCAATGAGATGCGCCAATTCTCGAACTCGGTACACAGAACCCGAAACTATAAATATTAACAAGATTTTTTTTGCATGGAGAGCCTCGTTGCAACAAAAAGAGTCACAAGTGTTTACTTCAATCTGGCCCCCAATTGTTGGGTTGACCATATTGAGTAATCGAGATGCCGAGTGAGTGGAGTGCGTCGGCCTCACAATACCAAATTAGGCGCAGTTCAAATTAAAGGGGGCAGAGTAACAAGAGGGGGGGACTAACAACAAACGGTACTTCGCCGGGGTTGGTGATTAATAAACAAAATAAATGGCAAACAAATGCCGCGATTGGCAACCGCAGCTCTAACCACGCTCGAGAAATCACGGCAAGCAAGAAGAGCGTGACGCCCACACAATTAGGAAGCAGAATTCGACATTCGTTTGCAGTTGTTGTTGGAGCTGACAAGGCCAAGCTTGGAAAAGTTTTTTGGGGGTCAGCATCAAACGCGCTCTTGCTCTCACTGTCTCTCTCTCTCTCTCATTGTTTCTTACTCACATAATAAGCCTTGAGAACAAACTGCTGATCATTTTGACAGCCTCCTTCTCCTTGTGTCCTTTGTCCTTTGTTCAGCTGCTGTAACCAGAAAATTGCATTTTTAATTAGCTGGCTGGCAGCTCCTCTCCCGCCCCGCCACCACCTTTGCTTACCTTGCCCTTGCCTCGTTTGCCTTTCTCACCACTTTCTTATATGTTTAATAAATTTCTCTTTACTTGTTTATAGTACAGAACCAAATTTTGATATGAACTCCAATTCTATTTCGACTGTGGAAATTGCTTGATATTAGGATTCCAAAGCCTGCTTCAATTACGCACAAGTTTTAGCACCGTGTTGCGCGTCTTTCCAGCTCAGCTCCCACTTTTTTAACTAGACTACATTTTTTGTTGCTAGAGCATTTTTATTTCAAATTACACGAGTAATTTGTGCACTGTTTTTTTTGCATTGCATTGCCCGCGAACAATAAGGCTTTTGTTTAACAAAAAAAACAGAACGCTTGCTGGACAGAGACAGACGAACAACAACAAAACAAAGTAGTTCGATGGCGAACTAGTTCCAGTCAGCCAATGGCCAGAGTTGCCAAGTGCCAAAATAAGAAAATGACATACACAAATAGCTACAAAACGGCTAGCAGTGGTCGTTTGAGCAGTTGCTAAGTTAAAATATGATAGGTATCGAAAACTAAAAGGAAGGCAACTCGTCTTTGCTTATAGTTAGCAAAACTAGACTGCCACTTCTTCTGAAATTCTTCCATGACGGCATTCAAGATCTACAAGATCACAGAATTGTGCTTCTAAAAAGTGAGAAAAATAATTATTGGCCTTCCCTCTTAGCCTTTTTACATAATAATTGAAGAAACCTAACACAACAGCTAACAACAATATTTAGCTAGCTCTTGGAAAATAGCCACACTGGCATCCCTGTTCAGCTCTCGCTTAGTGTGACCAGCTGCTTAACATTTTTTTGCTTGTAGTCCGCCGGCCAAAAACGAATGTAAAGTTGGACAAAACTTGCTAAAAAATATACAAAAAATGGCACAAAATGCACCCAGTTGCAAAGACACCCAGGTAGGTGGTAATTCGCTCAAGTAATCATTTATAAAACCATCGCCCCCCTGCAGGAAGTCCAGTTTAAGTTTCATGACAAATTTGTGGCTTTTGGGCAATGCGGAGAACCGCGCAGCAATGTGAAGCTGTTGGCGGTATCCAGCAGTCGGGGCCTGCTCTTTGCCGGTAATCCCACCGCCAAGGAGCTGAAGGGTAAGTAATGATTTGATCACATGTGCTTTAGACTGATCAATTGTCTGCGTAGTTATACTGCTCAAGGACGTGGCCGAGGCCAAGCTGACAGCCCGCCAGCCGCAGGCTCGTGTGGTGCCCCTACCCAGTGTGCCCAATTACATGTCCTGCAGCTCGGATGGCAATCTGCTGGCCATTAATTTCACCCAAAATGGCACCAGTTTGCTGTATGTCTATGCGGTGCCCTCGTTTATGTCGCCCCAGATCAAATGCCTGTATAATATACGTTTGGCTCCCGAGGATTATGTGCATGCGGTGCAGCTACTTTGGAATCCAGTGCTGCCCAACAGCCTGGCCGTGGTCCTTAGTAACGGAGGATTGGGCATGTATGCCCTGAAAGAGGGAGGCAACTTTGAATTGCATTCCCTGGACAAGAGTCAGCAGGTCAAGTGCGGCTGTTGGTCGCCCAAGGGCAAACAGATTGTGCTCGGCTTTCCCAGTGGCAAACTGCAGCAATTTAAGCCAGATCTGACGCCTGCCAAGACCTTGGTTTGTCCACCCAATGTACACGATGGACCCTTTGACACATTGGCCATACAGTGGCTGTCCACCTATCAATTTGCCGCTGTGTTCCTGCAACACGGCGAAGATTGTAATCCCTCGCTTTACATCATTAATGCACCCAAGGCGGGTAATCCCACGTACATCAATTACTACGACATCTGCTACAGCCTGAACGGGCCCAGGAATCATCAATTCCTATTCACCCATATACCACAATGGAATCTGTTGCTCGTTTGCTCCGCCAATGGCGTGGAGGTGGGTGTTATGGGCACCACAGAAGCGGGTGACACACCCATGTGGCAGCAGTTCACGCTGCTAGATGAGGCTCGCATTGAGTTGCCATTGAGCGAGACCAATCAGGAGGAGACCTTCCCGCTGGGTTTTGCCTATGACACGTCGGCCACTCATCAGCTGACCATAAATGAGCAAAAGTTGCCAGTGATGCCCATGATACATGTTCTAGGCTCGGATGGTCATTTGCTCTGCTTTAATTTCCTGAATCTAGTGCAGGGAGCAGTCTCGGTGTGCTCTCCGCCCCCGCCCGTAGCGGATACTTCGGGGGAATTCCGGCCTTTGGACAAACTACTACCGCCTGCCCCAGTAGAGGCCGAACCTGCTAAGCCTGCCGCCACTGACCTATCCTTTGCCTTCACACCCAACACGGTGACTTCCACGCCGGCTCCGACTAAAGAGAAGACCGCATCCCTCTTCTCCGGCTTTAGTGCACCCAGTTCGCAATTAGGCTTTGGCGTTGCGCCCACAAGTAATGCGCCTCTCTCATTTGCCGCTACGCCCGCTGCCATCAGCAAGCCGGCAGTTAGCTTTGCAGGATTTGGCGCCAGCCCGGCTGGAGGAAATATGTTTGGGGCTATGAACATGGCCAAGCCTACAGCAACAGCTGCAACTGAACCAGCTGCTGTGACTTCAACTGCACCTGTCCAAAAGCCTCTTTACACGGTGCCTCCCACTTTTTCGCCTGTGACGACTAAGCCCAATCCAACGCAAACAGTCCATCCCTCGCATGAGCCCAATCAATTAGATGATACGGAACCTATTATTCGGGACATGATCGCCCTGCAAATAGAAGCCTTTAGCCTGGACATACAGAAGCAGAAGGAGCAGACCCAGGAACTACTCAAAAATGTAAGTTACTTTCCTTAAGAAATTGCCTTCTTAACATCTCATGATTTGCAGATTGAAGCCCCCTCCGCTTTGAGAAGCTATGCTAAGCGTCTGGATGATCTCCAAGAGCTAAATGAACAAGCCTCGGATGTGGACTTTGAGTTGGATGTGCAGGGGCTGCGTCAGGGCTTGAACGAGGCCTATGCCATAGTGGCCGAGTGTCGTGGCAAGCTGGAAGTCTACCGCAATCCCGAGTAGGTCATTGAAATCTTCAAGATTTCTTTTAACTTAATCTTTCATTCACTTCCCAGCATTACCCGCCTGATGAACTCCAGTTCCTGTGATCCGTCCGGCCGACGTCTGCTGTCCCGTCTCCAGAGTTATGTGGCCGCCAATGAGGCACAACTGCGCTTGGCCCAGCAACACATCGACACACAATGGGAACAGTTTCAGGATGTGGTGCGTCGCAATTCAAAGTCGCTCATGCATATGCCCTGCCTGGAGGGTATCTATCAGCGGTTGACACGGATTCAAAATATGACCTCGGACCAGAGAATTAAGCAGAACAACATCAAGTCCAAGTTAAAGGAACGTGGCTTGCTCCAAGCAGCTCTGCTAGATCAGGACAACAGCCGGAGTCGCAACAGCGAAGCGTGAGTAGTTAATACTCCAGTTAGTGCAATCAAATACCTTGGATTTATCTTGCAGAGTGGATACCTTGGCGGATTCTATATTGTCCATGAGTCTCAGTCAAATAGTGGACCTAGACCGCACCAGGCTGTGTCAGTCAAAGTTGGACAGAATCAGGAAACTGGTGCAGAATCAAAAGATTACCATCATTAGTCCACAGCGTCCAGATCGTGTGGGTCTCAAGTCGGAAGTAATATTGGAGTCCAAGCGCAAAGCAGACATAATTAAGAAGGCAGCGGCGGCGGCCAAGCCAGCAATGGCCAATAAGGCCATTCAGGTGGCTACAGCTCCTCCTGCCCAGCTGCCAAAACCCACCGCGTCCAAGCCAGCCGTACAGATTGCTCCTGCTGCTTCAGTGGCCACACCAACGCCTCCGGCACCCTTTGCGTTCAGCCAGAGCAGCCCTTTTGTAAAGACATCCTCAGTGACCACCACCACAAACACTTTAAGCTCAGCAGAGTTACCCAAAGTAACCAGCTCATCATCCATGTTTGGACCGAGCTTCAGTTTTAATCAGCCAGCTAAGGCAGCTCTGTCCTTTGGAGGTGCTGGAGAGAAGTCGCCGGCAGCCAATTTGTTTAAGGGCCAGGAAACAACTGACACCGCTAAGAACAAGGAGTTGCCGACTGCGCAGATCCCTAAGCCGGAGGCCAAACCGTTTTCCTTTGCTGGATTTGGTGGAGCTGGTACTGCTGCTCCAGTTAGTTCAGCTAGCTCCACATTCAGTTTTGGTGCTTCTGTGGTTAAGCCCAATGCTAGTTCGCCGGCGGCCAACATATTTGCAACCAAACCAGCAACTGCTGCGGCGCCCATAGTTCCTACCGCTGAGCCGGTTCCTGCGCCTGCTCCTGCGCCTGCTCCCGTTCCCGCAGCTGCTCCTGCTCCCACTCCCATAGCTGCTCCGGTTTCTGCTCCCTCGCCAGCTGTCGTTTCGGTCGCCAGCACCACCTCCACCGTCTCCACCTCCTCTAAAGCGGATCCCGTCGAGAGCCTCTTCAGCTCCTCCATTAACATATGCAAGCCCCAGATCAAGGACGGTTCAGCAGAATCCACACAGCCAGCAAATGTTTTTAGTGGATTTGGACAAAGTTCAGGCGGAGGGAGCTATCAGTTCGGGCTGGGAGGAGCTGGATTTGGTGCAACAACAACAACAACAGCTGCAGCAGGAGTGGGAGATCCCTTTAAAGGACTATTTGGCAGTGCCAGCAACACCTCGACAGTTTCCTCTTCAACAGTTGCGTCTACTTTTGGCAAAACAGATCCAATTCCATCAACTGCCTCTACCGCTACTTCCGTTTCCATGGTCACACCTACAGCGACATCCACTCCACTTCCAACCGCTACCATAACTTCAGCTCCTTTGGCCACTCAAGTTAGCTCCTCAACTGCAACTTCCACCGCTCCCCCAGCTGCCACCTTAACTGTTTCCTCAATAGCTACTCCTGCAGTGACCACCTCGGCAGCGGCCCCCGCAGCAACTTCCGCTACTTCCGCTCTTGGTAGTAGTTTTTCCTTTTCGAATGCCTTTAGCAGTCTGAATACCTCTTCGGCTCCAGTTGCCACCGTCTCTTCCACCTCGCCGTTTGGTGGAACTTTTGCGGCAGGAACCACAGCCACTACCGCAGCCAGTAATCCTTTCGGCTCTTCCACACCATCCACTAACATTTTTGGTCAAGTGCCGAAACCGGAGGCCAGCGTATTTGGCACCACAGCTGGTACCGCTGCAGCTGCTGCTTCGCCACCCACGGGTCTTTTTGCCGCTGCCGCAGCTAATCCCTCACCCTTTGGTAGCTCTCCATCGGGCACCTCGGGCGGCAACATTTTCGCTCAAGCCCAAGAAGCAGTTGGATTTGGACAACCCGCTGCTGCGCCAGCAGCAGCTGCTGCTCCCAGAACCTCAATCTTTGGTGGTACTAATGCCACACCCTTTGGTGGCGGTTCCGTTTTTGGTGGCGCAAATGTCGCTCCAGCTGCGGCGACGGCTGGTGGCTCCGTCTTTGGCCAATCTGTATTCGGCAAGCCAGCTCAGACCGCTCAAGCTTCGCCCACAACTGGAGGAAACATATTCACCAATCCCAATCCTGCTAGCCCGCCACAACCTTCTGCCTTTGGAGCGTCTGGAGGTTCAATTTTTGGCGGAGCCACTTCTCCCAGTGGCGGTTCCATTTTTGGTGGTGGCAACAACACTTCCGGTGGAGGATTTGGTTCCTTCTCGCAGACCACAGCTAATCCTGGAGGCTTTGGCAGCGCTTTTGCTCAGGCTGGAGGAGCCTCAGTGGCTCAGACAGGATTTGGTTCACCGCAGCAGCCGCAACAGCAGCAGACACCACAAACCACACCCGGTGGCTTCGGAGCCAAGCCCATGTTTGGTGGAACCCCGGCCTTTGGAGCCAGTCCTACGTTTGGTGGAGCACCGACTTTTGGTAGCCCCAAGGGATTTGGTAGTTTTGGGGGCAATCCCGCCGTGGCATCACCGCCAGCATTTGGAGCCGCCCAAGCCACTAAGCCAGCAGAGGGCAACATATTCGAGACCCTGGGAGGACAGGACTCTGGTTTATCTTTTGGTAATCTAGCACAAACCGGCAATAGCAATGCCCAGAAGCCAGCCTTTGGCGGGTGAGTGCAAAGTAAATGATCCAATTCGATTAAATACTATTTCTTTGTTTTTACGTTTCCAGATCCAGTTTTATGAACTACCGTTGAACCCACGGAATGAATATGTGTGTGTGTTAACTTACTTGATTGTTCTATTGCCTGTTTCGATTTTACATTATTAATTAAATGATATCAAATATACAATACTTTATTGAGATAAGATCTGTAAATCCAGTTTTTGGCTTAATTGACAGGACAAGACAGCATATTAATGACATACTTGACAGGAACTTGACAAATAAACTTCATCATCAAAAATCAGATGGTGGAATGGCAAGTAATGGATCTTCATCCTCTCCGAATGAATTACGAACTGTATGAGGGGACGCAAATCTTGTCAAGCGCATAAAACAACAGAGTCTGCGTTGCACAGGACATGTTGCGCGTATGAATGATCAAGCTCCAGCCAAATGGGTGCACAAAGGGAATGCGAAAGAATTGGGGAACACGGCCAGGAGGAAACGTCCGAGGCGAAGATGGAGGGACCAGGTGGAGAAAGAAATTGCCAAACTTGGTGGTCTCGCATCAAATCAGAAACGTACGTTGATCATTTCGGAAATAAATGAAATCACTTGGAAATATTCCGTTAGTTCAGCTATCGATGTTTGTATCGATAGACAAACAGCTGAATGGTCTGTTTATTAAATTTCTGCAATACATTTGTTCGGGACGGCGCTCGCAGCGGCCACGGCAAAGCAAAATGGGAGTACAAAAGGAATGCGAAAGTCTTAGGGAATACGGCCAGGGGCGAAGATGCAGGGACCAGGTGGAGAAAGATATTTCGAAGCTTGGTGGTGGTCGTTGATCATTTCTGTATTAAATAAAACCACTTGGCAATATTCCGTTAGTTCAGTCCCAAAGGAGCTATCGATAGACATACAGCTAAAAGGTTTGCTTATGATGCAATACAGTTGTTGGGGACTGCGCTCTTGAAGCGCGAGGTTCTTCTTGGATATTGTTTTTTTTGTTCGCGCCACACACATAATTTGCGGCCATGTGAGCCGTTCTCTCTTTTCTCGCATTTCACTTTCGCGCTCACTCTTACTCTCCCACTCGCTCTAGCGCTCTAGGCAAAAGCTCAGTTCTAAAAAAAAAATGCGCCGTACCAGTGTTGTGCTCCCGCGCACGTGTGTTATGCGTTTTCGGCACACGTTCTTTCGTTTTAAACTTCTAAGTGAAATGATTAAGTTAAAACGAATTGTAGAACAATGGTCAATGATCAAACTACGAAGCAGTACATGTGTATTCGTAGCTAAACAAGTGTAATTTGTCGTAAAATATCGTGCTAATTTGTTTCAAACAATTAAATTTTTCGACGCGCTTACACTAGCAGGCCATAAATTGATCATTGTGTTTGTCGCCAATGAATTACAGTGATGGCTGAATAAGTTTTCAAATAAACTAATCCAGCTCAACCAGATGCTGCTTTAAAATGTGCAGGTGAGTGTCTCCCGTTATTTCACTGCAAGCAATTTTATTAAAATTTTTGACAAGAAAGAAAGTCGGTCAAGCCCGACTATAACATACTCTCTACCAACGAAAATATTCGCTTAGCATTAATTTGTATGCTGCAGTAGTAGCTGATAGCAGCGCTGCTACTCCGCTGCAGCAGCGAACAGTCTTTTGTTCATAACTCGACAACCATTCATCAGATCTATACCATTCCTTTGGCGAATCGATAAATAATCCTGATTACTAAATATGGGCGAAAGGGGGCGTGGCTAAAATTGAAATTAATTATAGCCGGCCTGCAAGTATAATAAGTTTTTCTCCCATACACGTCGAACCTCAGTCTCTTACCATCTCTGAGTTCTCTGCGTTCATACGAACAGACAGACGGACATGGCTATATCGTCTCGTATTATCGATGAGCATGACGTGCTGAGTTAATTTTTCTATGCTATTTCCTCCTTCAGTTTTAAAGCTATTACAACCAAACCTTGCACTAAGTCTTCTGGTACAAATACGCTGCACATTTGTCGGAACCGGCCGGATCGGATGACTATAATATATAGTTGCCAAAGGAACGATCGGTCGAAAAACTAGTTCTAGTGAGAAAAACTTTTTTGTTTTTAATGCAAACGTCTCCAAACTTCGTATTTACTAGTTTTTAATGCTTCTCCACAATTTTGCCAAATTTTACTCGAAATCGGACATCTATATAGTATAGCTGCCATACAAAAGTAAGGTTAGAAAAATAGTCTAAGTAAGAAAAACTTTTTTGTTTTCAATGTTAACCTCTTTAAAGTTGGCATATACTTATTTTATAAGCTTTCACACAATTCTTCAAAGTTTTGACAAAATCGGATGACTATAGGTTATAGCTGCCATGGGAATGATCGGTCGAAAAACTAATCTTAGTGAGAAAAACTTTTTTGTTTACAAAGAAATCACCTTTAAACTTTGTATTTCTTAGTTTGCTATGCATTCCCATGATTTCACTAAGTTTGGTCGAAATCGGACATCTATATAGTATAGCTGTCATACAAAAGTAGTCAGAAAAATAGTCTTAGTGAGTCTTGTTTTCAGTGGATATGTCCCTCAAATTCGTTAGAAAACTTGCTTCTTCGGCCGAGCCGAAGTTAACTTTCCTCAATTTGTTTTTTTTTTTTTAAATTAAGGCCCCTCACTACCTTGGCACACCTTGACAGCGCTGCCGGCGAAGTACTCTGAGCGAAGTTGTGCCAATGTTGTCCGGGTGCTTCTGGGCAAGGGTTTTTTTTTTGGCGTCAGCTTTATGTGAAAGTTTAGCTAACCTTAGATTTTGAGAAATTGGGCCTTATTAATTGGCAGAAGTTTTTTGAGATTTGTGACCAATTTTTTATTGGTTAGGGTTACGGTTTCGGTTGCCATTTTTAAACTGTTTTAATTTCTGATTCTTCTATTAATCCTACCGTTCTTCGTTGTAAAAACCCACTATATAATTTTGATATCTTTTCAAAAACCACCTCGAAACCACTTGAAGTAGGAAAACTAAAACACTTGCATGGGCTTTTTTTTTTGAACATTTTTTGCCATTTGTTTTTATTACGAAATAAATATTACACACAGAAATAAAAGCCATAATTGTGTTGTCCCCTTTCGTTTTTGTTGTTATACCCATAAATATAATTTGTTGAGTTGTGTTTAATTTTTGAAAGAAAGAGTAGAACAAAATTTAGATTATTTTTGGGTTTTTGTTTCTTGTAGGCAAACATCTACTATGTAAATTAGTGCGTGAGTCAAAAATAAGAGTAGTACGCATATCGATTGAAATTTCAAGACAAAGCCAAGGGGGGCTGTTACACACACACATACATATATATATCGTCATATATTTGGGATATAAATAGTGAAAAATAGTCAAAAACATTTTACATATACATTGGGGAGGTTCACTTCCGGGCGAAAGCGCACCTTAGAGCTATAGTTATACATACATAAAGATATAGCGTACATTTATATATATATATATATGTATATATATATAGATTAGGTTTAGTATAAATAATAATTAATATATATATATATATTTTTATAAGTTTCATTTAAATGCAATTCGTTTGTTGTGGTTTTGTGTATTAGGTCTAACTTAGGTTGGTAATTTTTAGTTAGTTAATTGTTAGAGATTTACATGCGACTACCCAGCTTAGATGTTTTTGTATTGTTTTATCCGATTTATGTTTAGGTTTTTTGTTCTTCCTTCTTCGTGTTAGTTAATATTATGTTAAATGTTAGTTACGCTTTTGCACACATCATTTTTTTTGTTTTTAGGCTAATTCTAGGAAAAACACTTCTTGTTTGAAAATTCGTTACACTTCTCTCCGCTTCAGCATTTTCTTGGTTTTGTTGAGCAACTTAGTCTAAACAGAAATTTTGTTTTATTATCGCGTTTACTCGTTTTGTTTCTTTGAGACGTTAGGGGACGTTTTGAACGACCCCGACAAGTTGTGTTTGTGTGTTTGTTTTTGTGTGCGAGACTTTTACATTTCTTTTTTGTTTTGTTTGTTTTTAAGGTTTAAACAACTGTTTTCTATCTACAAAAAACGGTTACTACCATCCAATTTTGTCCTTCAGAGGATACACTCTTGAGTGAGAGGGGGGGTCGGGGCGGGGCGGGAAGGTTGATTCATGCTTGTGATTCTTTTAGAGGATGGGGTGGCACATGCAATAATTTGCTTAAAGCTTGTTTATGTCGTCGAGGCAGAAAATCAGAAATCAGAAAGTGAAAAAATCAGGGAATTTGTATTTGTTGGTTTTCATTTTGTTTGGTTCTCGATTAGGCAGGGGCTACAGTTGCGTTACATCTTCATTATGATTTCAGAGTATTATGTACATCGCCTGGGTAGCTTGCACTAGTAAGTATATATATATATATATATATGTATGGTATATATAAGAATAAATATGGACTGGGGGTAGAGGCCTTTAATTGATTGAGGGTCTATTTCTCATCTTCTACATAGAGCTATAGGTTAGATAAACATACAAAGTTTAGAGTAAATTGTATGTTTATCTAATACTTAGCAGTTATTTAGAAGATGAGAAAGCGGCCCTTCACTTTGAAGACTGAAAGTTGGATAAAACTGACAGAAATTAAGGAATCGTTTGTTTAAAAAATAAAAAAGAAATCACTAGAGGAGCAAAAATAGCTCTTTCGTTAAGGGAATAAGCGAGTCTATTAATTTTGTACCTGTCTTTTTGTTGAGCAGACAGCACAAATATATGTGGTTGACCCGAATACCTTTATAGAGTTGGTCCTAACAGAAATCTAAATGAGTTTTGCATTCTCCTTTGAAATATATGATGAGTTAAGGGAACTTTGTGCTATCAGAATAAAGCGCTGTTTATATAAGGTTGAGAAAACCTTTCCCTTTATTGAGCAGTACGTTGAAGCGGTAGTCACAGAGGGTTAACCTTCAAAACCATTCAGAATTTGATAAACGGAGGGAATAAGAATATCTTGGGTAAGTTTCCCTATTAGTTCGGCGCATTTCTAAATCAAAGTTGAAGCAGATCTGATTTGAAAGGGCTGGTATTGTCATCATGTCTGCCTTTAGATGCCCTCTGTTTTGAACTCATGGTTGAATAGAATATGTTTAGAACAGTTCTGATATCAAGAGTTTCTACTTCTCTAGTCTGAGTTCGGGGTCACCATTTAAACTATGGAGAATTTGTAAAAAATCGCTTAGATTTAAAATTAAAAATTGTACAACTAATATTTTGTGAAGTATTCAACAAATGAATGGGAATTCTTAAAGATTTTGAATATATATTGCACCAATTCTGGTATAAAAAACTAATTTGTTTCCCGTCAAATCTTTTTTTAAGGTTTAGATGGTTATTAGTTTTAAAAGTTCTTTAAAAAATGACTGTGATGATAGTTTGAACTGAACCATTCTTCCAAAAAAGAAGAGGTTAAGTTCGGGAGGTTAAAAATATAACATTTTCTGTTCATAGAACCCAAAAAAGTAAACCTAGGCCGTCTAAGAATATTGAAACAGAGCACATTCGTATTAAAATTAAGATTCAAGTTACCCTAATCTAGAAAGATCAATTTGGAATGGATATTTTTAAATATCCTTTTTTTGACATTAAAATATGAATTTTCAGCTTCTTTGGATAAAAATTTAAGATCCATTCAATATTAAATTAATATTTTAGTATCCAAAAATATATATTAAAAACTAACCATTCCAAATATATACCAAAATCAATCAATGGATATATTTTTATTATCCTTTTTTTGTTCTCTATGTACGTTAAGTTCTCAGGTTGAATGGATGGGAGCATTCATTAGCTTGGAATACAATAATGGCTAAACAAACAATCAGTCTTCCACCAAGAGGTATTAGATCAAATTGTGGTTGGATTTCCAAACTAATCTCTGAATAATTTCAACAATTTGTAATCAATTTCGGGCCTCTGGAACCCCTTGAAGATTTGATATAAATATATTTGTATATTTAAAGGGAAAGCGGAAAATGGGCAGGGAAAGCAATTAAATGCCGCTGCTCCTTGAGGGATTATATGGCATATCAGATATATATATATATAGTGAGAGTATATATGTAGGATATATATATATGTATATGGCATACGGTACGAGTGAGTATATATGGGGTCTATATATGCTCTGGAGCAGTAGTAGTAGTAATACGATTCGATAGAGTAAATCTTGATGAGATGACAACGATGATGAAGATGAAGCGTTGGTTTGAGGGAATTGTGGAAGGGGCATTCGATTTGTAGCTATCGAACACCCTTTGTTGTACTACCAGTGCAATATACGCAACTGATCCAAGATGCGTTGCTTGAAGAAGGTACCCAGCATGCCAAAGACAGTGGATACCGCCGCTATGCCCATCATTATCTGCATGATGCAGTGTATACCCGATAGTTCTTCCTCGGTCTGTTTGTGACGATGTCGGGCGCGATGATGACGTCTACCTCCTCCCGTACCCTCATGCAAACGCTGCAATCTCTCCAGATCCTCATCGAATTGCGGTATGATGGCCAAATTGATCACCTCGGTCTTGGACAAGAGCTGCTCATTGGCTATGGTATGGGCTTCTGTGCCCTTACTGGTGGCCTCATTGTGCTCTCGCTCCCGCTCCCTCTGCTGCTCCAGCTCACGCACCCGGGAACGTTCGTCCAGCATGGTATTATCTCGACTGAAATCGAAGTCCCGGCTAGAGGGGAACAGTGGTGGCTGTTGAAGCGTCCGACTGGAGGTGGGGTATTCGGCCAGATTGACTTTGGTCAGGAAGTGATTGACGGCAGAGCGTGGAGTGGTATCGGGCGCCAGAGTGGGCAGGTGATCGCGCACTCGTGTTTCCTGAAACTGATTCTTCTTAATGCCCAAAACCTCGGACAGAGGACGATTAATCATGGGCAACAGGGAATCGGAGGTGGGACGTATGATGAAGGAGCCACCAGGCGGTAGATTTTCCGGAGGCTCCAGAATCGCGGGTTGAACCGGCTTGGGCGTCGTTACTCCTCCGGCCTTGTCTTCACCTCCCTTCTCTTCGGTATCGTCACTGTCCGAGTAAACCGAATCGTCTGCAGCAGATGAATCCTCGCCACCAACATTACCAGCATCTGGTGCTGAGGATTTCTCCAGCTCTGGCTTTTGGTTGCCCGAAAACTTGTGCGTCATATTCCGAATGGGCTCGTACTTGGAGCTCTCCGAATCACCGCGATAAAGCAGCGCCACCTTGCCATCGGGTGTTAGAACAGGCGTAATCTTTGGATGTGGCGATGGAAAACGATGACTGCTCTCTGGATCCGGTGACAGGGCATCGAAATCGGTCAACGCCGGCTTCTGCTGCTCCAGCTCCGGCTGCTTATCAGTCTGCTGATAGACAATACTGACCTTGCCCAGGGGAGTGGAGATGATTTTGATGGCATCGTTGCCACCCTTGCGGTAATAATGGTTGCCACTTTTCCGCTGGGCGCTGGAACTGGAGCCAGCGAAGAAGCCAGCGTTGCTCTCGTCGTCATCGACACCGTCATCGTTCTCATCCTCGCCATCCTCATCATCGTTAGCAAAATGGCCGCTGCTCTCGCGCAGATCAATCGCAGTGCTCGGCACGGCCACAGCTGGTGCGGATTGACTCTCGGTTAGTAGCTTTTTGCGTATGTTCTCCAGCTGGCTCTGCCGGAAGCCAGAGCTGGGACGGAAGCGCGCCTTAAAGCCGCCAAAGCCACTTCCCTCCTCATTGACAAAGTGCTCCTCATCTGGCCGGGGTCTGGCCAGGCGAGGACGCTCCAAAGCAATTCTCTCATCATCCTCATCATACCCCATATCTTCCTCTTCGTCGAGGCCGCCCACTAAGCTCTTAGGATCTGGCAATTGTTCGGGTTCTTTGTCGTCCTCTTTCTCCTCCTCCACATCATCAACATCATCATCACCTAAACCATCGTCATCATCCTCCTCTGGATCATCCTCATAAGTTTGTTCCATGGGATAGTCTTCAACCTCCAAGCCCTCCTTCTCCTCCTCCTCCTCCTCTTTCTCCTCCTCCCTAATCCTAAGACTATCATTACTATTACTACTACTACTATAAGTTAAATTTAAACCTGTTCCTAAACTAACATCTAAGCTGCTATTGCTCGGCTGGAGCAATAATTGGGTAGTCGCATCTTTCAGTCAGTAGCATTTCTTGCTGCATCCACATTTGCGCACAATATCCAAGTTTTTGATGTACTTGCGATTGTTGCTGCACACCATGCGCACCTGCAATTGGATTTGAAAGGGGAAGGGTTAGGATTCGTTTGTGGGTTTCCAAATGGGATGCACTCACCTTGCGCCTACGCACTATTTTGGCCGCACAGCACTGATTGCCACAGCCTCCCACACATTTGGCATATTTCAGCGGCTGACGAGAGCGGCAATCGTTCTCTGTATAATACTCACGCACCTGCTCCTTGCGACACGTGGAGGCAGCTAGAAAGGATACAAAAAAAGTGAGAACCCAAGCAATTAGTCAAGTAATTCAATTTGTAGTACACCGCGCCCCCCCTTTGGTTGGAGTGTGTGTGTGTGTGGAATGGAGTTGAGTGTGTGTGGTGGCGATGTAAGTGAGCAAGCAAATGAAATTATATTTAAAGGATATTCAAGCGAGTGAATAGGGATGTGTAGTTCCATTTTATGATACTAGAATATTAGGGGCTATTCATAATGAGAGGATTCTACTAGACGGCTAGGCGCAAACGAATTAGCTCGCATCGTAAGGACTCCTCTGACTCAGCTTATAATCACACCTTTGATAAGCTTACAAACCATTTTCGAGGTGCTTAGGTAATTCCCTTTGGCATTTTCTCTCTTTAAGACAATCCTTTACCTTATGGAAGGATCCGTCTTTCATTGGAGTCCAATGACTGGATAAATGTCTGGTTTTTTAAGTATTCTGAAAGGTAACAATGACGTCTTACAGCTGTTTTTTGAGTCGAATTTTTAAGTCTTCAGTTCTGCATGGGTGTCTACGAGAAACTGGGCGGCGATACTACTTTCAGTGTAAATTATGATTAAATATATTCGAAAAATCGTGTACTTCTTTAGCTACAACACAGCCTAAATGTATTCTCACGGTTTTCATGGAATTTCACGTTTTCGAACTAATTTGAAGCACATTACCACTGAAATCAAACAAGTTTTTCTTAATAATAATACTTTTCTGACTCTACTTTTGTATGACAGCTATACTTTATAGTTGTCCGATTTAGACCACACTTAGTAAAATAATGGGAAAGCATAGTAAACTAAGAAATACAAAGTTGGGAAGCGTTTTCTTTGAAAACAAAACAGTTTTTCTCACTAAAACTAGTTTCTCGAGCAATCATTCATATGGCAGACTATAAGTTATAGCTAGATTTTTTTCCGATTAAGTTATAGCCGATTTTAAAAAACTTTGAAGAATTGTATGATATCTTATAATATAAATATATGCCAATTTTAAAGAGGTTAACATTGAAATTAAAAAAGTTTTTCTTACTAAGACTATTTTTCTAACCTTACTTTTCTATGGCAGCTATGCTATATAGATGTCAGATTTTGACCAAATTTGGCAAAATTATGGAGAAGCATTAAGTACTAGTAAATACGGAGTTTGGAGTCGTTTGCATTAAAAACAAAAAAATTTTTCTCACTAGAACTTGTTTTTCGACCGATCGTTCCTATGGCAGCCATATGTTATAGTCATCCAATCTGGCCGGTTCCGTCAAATGTGCAGCGTATTTGTACCAGAAGACTTTGTGCAAAGTTTGGTCGCGATAGCTTTCAAACTGACGGAGGAGATAGCATAGAAACAGACGGACATGGCTATATGGACTCAGCTCGTCATGCTGATCAAGAATATATATACTTTATGGACAATTTCAAAACACCCTCTGCAAGGGTATAAAAACGATTGGGATATCTCTATTCTATTTTGATTTGATTTTGATCTTTGATTCCATAAGGAAAAACTGCATCTAAATACCTATAAACAGTGATATATTGAAGAACCTAAAGAAGGTTCCTAGATGAAAGAATTTTCAATTCCTATCCCCTCGCTTGATTATGGTGAAATGTGAGCAGCATATATGTGATATGTACCAGTGATTGTTGGGGGCTCTGTACTGCCCTCACCTTGATCGCAGTAACGGCCCTTCTGGCCGTGTTTGCACTTGCATTGATAGCCATCTCTGGCATTTGCATTTGGTTCACAGCGACTGCCGCGACGGCATTTATTCTCCAGGCAAGGATCCAGGGGTTCCTTTTTAAAATGGATAAAACTGGATTAGAACCATTTGAAAGTACACACATTTGTCATTTTTCACTCACCTCCTTGATGTGCGGCGTTTCATCCATGAAATCCTGTTCATCATCTGGTTCCTCTTCGGCCGCCTCACCCTCTAATAAAGCACAACCTGGTGTAATTTTCTGCTGACGCTGTGCATTGCCAAAGTCCACCAGTTTGTGATTGATCCACACCTCCTTCATGCACCCCTTGAAGCTGGTCAAATTCCGAATTTGCCAGTTTTTGTACGCCTGTTGAGCCGGATCGGTGGGCAGACCACCCAGAAACATGGGAGTGGTCAACTTGAGATAGTCATTCGAACCCTCGTTGATGATGGAGCGGGCCAGTCCCCGATCCACCCTCAAGGTGAAGTTCTTCTTGATGGCCAGCAGCTCTACCGAATGATATTTGCCATCGGCCACCATTTCAAAGCTATACATGGTGGATACCGGATAGTTGCCCACATCATAGCTAACACGAATGCGTCCATTGAAAAGTTCCACCGCCAAATGTGCATCCTGTCCATCGTACATCAAGATGCCATTCTGCTCGGCACTGCTAAAGACAATGGTGACATTGGCCTCCGGTCGCGTGCGCAAAGGTTCCAGCTCCACAAAGGAATTGTTGTGCACAAAACTAATGCTGGTCAGATATTCACACCACTTGCCCGTATAGCCGGGATGACACTTGCACAGGTAGTCCGAGCCAGCTGTAGGATTGGGCTGGAAGCATACACCATGCTTGCATTCGTGGTTCTGACAGGGTGAGGTCTGTGGATACATCATAGAGATCATATTGTGACCCTCGCAATATTTGCCAGTGAAGTCATCTGGACACTTGCACACATAATCATTGATGCCGTCGACGCAGGTGCCACCATTCTGGCACATATGATTCTGGCAGTCATCTATATTGTCCGTGCAGTTCATGCCATGGAAGCCGGCCGAGCAGTCGCAGCTGTAGTGAGTGAAATGGTCTATACATTTGGCTCCATTGGCGCAGGGATTGAATTCCGAACTGCAGAACTGGATTTTCGTGTCGCAAAATTCACCACTGAAACCGGGCTGACACTCACAGGTGTACGACTCGACGCCGTCAATGCAGGTGGCATTATTCTGGCACTTAATCTCGCCCAGGCAATCATCTATATTCGTCTCACACCGGGCTCCCGTATATCCCGGGGCGCACTGGCAACTGAAGCGTCCCTCCTCCAGCACCGTACAGGTGGCATTGTTGCGGCAAGGGTTACCATAGCAGGCATCGATCATAAACTCACAATGTTTGCCATGATAACCAGGCTGGCACAGGCACTGATACTCCCTCTGTGGCAGTGCCACACACTGAGCCTTATTCTGGCAGGGTTGCTCGTAGCAGGCATTGCATTTGGCCAAGATCTCATTTCTTACTCGTCCACGGCACACGAAATTCGACGAAGGAGTCGACAAAATCAATTTATCCTTCATCTGTTCCGGTTCGGCACATCTGGCTATACCCGGTTCCACATAGTCCAGCTTGATCCAATCCGAAAACCATTTCAGCGAGCAATCACAATACAAGGGATTACTGCCCAGGGCTCTAGGGTATACAGACAATATGGATTAGTGAGTGAATGAGTCAATAACCTCTGGAACTTACATGTGTGTCAACGTCTTGAGATCCTCAAAGGAGCCCTCCGGCAGCATTGATATGCGATTGCCGTGCAGCGAGAGCACGCGCAGGTTATTTAGTCCGGACAACGCATGAGGCTGCAGACACTGCAGTTTGTTGTAGGAAATGATGCTACACAAGAAAAAAAGAGGAGGCAAAGAGAAACGTTTACAAATTGCACACACATAGAGCACTCGAGGTCCACCTCTCCCCTTATGCTCGAACAATGTGTACCAACCAACCAACTAACCAATTGATGAAGAAATGAAAGTAATTGCAAAACGTTTTACAGACAGACAGAAGGAAACAAAAAACGGCACAACTTTGATTGTGGATAGCGCACATCAGACAGAACAGTGGGATGGAGATGGGCAATGACTAATCACAATTAAATATCAAGTATTTTGATGTCAGTCAATTGCAGGCAAAGAGAACCAAATGGACAACCAAAGGAGGTATGTGCTGCAAACCTAGAAGGGTAAGGGTGCTGCTTTCAAATACCAGTTTGTTTTTATGTCTGTCAGCTGACAGTCTGTTTACACTGACAGATTTTCTCTAATTGTATGCAGTTGACTGCCCTGCAAACATTTTGTCGTATTTCTTATTTCTTTCTCGTCAAAGACAGAGTTTGTTTATGGTTTAAAGAAATGGTTTGGAGATAATTTGACGATTTAGACCAACAAAATACATGAGGTATCGCACTATTATCATACAAGGCATAAATTTCTGATATGTGGTTTCGCGATGTTTTCGTCTGTTCGGTAAATTGGTAAATTGGAAGTTGTTTCCTTGGATCTTGGAGTTGATCTCCTTGGATCTTTTTGTTTTTGTGTGGTTGAGGCGTTCTTCAAATTGTGCTGAGTTCAAAGTTCCCGAGATCAAATCTCAGTATCTCTCAGTATTCTTTAGTCTTGTAAGAACCCTTTCTAATTCCTGTAAAGTAACGGTTGCTTATCTCTCAAAAGAGACTTTCCCCAGAAGTATTGCTTACTTATCGCCCAGAAATGTTGTTGAATTTCACATTTTTCCCAAAAAATGACAAGAATTTATGCCCTTTGTAAGACTCAGAAAGCGTCCAGCATCTCCTATGACTCTATGTCCAGAGCTTAGTAGGAGATGATTCGCAACCTTAGGTCAGCATTTTCTACCCGACATTTCAGCAGTCAAATTTGTGCTAATTTCGAAGTGGTTTAGAAGGGATGACCCTCCCTTTACTACCTAAAAGTAAAAATTAGGTGTTATATGGTATCACAATGGACCTATTTTTGGTCTAAGTGAAGGAGCTTCACTGCTTCCCAGTAAACCTTTTTTTGAAATGTGAAATTTGATCATATTAGAGTAATCTTTGACCAAAGGTCTGATCAAAATAGTCATAAATGAGCTCGTTTTTCGATCATAATTAATACTATAGTCGGTAGACTAGCCGCGATACTTCTAGAAGAGTCATTTTTGAACCGTTCTTCTGTCCAGTTTCGAATCATTTGAGAGTCTTTTTTAGACGTATTTTTCTAAATCACATTTTAAGCGTATTTATGAGTAATTTTCGAGTCTCTGTTAATCACACATGATTAGGCATTTCTGGTTAATCATCAAAAGGGGTCGGAAAAGACTCATCAATGCGATTTTTATGAAAATTATCTTTCCAAATGTTGAGTGGCTATCTACCATCTCAACCTAACCTAACCTAAGACTCAGTCGCCCAAAACCATCCAGATAACAAAAGAAGAAGTCGCTAGGCAGTAAGTCAAATTTGTTTAGTTCTATACTTTTTATAGAACTAAGCTGAAATGCTAGGTTCGGAACAGGTTCAGCTTTTATATATTAAAAGGTTCGGTTCTTAGTAAAAACAAAGTCAGTTCCAAACGGTTCAGTTCAAAGCTGGTTTACCGACCTGCTTAAAATAGCACAATTTGAACGAACTGGAATAAGAAAATACGACTATTTACCTTACATATTTGCTTAAAGTTTATCACCAAGTGAAAAGTCAAGTTTTGAATGGTTTTAAGGGTGGATTAACAATTGGTGTTTAACCATGGTCCTATTTTACGTTGGACCTAAAACATCCTAACACAATTCGCAGCATTCCTAGGTCTCGACCTGAAAACACTGGATTTGATAGCACAAGCAACCTTAAATGCTGAGAGGGTTTATTAATTATGGGCCATTGGGCTTGGAATCGAGCCTTTAAAGGCCCTTACAAGTTATGGGAAAATGCGTGAAAGTTTGAATTCAATGAACGAACAGGATAAATGAGTGCTTGGAGTTTAAAAAAGCTGGGACAATTGTGAAATTCCACACATTAACGTTTTTCCTTTCAAAGATCTTTTTCCAATAGCTTCCCATAATTTCCTATTATTTTTTCAAGTGCCAACTTCATTTAAAAGCTTCCAGTCGAGAGCTTAATCTTTCTAGATTAGACTTAGACTTAAATTAGCTATAGCCAGTGAAAGTAACGGATGCAAGTTCAAAAACAGAATAACAATAACATAAACAATTTAACCCAAAAATCTTCACTTGTGTCCCACTGTGACTGAGCTAAGCGCCGATGAGGCCTTTTGACGACTAATGCTTAAGCACGAGTCACGACTTGGTCTAAACGTCTCGGTATGAGATTCGTGCTTGTGCCTTTTGCCAAAATAAAGTAAAACCCCCAACCCAAGCCCAAGCCCAGGTCGACAAACGTTGCAATTGCAGCAAAATTGTGTCAAGCCCTCTTGAGCCTTCGATTTGTGTAACGTTTTTGCGGTCGAGCAATTAAAAAGCCATTAGGCCCCCTCCCCCCCATTCACAGTGGTGTACTTACAGTGTGGATAGTTTGGTCAGATTGGCAAAGGTGTAATTGGAGAGTATGGTGATCTGATTGTTGCTAAGATCGCTGGAATATACAAAAAAAAAATATAGGTATGTTATTTTTTACATTCGCTAGAAATGCTGCTGCTTCTGCTGCTGCTGGTTACTCACAGTCTGGTCAGGCTACGCAAGTGCCGGATGCGCTCATAATGAATCTGTTCAATCTCATTCGACTCCAGATACAATTCGGATGTTTCGGCTGGAATGCCGCGCGGTATTTCCTTCAATTGATTGCGTGAGCAGCGGACCACAGTGCCGGTGCACGTGCACGATGGCGGACAATAGCCATCGCCTAGGCATCCCTCGCTATTCTCGCTGCTGCATTTGAATTCGTTGTGCGGCAGATCCTTGATTTGCACATCACGTACCTTGGCCGGAGCGGCGCAACGTGCTGCTCCACCATTGAGGGATTTTTTACGCAACCATTCGGCGAACCAGGCCAAATGACAATTGCAATTGAAGGGATTCGAGGCGAGATTCCTGCAAACGAATAACCAAAAGGGGTTTTATAATTCAATTAGTTGAGGGCGGGGCAGATGGATTGATCAGAGATTGGGTACAAAAACTATTGTTTCATAAATTAATTACGTCCATTGTGGCATATGTTACACACTCTTTGGCCATTCTCTGGCGCTGGCTCTGGCTCTTTAATTATGCTCGAGCAAGTGAAACAATGGGGCACAAATTACATTGGCAATTCCAAAGTCACAACCCAGTAGAGAGTCCAGACTAATTTAATAAGCAATGCTGCTTTGTCATGCCATCAACGTGCTCCATTGTGTGTGTGTGTGTGTTTGTGTGTGTGTGTGTAGGCCGCAGGCTCCTAACTAACACTTTGTGTGGCCACCTCTTCATCCGCACCTTGCCACCAAGCTTGGGGGTGTCATGCGGTGGGGCCAGGCACTTAATGAATTTCATTGAAGCTATTTATTAGCTACTTAAATGAATTTTACAATAATTTTAGAAGAGCAGCCGACCACAACACCTCACATGGAGCACACAGCACACTATGGTTTTGCGCTCTTGATTGAACTCAATTTTAATTAATTAAATCATCGAAGGAAGGCAGCCAGGCAGCCGGCAGAGTCGGTGTGTGTGTGTGTGTGTGCGAGCGTTGGGGGATGATTTACCAGCACAAAGCAGAAGTGGAGCAAACACACACACACACACCCACAGACACTGAGCCAGAGGAGCAGCCGCAATTTGGGATCTGTTATCGCCACAGCAGGCAGGCAAGCAGCACTGCCATAAATTGAACTTCAATTGAATTATATGTATAGATGTATACAATACTTAGTGCTCGTCTTTTTTGTGATGGCATCCCATCCAACTGAAAAACTGATTTGGAAGATGATGCAGACAAAGTTCAACTGGAGAACAATCAAAACCATTAACCTCATTTTATGTGCTGCAGAATGATGGAGGGGTGGAGCCAGGCAATTAATACTTAAGCTAAATCATTTATCTATTCAAGTGTGGCAGAGGCGTAGCTTGTGGTTTCATGAAAGGGGTTGGGTTTTAGAACCGTTATAGTTTTCAGATTGATGAAAATGAGAAGGCTAGGCGCTAGCCTGGCAAGTGTTCGTTTTAATAGGTGGTGTGTCCCAGAAATCTCTAGATATTTTCGTATAAACGATTTTATTTTGAACTAAACTACGAGGATTCAATATGTTAAGTTGCAAGAATATTGCCCCCGACCTGATTATGGGGAAGGAAACTCACACACTAAAAATCTACTAATCTAAACTAATCTAGTAGCCCAGCATTTCGGAGATACTTTACACATAAAGGCAAGCAGTTGTAGTTCGAAATGAAACCGATAATACGAAAATCTAGAGAGATTCCTGATACACCTTCCAATATACTAGTTTCGACCAAATATTTTCCAAATCTGGACGCAAAAATCGAAAAACAAAACATATTTTCGAACTTAGAGCCATTTTCCGACGAGCGGTCCTAGTGCAGAAATAGGATATAAAATATAAAATTCTGAAAACATCTTTAAAGCCCTTAAACATGCAAAATGGCAAAGTTTCGGAGCACTTACAATAATAACCAATCGTTCGTACTGCAGTTATATGCTATAATCATCGAATTTTCGACAAATCTTCGCAGAAATAGGGTGAAACCTTAAAGGATGAAGAAAAACTAAGTTTCAAGACTGTGCTACTAAAAACAAAACAGTTTTTTCTAATAAGACTATTTTTCCGTCCCATCTTTTATACCATATAGTGGGCCGATATTCATAAAACTGGTTAAAATTATTGAAAAACATATTGAAACAATAAATAGAATACTTTGGAGACGTTTTTCTCACTAAAACTACATTTCCGAGCTATCTATTCTAAGGCTCCTATATGCTATAGTCATCCGATCCAATCGGTTTCAACATAGCAGCTTGCAGTAGAAAGATAACTTAGATAGCTTAAACACTGAGAGGATACTTTGCGTAGAAACAGACGGACAGGGCCAAATCAAATCAGCTTGTGGCCCTGATCAAGAATATATATGGTTAATGGGCTCGAAAATAAGTATTTCTATGCGTTACAAACTTCTGGGTAAAATTTTAATACCCTTTATAAGAGTATAAAAATAGTAAAATTAACCTGGAAATGGTTTTGAATTTATAGATAATTTTGAATGGAAATGTATTATTATGCTTTGGTTAACAGATTATTTCTTTAAATTCTATATGATTTGTTCAAATTTCTATATATATATACTAATCTAACCAATTCTAAAGAAAATCCTTTATTATACACATTATTATTATTATTATCATTTCGGAATCATATCCATACTCGGCATTTGATTACACGACTTCTAAAAGACATTTGAGCATAAGTCATGTTGTTATATGGCAAGAAAATCCTCATATTTATGTACTTAGAAGCCTATAGCTTTCTATATGGAAGTCCATTAAGTATTGTAAGCCTTGGTAGAGTTCTCTTGAATGATATCTACACTAATTGAGGTTCATTCGGGTATTGATAAATGTTATAAATAACTTCCTAGGCTTGAGAAAATATATTCTCATTCAAAACATATCAAATTTTTTTTACCATAGAAGGTCTTAACGAATTAAGATTCCATGAACCCTACACAGTGAAAAAAAGGGCTATTAAAAACTAACAGTTGGATGATTTTCCGTATCCATTTGGACTTGTTACATCATAAATATCCTTTTAATCATCTAAAGGTGCTTAAAATCATCCAAATAATAGGAAAAATTATTATCCTTTTGATGATTTTCAGCACCGTTGGATGATTAAAAGGATATTTATGACATATCCAGTCCCAATGGATACTGGAAATCAACCAACTGTTATTTTTTATTAAATACTTATCCAGTACGAATGGATCTTTTTTGGAACTATTTTTGTCTGTGTAGATTTGGAGCTTAGTGAGAACGCTAATTAAAATATATATATCAAATGACATCTCTACTAACTTAATTGACCTGATTATTCTTAAAAAATAGCTATTTTTTTTGTATTTATAGAAATTTCGATACTTTTCCAACAAAATATCAATATTAAATTGATACTTTTTCAGCAGCACCAGCTTTACGATCCACCATTCTCCTTTGTGGCACTGTGTGTCTCTGCTTAAAGTTGTGCGAAAGCATAACATGACCTTGAGCCGGCTAAAACTGCAGCTTTACTTAGCATAAAGGTCGTAAAAACAGTTACAACAGTCACTAAAACGCAAGACACGGACCTGCTGTTAAAAAATGCAAAACCCATAAATGGTTTCAAACCCCCCTTTTAATGCAATGTTGCAAACGAAATTTTTATCACCGTTTTTAACAGCGGGGAGTAAGTCTATTACACTAATGCGGCAAGGCTATTGGGGACGCACATACGCAAAGGAGACTGTATGTTCTACGATGTATTTAAGCGCTTGCTTGCTTTGAAATTCCCAAACAGTTATGCCATAGCAGGCATGGAGAGACTGCTGATGGAGTGACAGTTGGTGGGTTTTGATCGTTAAACTCCAAAATGGTGGATTTTCCATAATTTCTTTTTAGCAGTGGTTTAACTTACTTTCTTAACAGCTTGTGCGAAGATGATCTATTAAACGTACGAAAGGTTATGTTGTTGTTTGTAGAAAAGAGTCAAACCGGTTATCTGTAGCAAAAAATACTAGTGATAGGACGGAAAGGTTTCTGAAACGGTACGGCTAGCAAGCATTACTTCATGATCTCGAGCTATACTATGACCTATTTCTACCGAAGGTAGTTTCATTAGCAATAGTTAGTAAATTTGAATTGAAAAAGTTGCGAAATGCGTTTCCTAACTCTTATGAAAGTTCTATTACCCTGAAGAGTCAAAAATTCCCGAATCAATAGGAACCAACCTTTGTACCGCTCTTGTGCTAAGCGAACCTTCATAATAATCAACAAAAGATTTAGCATTCTCTTGTATGGGTCATTAGACCCCCTCAACACACCCAACTGGATACGCCACTGAGAGTGTTTACCACTTGGCACAGTTTTTAATTGCCATGCAGGGCCAGCGAATGCATCTGCATCTGGCCTTTTGGTTTCTAGGGGGTACTTACAAAGACGTCAGTGAATTGAGATGTTCAAAGGAGCCAGGCATAACGCATGAGATTTGATTGTCATAAAGATTGCTGTAATGGTGAGATTGGAAAGGGTTGTCAGTTGACCATGTAGTGACAGTTAAAGGACACTTCTTCTCGCATACTTACAGCGTCTTCAGTTGATGTAGACCCAGAAACATCTTGTTGGATATTTCCTTAATCTTATTCTCACCCAACTGCAGATCCTGTATTCGTGAGGCACCTTCAAAGGCATTGGGCTCAATGCCGGTTAGTTGATTACGCTTCAATTCCAATTTAACCAAATGCGGCAGATGACCAAAGAGGCCATCCGAATTGATGCGACCCAGTTCGTTATCGTTGAGCAAACTGCCAAAATGGCAAACACAAATAATGTAGATCAAGTGGTCAATATCTGGATAGGAAGGGGGGGCGGCACTTACAGCTCGGTGGTATGCAGTGGAATGTCGCGTGGTATTTCCTTCAGTCCACGGCCAGAACAGTCCACAGTGGTGCCTTCGCACTGGCACATGGACGGGCAGTCCGAATCCATGCGACACTCGCCGGACAGCTTCATGCGCAATTCATCCCAAGAGCCTGATGGGTGGGTGGTGGGGCGGTGGTTAAGTAAGAGCAGCATATTTTCTTGGGATTTCTCTTTTGGTACTTACATTTAAATTTCTCCTCTCGTAACGATTCAATGCGACGGCGATGCATCCGCTTCGGTGACTCACAGCGTGCTCCACTTGTCTCTATGGGATTTTTGTGCAAATAGTCGGCCAGCCAACGCAGATTGCAGTCACAAATGAAAGGATTCTTGGCCAAATGTCTGTGTGTGTGGTGGGTGGATGGATGGATGGGTGGGTGTGGATGGTTGGTTATGGGTGAGAGTCAAGAAGAAAAAAAGTAGCATTGAGCATTCAACTGAATGGAAATGGAGAAATGTAAGGGACACTGAGAGGCAAAAAACGACTTGAGACGTCTTAAAAGTGCAGCAGCCTGCTGGCTACAACATTTCCGTTCCATTATTGTTGTTTGGCAACTATTTAAAAGCAATTCTGGATACAGGGTTGCCATCGCGGAGCAGGTCAAATATTGTGGGGGAGGGGATACCTTTAAAGGGATTTCTGTCTGACCCTGACATTAAACAAGACTCAGACATAGAGCTATCTGTCACATAATCCCACAAACATTAGAGCAAAATCTTTGTATGTAGATGATGAGAAATCGGCCCAACAACTACCATATTCTCACTACTAACTGATCCCAAGTTGACCGAAAGTTCGGCTTGTCCTATGACAACCCTAGTAAATGCTTAACCCACTCAAGCAGACGCAGCTTTTTTGTCCCCCAACTTCAACTCACAAAAACCTCAGCTCCTTTCCTTTCACGTTTTTCTACTTCCATCGCTGGGCTGGGCTCTCTCTAGCACTTAAACTTTGGTACGCTTTCGCGTACATTTATCGATGGCGGCGACGCCTCCCTGTTCCTTTGTTCGTAGTCCGTCTTTATGGTTCACAGCGCGCCGATATTCCTGGACTTGGAACGTCTTGTTCTTGCTTGTTTGCTGCTAAACAAATGTCAACGTCAAGTCAAAGGCAAACCAACTACTAAATGCACTTCAGAGGTTTAACACCAAAGTGCCTGCTGCTGCTGCTCCTCCATTCAAGATGGGAGGCCTTACACACTCGAGTCGCTGCTGCTGCCGCTGCCTAAAGTGGGCGTGCATCGGCAGCAAGGGGGGTGGACGACTTCGTGTACTTACACCGTTTTGATGCTCTTCATGGCGTCGAATGTGCCATTAGCCAGCGACTGTATGTTGTTGTCATAGAGCGAGAGCAGGCTAAGGCTGTGCAGGTCGCGGAAGGCATCCTTGCGTATGCACGAGATCTCGTTGGCGTTCAACAGCAGCAACTGCAGTGAACCAAGTCCTTTGAATACGCCCGAGGGTAAATCCTTTATTTTATTGCCATACAGCACGCTGCGGGGCGGGACATGGAAAAAGAAAAGGAAAACACAAATAGAACACAGACGAATGTTAAAAAATGAGAAACAAAAGAGGGAATGCCGCAGGGGGAGCCGAGCAGAAGAGGTAAGACAAAGTGGTTAAAGGCTGTTGTTGTTGTCGTTCCTCTTGTTGTTTGTGGCAACTGGTTTGGTTCAGCCACAGACTAGAGATGGGTGCGTCATGTAATCACAGTGCCAAGCCAAGAGTCTCCATTTATGAGAATATGAGTCCGGATTCCCGATCACAGCTCACGCTCACATCTCTAGAACCGCCACACGTGCTGGCTTTCCTGGGGTGTGCGGTGGGAGGCGGCACCCAGGTAAGCTGATGCCTTGCGGTGGTGTTGCCAACGCTTAAGCGTAGGCCGATTAGCCCGCTCTGGGCCCAAAAGACTGAAAAGCCTTCCTGTCACTTCACTCCACTTCAGTCAACCAAGCGACTGCACATTTTGTGGGGCTGGCTACTTGTTGCTTAAATGTGTTAACCAACCCCACTCCGCCCCTACCCCTACCCCAACCCCTACCCGCCTCTCCAATTCATCGTCTACTTACAGCGTGGTTAACTGCTTTAGGCCACTGAGTGCATCATGGGCAATGCGCGAGATGTTGTTATTGGACAAATCAATGCGTCGCAATCGTCGAAAGCTGGAGAACGATTTCGGTGGCAATTCCGTGATGAAGTTCTGCTCGAGGCGTCTGTTGGAAAAGAAACACAAGATGTAAGCTTATAGACAAACAGCCAGTTGCTACTTACAGCTCGGTGGTATCATCGGGCAGCGTAACCGGCACACTGGTTAGACTCTTCTCACGGCAATCAACTATACCATCCGCACAGCGGCATGGGTGTGGACAACTGTTCTCCACTCCGCATTCCATGGGCGCATGCTCGGTGAGGCCTGCAAAAGATTGGAAACAACAAGTGCATAAGACATAAGAGCATGGCATGCAAATTCAGTAGTAGGCATTGATTTGATCCACAGCCAACCGGGCGACCACCACATAATTATCAACGCTACTGCAGCACGCTGGAGCGAACGAGCGATGCCAATGCCAAAGCTAAAGCCACAGCCACAGCCCCAGCCACAGCATTCAGCACTCACTCCTCAAGCAGCCGCTGGTCATAAATGTTTACCCACATAATTCCATAGCATTTTGGTTTGCTGCTCTTTTTGGTACAAAACGAAAGTCAAACAAGCTGGGAATTATATGATTAATGGTTAATTTTGAAGATAGACCAGGAAATGCTCTTTCTTTGGCGAAATGTTTGTAACAATTGGACTTGGATTGAGATTGGAAAGCTCAAGGCTGACGACGACTCTTAAAAACCTGGAAGTTTTAACCATAAATTCGGTTTGCTTGAAGCTTTTTGAGAGCAACGAACCCAAGGATTAGGTTTGAAAAATATTGGTTCCGTTGTATATTTTAGGAAAGAGCTACATTTTAATTTCCTGGCTCATTGACCCAGCCGACTCCTTTCTGTACTAGTCCTGAAGTTTTCCCATTAAGAGTTATTCATGTTAATTTCGTGTCCGAAAAGGAAAGCCCATGCTATATCCACATCAGGCATAGTATTAATAATGAACCGAACTCTTGTGATTTATATAATCAACAAGGCTGCAAGCTAATCCATAACCGAACCCCAATGAAACGGTTCGGTTTTGGTTTCTGAATCCCTTGAAATCGACCTTCGATTGAATTTGTCACACTTATGAACAATACTGCTTCGGCTAGACATTGAAATTTTCGCAAAATTTCCATAAATTCTTCGACCTCAATAATTTATTTGTAAAGTATGGAGCTTGTGCCATATTTTTCAGATGCACTTTATGTGATCTCTATCAAAGGTACACAGAGTATATTATGTTTGTGCAATAATGTTTCCGAACCTCTTCTTAATTATCAACATAGAGCACTCTATTTTAAGCTTATTATAAAGCTTCTTTTGCCTCCTTTTTATGAAGAAGTGCGAAGTGCTAAGTTTGCAGAAGGGACTTTAGCTTCAAAAGCAGCCCAAAGTTTCTTTTATTTATGAATAAGTGAAGTTTGATTTGAAAACTCTCAGGGCGAAATCAGGAAATAATGCTGACTTTGGGGAAACCCACTTTAAAAATTTAACGCGCATGCTAGGTATTGTTAGTGTAGTTCTCTTTGGTTTACTTCGTTTGTTCATGGCTAGACTTAAAGAGAATACAAGTCGGGGACATTTTTAGGGAACTGTATGGATTAAAATTCGGTAGACAGATGGAGTGGCTGGTAGTCTATATCCCATTGGGGATAAAGAATTAAAAACGAGTACTACATTTGAAAAACTTTATGTATTGAGGGCAGATTTCTAATCATCCAGATAGCTGCTACATGTGTGTCAAAAAAACTTATATTTATTCCCTTGCAGAGGTTAAATTGAAATTGTTCAGATGTTTGTAATGCATAGAAGGATGCATTTCCGACCACATAAAGTATATATATTCTTGAACAGCAAGACGAGCTGAGTCGACTGTCTGTTTCTATGCTATCTCCTTCGTCAGTTTTAAAGCTGTCGCCACCAAACTTTGCACGAAGATTTCTGGTACAAATACGCTGCACATTTGTCGGAACCGGCCGGATCGAATGACTTTTACATATAGCTGCCATAGGAACGATCGGTCGTAAAACTCGTTCTAGTGGAAAAACTTTTTTGTTTTTAATGCAAACGTCTCCAAACTCCGTATTTACTAGTATTAAATGCTTCTTCATAATTCTGCCAAATTTGGTCGAAATGGGACATCTATATAGTATAGCTGCCATAGAAAAGTAAGGTTAGAAAAATTGTCTTAGTAAGAAAAACTTTTTTGTTTTCAATGTTAATCTCTTTAAAGTTGGCATATACTTATTTTATAAGCTTTTACACACTTCTTCAAAGTTTTGTCAAAATCGGATGACTATAGGTTATAGCTGTCATAGGAATGATTGGTTGAGAAACTAGTTTTAGTGAGAAAAGCTTTGTTGTTTTTAAAGAAAACGCCTCCAAACTTTGTATTTCTTAGTTTGCTATGCTTTCCCTTGATTTTACTAAGTTTGGTCGATGTCGGACATCAATATAGTATAGCTGTCATGGAGAAGTAGAGTCAGAAAAGTATTCTTGGTGAGAAAAACTTCATTGTTTTTAGTGGAAATATTCTTCAAATTACTTGGAAAAGCGTGCTGCAAGGGTATACAAACTTCTGCCGAGCCGAAGTTAACTTTCCACTATTTTTTAAATAAGTATTATAAACATTTCCAGAATATCACAAAACAGCAATTTGCCAATTTGTATTATCATTTTACATTAGCTCTCCCTTGACTCTTTCCATCTTCACATTTTCTATCCGTCCCCTTCCTTTTTATGGACTAGTTTCGAAATGATATGAAAATAAGAATATCTGAAAAATATCAAATTAACCAGCCCATATCAAATTGATATCCATTTTTTTCTGTGCAATCATGAGTCAAGTTTGATTCTAAGATGAATCACAAAAAAAGCTCTCAATTAATTAAAAAATTCTTAAACATTTCCCCATATATTGAATACTTCTAGATTTCATTCACAGAATTTGCTTCCCACTCCTAAATCATCAATCCATATGCCATATCAATGGCCAACTTTTTTCAAAATTCCATAAAACTCCTCCAAATGGCCTAACCACAACAGAGCATACCAACAACAACAGCAACAAAAAAAACTCGTTTCATTGGCATCGTTTGGAGCACATTTTCCGCTTCATTGAGCACGGATTGGCTGTGGCTTTGGCTTTGCTTTCCATTTACTACTACGTGTATGTACTTGGCCCGAAGCAGCCACAGCCATAGCAGCAGCAGCAAACTGAGCATCTGCATCTTCAAAAAGCGATGACGGCGTTAAACGTTTTGGCAAACACACCACCACCATAATGCTGGTTTATTGGTTGTGGGCGATGCCCATATGACTTTGTCTTATGATTTATACAATGCTTTGTATTGCTGCTGCTGCTGCCGCTTTGGCATATAAAACTAATTAATTTCGCGAGGGACACACGACATTTGTTATTGTCTATTTTTGGTTAGCAACATACCTGAACATTTGAACTCCTGATCGTGCAGGTCCGCCACGTTTTGGCCCTTCAGCTGCGATGGCGACTGGCAGCGAGTGTATGGAGCTAGGCGCGGTGCACTGCGTAGGTAGCGCGATAGCCAGGATAAATGGCAATCGCAGGCGAATGGATTATCCGAGAGCCGCAAAGCTCTCAATCGTCCCAAACCCCCAAAGGCATTGTGCGGCAAGGCGGTCAAGTTGTTGTTGTTCAGTGTGCTAAACGGAGGGAGAGGGAGAGAGGGTGATAGGAGGGGAAATATGTGTTATCAACTGACTGCAATCTGGGGCTAGTTAAAGTAGTTATGTGGTTTTTTTTTTTAGGGATGGGCCAAGCTTAACCACGCACAAATAATTTAAGATCGATGATCAACAGAGAAACTTAATTTAAAATTTATTCTTGGCCCGTTTCGGGGGGTGAGTCCGTCCCGTTATGGCTTATCGGTGAGATCCACTTCACTTGCACTATTTAACAATCGATTTCGATCAGCTTATCATTTAGTTGGGTTTCTGGTTCGTTGCACCCATCCAGAGTTTAGAAGAAGAGTTTTTGCTTGGCACCCAAAATAAGCACCTTTCTAGTCACCTTACCCCATCCCATCCCATCTTCACTTTTGGCATACTTACAGTATTTCCAGTTCCACCAGACCCTTAAAGGCATGCTCATCCATACATGTGATTTGATTGTTATCCAACTGCAAACTGCGCAACGACTGGGCGCCCTTAAAGACTCGTCGGCCCACCGTGGCAATGACATTGTGCGAGATGTCCCTGTTATTTGGTTGATGTTGATGTAGATGGAGTAGAAATAAATCGAGTTAGTTTCTTTAGGTTGAAACTTTCAGACTACTTGCTACAACTACTTGACTACTTTTAATTTGATTACTTACAATCGCAAAAGACTCGCTGAACTTGTCACAAAGTTTTCAGGTATTGCCTTTAGTCGATTGTTGTTTAGGCGTCTGATTTAGAGTAGAGTGGAGGAAGTGTTTGTGTTTGTTTGTTTTGGTTTTTTGTTTTTTTGGTGTTTTTTTGATTTGGTTGGATTTGGTTTGGTGGTGTACGAGCATATTAGGCACGCAAAACGAAACGTAACAGAAAGTAGTCGAAAACGAAACGAGAAAAAGATACAAAAAGTTATATATATATATATTTGTAAATATGTTTGTAAAACGCAAACTGAAGTTTCGTTGCAATCAAACTACTCGTAAATCGAATTTTTACGATGCTTTTTGGCTAGCTATTTGTTGGTATAATTAGTTGAACAAAAAAAAACATTTGGTTAGTACAAAGTGGCAAAAGTTCCATGCACTAGCTAAAAATGTAATTAAAGAGAAAAATTTGTTAGCTTAAGAAGTTAGACGAGTCTACTTACAATCGTTCAAGAGAGACCAAATCCTGGAGAGAGTTTTTTTCAATGGTATGGATTTGATTGTCCGTTAATTGGCTGGGGGAAGAAATGGAGCATTTAAAGTATGAAAAAGTTTTTTTTTATGAAAATATTTCCCCTGGTTTGGTTAATCCTACAAGAGGTTTTAGATTTCTAAACATGTTAAAAGTGTTTCTATTAGGGATGCAAGCCGGTACTCAATCGAAGCGAACCGTTTATTCCAGCTGGTGAATCGAACCCAAAGCCACAAATAAAAGCGGTTTGGTTCCGTTTTTTGAGGAGCTTAAGCTTTCCTCGAGATAATGAATCTTATGTATTTGGAAATCTGAATCTTTTTCCTAAGATAATTTTTGTACATTTCTTTCAAACATGTTACCCTGTGTAAGTCTTCTACGATTGCCCGTCGATTTCTTAATTAATCTGCATTCTTTTCTTGAAAGTTAATAATTAATTTGTGGCCCTCTAGTGCAGGCATGGGCATCGCCCAGCCCAATTGCCCGATTGGCACGTTTATTTTACTCAACACACAACGCAATTCGATTACCGTTGCTCGTCTCGGCTCGACCGCAGTTAACCAAAACAACAGCGCACCGATTTTCAAAGCAGAAGACGAAAAAATATGTTGTTGTTGTAGTATTAGTGCCCTCACGTCAAATTCTGCTGCCCACCCCTGATCTAGTTGATAATTTTTATAATTTTCTATAGTTCTTCTTTTCCTTAACTGAATCTTTCTCATGTTATATATGGTTCGTATTTTTTTTCTTGCCAACAATCTCTGTTTTCGAATGGTACTCCTCTAGGAATCCTCCTGCTAATTCGACAGCATAAATTTTGGACATTCTTCATCATAATATTTCATAATAAGCTTTTATGTACCACTGAAACGAACCGCAACCGCGGTTTATTTAGCTCCATTTAGCTTAGCTGTAATGAACCAAACCGGCGGTTCAGAAACAGCGTGATCCACTGAACCGAACCTGTACTTATTTTCGAGTGGGCTGCATCCCTGAATTTTATTCATGTGAAGTTCTACATAATAATTTGTTTTCGTGCATTCTGGAAACCAGCCTTTTGATTGAAATTTTCAGTACGAAAGCAGTCCTGAAATTTGAAACAATATTTTTTTAGATTGAGTGCGGATCAAATATTGAACTAAATTTAATAGCTGAATCATAAATGTTGATCTAACGTAAAAGTCGGGCCTTTTTGTTTTGATGCGACTGAAGAATCAAACCCCATGAGCTTAAATAAGCCTACTTATATCTAATCTAAGCTAAAGTCGAAATAAAGACAAGAATTCCGGCATAGAAAAATTCTTACTTAAGTAATTTCGTCTTATAAGTATATGTATATACTGGATACTGGATTATACAATATACTGGATTGAAAATATGCGGGATAACCGACTTTTGGCCCCGTTTGTGATTGATTTTTATCCGAAATTCTCGAATTTTTTTGTCTGGGTATAAATCTGACAGGGATAACTTTTATTGGGTGCGCAAATAAGTTTAAAGAGATTTAAAATAGACGATATTTCAGTCTTGAAAGCATATGGTAGCAGTAGAGAATCTAGGAGCCACCCTTCGGAAGACCTCAAATAAATTTCTGCTTTTTTTTTACGTATTTTTTAGCTGCAAATAATTTGCTCTTTATGCATAGATTTGATAAATTGAGATACTTGGTCGCTTGGCGAGCTGCAGGCCCTATTGACCCCGTCCTAGATCCGCCTCTGTATAATGGTAATTCCCAAAGCACCTGCTGATTTTTGTGAACAATACAAGGAACGTTCAGCTTGACTCATCAGCTCTACGATTACAGTATGATTATATTCTCTTGTGTCCAGCCTTTGCTAGGTTGGTTGAAACCCAATCAAATACTTACTCCATCAGCTATAATCTCCAAAATATACACAGAAAGAAAAAAAATCCGAATTTTGGATTAAAAACGGGGTGATCACGGGGCATGCTTGAAGTGATCCTGTTTTACGGGATTAAAAAAAAAAAAATTGTATGTAAAATCAATCTTATTCCGGGATCAGCTCAAGAATATCCGGGATCACCCCGTTTTTAATCCCGTTTCGGATTGATTTTTTTTTTTGAGTGTAGCTCCTTCTGATTATTACTGTTTCGATCTAGGGCACACGACCTCATTAATTTGAAGAGTTTAAGAATTGGTTCGTTTCATCGATTGCCTCAAAAGATAAGCTGGTTCTACAACTCATTACTGTACTGTATTTTACTAAACACACCCAATATTTCCCTAGGTCTGCCACAATATAGCGAAGCCACAGTCATTCCAAGGCCAAAACTGACTGTTGGCTTGGCTTTTTTAAATAATTTACTTTGAGTTTATGGCAGACCCCCATAGCTTAAGCTATATTTTTGTAGTTTGCCACACGAATTCCACCTTCCTATCTGGCCCACACATTAATATGATCAAGTTTATGGCCTCATATCTCTTAAGTACTTCCTTAACATCGCATCATCAATACTCACAGCATTCGTAGCTTGGTCAGGCGTTGAAAATCCGTCTCATATATCACCGTCAAATTATTGCCCTGCAAATCGCTGCAAAGAAAAAAGGAAAAACATTTTTAAAAAAGGCTGTGATTATGTGGCAATACCAAAAAGTAGTGGCTAATCAATATAAAATGATAATACTTTTTTTTTAATTGCTTGTAAGACAAGAACAACAACAAACAACAACAACAACGAGATCAGAGATACGGTTACCAGCTGCCTGGCAGGGGGGGGAGCTGATGTGTGGCTGCCTTTTTGTCTGATAACACAACAAATATGATATTTAATCATTTTACATGCAAGCCCTGCCGTGGCCGAACACAGCCAAGGAAGAGGAACTCGTTTCGGGTTTTGTGTTTCTTTCGTTTCTTTTCTGTTTTTTGGTGCAGACAGACGAAGAAACATAAAATTTGTTACCTGTAGATGTCATAACAATGAAATGCAAGAGAGATACAAAAGAGCAAATGGGCAAACATACTCGTACATACGGGCGGCGCAGGCACCACAGACCCGGGCATGGGGCAACTGAAGCGAATGCGCATGCGCAACAGCGTCTGAGGCTCAGCTGCTGTTGTTGTTGTTGCTGCTTTTGAGTAAGGTTTGCGTTGAACAGGTAGTAAGACCTTCGTAAAATATTTTTTCAACTTAAGCCTTAATGAATCTCGCATCAAGTTGCGAGGCAAGTTCGTGAACACAGCCCGTCCAAGAGTCTTTAGAGTCTGCTCTGCTCTCCACGGGCAGACAGAAGCGTAGACAGGAATTTGCCAAAGCTGGGAGGGATTTTAGAAGTTTAGAATAAAGAATTCTAAGAGTTCTAGCCTGTTTATAACCGATTCAAATTCGAAACTTTAAATTTGGTTTGTAGATTGTAAACATGAGAGTTAGACACTTGGATAGCGGTTTTGAGTACAGGTTAAAAACAGGTACAAAATATTCAGCCGCCTCCCATTTGCTTCGACTCTGACACTGCCCCCCTTCCTCTTCTTTCCATGCATATATTTTTAATGAGCTTAATATCTCTACATGATGTGGGCATCCCTCTCTCTTCCTTCCTTCTCTTTCTATCTGGGCTTAGATCCAACTGATTACACCAAGTCTCATCATTTGATACGACTGTAAAGATTATTTGAAAGATTCTTCTGTAAGAAAAAACAAAACAAAAAACAAAAGCAAAAGTCTTTGGCTTAATTGCCAGACATTTTTCAAGCTGACGGCCTTTTTTTTTATACTCGTCGTCTTCTTTTTATGTAATTTGTTTTTAAAGCTCGTGCATAATTTTTTTTTTTTTTTGCCATATAATTAAACATTTAACATTTAACTTCATTAAAAATTGGTCTTTTGTTGGTTTTTGGTCTTTCGGTGGCTCCCCCAATTAGATTTCATCTTCTGCTCTCTTTGATGTGCAGCTGTTCCTTTACGGAGCTTGAAGTTGGCAGCTATAAATTAGGCTCACCTTTGGCAGGCAGGGCCCTGGCTGCTTAGAGGTGTGAAAGGCACCGAACTGGTCGGCGGTGTGGGGGGGTGAGCTCTGGTTTGGTTTGGTTTGGTTTGGTTTTTGCTTAGGTTAGGTTGGGCTTCTAAATTATATGCAAAAATGCTGTCGTGTCAATTGAATCGGCTTTGTGTGTGTGTGTGTGTGTGTGTGTGTGTGTATGTGGGTGACTGGCAGGCCGCCTGTCAGCTCTTCTAAGTTCCATTCTCTGCTCGGCTGTGTAATTAAATGGCCATGGCAAAGTCCAGGGTGAGGGCAGAAAAGGGAAGCCTGGTTACAATTTGCTTGGCAGCCAGTTTGCACATTTTGCTATTGTTTTTTAGGAGCGCATATTGACAGGCCCAATGGTGGTGGACATGTTCAATATTTGATGTACATACGAGATGCATGTAGCTGGGTGGGGTTTCTGTAACGTTGGGGTCATTCGTGTGAATATACCCAGTCGATCTAGTAGTCTATAAGAAGTATGATCTGTAGTTCAACCCCCTTAAAGTTATCAAACCATGCCTAAAAGTTAACGAATTATGCGAATTACTTCAAGCAAAATTCGCCTAATACTTTTATAACCTTTAAGAATATACTTATGGTATATATTCTTGTCCCTTGCAAGTGCTCGCTTAAATATATTGAAAAATAATTATTTTTCCACAACGAACCATTTTCCGACCGATCGTTAATATGGGAGCTATTTGATATAGTCATCCGATTTGAACAAAAATTTGTCAAATCATGTAAAAGCATGTGAAACAAACAAAAACCAAAAATACAGAATGCTACCATTAAAAAAAAAAAGTTTTTCTAACTAAAACTGTTTTTCAGACCTATCTTTTGTATGGCAGCCATACTATATAGTTCTCCGATTTTCATCAAACTGGGAAAAATTATAAAAAAGCATAGAAAACGAATGAATACAAAGTTTGGATACGTTTACATTGAAAAGAAAAAAGTTTTTCGTACAAAAACTAGTTTTCCGATCGATTGTTCCTATGGGAGCTATGAGATATAGTTATCCAATCCGGTTGGTTCCGATATATTAGTAGCGTGCAGCAAAAATAAGACTCTGTGCAAAATTTTAGCTCAATAGCTTTAAAACTGAGAGACTAGTTCGCGTAGAAACAGACAGACAGACGGACGGACAAAGCTAAATCGACTCAGCTCGTCACCCTGATCAAGATTATGAATAGAAATGAGTATTTCTATACTTTGCAAACTTCTGGGCAAAATTATAAAACCCTTTGCAGGGTATAAAAATATTTTAAAGATTCCATACGGCTCTGAACATTAGCCCTTTAGAACTACATTGTTAAGCTAAGTAGTGATTCCACCCGATTGTAAAATTCAGCTCTGAAGAGATGTTAATGCTTTCAAACAATATCTCGAGTCACTGAGATAACACAGGCCTACAAGCTTTTGCAACTGAAATAATAGTAACCTTTCGTAATGTATTTCTGTATTTAAATCAATTTTTCGGTTCCCCCCAGCGCGTTTCGTCGTTATTCAACCCAGTTTACATGCAAGCAAACTTAGCTTGACTTTGACACAGCATGAGACACTCAAATTGGGCTAACCTCGCGGTCAAGTTGGCTAACCGAATATTGGGAAATTGGGACTTAGTTAATTAATGTGGCAACAGGAGGGAAAATGCAAACAAATCTCGAGCAACTCATGTTTGCTTAAATATCTTTTGAACCAGATATGCTGGGGAAAGAACGGACTTCAGCGCCAAAAAGTTCATAAGAAATGTTTATGATCTTCTTCTATCTTTATTTGTTTATAAATCAGTGCAATTAGGTTGATTTAAGTCCATTTTGCAGCTTCTGCCAAACTTTTAAGTGTCAGATAATCTTATAATGTACTCTATTATAAGCAGGGCTGCAAGCCGGTTTTGAACCGAAACGGTTCGGTTCCGGAATTCACTCATATTTCAGTGTAAACCGAACCTTACGCCGAAACAAGTGTGAAACAGGTAAGAAAGTTAGTCAAGTAGTACTTAGTACTTTGACTCAGGTTCTTTTGCTCTTAACTTGTCTATCGTTCATTCTATATTTAGCAATTCTTCGGCGGATCAATAATCCATCCTGGTAACTAAATATTTATGAAAGTTACGCACCTTCTATCTATAAAACTGTGGGAGATATGACTTTTTCTCCAAAGTGCAAGGCGGGAAGGGTCATGGCACAGCTTCTAATTAGCGCACAAAAGAAAGGGATCTACAAATAAACCGACGAATCCAAACGGTACAGCTTTGAGAATCATTTTCATGACAAGTTACTTCAAAGCTGGCGCCAATACCTAGCAAAGAAGGCCCTTTTTAAAGGAAAACACTTTTTCGGAATCAAGGATTTGGAACCCACGACTTCTTGCATAGTAGGCACACATTACCCGCTGCACTACACCCAATCACGGTATCCATAATAGCCTATATTTTAGGATAATCGTTTCCAAAGAGTTTCGAACATTTGTCTAAACCAAGAAGCTAAGGATCACATTTGTAATAGGTTTCAAAAATAGAGTTTCAACGCTTACCAAAATAAAACTATTGGAGATTTTCACTCTTCTCAATGATCATTGACTCAATAACAATATGGATAATCTTATTCATAAATAAAAAACTTTCAAATTTTTGTGTGTAGGTTACAAATTAAGAAAAAGTGAGCCAGATTTTTGGAGTATCCATTTCTCAATATCAAATGTGCTTGTGCAAATTAGTTATTTTGTACCTCATCAATTTTAATTCGTTATGTTATCGAACCTTTTAAATTTTCAACTAAATTTGAACATTTTCCGGTATTTACTAAAAAAGCGATTTGAAACTGCAATCGTTTGGAATTTGGAACAGGTCTGATAATACACCAGGGCATATCTATCAATTGAGGGCATGTACGTTTGCTGCAAAATTATGTAAATTTTCTATCATGAAAACAGGTGTCACTTGTGTCACCACATTACTTGGTATTTTACCTCTTTAAAATGTTTGACTTTTGCCTTTTGGCCAAAAACAAGTTTTATTAATTTGATTTATGTGTATCCTGGGATATTCACATAATAAGCTATGAACAAACACATTTCACAACAACAACATGACAACATCGATTGTTAAGTAATTAAGAGCTGAAATATATCATATTTCTTTTTAATTTCAAAACAATCACCCGAAATGTTTTGCCATCGATTCATATCGAATTCTAATACCAACCATTTGGCAGCTTACCCCCATCCCATCCTTTCTCTTTTCTAGAATTTATAATCTTCCGTCAATGGCAACATAATTCTCCTTAGGTTCTCTTCATCATTTCCACACCTTCGTCTTCTCGTTTTAAGCTGTTCTTAAGTCTCTTGACACATTTCCTTTTACCGAAAATGTCACTCAAATCATTTTGAAGCCCGACAGTTCGTTCTTGTGTGCTGTGCAAGTTGTCGTTGTTTTAAAATGCAAATATGTCGTGCCATGTTGATACGTTTTCAGTTCGTTTTCAGCATTTTTCATTGCATAAAAACAAATGTGTCCCTGAGCGCTATTTGACTACTCAGGCGTTGAGAGCGAGCAGCAGCATTTGCCACATGCCAGCCGGGCCGACTACTTATAACTGGGCTATAATGTGGTTGTTGTTGTTGTTGTTGTTGCTGTTGGCCGCTTACTGCTGATATCTGTTATTAATTTATGTAGAAAAATATACTGCAGCCAGTCGCGGCAGCATTTTGAGGTCGCCGTGAAGGGGTGGCTCTGGGCTCGGGCTCGGGCTCTGGCTGCGGCCGGGGCATTTTGCATACACTTGCTAATTGCCGCCACGTTAATTTATGTGGCGACGCTGTGAACGATGGCAGACGACGGACCTCGGCACCGCGCCACTCTTAATGCATTTGACTCGCACTCCGACCGAGATGCATGCAACAATTGTGGCCAATCCCCTGATGCGCTTATGGGACTCCTTCGGCGACAATTAATAAACTTAATGGCGATTTAATGTACGACCAAGTCGGAGATTGGCTTTGGGTTTGCCCTTCCCTTCGGCTCGCTTCCATTCCATTCCAGTTCATTCATTTGTTTTGTCGTTATCGACACGACATGGTCACGGCTTTATTTGCCCAAGTGCCCGCCGTTGCTGTTGTTTGTCTATGCTGATTTTAAAATAAATACAGTGCCAGAGAGCTAGGCAACCCCGGGACTGGGGATTTGTGGATCGGGCGACCGGCATGTGCGTGCGCATGGTCTCTATTATTATTATTGTAATATTTAAACAATTGCCAATAGACAGACAGAAGAAATTTGTCATGCCATTTGACAGTTGCATCAAAGGAACACAATCTAAGTTTATTGAAAACCATTTTTAGGAGTGAACAAAAAGGAAAAATTCTTTAGCTGCATCTATAATTAGCTGCAGTTTTGTTGATTCAATTATTTCTGTGATAAGTGCGCTGCTCATTTGGTATTAGCGCCCCATATTGTATGCAGAAATATGCAGATTTTGTTCTAGATGAATATGAACTTTAGTCGTACTTAAGCAGTGTCTCCAATTGTAGTTCGGGCAAACACCTAGAACTCAACCAGATGCGTAGCGTCCACACAAGTAGGTGTCAGGGAAATATGCAATGTGAGCATACGATTTTACATTTGTGTGCAGTCTGTGTGCTAAGTTTCTTTCAAACACACACTTATGCAAAAAGGAAGGTTCATACTGAAATTGCTAGGTCTTTGGTTCGGGAACTGGTACTGGTTTTCTTGAATGGTTCATAATTTAATCGTTAAGTTCATGGTTAAAATTTATAAGTTTGACGCGCTGACGGTTTTGGTTAATATTTTATCATTGCTTGGGGCGCTTCCGTATTTCTAAACATTAATCTTTATAATTAACGAGAGCAGAAGTTAAAGACGGCCCTGCCCGACTTCGATATAGCCAATGTACTCAGTGGAATTAATGTTTTTATACATATTCTTATGTAAATTAACAGAGTATTAACATTAAAGTAATATATCAACACTGTGTTGGCAGATGGCGGGTTCTGCTCTGAAAAGTAGGCAACATTTTTGTACCCTTTATAACTTTGCGATTTATTATTCGATATTTATAAAAATTTGAGGGATAAAAGACATCGCACATATACTATAAAGCATATGAGCTCGATATCTTAAAACTGGTGCGCAAACATAGAAAAGGATGCAAATATCCTTTTTTAAAATTTAATTTTTAAATTTTTCATATCCCTTAGAGGTTTTCAGCTCCGTCGGATAAAAATCAAAGATCCATTTAACATTAAAAGAATATTTGAATATCCAAAAAAAGGATATTAAAAAATATCCATTCCAAATGGATGCTGGAATCATTCAATGGATATTTTTTAGTGTCCTTTTTATACCCTGTTCCCATTGAAAATGGGAAAAGTGGGATCATGAAGTTGTGCGAATGTATGTAACAGGGAGAAGGAAACATTTCCGACCCCATAAAGTATTATATATATATACTTGATCAGCATGAACAGCCGAGTCGATATAGCCATGTCCGTCTGTCCGTCCGTCCGTCTGTCTGTCATCATAGACCTAAAACACCGTCAGATCCACAATTTTTAAGTTAGAGCCTCGAGATTTAATATACATCAAGCTAGGCCCAATATCTATCTATTTTACAATCAGTACAATCAGATCGGACAAAAAACACCGGAGTTATAAGCGAAACAGTTGAGCTGATAAGAGCACCCCCCCCCCCAGTTGTTGGTCAGGACTAGAAAAAAGTGTTGCCTACATTTGGGATGATAATTTTGTTACATTCATCTTCAAAAATTCAAAAACAAATAAATGAAAACAAATGAACAGGGTATTTTGTGGTCGGGAAACTCGGTATTCATACAGGCGGAAGGAACGTAGTCCACAAATTGGTGAAACAGATATAATTTTTGGCAAAATGTAGCTGGGCCGATTTGCAGTCTTTGAACCGAACCAAATCGTACCCAAACCGCTTCGGATAACCGAACCGAATAGGATTTAAGACGAAAGGTGCATTCAACGATCGTAGAAGTCTGCTGCATTTACCTCCCGATCTGCGTGCTGGTTTCTTTCTCTATTATCTAGTAACCTGCAGCGTTGTTGTCAATTTACATTTAAAGTCTCCTAGTTTAGTTCAAAATTCTATCGCTTATAAGAAAATCTGCAGAGATTTCTGGGGCACCCCCGATAGAGATTGTAACGAGCTTGGAACATATTAATTACTTTCCTTGAATTTCTTTCTTTCTTTCTTTGAAATTCCAAGACCTATAGACTGAAGATGTTAATTCAGCAATTCTGTGACATACAGGGATTCTAAAACTTTTCCATGGTTTCTAGGAATTCAAATCGTAATAATCCATAAAAGGACTTTATAAAATCTTATGATATATGGTCTCCCGAATTGTCTGATTGACAGATCAAATATGGGAAACTATTTGTGAACCACAGACAGATTAGAAATGGGAAAAGAACCATATAATAAACTGAACTGACCGTTCCGAAACTATGTAAACCATTGAGCCGGCCGAACCAGTCCTTATTTTGAGGCGAACCACGATCAATCTGGTTAAATGGACATCTTAAGAAAGGCAAAAAAGGAGAATCGCATTAACCTAATTCCTTTTTTTTTTTTAATTTTACTAAATTCTTAGTCATTGAAGAGTAGGCCATCCCAAAACCACAAAGTGTCTAAGAAATCCATGTCAATGAATCATGGAAAATGACTTTGCTAATAAAATTTGATGATTTCCAAGCATTCCGGCAGATTACAATGATTTATGATGAAATGCCAATGACAGAATTTGTCAGAAATGGGATAAACAAATATCTCCTCCCCTAAGCTGTCGACTGACTTGCCTAAGGGTAAATACAAAACGGTTTACGTAAGCAATTTCCTTTGTAATTTTAAAACAACTTAAAAATGAATATTTATATTCACAAATCCCTTGAAATAGTTCCTAGTCTATGTTACTTACAGTCTCTCCACATCCGCTGAAATTTTGCGCGGCACTTGTGTTAATCCACGATGCGAACAGTCGACTGTTAATCCGCTACAGGAGCAAACCCGGGGGCATCTGGCCTCAGTGATGACGCCCACCCCGCCGCCGGGTATGTGTATGCCAACGGAACCAAGGCCGCCGCTGGACACTGCAGCGCTGCCAAAGCCGCCGGCATACGGCTCAGCCTTGATGATGGTTAGCGTAAGCAGGAGCAGCTGAAAGAGCAGCAGCACTAATCCTTTGCAACGTTTTCGCCGCGGCGTCGTCGTCGTCGTCCTGGACGGCGTGGCCATTGTGGCACATTTAAAAGCAACGTGCCTAATTGAAAGTATCGGGCGGTGCGTGTACGGACGCCACTTTGTCAACAGCAATCACGATTGAATAAATATTTGTATGGGGCAAAAAGGATTGATGGCCTCGATTTCGTTTCTATTGATTGTTTGCGTTCAGCACGAGCAGCCGGCTCTGCTGCTGATTCGGAACGCGTTTGCCCGTTTAACGCGCTGCGCTCCCGGCGCTAACTTTGTTTCGATTCTTTCGATTTTGCAGACCGTTGTGACCGCTTGTCTGGACAGAACTGATAAAGCAGCTGCGCCTGAGGGCGAGGGATTGTTTTTGAATTTTAGAGCGAGTGGCGAGTGGGGAAACTGACGAGTGATGGCTAGGTAGTTAGGTAGGTAGCATATCTCCTCAGCCTTAGGTAGCCAGCGGAAATGCACTTTGCTTGTCAGCAGTTTAGCCTCGCCTGGGCAGCAGCAACTTCATCATCATTATCTTCATCAGCAACAGCATCATTGCCGACCCCGACGACAGCGGCTATGTCTCTGCACTCGACCTGCTGCTGCAGCCAGTGAGCATCTGCAACGAGAGAATGGAGTGGAAAATCATGAAAAATTATCTATAAATTCGGCAAAACCGAAAAGACAAGCGGCAGCAGGAAATTGTTAGTGATTGTGATATAAATATATTTCTCTGCTTTATTTCACTTAAGTCAACACAACACAAAATAAATAAAATAAGGAAATAAAGTGGCAGCTTGACATACGAGAGGGGCCAAAGAAGTTCCACAAATTTCCACAGTTGCATGATATATGACCTTCTCTTAATTATATGATATTTATTTCTCTTGTGTCACAATTACCTTTGACTTGCCCTTTTTAGAAAGGGAAGGTAAAACACCTGCTACTGTGGAAGACTAATCACCTATAGTTTATTTTTTTATTTTATTCTTTCAGACACACCTAGCATATGTTGCTCATCGCGCAAGGTGGGAAAAGCCAGCTGGGAAACCGGCAATTGATCAAACATATCCTGGGAAAAGATGATTGGATCCATTTAGTGTTCATTCAAGAAAGTTTGATGTCGGGAATCTAAAAGGGAAGTTTTTCTTACAGAAACTTTGTATTTACTTTCAGAAAACAGGCGGAATTAATTCAATTTTGTACTTCAATTAAGTATGAATCATTTCTAAGTCAAACCAGGATCATTTATTTCTTCAAATAAGAACTATATAGATTTCTATATAGAAATGATCATAATAGCAGATCCACGGAATATGTAATTCAGATGAAATGCTTAAAGAAAATTTTTTTTACATATTCATGGAATATGATAGTAAGATCAAATGGATATTAAAAGGATATTAATAAAATATCAAATGGATATTGATATTATATTAATAGAAGATCAAATTGATATAAAAATTATATTAATAAAACATCAAATGGATATTGAAATGATATTAATAAAAGATCAAATGGATATAAAAATTATATTATATAATATTAATAAAAGATAAAATGGATATTAAAAGGTTATTTATAAAAGATCGAATGGATATTTCACAAAGATCCAATGATTATGAAATAGAGGATATTTCTCAACAGTTAAAAAGTATAGTTATTATCTATCCTATGAATATTTTAGTATACTTTTTTCGAAAATTAATCGACTTTAAAAAGATCTCAACTATCTTAATAAAGAATATTACTATCCACTTCAACTGAATACCGCCAAAAACCTACCCGAAATCATCAAAAGAATCTGCATTCCCTACTTCTTCCCCCCTAAAATGGCATTCCAGAAATAATCGTCTAGTTAAAACTTAGAAAATTTGCTGTTCTGACCCCTCGCCCTTATTCCGTTCCCCGCCCCTTTTCTAACATTAACATTCTACCCTAATCTGTGCCCTCATACAATAAACAATCACAAATCATATTTAAGAACTTAAGTGATCACTTTGGCCCAATTAAATTGTGCTCTTCGCATCTAATGAATCTTTCCAAGCACTTGCCCATCTTAATTTACATCTGTATGGGATGTACATGCCCATTTCCCACTGAAAGAGTATAGTGACATCTCCGGTACTCAACTGTCTAACCACTTCCCCTAGAACACATACGATCTATATTTAGTTGATACGAGAGCGAGAGAGGAGCCCAAACTGTGTGGTCCGTTGACTGGCACACTTCCTGCACTTGTTCATCTCCTCTGCCTGGCTGCCTGCCTGGCTGCCTCTGACCTCCTTCTTCTTCTTTTTCGGGTCTGTCATGGTTTTGGTATATTCAATTTGCAAAATTGACATGTTAAAGGGAAGCCGATTTTCTCATGTTAAATAGATTGAAATTGAAATTAATTGTTTAAATTAACATTTGGATGGGCTGACAAGCAGCGATTGATTTAAGCTAACTGACTGGAGTAATCAACAAATTTGATGCCTGTCACATTTTCTCAACGGGCAATCAGCGTAAATTCAATAAGCTCGCATGGGAACCCAACCTATCCAACCTATCCATTCCAGGGGCCTTTAATCAAAAATTTATCATTTCTCTGTGCTCGGTAAAAGGAAAAACATTTTTCTGCAGCAAAGGCATGCCTTTCACATCACGGAAGTGGTGGAGTGGGTGGGTGGTGAGTGTATGCTTCTTGCTCAAAAGATGTAATCACTGCATTGTCACCCGACCGGAGACTGGGTCGGTTGGGCTGCCTTGAGGGGATTGCTCTACTCATATGAAAACATAAATCAGTGAAATTCTATACATGCCGCTGATTGTCTACTCTTTTGGCCCGACTTTATTCCTACTTGGGCGGCTCGCACAGAGAACACAGCAAATTCCGAAGCAAATTCAATGCATGCCAATAACTCGTTCTTGGAGAGGAGCAGCGGGAGGGGGCCTGTCGTTGGGAGTTGGTATGCAGATTGAGGATTAACCATTTGTGTACCCTATTTTCTTATGGCACCAATCTTACGCCTTGCCTTAACCTCTCCTCCTCCTCAACCACCCACTGGCTGCTATGTATTGAGATAGCGAGTGAAAAAGAGAGTGACATTTGGACAAACAGAAAGCGCACACTATTCAAATAGCAGAGCAGCAATCCAACCGCAGCAAAGAGCTGGGTTAGATAGAATGTCATCAGACATCTTCATGGAGCTGGCCAGGCCAGGCCTGGGCCTGGGCCTGGTGTGTGCAGATTAATGACGCCGCGCCGAGGCCACTAAGTATGTATGTAAGTCTTCCCAGAAACAATAGATTTATGAAAGGGCCGAGAAACCCACTGGCGCACAATCTGGTCCATCCCTGAGGCAATGCTCTTGTGGATTTTCCAATAAATTACGCTTAAGTATGCACTTAATTCAAATAATGCCAAGTTGCGCGCCTTCCTTGGCCAAGTGGGAGCGAGAGGAGGCTGCCCTCAAGTGATTTGTTTTTCTGTGGCTTATAGGAAACTGACGGCCGAGGTGGAGTTGAAGCTGGAGGTTGACTAGTTGGCAGTTATATGCTTGTGTTTGCCCATTGCCTATGACATGTGTCAAAATCGTGGACAGATAAGCTATATACTATATACTATACAGTTATCAAACTTTGGTTGACGAGGTTGAAGAAAGGATGGGTGGTTGTGGAAAGGGGGTTAAGTTGGTATCTACTCAAGGAGGGATTAAGCTGAAGTCAGCAAAGCCGTCAAAATATGTTAACAGTACAGCAAAGAAGATTTGTGAGTGTTTGGCTTAGGGCATTGGAGGCTGAAGTAGGAGTAGATAAAGTTCGAGCACATGAAAATAAACAATATTTTTATGGCTAATGGTGAGGGAATATAACAAAGTAAAGTGATGGCCATTTGGCAAATCAAATTTCAGTGGTTGGGAATGGTAGGTAAAGATATTGCGGGGACTCTTAAGTTATTTATGAGAATTTCCAGATTGTGGTGGAGAAATTCTGAAGAAGGTTCAAAGAAGCCGGCTAATTATACTTATTACAAAATTCTTTCTGGCAAAACACGGAAAATCATTTCCGACCACGAAAAGTATATATATTCTTGATCAGTATGACGAGCTGAGTCGATATAGCCTTATCCGTCTGTCTGTCTGTCCGTCCTTCTGTTTCTATTCTATCTTCTCCGTCAGTTTTAAAGCTATCGCCACCAAACTTTGCACGAAGTCTTCTGGTACCAATTAGCTAAGCATTTGTCGGAGCCGGCCGTATCAGATGACTATAAAGTATAGCTGCCATTGGAAAGATTGGTCGAAAAACTAGTTCTAGTGAGAAAAACTTTTTTATTTACAATGCAAACGTCTCCAAACTCCGTATTTACTAGTTTTCTATGCTTATTCACGGTTTTGCCAAGTTTGGTCGAAATCGGACAACTATATAGTATAGCTGCCATAGAAAAGTAAGGTTAGAAAAATAGTCTTGGTAAGAAAAACTTTTTTGTTTTCAAAGTAATCCTCTTTAAAATTTGTATATATGTATTTTAACAGCTTTCACACAATGCTTTAAAGTTTTGTCAAAATCGGATGACTATAGGTTATAGCTGCAGTAGGAATGATCGGTAGAGAAACTAGTTTTAGTGAGAAAAACTTTTTTGTTTTCAAAGAAAACGCCTCCAAACTATGTATTTCTTAGTTTGCTGTACTCTTCCATGATCTAACTAAGTTTGGTCAAAATCGGACATCTATATAAAATAGCTGTCATACAAAAGTAGAGTAAGAAAAGTAGTCTTAGTGAGAAAAACTTGTTTGTTTTTAGTGGGAATGTCGTTCAAACTAGTTAGAAAACGTGCTACAAGGGTAAATTTTCAAATTTAATTAAGTGACTGTGCTTGTTCTTAGATCAAACATCTAAACTATAAGGTGGAACAGCCAGTGAGACGTCCAAAACGTAACCATGCGACTCTGATGACTCTAAAGATGCTCTAGCAATGCCAACGAAGGCTCTAATGCAGGAGCACCTAATGCTAGCGCAGTCAGCGCAACAACAAATGCGCCTGAAGCGTATATAGCGCAGGCACCCCTGTTTAAATAGTACTTTTCTGCAGATTGAAAGTCCCTATAGCGCAATATCGATCAGATATTACAAAATCTTTAAAATGTATACCACATCTTGGAATGTCTAGAATTTTTGTTGCACCGAAACGAATCTGTAGGTTCGGAACAGATTAAGGTTTAGTTATGTTTGCATACTTGGTTCGGTTTACAGTTTGGAAAAGTAGGAGTTCCAGGCTTAAACCGGAGAGACGGTTTGTAGCCCTGGTATTTTCTACCTTAATAAGTATTTTGATTAAAAAAACACGTTTTTGATTCTAAAAATAAACTTTGATTTATCAAAAATCTGGGGGTAATGTAAACACGATATTTTCACTGCATTCAGACACATCTGTGCTTATTTTTTTTTTGTAGGTTCGGAAAATATTCAAAATACGCTATTTGCAGAAAGTGGTTATCATTTGAGGTTCAGTTCTTTATAGGAAAAGGTAGCAACCTTTTCGGTTCTTAAACGGTTTGCTTAAGCTTCATAGTTAAACTTCAAAGAAATGTGATAATTATGGAATATGACCAAAAACAAAAAACCCTGCCAACAGAACCTCATAGGCAAGAAAACCCATCAAACACAATCAACAAGCTGATAATTGAATTTCCCGAACATCAGAACAATCATTTCCAATTTAAAACAATAATTTTCTTTACCCACAAACAGAGATACTAACATATCGCTTACAACTGATAATTACTCATATCTCTCTCAGGCAAAGGAAAGAGCTGTCACTTATTAATGATAATTATCTCGTGGTAGGAAAGGAAATCATTTCCAATTATGGAATTTTTAAAACGCACGTTTGCAGGTAACTCCCACACAAAGTGAAATCTTTATCGATTATCTTCAACTAATTAAGCCAACTTCCTTTTGTGATAAACATTTTTTTTTCCCAGCTGTTCGTGCTTTGGCATTTCCGCAGCCTCCGTTACAAAAATGTCACCTAAAAGGTGGAAGAGAAAAGAAACCCCTAAAAGCATCGTGGTCAATGCACAATGAATTGTATTAAGGCAACTCTTCTCTGACTGAAGCCGGAAGTGTCGCATTCTTTTACGGATACACCGGCTTAATTATGTGCATAAAATGTAAGAAGAATAATAACAACAACAACGGACATTCAAAGCTTGGGCTTGAAATGACAAAACACAAACATTAATTGCTCCACATTCACATCCACAGAGCCAAAAGGGGATAACCGAAGAAAAAGAGTGATGTGTCCCTCAGGAGTTGAGTGAAAAGAAAGCAGAGCAGAACCAAATGGATTTACACTGAGAGCAAAAATTGTGGAAAAAAAGCAATTTGAGCTGACTCAACTCTGAAAGGTACCACCAGTCCTGGCCTAAGGGATGTGTTGAATCCGTTTTAAAAGTGTTTAAGACCCCATTTAAGCCAGGATATTTACATTTACATTTTAATGAAAATTCCTTACCGTTTTCCCAGTGTAAGCAGAGAGACGGACTGGCCTCTCTTCTCTCCCCCATCCACCAAACTGGCTTATAATTTATTAATCTATGCATAGAGCAGCAGAGCAGCACAAGCACCGAGCACAACAAATACTCGTAATTCCATTTCTCATGCCCGCCTCAACTTTCTTCAATGCCAGCGAGCATGGAGAAGGTGTCGTCGGCAGTCCCCAACTCAGGACGGGTGGGACAGGCCACTACATGTCACTTTAATCTCTTAGAAGTGTCACTTTTGCAGCTCTCCAAGTGTTGTTTGGGTTTTGTTTGCCTCCGCCGCTGCTGCTGCTGCTGCTGCTTGTTCGGGGGCGTTTGTAAACAATTTGAATTTTCAGTTTGATAATAACACATCAAATTGCATATAGAAATGGAAGCCACAAACACAAACCTTATGGTAATGAAGTGTAGCAGCTGTTTTTGAGAGTTGAATTTGAATCCGGCCTCTGATTTACATTAGATACCCCCAAAGATATAGAGACTGAGCAGACAGACAACTTGACTACTTGAACAATCAAATTCAATTTATGCCACACATTCATTTTCATTTTTTTTGAAGATGATGATCAAGTGTCCCTCGCTTACCTCCCCAAGATTATGATGCTCTATTTGATTTAGACTTGATTTTTTGGGCGCTTTATTATTACAATGGCGCCTCAAGTGCCGACGCAATGCTTATCTTTATCTCTTTGTGTGGGTTCATCAAATATCTCTACACAAAAAAGGAAAAAAAAATATTAAAATAAAGCTTGGGCATTATTTAATTTGTCGCTGCTTGGGGTCTCCCTGCTCAACGTTTTTTTCGAGGCTAAACAAATAAAATATCATGCCATGTAAAGTTATAAAATGTTTCACAAATTCATAAAAACTCTGAAAGGCGTGTGTCGGTCCATCCCATCCCATGCCATACCAGTGTCTGTCCATGGTCCCACACCAGGTGCAATGCGTGTGTTGCAGTTCGCTTTTGTTTTCCGGATTTCGGGTCAGGTAGTTTCGCCTGAAAGCCGGGCCATTGTTTTCCCTCGCGGCAGGGGAATGGGAGATATGTGAGCTATGGAGGAGCACCAGCCGCATCAGCGCAATGGCATACTCAGCCCGTAATATGGGTAGATAGGTACATGCGTCACAGGGATAAGGGATTAGTGGCAAGCGCACACAGGTAAGGTTGTAAATTTTATCCTACCACGAGAGTCGCCCGAAAAGTCAAGGGCAAATTGAGCATAAAGTCTAGGGTAAAGCCAAGGAAAACGGATGTGTGGTATGAGAAACAAGTTTGAAATATTTAAAGCTAAATATTTATGTAATTAGGAAATATTAAAAAGGGTTTTAAGTAGCAACTAATCAGATTTGCATATTTTCAAACCGATTTAAGTCCTAGAAGACTGGGGCGAATTTGTTTCTAACCAATTTTCCCCATTTTCCGACCGATCATTCGTATGGGAGCTATATGATATAGTCACTAGATTTGAACAAAAATTTGTAGAATTAGATGAAAACTTCTAAAACAAACATATACAAACTTTCAGTATGCTTCTATTGAAAACATAAAGGTTTTTCCAGCAAAGACTGTTTTTCAGACCTATTTTTTGTATAGCAGCTATGACACATAGTTGTCCGATTTTCATCAAACTTGTCAAAATTTATAAAAATCATAGAAAACCTATGAATATAAAGTTAGGAGACGTTTCCATGGAAAATAAAAAAGTTTTTCCTAGTAAAACTAGTTTTCCGACCGATTGTTCCTATGGGAGCTATGAGATATAGTCATTCGATCTGGTCGGTTTCGACATATGAGTAGCGTGCAGCAAAAAGAAGACACTGTGCAAAGTTTCAGCTTGATAGCTTTAAAGCTGAGAGACTAGTAAAACTAGACTGACAGAAAGACGGACGGACAAAGCTCAATCGACTCAGATCATCACCCCGATCAAGATTTTATATAGTTTATGGGGTCGACAATTAATATTTCTATGCGTTGCAAAATAATAATACCCTTTGCAAGGGTATAAAAAGTTGGATCTCTTCTACAAATATCCACAATCTCACAAATTTGTTTAAGGTTCAGATAATAAATGACAGAGTTATAAAAGATATACAAAATTTTAATTACTATTAAGCGGTATACGGTGCTTGCTAACATAATGGTAATATGTTCCCATTAATGTTAATGCTATGTTAATTAACATAAAGGAAGACTATTTAACCATAATTCAACTGAACGCTCTCGCTCTAGTTTTTTCTGGATAGGTAGAAACTATAATCTTTGAAAATTTAAAGAAAATTCAACACATAGACGATGTTATACGTAGGACCGATTTCACGTCTTATACATAGTACTATCTGTCATATAAACTAACGAATAACAGAGGATATTTGGAGTTTATCTAAAACATAGTAGCTGTGTAGAAGATGATAAATCGGCCCTAAGCTGTACTATTTATTGTCTTTAGAAAATGAACAACTTTAAGTGTACTTTGCGTAAGGAGGATGCAGCAAGAAAACCTCTTTGGTGTCTCAAATCAAGTCGAAAATTGCTTCTAAAAGTTCGTTTTATATTATTTTTGGAACAAAAAGTAACATTCTTAAGCTCTTTATTCATGATACATTTTGGTAGTTTTTTATGCATTCGTAGTACTTTAGATCAGGTGTTTTTACCTTTGGAAGAATAATTTATAGAGACTTTTGTTGAGCACTAAAAATGGGAGTTTTAATCCAAATGGAATGTCCTGCTCTCAGCTCAGTTTTAGAGCTAATACAATAGCACTTGATCTGTTAAGTAAAGCTTTGTACAAAAATCAACATACGCAATCTTGAAGTTTTGTAAATATTTACAAAATTCTTGAAAATTAGTCCTACAAATTACACTCTGATTACAAATGCTGGTGGGTAGGTAAAAACATAATTAAACTTTTGTTTAGTTTCCCCATCAAAAGCTCAAAAAAGAATATACTTTTATTTATTAATCAATATTAACCCAACTTTATCAAAGCAAATCTACGCCCCATATTTTTCCGCACAACTTGACTTGAAAAACAACCATAAAATTTGGCCTGTCTAACAAAACTGACCTTAATTGCTTCTTCAATGTTACTCCGGAAAAAAACCCCATCAAATTCCTTGGGTTAGAACCTGAAGAAATGATTTATCCCGGTCTTAATATCCAAAAACAAACATAAATAAAAACCAATAAAAATATGAACTCCCCTCTTTTCATTTGGCTCATAAAATAAGGCGGCGACGCGTCATAACTTTAGTCATTAAAGTCATCAAACAACCCTCGAGAACATATTGATAAGAATACGAGCGCCATTCCCTCATATTCCAATCGATACTGCCCTTACCTACTACTACTACTAAATGCTTGTAAAGTTGAAAATTTAAAAATACTTTTATACCTTAATAATGGCCACTAAAATGGAAATTGCTTGCGTCTAGGACTCCCTCTCCGGCACCTTCTTCCTTGACGCACACGCATCATATCGAATTTCATGGCTCTCACAATGGGCCCACAGTTGAGTGCGTTCCTTCTTTTCCGTTTTTCTTTTTTTGTAGCGTGTTGATGACAGATTTTTGCTGTCGTCGTTTCGTCGTTTCATTTTCGTTTCGTTGAAAGTCATTTTTACTCATTTATTGTCACCGTTAGTGCGTCGGTGTGTGTATCCCTACAAGTACACTTCAGGGCACTGCAGGCAGTCCACACACACACACACACACACACAACCCAGGCCTGGTATTGATTCCACTTCCACAGCCTGCCACAGCGGGACACTACTCTGGAGAGCCCAATTGACATGACTCAACAACAGGCAGCGGCCGGACGGTCGGACTTTTTCGGTTTTTGTGTACTTATTAAATATTTAAAAGCTTTGCCCTTTGTTTTCAACTGCCACACAGTTTGCCATGTCCATGGCAAATACTTAATAATAATTTTTAACAACACACCGCAGGTTGCTGCTTTCAATTTTTGATCAACTGCAGCACGCACAAAGTAACGTTCCAGAGACATTTTAAATTATGGTTTACAAAAAAATTATACATGCTGGGGATATTCTTACAATTGTGACTCATAACAAGTGGGTCAGGTAAGACAATGAATGGTTATTAAATGGCAGTCAGGTTCTAGGGAAACCCTCGATGGCGGCGGCCTCACAGGTGCAGACAAGTGGCGCTTCAGGGCACCATTGGTATCAGAAAGGGGGGAACCCAAGCGGACAATGGGATAACTAAAGACTAGAAATAAACATGAGTGTAATATGACATGACGATGACGATGATGATGATGATGATAGCCATTGAATAAGAAGGATAGGTGGGGTTAACATACATATGAACACAAAGTAGTTGAGGTTGGTCAAAAAAACAATACCCCGATTTCTTCTTAAATCTTTGGAAAGTGCTTTTCTGGAGCTTGTTTCATAAAAGAAATTAAATTATAATGCACTAGGACAAGAAAGATAGACGGTCAAGCCCGACTATAACATACTCTGTACCACGAATTTATATGCTCAGCATAAATTTTGATGCTGCAGTCGCAGCAGAATGCAGCGCTGCTACGGCGCAGTCTTCTGATCTTAACTCGGAAACCGTTCATCCATTTCTTTGGCGGATCTATAAGTCATCCTGATAACTAAATATGTCTAGAAGGAACAAGCCATATATTTTCAAAACTGTGGGAGATATGACGTTTTTTCTAAATTGCAGGGGCTTGATCTGCCTGCAGACATAAAAAGCAAATGTCCCATATATATCAAACCTCTATCTCTTACCATCTCTGAGATCTATGCGTTACAAACTACTATCGTTCATCCGATTTCACCATTCTTATAATGAATATATATAAAAATAATCTTCCTTTAAGTGTTAATGGGAATGTATTTAAGACTGCAACGACAGGAAAGTATGGTCAAAAAGGGCTAAAAATCAGGGATGCAAACCATTCGAAAATGAGTACTGGTTCGGTTCAGTGGTTCGCACTGTTTCTAAACCGCAGGTTCGGTTCATAACATGGTTTCTAACATATCTTTAAAATCCTTAGAGCAATCTGCAAATGCTCGTCTATCAATTCCTGGAGGAATGCCCTTATTTATTGGCAGATTAAGATTGAATTAAGGCTAAGAAGTACCACAGAAAATTGTAAATATTGTCTAATGAAAAAACAAATATAGATTGATGACAGGTAAATTAAGAGATCGGCAAAAATTTCAGAAGACTTGTAAAATTCTCTTCAGGTCATCCTTTAAAGTTATATCGATCCGACAACGCTAAATATGTAGAGGGTCGATCGAAATTTTTTAAAATTATCTTCGGGAAACGATTCAAATTTACTAATTAATCAAAATCATTGGCTAAAGGAAAGCAATTCCCGTTAAAACTCGTCAAAGAACTGAACCGAACCGAAGCGTTTTTATTTGTGGTTTTCGGTTCGGTTCAGAAATTCTGAAAGGAAGCCGGTTGTGCCGGAATAAGCGGTTCGGTTCGGTTCAAAACCTGTTCAACTCTGAACCGGTTTGCATCCCTGCTAAAAATAGTTTGAAATATATTTAATTTATACCGAAAAGGTCTCAAATCAAACGATTTGTTATTTGAATTGACAGCTTTCAAACTATTCTAGGTAAAAAGCTGCTGATTTGTTCGAAATTAACATCAACTTTTTAGTAGTTTTCTTGTTTTCTTGGCCTGTTGCTAAGATGCAGCGCTCAAACGTCTAGACCTGAAAGAGGAAATGCTTTTTGTTGCGTTTAACATGCCGAGCTACTACACTATCGCAGTACTGAACGATTCTGATCTTTGATCAAAGTATTTGGAGACATTTGAACTCGTCAATAGGGCCTAGAGATATCTGATATACTTCTTCCTTTCCATTCCCAGTTCGAAAAGCACTTTGTATCAGACATATTCATTCTAGTGTTAAATCTATTTACAGTGCGCTTCTCTTTGTGGCCAAAGCTCATTCACTCATTCAGCTAACACTCATTTAACCTCCTCACTGCCCTGCCCACTGTGCACTACTCTGGCGCCCCATAACTCTACTAACTATGCAGCAAAGTCCGAAAAACAAACTCATGGCAGCAATTCCAGGAATGCCGACTCTCCAACTTCCCCAAAATACTACACATGCAATTGCTGCTGCTGGTGCTGCAGCAGTTATCATCCCTCCTGCTCCTGCTCCTGCTTCAGCTCCTCCTCCTACTCCACTTCTTCCGTTGTCTGATTTCAGCAAATATTTGCAAATTTACGTTGACTCTTCTGTATGTTTGTTGTAACCCCAGCGCGGACCGTGACGACGACCCCGCCAGGGCCATGCCATGCCAGGCCAGGCCAGGCCAGACCAGAGAAGCAGCATTAGCGACAACTGTCGTAGAGTGGCACTTAATGAGCAACGACGTCGGCTGCTGGAGCTGCGCTACTGATTCTACATACAATGCTGCTACTGCTGCAGTTGCCCGCATGCCTGGCTAGAGCGAGACGGGGACCAACACAACAATCAAGCTGAAGTTATGCACGGTGGCCATGCAATTGGCGAGGCTGCAGCAGCAGCAGCAGCAACCAAATGTCTCTTACGGATGCGCCATTGTGGCTGGTACGAGGTGGTCACCACTCTCGTCCCGTAGCCCATGTGGTTGATTTTGTTGTGTTTTGCTACAGATTCTTCTTTAGCATTGCAGTAATTTGACTTGATTTGTTTAAGCTGCCACACACACACATACATAGAAAAACATGTTGTACACTGACAGAAATTAGAAAGGATGGTATTTTAAGGGAAGTTGCTTGATTATGCCAACCAAAAATTAAGTCCACTGAGAGAAATGTGTCAGGAAAGAGCATAAGGTTTTGCATGGAAACCATGATCAAAACTTATTACCTCTTTTATCGAAGAATTGGAGCAAAGGCTTACGAATAAGGACAAGATTGATCCTTTTTCTGTTAGGGGAGGAAGGGTTAAGCTATTTGATGCCTCAAAAAGCGTGCGAATGTAGCATATTCATGATTGTTCACAGCAGCAACATGCGCCTGATCTTTGAAATTTAGAGGTAATCTTCTAAATATCAAAGCAATACTTAACTTAGAATTCCATAATTATTCATATTTCATATCAAACAAATTCCTCTGATTTTGAAATTTCCCCAGTTAGAAATCCATAATATTTCATACTTCATATCAAACAAATTCCTCTGGTTTTCAAATTTCCTCAGTGTAGACCCGTAGCCTAGACTCATAGCGTGAGCGCCCCCTAATGACAAATGTGCCGCTGCCATGTAATCGCATTAAACTGCAGTCACTGCCGCTGCTGCTGCCGCTGCTGCAACTACCGCCGCTTCGCGTCGAATCGCCCGTTGCATATGTTGCGCTCATTAAATTTGTATTTATAATAGTCCCCGAAGCTAAATCGCCTTACATTTGGCTACGCCCAATGCTTAGTTGGGGAGGAGTGCGGAATGATGATGGTAATCATCATAATTTTTCGGCAGCCTGGCTAAAAAAGATAGGAAATGTTCGACGAGCCTGCAATTGACAAACCAGCCAGGACCATGTTCCCTGGCTGGGCAAATTGCAAAATTAATTAAATTTTAGCACAACTTTCGAACGGTACAACAACTTAGTTGATGTTGTTGTTGCTGTTGGTGTTGCAGTTGCTGTTGCTGTGCGTTGATTGCCGCGCTGTGGTTACACTGTGGTTGCTGCTGTTGGTCGCTTTGGTCGGTGGTTTTCTGGATAAAAAAAAAAAATGGCAAAACCCGATGAAACCCAAGCCGCTCTACGTTTTAACATTTCTCGTACATGCAAGTGACAAGGCAATATCCGTCACGCAAACAGCAGCAGCAGCAGCAACGGAGGAGGCAAGCAGCCTGCCTGGCTGTAACAACAACTACAATAGTGAGAGGCAGAAACAACACGAGCCAAGGCACCTTGTGCGAAAAGTGTTAAAGAAAGGATTGAATATAAAAGCTAGTTAACGAATTGTTTTTATTTATATTTATTTAATTTTGTACCCGATTATTACCTTTTCCTGTACGTGTGTGTGTGCTCTACAAAAAAAAGCAGCGAATGCGGAACGCGCATAGGCTGTGGGCACCCCTGCTCCTTACCAATGGTTAAGGTTCAGGAATTGGACTTTCAAGGTTAATGGACCAAGGTTTTTCTTTCGAACCTTGGTTCAGCCCATGCTTTTTACAAGTTTATATAGTAATCGACCTTATAACGACATAAAATGTAAGGGAATTGTGTCGATTTTGGTTAGAGATAGGACTATGTATAAAAAATACAATTTACTGTTCTGAATTTCGTTACAATACTTTATAGAAATATAAAAACTTTCATAAAGATCGGATAATAAATGGCAGAGTTATAAAGTATATAAAAAGCGTTGCATACTTCTCTGAGCTGCATGCGCTGTTTGCTAACATAATGTTGAAATATTCAAATTAATGTTAATGACCTGTTAATTGACATAAGCAGAGGTTATTAAACTCTAATTCCCCTGAGTAACGGGTATATCAAAGTCGGGCAGGGCCGACTTTAACTTACGCTTTCGTTATGGATGTATACATTTAACTTTCCTGCCGATTGTAAGACTTAGTCTTCCAGAATAATCAGGAAAGGAAGAGGAAAGAGGAACCCATCCAAAATATTAGTTTCGGAACAGGTTCAGGTTCAGCTTTAATACCTTAAGAGGATCGGTTAATAGTAATCTAAAAGTCAGAATTTCGGGCTCGAACCGGTTCGATTCACATAGGCATTGGACAATTATCCCCGGCAGCAGCCATTTGCAACCAGTTCAATAACAGATGGCACAGGCAGAGGCGAATTGCCCAATGCAGCAGCCATTTGCAACCAGTTAAATTGCAGTTTGTCTTTGCTTAGTCTAATGACTGTATATTTAAGTTCTATTGCATTCTGAACAAACTTCATTCCACCTTATATGCAACCGATACTGTGTATACTTTATGTTACTGTTATTCATGTTTTACTTCACAAATCTTTACACAACCACAATAGAGTACGCATTATTACAATTAATTCTATTCTCAGTCGCATGGTACTCACTTTATCGTAGTCACATTGACTTTGCCCTTGTGTTTTTTTGTAGATTATGTATTAATTTTCACTTACACTTCAACTAAATCTACTTTAGCTTCAGCGGCTGCAGCTGAGCTGATCAATGGTAAGTTCGAAAATAACTTTGAAAAAGCTTTTGCTAACAGTTAAATTCTAGTTGCATAACAACTAGATGAAGGTCAGTATTTTCTCTTTACTAGATGCCAGTTTTTCTGCAGAGTGACTAGGTAACTGAATATCAAGGGTCACACAGTTTTGACAGCTGTCTTATTTACATCTAGTTTTATTTAAAGGCTACGATTTATGGAACTTCCATTGTTCAAGTCCGCTTCAAACAAAAGATTAAAGATATCAACATGAACTTTGAAAAGAAAAACTTTTAAAATCAAGTTGGCACGGTCCGAGTTAAAGTTTGGAAGCAAATCAGTTTAGGAAATGTAATCGTACTGAAGAACCTTTAATCCCTCACAGAACCTTATCTGATTTGATCCTGACTGCAGAATTGACGAATAGTTCTTAAAAAAAATGAGATGTGAATAGGAGACAAGTGCCTTGAACTTAATCAAAACAAAAGTGCGATATTATAACTATATTTCACTCGAGTTTCGGATGGTTTAGAGAGTTTTCATAGCCTAATCTCTGTGTATAATTATAATTATTCTAAATAATAACCTAATCTCTGTGTTTAATTAATGCGCACAGTGTGGATTGGTCCAAATCCGAAAAGGTTCTCTCAAATAAGGCACATGAAAAAACCAATGAGTCTTTTCCAATATCAATCCCTTAAATCCTTTTTCTCATTGACATTTATATGGTCAATTTTCCAAGCCTAATGATGCAATTTTTGTGCCATCTGGTCAATGAATTTTTCAATTATTACTTTACGAGGTACGAAAATCTAAAGACAAGACAACTCACATACATATGTAAATGTCAGGGATTAACTTATGGTTATTGCCCATTAAATGAGGCTATGAAAACCACTGTGCCGTTTGCTCTATAGATCCTGTCTGTGTGAGAGTGTTTGTGTGACGCTTTGGCGCAAAAAATTATTATTCATCGCTTGTACAACGACGACGCCACCAAATGGACGACCAGAGCTTCGCGTCGCTGCCAACGCCAGCGTACGAGTTAATTACGGTCCATTAGACTGCACAAGGGGGTGTTTATTACCACATCAGTGGACGCCGCCACCAACGCCATCACCCAAACAAACCAGGACAACAGTTTTTCCATTTTCCAGCCCGAGATTGCAAACTAGAAATTGGACATGAAATCAGTTAGAAAATGCTGCTTTGACATGGAAATTGGTGTTTGGTGTGGAATAATCTTTAACATGATCCCTGGGTTCGACGCACTTTCTAATTGGGGCGAGGCAGGCGCCTGGCGACAAAAATTTATTAAAATATTACGCAACGCTGGGCAGGAGCAGCAGCAGCGGCAGCCAGTCGGAGGGGAATTGTTTTCAACAAAATTTAGAAGAGCGGAAATTGCAAAGCATTCAGAAAAAAATAAAACTTTTCCTTCAGTTAGGACTGCAAAGTCGACACAAAAAACTCAGAAGAAGAAGAAGAAGAAAAGTTCGCGTTGTTTACATAACAAAAGCTGGACGACTGGCAGTGGCAGGAATGGTAAATGCTAAATGGGGGTGGCCTGTCAATTTGGTGCATTGGAATTCAACAACAATGCGGCAGCAGGAGGAGGAGCCGCAGCCGGAGCCGGAGCGGGCGGGCGATGGTGGAGCAACACACATAAATTGAAGTTTTATTGTTGCTGCTGGGGGCCATAAACAAAGTAATTAAATGCAGTCCGGACCAACAACCAGTAGCAATGCCATTAAAGAGTTGGGAAAATGATTTTTTGGATCTCTGCTTTATTTCACATGTGCAACAGAAGAAATCCGCACACATAAACAGACGTCGACGGTCGACTTTGGCGCTAATTGAAGCCGCAGCGATCGTTGACTCGCTGAACTGTCTACAGAGGATGCTGCCGCTGCTGCCGCTGCCGCCGCTGATGATGGGCAGCAGAAAGGAGAAGGCGTAACAAGTTCCCCTCGTGATGTATGATCTGACATCGTCTGCTTAGGGTCTCTCTCGCTTAATTGGCAACAAGTGACAAGATTTTTTGCAATTTACTTAAATGTTTGCAAGAAAAAACTGTGGGCAGGTGCGAGGGAGGGAGCGGAATGTCAAATGGCCAAAGCTAATGAAAATGGCGTCTAATTGCCTGTTGTGTGTTAAGTTAAGTGGTCTATGGATCCAACTGTGGGCGAGTGAGGCAGTGTTTAGCATATGTTTGGGAGGCGGCAACCACCACCGCAGCGCCATCACTTTGGCATGTAGCATCATTAACCAAGTGTGAGACAAAGTCTTTTTTCAACAATTCCTTAGTTTGGGTAGGAGAAATTACGAAAACACACACGCACACACGGACGAACACACAAAATATGTGGAGAAAACTATGAATTATTTGTACTTTCAGAGTCATTAGTCACTCGTGCTACTAATTTTGGGTTACCAGGTCAACATTTATGTGTTGCCATATTTTAAAAGGGATATTGAGAAGGAGATGAAATCCCTGATGTCAAAGGTAAGTAACTAGGGTGGCCAGTTGTTTTATTGCTGCAAATTGGATTTGGCTGTAAGTATAAGAAGCGTGTGCCTCATACATGCTAAACATCAATCCCTTAACATTTCTGAGATTGGTTTATTCATTTGGAGATGCATTCTTGTAGCTGTTATACACCTTTGCACAAACTTAATATACTCTGTGTTACTCTGTGTTATAGAGTATATAAAGCTTTTCCCACTTTATCCAATTTTTCGATCGATCGTTCATACGACAGCTATATGCAATATGATTATCCGATTTCGACATAACTTTGCAGAAATGTGTGAAAGTAATATAAAATAAATTAAAGCAAATATGTTACACGTTAGCATTGAAAAGAAAAAAGTTTTTTTTATTCGGAGGTATCCCAGAAATCTCTACAGATTTTCGTATGACCGCTTTCATTTCGAGCTACAACTGCATGCCTTTATATGTGAAATGTCTCCAAAATGCAAAATGCATTGTCGGTTTCGACAAATGTGCAGCGTATTTTACCATGAAGACTTCATGCAAAGTTTGCTCAAAATAACATTAAAATTGACGAAGGAAATATCATCGAAAAATCAAGAATATAAATCCTATATGTGGTCGGAGATGCTTTCTTCTGTGCGTGACAACCATCAGGGATATTTTAATTTCTCCTTTTTAAATAAAACGAGAAAGCTAAGCTAGCTTCGTCTGAGCCGAAGTTTTTATACCCTTACCCTTTTATACGACTGATCGTTCGTATGGGAGCTATATGATAAAGTCATCCGACATGGCCAAAATATTTTAAAACTGTGTGAAAGCATGTGAAACAAACAAATACAAAATTTCAGGATGCTATCATTAAAAACAAAAAAGTTTTTCTAACTAAGACTGTTTTTATACTCTGTACCGTAGGTACATAGAGTATTATAAGTTTGTGCAAAAGTATGTAACATCCAGAAGGAAGCATCTCCGACCCCATAAAGTATATATATTCTTGATCAGCATCAACAGCCGAGTCATGTCCGTCATGTCCGTCTGTCCGTCTGTCCGTCTGTCCGTCTGTCCGTCTGTCCGTCTGTCTGTCCGTATGAACGCACAGATCTCAGAGATGGTAAGAGATAGAGGTTTGACATGTATGGGACATATGCTTCTAATGTCTGCAGGCAGATCAAGTTTATTTTCAATTTTGGCCACGCCCCCTACCGCCCCCGCAATTTAGAAAAAACGTCATATCTCCCACAGTTTTAAAGATAGATGGCTTGTTCCTTCTGGACATATTTAGTTATTAGGATAACTTATCGATCCGCCAAAGGAATGAAGAAGATCGGATGAACGGTTTTCGAGTTATGATCAAAAGAAAAATTTTCTTGGTACAGAGTATGTTATAGTCGGGCTTGACCGACTTTCTTTCTTGTTTAGATCTATCTTTTGTATGGCAGCTATACCAAATAGTTGTCCGATTTTAATAAAACTTGGTAGCGTTATAAAAAAACATAGAAAACCTACGATTACAAAGATTGAAGACGTTTCCATTGAAAAGAAAAAAGGTTTTCTCACTAATTCTAGTTTTTCGACCGATTGTTCCTATCTGGCATAGGAGATATAGTCATCCGATCTCTTTACTGTTTGATAACCTCTCCCTATGTTAACCAACAGAGCATTCATATTAATTTGAATATTTTAACATTATGTTAGCAAACAGTGCATGCGGCTCAGATAAGTATGCAACATGTTTTATAACCTTTTTTCACAGAGGCATCTATCTTCGGTGCTGATGTGCCAGAACCAAAGGATATAGCCGGTAAGAAAACCAGTGTTAGTGCGAACAACTTTTATGTTTTAAATGAAAACGATTCCAATATTTTCAGTATGATATTATCATAATTCTACTACGTTTTTTAAAAAATCGGACATCTATATTATGGAATATCTGTCATACAAAAGATAGGTTTGCAAAATAATCTTTGGAAGAAAAACTATTATGGTATTATCTATAAATTTGGTATATGGAGCATGAATTTAACTAATTCTATAAAGTATTCTCAAAATCGGATGACCTTAGCATATAGCTGCCATACGAACGATCGGTCGTAAAAGAGATCTAAATAAAGAAACATTTTGCGTTATTATGCGCTTTTAAGGATATATTATATGTGAAATTTAGCCAAGGTCGGACTGGGCTACCATAGGACCGACAGGTAAAAACAAAAATGGGTCTAAGTAGCAAAAACTTATCTTTTTCAATGTTCACGTTCTTTATAAATAAAATACGCTCTTAAAAGATTTTGCGAAATTTTTGTGGAAATCAGTATATCAAAACATCTACGCAGACTAATTTGGCTTAGCGGTTTCCTTAATTTCCTGCTTGAAAATTCAAGGCAAACAAGCAATTTAGTAGCCAAAACTAATTGCTTGTACTTTTCAAAATTTGTCTGGCATTTTCTCGCATTCGATATGATAAGACTAAAGATGTGAACTGTTTATCATAAAATGTTAGTTTTTATGGCATTCACAAATATGTGTGATACTTAACACATCCAGACTATGGAATTTCAATTCTTAATCAACCGAATTCATATCGTTAACTTAAGGTTAAAACCGGAACTGGCCCTGTGATATGTAAATTTAACCTCACATAAATATATTTCAATGTATATCAAAAACGCCACAGAGTTAATATTTGGGTCAGCGTTTTCGAATTTTGTACATTTTCTTGCCTTCTTTGAAACTTAATTTACAACTTACTCATTCCAAAAAGAACATTTAGATTTAGATTAAGTGGTTCAAGTCCGGATGCTTACCTGCAAAGATAAAATCAGATAAGTCAACCATTTAAATAAAAGTTAATTGATTCATTTAATCTCTAATGGTAGACGTAATTAAATCAAATTCTCACCACAACTCAAACTCATTTAAGCCATGATTAACCCAAAAAGGAGGCAGAATACTTCAACACCATTTCGTGTTCTTTCATTTGCATCAGTTTATGTGGCAGGTTTAGTGCCTAAATCTGGGCAACACCAAATAACGTTTCTTAAAGCCAAAGCCAAAGCAGCGGCAGCAAGTAGCAGCGAGGAAAAACTGTTTAGCTTTTCAATTTGCTTATTTCATGCGGCCGCTGATTGAGTTCCCGTCCCCTAAAGTGGAGAAGGCTTCTTCTGCAGCAGCTGAGCGGAGAGAGAGCGAGCGAGTGAGCAGCGAGGTAATGGCAACAGATAAATATAACGAACGAACTTCCCGGAATGATTTAAATGCCAAAGTGTACATTTTAACACGCCTGCTCCTCCTGCATCTCTTCCAAGACTTTGCCGCAAATGAAGCAATTGCACACACAACCAGGCAGCAGGCAGCAGGCAGCACCTCCAACAACACCAACAACAACTATAAAAATGAAGTAATATGGCCAGGCGGCAGCAAGCGAAAACTACTTCACTTGGTTGGGGCTGGGGCTGGGGCTGGTTGGTTGCCTGGTTGTGAGTGTGGCGTCAGTTCTGGGCGACGCGACGCCACAACAACAAAACATAAATTCCAATGAAATAAGTTGATTTATGCTGCTGCGCGCACCGTGAGCCAAACCACCAGGAGAAGGCATCATCATCATCTGGGGTCTTGTGCCGCCACGGCAGCTCATATGCCATATTTCTCATACGTACGACGATATATACTATCTTGAGGAACGTTCTTCTTGTTGTTGACGTGCGGCATGCAAGTCAAAAATAACTAAAAACAAGAAGGAAAGGCAAAAAAAAAAAGCCAACAAAAAAAAAGAAAAGAATTATTCACTACTACTGCCAGGGCTAAAGGCGTTGGCCGGGAGGCGTGGCATTTGGCGTTGATTGAATTATATTTTGTGCACCGGATAGCATAAAACCAAATGTGCGCGCGCCTCCAGATAGGGCGGTGTATATACTATGCAGTTGTGGCCTTTCCACAATCAAAAAAAAAAAAAAGCTTCTAAAATCTTATGCGCGTAGAGATGGGAAAATTTGTAAGAAATTTGTGACACGCAAGGGAAATTTGGAAAGTTTGGAATTAACAAAATATTATGTACAAGAAGAATCCAATGAAAGACTTTACATGTTTTAGAAACCGGTACGGATCATCGTCAAGATAACGAGAGAGCTAAGCTTACTTCGTCTGTGCCAAAGTTTTTATACCCTTACAAGTGCTCGCTTAAATATTTTCAAAAATAGCCGCTTTCCCGTTTTCCGACCGATCGTTCGTATGGGAGCTATATGATATAGTCATCCGATTTGGCCAAAAGTATGTAAAATTATGTAAAAGCATGCGAAACAAACAAATACAAAATTGCAGGATGCTACCATTATGAACAAAAAAGTTTTCCTAACTAAGACTGTCTTTCAGACCTCTCTTTTGTATGACAGCTATACCATATAGTTGTCCGATTTTAATAAAACTTGGTAGAATTATAATAAAACTTAGAAAACCCAAGATTACAAAGTTTGGAGACGTTTCCATTGAAAATAAAAAAGTTTTTCTCTCTAAAACTAGTTTTCTGACCGATTGTTCCTATGGGAGCTATGAGATATAGGTCGGTTCCGACATATTTGTAGTGTGCAGCAAAAAGAATACTTTGTGAAAAATTTCAGCTCGATAGCTTTAAAACTGAGAGACTAGTTCGCATCGAAAAATGGGAAAAAGAGTTAATTTTGGAAAATATTTAAGCGAGCACTTGCAAGGGTAGAAAAACTTCGGCACAGACGAAGTTAGCTTATCTTTCTCGTTTTTATCTATTTGATCAAAATATTTCATTTATTTTGATCGGAATTTTTGAAGAGTTTTAGATTTTTATACTTTAATTTCGATCACTTTATTTGATAAAAATTATAAAATTGTTTTTTTTTTTTTGGGCGGTATAATTTTTGAAGGTTTGTCTGGTTTTGAGCTCTGTTTTTACATTTTAATACAATATCATTCTGAGATCTTAAATCTGTAACTGCGATAACACTTAAGTATAGCTAACCGAATAATATAATGTTCGAAACGGTCCACTATGTGCCCATCGCTGCTTTAGAAGTAAAACGTAAAGTTTTTTAGACTGACCAGCATTTGAATATTGTAGACACTATTGCAATAATCGAATTTCGAGTCGGTTTTCATGGATTATTTTGAAAATCGAATTGATTTAACACTCGATCTTGTTTTTAAATCTTCCTTCTAATCACGCTTACACTGTCTTAGCTCAAAAAGTCGAATTCGCTGTTAATGATGCAGAAATATTCTCTACATCGAAAAATTTTCAAATCTGAATAGATCTTGATCTGGGTATGTTATACCATTCTATATGCAAAAATCATATTTTAGTACCAAATATGATTTTTTGTCTGGTACGAAATTCGTCAATATCTTTCATCGAAATTTTAAGACTTTCTTTATAATTGAAAATACAATAGAAAGTATACCTTCTCATTTCCATCATCTCACTAGCTCATCTCTAGGCCCATCTCCCGCTCCTACTCCATTTCTGGCACCCACACTATAATTTCTAGGGCCTTTCATTTTATGAGCCTTTTGCTCAAAATACGAAAAAAAACGCCAGCTAGCAAGTGTAAATCATGAAAATTATAAGCCATTTAATTAGCTGCCTTTTTCCTTTTGGGCCATCATCAAAAACACATTCCTCCCCCTCTTCGTTCCCAAGATGTTGAAATATGTTGATAAATTCTTGCAGTGTTGAAAGCAATTTCCACGTTGGTCTGGCTTTGGCACAGATGTTGGGGAACCGAGACCAGGGGTCAAATAATGCATTTTACTCATTAGCCCGGAAAACGCTTTTGATGTTTGGCCTCCACCTCCGGCCCATCCCCAGCCACCGAACGCATTTTCATATTCAATTTGATTTCAAGTGATTTGCATGCGCCTTTGACCGAACGACTTGGACAAGGTGTTGCCCAGCTGGTTGTGTCATAAACTCTGTTACTGCGCATGTGCAGCAGCTTGAGTGACTATCGAGGAGGGTGGGGGAGGCAGTTGTTCTTTTTTATTTTTTTTTTGTTCTGTCAGACTTGTCGCCCGTCGCTTCGTTTGTTTGACTTTGAGCCGTGTGGCGTGCACCTGCGCGATAAGATAAGATGTACCCACCAGGTGGAGTGGGAGGGGCTGGGGCAGGCAAGACTTGCGGCTTGTAAGTAGCTTGCCTTTGACTATGCTTTCAATGTTGTTTTGTGGCTGGTTACTGTGGTGGCGGATGGAGGGGGGCTGCTTCTTGGAAATTATGTTCGACAAGGGAATTGTTAAGAAAAAGAAGCTAAAAATGTTTGTGGTATGGATGGAGCAAAGGATGAACGAGAGGAGAGGGAGAAAAAGGGCATACAAACAGCATGAATAGAAAGGAAACTGCCAAGGAAATTGAGAGATTGCAATGCTTTAAAGAGATAAGGGGAACAAAATGAGGAAAATCGAAAATTAACATCTTTAACCATTTTTCATTTCTCAAAATAAGTAAACTTTCACCGCTCAATCATAATAATAATTAGAGTTGAACTTGAACCCACTTCAATTAACATTTTTTCTCAGGCCCACAACTAATCGCCTGACCCACAAAAACCCCTAAAAGAAAAACCAAAAACAAAGAGGCAAACCATGTAATTACGAGTTATCTGACCAACTAAATCTCCTACAGGCAGGTTGCACTCACTCACTCTTTTCATATTACTCAGCAATAAGCAAATGAGGTAGCGACTTTTCGGGGGGGGGTTGAAGCCATTTCCAATCAAAGTCGTTGACGATGACGCCTTAATGTTTTAATTTTGCGCCATTAACAGCTGCATATTTAGCACCGCAGGGTGCGACAGGGGGGGAAGGGAGGAGCTGGGTGGCTGTACAAGTACATCATTTCCACATTTGCCCACATGCATTAAAACGGCAGCGGGAACAACTCGGAAACAATGCCATTAGATATATCGCGTCAAGCAACGCCCATTTTTTGCACATTTTTCGGCTGCCGTTGCCTTCTGATGTATTCCACGGGATGCACACCCTCAAACATTTCAGTTGCCACCCCTAAACACAAAGCAGACGACGACGACGACAACAACAACGAGAACTTTTCTTACCCCCGAAAAACCTTGGTGGGCTTTTACATCGGCCTGTTGATGTGCAGCAAAATTAAAAGCATTATAAATGCCCCTGGAAAGGGAGTAGAATATCGTATGGGTTGGATTTGGCTTTGGATGTGCTTTGCCTTGCCCATGCCTGGGCTAAGGTGTTGCGATTGCAATAACCTGCCCAAAAAGAATAAAAGCCACAAAAAGCCTCACCCATAAACTAAGCGCACAGTGGTAGACACTTGTTGAGAATTACTCAGTTTTGAAATTTTATCGGAAAATAAAATAATTTTCAAATATTTCTTAATCAACTTCCTGTATGTATAAGAACCAACAGAACCTTTACCCGGAAACGCATGTTTTACTACCGATATACGATTTCATAACTAAACAAGACTCTTGCAAGAATTCTGCGTATTTACAATAAGTTAAAAAACAAAAAAGAATGAATTGTTTCCAATTTAAATTCTTAGAGTTAGGATTGCGAAGCCCGAAATCTCAATGTAAAATATTGGACTTGAGTCAATAATAAGTGGCAACACTACGTATGAGTAATATATAAGACTTTGGAGTCTTTTCTTTTACAGTTGGCTTTCTGATTGAACTCCCCAGTGAGGGACCCTCCAAAGCAACCAATTCAACAAGTGACAGAGGTCATTTGTACAAATGGTAGTGTGTTTGTTGATGTAGATTTCGTATAATAATAATCTGGTTCTATAGAACTTTGACGTTGGGAAGAGGTAGGTAGAAACTAAATGTGTTGATTACCCTTGTGTATATGGCACATACATACATGTAGATGCACACACATGCATATTTGGTACATTACTCATATGAAATAGCATTTTGGTAGCATGCAAGAGTACTTAGGATAAGAGTATAATTCTCCGAATTTCTCGTTTCGAATTTCATTTTAAAAAGGGCGCGACTCTTTTGGGAGTTAAGATACTGCTACATTTTGGGGATCATAAAAAATATTACTGCAGAAATGGACACATGTGAGGGATAAGAAGGTACTTTTTTCTGGGAATAGGAAGTTTCTCTTCATAGAGACAAGAAAGCAGTTGCTTTCTTAGTTTAGCAAAATGTCTTTTCTGTGTTTTCTGGACTAAGAGAGAGCGTTTCTTCCTATAGATAAGAAAAATGATTATATAATCCACCCGTAAAAATTATTATTACTAATTGATTACGATTATAAATACTCAAAAAACTATCGAGATTATTTACGATTACCTAAAAATAGTCCATATAATCAAAAACAATTTTAAAGAATACTTTTAATAATTTTTGATATTTTCAAGATTTATAAGGGTTTTTTTTAGCGACCTTAATATACTGAACTGAAAGTCTGTAGTTTCACAGTTTTTATTCCATAATGTTATGATTGTTGGTGTTTGTTGATTGTTGTTGATTTCTGATTATTATGGAATATGGATATATGTTCTTGCATCATTATAACCCTGACTAAAACTTTCAACATTTTCATTTGGAAACTCTATATTTTAATGCTCTTCCAAATGTCTAATTTTTCCAGCAGCTCTATGAAGTAGAGGTAATATATTCGGAGCTTGTGTAAGTAGAACGTGGTTCGAGTTCCACTGGGGGAATTACTTTTGCACAAACCTAATATACTTAATATCCCTTGAATCCGCAAGCGACCCCTCTACGGGTCAACTCATTGTTGTGCTTGATGATATAGAAAGCAGCGCTGCGACAGCGAACTTTGTTTTGCGTATAACTTGACTTTCGTCGGTCTCTAAAAAACAACAATGATGATTACTAAATATGTCTTAAAGGTAAGAACCATCTTTTCACAAAACTGCGGAATATATGCCTAACTCTTATAATTACTGATATGGACATGGCTATATCGACTCGGCTGATCAAGAATATATATAATTTAGGGCCCAAAAATCTTCCTCCTGACTATAAAAACAATTTTTACAATCATAATTAGTCTGTGTTCCTTCGGTACAGAACATATTAAGAAGAATTGTCTCCAGTACTAAATCCATTACACTAAGAACAGGAAAGAAAGGTGGTTATGGTTCATTGAAAATGATGGGTATCTTATTTTTCCAAACTGGTACACATCGCATTTATAAAGACAACACGAAAACAATTCAATTTGGTTGTTTTTTTTTATGCTTGTTCTTGCATCATTTATGAGATTTCTACCTTCTCCTTCCACTCGGCCTTCCATTTCAATTTTAATAAACCTACTCATAAATTAATTAAAAATTTACAACTAACCCCCAAACCAGTGTGCTTAAGCCCACCACATAACGGTCATGGGTCTGGCTTACTCTTCCCGCCGTAACAACAACAAATCGTTGTGGATTTTTATGAGTTTCCTTCGCCTGTCGCTTTCCCTGCCTTGCCCTCTCTCACACACACTACGCCACGATGTTTGTCTTCTGACAGGCAGCAAACAGATTGTTTGTCCCCGCAACAAATGAGGATGGGGTGGCTTAACCCATCCTCAATACCGAAAGCCCCCGGGGGTGGATGCTGCTGCAAGCGGTTGCAGTTTTGTGCACAGGTCTCGTCAACTGGCTTTTATTTAATTTCAACGACAATTCATGGCACGCACTTCAGAAATTCTAAACTGATCTACGAAACGAAGTGCGGGTTGGGCTGGGCCACGCCCACTGATTGACTGACAATGAGACACATTTAATGATCGTCCTGGGGTCGTGAATACTTTTAATAAATATTGCAAAGCGAAGCGGAAACGAATTCATTCAGATATTTACCCATGGTCACATATGCCCGACCCATTTTATTGCACCGCGAGGAAGGGAGAGAAACAACCACCACCATAGGATCATTCAACTGTTGAAGGGAGGGGGAGGGGGGGGGGACTGGGAAAACTGTTAAGACTCGTACTCATACTACAACTTTATCAGCCACTGAAGACCGTGTTAAAGATAAGCTTGAAGCTTTTTTTTTCAGTTCCTTGGTTTGTTTGTTCTACTAAAATGTTCATAAATAATTGATTTGGTTTTACGATAAAGTGCATGAGTGAGCTATGCAGCGGGAGGGAGAGAGAACGACAAGGGGGAACCGATTACCCACGTTTCCGGTGTTTGTTTTTTGGGGCATTATTAAAGTTCTCAATGAGAGGGAACAACCACACAAATTGCTTGGGAAAATTGTAAGCGATAAGCTTTGGTCTATGATTAGATATAGGAAAATTGTCAGCAAATTAGCTAAAGGTATAAGATTAGGTTTGGAAACCTCTAATTGAAAATCAATTGGAAAACGCATTTTATAGAATTCTTTTGAGACTAAATCCCCACCAAATGGGCTCATCAATGTCAGGCTAAGCCCAAGTCATGCCCAAAAATATGTATAGAATCAGAACTTTCACTGTCCACAAAACAACAACAGCCAAATCGTCTTGCCACCCCACCCCACACATCCCTCCATCCATTTACGATTTATGTGAGCTTTCAATTTCTAATTGTATAAATAAACAACTATTAGCGGCACCAAAATGCGACATAATTGTCCAGTAATCCTAACTAATGAACCAAAATGGAAATGTGGAAAATTACAAATGCAGACCACCAGGTGTCAGTGTCTCACGGTTTCAAAGACGTTCCAAGCCTTCCACTTTGACTTGAACTCAAATCGAAATAGAAACATTTTGTGGGCCGCCGGACAATCGTATTAAAATGCAAATTCAAAACAAGCCTATAAAATTGAAAATATTTAATTAAAACGCTGCAACACAAAATTGGAACTAACCATTGGCCGGTTTCGGTTTGAGATGCTTTCCACGCTTTCTCGTGGGCAGATACACACACACACAAACAAGCGTACATACATACACAGATGATGTTGATACTTATGTTTGTTGTGGTTGTGTTGTTAACTGTTTGCAGCTCAAATATTTGGCTACAGAAAAACTACATCGGACTGCGCCTTTTATTGGTTGAGCTTTTGTGTGTAGGTTTCAAATGAGATGAGATGAGATGAGATGGGGGTTGGAGATAGGCGACGATGGCGACAATGTGACAACAAAAACAACAACAATGACTGGCGACTCTTTGAGAAATGAGAAATGGAATGAAGGAAAAGCCACAACATTTTATGCCGCAAATGAAAACTGAACTATACCCTTTAATATTTAAACAGGTTAGTAGTCTGTTTCACTTTCTGGAAGTTGAGTTCAGGTGAATTGTTGGCATTACACAAAAACATTCATTCTTACTTTCGAAACCTTGGTTATCGTTCAAATCTGATTTGAACACCGCTCGGAAATATGGTGAGAAGTACGGTTAAGTGGTTCACAGACACTATAAATCAACGTTTCGAATCTTATCATCATCAAAGCTAACTGAACTGCAAATTAAGCTTCGGTTCTGGCCTTAACTTTGGAATAGAGCCTTAAAAAAGGCCAGTCCATTTCATTAAGCAAAAGTTAAGTTCTCCTCTACGCTAGAATACCACATGCCCATCTCTCTTTGTCACTGGCTAAAGTAAGATTTAGCGAGAAACCAAAAGATGGCTACAAATAAGCTTACAGGAACCAAACCAAACAGTTTTCTCTAGCTGTTTTCGGTTCGGTTCAGTTTTTTCTAAGGTACAAAGTTTAGGTTTCTTAGCGGTTCGGTTTGGTTAGTTAGGGTGTGGTTCGGATAAGCTGAGAACATAGTTATTTTAATGTCTGATTTCCAGCAGATGGCTACAAATTAGCTTAAAGGGACCAAACCAAACAGTTTTCTTAAATTGTTTTCGGTTTTACGTTTTGGTTCGGTTTAGTTAGTTAAAATGTGGTACGGCTAAGCTAAAATCATACTTATTTTAATCTCTGATTTCTAAATTTTCAAGAGAATAAAGCAATAACTTTAAAGATTCTTAAATTAAATTCGGTACTCTAGTGGTTAACCTAAATGAGGTATCAGCAGTTCAGCAGTATTGGTACAAAATAAACTAGAACTAGCTTAATTCTAAGCAGTGTACGAGTATGGGGAAGCGCCGTTTTTACCGATTTCCCTTTTGTGTAGGGACGATTATATTGATTTCGCATCCACAAATGGCCAAATGTTTCCAAAACTAACCCTTAGCATTTCAGAAATGCTGGTAGGCTCCTTTTAATCATACTTGCACATCCTTTTGAGCATGCAGGCATGGATTTTCTTCATACATTATACTTAATTGTTGATCCTAGCTAATCCTAACTTTATCTACTTTATTGGCACAAACTGCATTATTTTTAATGGTCGTATTCTTCTGATTTTGAAATATGAACATGTTTTTTTAAATGCATATATGTCTTGAAAATTTTAAATAAATTATTTAAGCTCTAAAATTAGAAACTTAAACGTCCTTTTTCCCAAATGACGGAGGCATGGTTTGGATTCAGAAGGTTTAATTTTTAAAGAATGACAGTTTAAGAAACTCAACAGACCCAAAACGAAAGGGTATTGACTTGAAATAAGGCATATTGAAATGGTCAACAAAACGTATTGGTTCTCTAATAACATTCTCAGGGTCTTTGGTTAAGCAAAGCGGTAAAATGTTACATTTTCCATTAAATTATTTCCAAATCAAGAACTCTCTTACAAATTTCTTGAAATCCATTGCTGAGAGTATATAGCAAACCCTTTGCAACAAGACAACAATTCCAAATGTCAATGATTGTACAGACACATCACATATGTGTATCTGCCGCTATGCTTGACCAAACACCCCAACAAAGCTGGCTTACCCCAAACCTACTTAAGGGTATCGTTTTATTGCAGCATCACGTCTACCGGATGCCTGCAATATATCAAAGTGGCCATTCGGGACTTTTTGTCAGTGTTTTGTTTGTCTGCCTTACTTTTAATAATTCCAAGCCAGCCCAAAAAAAAAAAGGAGAAGAAGAAAGAAACGACACAACGGCCGCTGCTGGTCACCTACACAACACAACAAATGACAACTATAACAATAGGGCCGGACCCGGCCTCCAGGCAATTCAATTGCAATGTCTCGTCTTGGACTGGGCCGCCCGTCATTTGTGTGCACCGAGGCATAGAAATTCCAAGTTCCATAGCTGAGCCGTTAATTATGGGAAGATTTTTGTACAAATGAGTTGGAAGAACTTTTGTCAGGTCTAATGATGGGCAGCGAACATCAGCGGCTTCTCAATGGTTGGTTAGCTACCAAATTTATGAAGCAGGGGTGGATGGAGCAACTCAAGCCGGAAGAATGCAAATGAGCAAGAAAATTGGTTTATTACATTTTATTTTTCAGTGGGAATCAGGGGGGAGATCGGAGAGCGGAAAGCGTGACGCTGTCGCCCAAATCAACGACAATCAAATAAAGTTTAAATACATATTTTTATTTCATTACACACTTGAAAGTCTAAGCCCCAAGACGAACGGCGGACGACGACGACGATGTCTTGAGAGATTTTCAACAGGCGAATTGATGAGAATGAGGATGATGATGACGATGATGTGGCTCTGGCATTGGAGAGTCCGTGCCAAGTGCTAACGATTTGGCAATGGCAAACCAAGAGACACAATGTCCGTCCCAAAATGCGAGGAAAAAAATCCTTATCCAACGAAGCAGCCAAGCAACGCTAAATGTTTTTACAGCTTGGCCGTTTTTTTTTTTTTTTTTTGAGATGGGGACGTGAGAAACATTTGAGAAAGCCTTCAAATGTGAGGGTGGAGCAAGGGGAGTGAACTACTACCACTTTAAGAATATCTGCCTGGACACTAGAAGATTCTATAATGATCCTCTTTGTTAATAGGGCTGGCCCCACTATGGATAAACTATTCCTGCATGCCCTGCATCTGGGGTGGACTAATTCGTACTCATGTTTGGCTAAATAAGGCCTTGGTGAAGCTGCGCCACTGAATACCTGTCAGCCACATCATTTTATTCTATCCATGGGGAACCTTCTCCTTCTATGACCGTGAAAAATTGGTTCAATGCGCTCCAAAGTTGTCCTGCAACCAGCAGAAAAGACCATTACGACTCGTCGATTATTAAAACAGAATTCATTGTTACAGGCCAAGGACAGAGGAACAGTCACAGCAATGACCAAAATTCTGGATGAAACGGCTTCAAAGATGGCAGAATCATTTCCAACTAAGCCTCGTTTTATTGGGTTAAAAAAAAGGCAAATTTAGTGAGGAGTATTCTAACTTTAAGGTCAACCACTCTGAAAATTCGGGGAAGAATCATTTCCAACAAAGCCACGATTTATTGGGTTAAAAAAGGAGAAATCTTAATGGGGTTTTTGAAAAAAGTCAAGAAAATTAGTGAGGAGTAATCTAACTTTAAGGTTAACCACTCTAAAAATTCGGGAAATTATTCTTCTCGAGGGATATATAATATATTTACGTGCTTAAATTAATTGGCGGACGACCACTGTTCTTCTTTAAATGAATTTCAAAGATTTTACTTTACTATATCCACGATCAAAAAAGCTTTTTCCAAATATATAATGGGCATTGCCACAGAAAGGACCACCGAGATCAAAAAATGTGAAGTACTCATAAACAATGATACTCTAAAACTTAATTTTTCTCAATTGGTTACTTATTTTGAACTTTTTTTGTGAAAAGAGGTTCTAGAAATTGGATTGACTTTTACTCTATAAAAACGTTAAAAAATATACAACGAGATAATCATTACAGACTATCTGGTTCCAATTAACTGTTCCTTTTTGCTTGGCATTATAACAAAATTCTCAAAACTATCATGATGGAAATATATTATATATCACATGCGCAATTTATCGCACGTATCGAATCATATTTTACCTTGAAGGAAAAACAATAAAAAAAAATTGTTTTAAACAAACTAGCTCTAATATTTAGTTAAGTTGTTAAATAACGTTTCAAAATTAGTCGCTCTAAAAAATTTTGGCAGGTTCGCGAATTGCTTTTAGATTGGTTAAAGTACTACTTATTTTGTGAAAAGTAGTATATTAACTCATGTAAAATGTACATGTTATTCAAATTGTTTAGTATACCTAAACATTTTATCGCATGGAGTTTCTTTAAGTGTATGATGGTGATGGTAAAACCTTGGCGGGGTTTTTTGGTTTCCATTTTTGTTTCATTAAACTTAAAAGTTATCAGCTTCCGATTAGAATTTATAACTCCATATCTTGTAAGCTCTTTGGAATTTCGCTTTAATTTTTTCGACAAAGAGGTTTAAATAGTTGATTTAGTTTATTAACTTTAAGCCTGTTTTTCTCGAAATTACATTTGACATGATATCGCAAGATCCAATGGACCTTTTAGCTTAACATTTTGTGTGAGACTTCTTTGCATATCCCTCAATTACCCCAACTAGGATTTCATTTCTATTTTTTGTGTTGTTTTATTGAGTAAATGATAAATATATATTAAAAAGAGAAGTTTTTATACCGTTGTAAATGCTCGCTTAAATAGTTTCAAAAAATACTCTTTTTCCCATTTTTCAAATGATCGTTCGTATGGGAGCTATTTGATATAGTCATCCGATTTGGCCAAAAATTTGTAAAATTATGTCATATTTTACATAAGCATGTGAAACAAACAAATACAAAATTGCAGGATGCTACCATTAAAAACAAAAAAGTTTTTCTAACTAAGACTGTTTTTCAGACCTATCTTTTGTATGGCAGCTATACCATATAGTTGTTCGATTTTAATAAAACTTGATAGAATTATAAAAAAAAAACCTACGATTACAAAGTTTGGAGACGTTATCATTGAAAAGAACAAAGTTTTTCATACTAAAACTAGTGTTCCGACCGATTGTTCCTATGGGAGCTATGAGATATAGTCATCCCATCTGGTCGGTTCCGACATATTAGTAGTGTGCATCAAAAAGAAGACTCTGTGCAAAATTTCAGCTCGATAGCTTTAAAACTGAGAGAATAGTTCGCATGGAAACAGACAGACGGACAAAGCTCAATTACCTCAGCTCGTCCCCCTGATCAAGAATATATATAGTTTATGGGGTCGGAAATTAACCTTTCTATGCGTTGCAAACTTCTGGGCAAAATTATAACACCCTTTACAAGGGTATAAATATACCCTTGTGTTCCATACGCCGCTTCCGACCCAAAAAACGACCCGATTGCTATACGATACGAGTATTTGTTAGCATTTTTCAAAAGACAAAAGTTTAAATAACTACTTATATTGTAGTTATGGACAAGCATGGACCAAACCCTTGGGCCAAAAACCTCGAACCTGAAATTTTCGAACCTTAGCTACTGGTAAATTTCGGTTCGAATCAGCGAAGCGGAGATTTTTGGTTTGCAGTCCTACTTTTAACAGCAAATTTTTGTTAAATAGTAGCTTTTGCTTCTTCTAATCTCAATTTTTGTTTGAAACATAAATGCCTCTGCAGTCAAATGAACACTCGAAGTCGAATCCTGAAGGCAATATTTCTGTTTTTTTGGTTAATTTAACCAGCGAATCGTATCTTTAATCCTTTTCAGGACAAACCACTCTTACTTAGCTCTACAATCTATGTCATCAATTCATTTTGGTTGCTTACAAATAAGAATTTACTACTACCCATCCTAGACCAGATTTAATAAATAATAAATTTCAATTCAGTGTGCGGGGGACGTGTGCAGCTTTGGCCAAGGATGATTAAGTCACGTGCCCATCTCTAGGCAATGACTGCGAATTGTAACTGGTTACAGGTTTTATTTTTTGTTGTTGTCGGTTTGGCTTTGCTTTAACTTTGGCTGACCAAAGCGGCCAACGTCGAACATTGAATGCTGGGCGAATGTCGACAGAGGCTAGCCTCTGACACCGACACTCCGACTTGCAGTCGGTGGCTGTGGCTGTGGCTGAGGCTGAGGCTGAGGCTGAGGCCGAGGCTGCTCTCTACATTGTAACAACGTGCCTCGTACGCTGTTAGTATAAATTCTCGCCTTTCATTTTGGCGAGTAGTCACGATTTATGCGAAATCATTATAGGCAAGTTTTTAGTATTTACGACGCGACGTTTTATCTGCAGAGGAAGAAGACACTACCACAATATATATATATATATATATATATATATGTATAGTATACACTATAATTGCAGTCGAGTCAATTAAATACATAGATTGCGGCATGTCGATAAGACATTAACCTCCTCTCTCTCTCTCTCTCTCTGTGGGCTTTCGGGATGTTGTTGCTTTTTCCTTTCCTTACAAAATGGCAGGTCATTTCACTTAGCCAGAAAGAAGAAAGGCGAGGGTGAGGGCAAGAGCAGCGGACATGACTGTGTTGCCTCTTCCCCTGGTTTTAAGTAGCGCAACAATTTATGAAGACATGAAATGACTTTGATGTTTTTTAACTGCATTTGGCGATGGGAAGTCGCGGTTGGGGCCTCCTCCGTGATGACTTGCATAAGAGTCTTTTACGCTTGGTCTTTTCTTTTTTTTTTTTAGCAATTTGTAATTGACAAAACGGTTTGAAAGGGAATTTAATTAAAGATGAAGACATTAAGAACTTTGATGCAGCTATTTACACTTGCCACTACATTTTTAACGCAGGTCTAACCCTAATTCCCCCAAATTACAAAACAAAACACTTTGCACCCATTTAATCAAGGAGAAGACAACATCACACCCAACCCCCAACCCCCACCACCACCACCACCACCATCCTCATCAGTGTGTAATCAACACTTTTATGTGATCCAAATCCAATTCACAACTAATTACAAGGCATCAATGTGGTGGCCATTGGGTTTGGATTATGTGCGACCCGCTTCGCAATTAACGGCGCGTTGAAACAGCAAACGATGCGATTGAAAATGCCTTTGTTTGTTTATTTATCCGAGCTCTTGGCTCGTTCTTTAGTTTATTTTGTTTCTTAACTGAGCTCTGAGCTCCTTCTGCTGCCACTTGCAGTTTTGTTTAAACAAAATTCAATCTAATCGATTGCACTACATTTTTTTTCTTTTTTTTTTGTTGTATTTTGTTGCAAGGGGAAAATGAAGACGTAAATCAACCAAACAGCAAGCACAAGAAGGAACCAAACCGATAACAAAAGTGGCTTAGAAAATTAAAGCAAACTACAGGAATGTGCCGCGGGCAATGCCATCAAAAAACGAAGGGAAAAAAAAACATTAAAAAAAATAGTAAGTGGTGAATGTCCATTTAACTGAGAGACTGATTTCAAAGAAGGGCCCTTAATTTTAGAGCAAATTGAAATGTACTTCCAAATGGTCGCAATCACAACTTAAATAAAGATAAGGCAAGATTTTGGTGTTAATGACATTTCCTATTTAAAATAGATGAGATTGATCTAGCAGGCATATAAGCTATATTGTCGTAACTAAAAGTAGGGCAAGTGAGAATTTTATTGACGATAAAATCTTCATCTTCAATCACCAATCATATTCAAGGAACATTACTTTCTAAATCTAACGCCCTCAGTACTAAGATTTAGAGTCCAAATCTGGCTTAAGTCGCAAAATGTTTGCTCAAGTAAAACACATCATTAGTAAACAGAGCTACTGTGAGCCTTCATCTGTTAATAAGCCACTGCCAAATGTTGAGCAAAGGTGCGGCACTTAGTTTGTGTAAGACAACCATTGAAAGCAACCATCTATTGAAATTTTGAATATATTGAAACGCGGTTCATTACCGATATATAATACGAAGAGTTTGCACCATCATGCTGATTGATTAATTGGCGGTTTACTAAGTTTCGCTAATGTCTTATCAGCTCTCCTAACGCCATACGTTTAGATCATTTTATAAAATCATCAATTAAAACCTGCAGAGTTCATAAATCTTAAGACCCACTACTTAAGAAAACGAAAGCGATTGATAAAGTAATCTCTGCCCGACTTCGATATACCCGCTACTCAGGGTAATTAGTGTTGAATAGTGTTTTCTTATGTTAGCAGAGCATTAACATTAATGTTAGCAAACTTTATAGTAGTACCCTGCAAAACATTTGGTCGTGTTACTAATCTCCCTCGTCAGTGCGAGAGTTTAGCGATAGCTTGAAGTGAGAGTTTGGGGATAGTTGGCCGATTTTTACAAACAAAACACAAGAGGTATCGCATTTGTATCATAAAAGGCCTAGATTAGAGATATGTGATATCGCATTTTGGTTCGTCCATTAGGTAAATTGGCGATAAATCCCTCCAAAATCGCCTTGAGGGCAAGAATGCGATACTTTATTATTGGTCTCGCTTTTTCATCATCCCATCTGAGAATTGGCGATACTTCGCTCCCAAAGAAGACCCGAATGCGATTCTTCTTTAAGTGAGTAGAACGACTTTTTACAATATTAACAAAGGAAAATACTTTGGCAACGCTTCGGGGAAAAAACCGCATTCCTGCCTTTAAGAACAATTACATTCTTATCTCCAGGAAGAATTGCTTTCCTATCGCTCAGAAAAGACTCTTTCCTATCTCCCTGAGGTAACGTTTTTTTATCTCCCAGAAGTGTAGCCAAGAAGTTGTCGCATAGTGTCATATTTCTTCCCTTAGGGAGATGAGAATGCAGTAATAATGCGATATCGCTAGAGTAAAGCGATACCTACTGGCGAATCGCATTCTTATCTTCCGTGATTCAAAATGTTTGTATTTGTTCATTTAAGGACTTGACTTTGTATGGCCGTCAGCCTAATCCAAAATTTTCTTTTTAAATTATATAAACATAAAATTATTATTAAAAATTAAAATGATTAATATAAAGAACTGGGCAAACATTTTATGCTGCTCCGAAGAGTATGCAACGTTCTTAAACCTTTCTAACCCGGTCATTTGGATAACCCAATCCTTATGAAAATATTTAAGGCCATAGGCATTGCGCATCGAGCAATGCCTATGCCAACTGTTTCCTTTACGATAGAAAACTATACATTTAGAAGAGAGTTAACAGAAGAGAGTAGAGACTCCTGCAAACAAGTTTAGAAGTTCGATTTCAGCAAGAGCAAAATTAGCTTATTTAAAAATCCGAATTTATGTTTAAAACACTTTTTGTTTCAACATTATTGAGCCTTCAATGCAACTTTGGTGATATACAATGAGCCGTAAGCCAGCAAAAAAAAAACCTCTACGCTGATTGAAACACGATAACTTTAAAATTGTTTTAAGTTGACAAATAAAACATACAAATTTTGAAATAAGAATTAATATAATTCAGTTAGGTTGACATGTATGCTTCTTACGTCTGCAGGCAGATCAAGTTTATTTTCAATTTTCCTTCGTGTTTATTAAACAAATATTAATTTGTATATCGAATGAGATATTGTTAAGCGGTTTCTGTTTAATACAAAGCAATAATTAACAGTTAATTGCAATCACATGCTTTTTTTAAGGTTTCTTATGCATCGCTTTTAAACTAAATTTCAGACATCAAAAGTCAATCCGACCCATAGGCACTTTTATGAACTATAAAAATATGAAAAAATGGTGATTGCGCAACTAAGCAATTTCAAAAAATCTACAAAATTGGTTTCTGAATAAATGTTAGATCCCCTGGTAAAATACGATATAAATATGTTTTTGACTACTTATAATTTTTAGGTCCCTATGTAACTATCGCTGGAAATGCACGTTTCTTTTTGGTTGTTTTTTAGTATGATAATTAAAAACGAAGATCAATTAAACATAATTTGATGTCAATAAAAAAGTACAATCAAATATCCACTTTTAATGAGTAAAAAAACGCATTCAATTGATCTTTAAAAGATATACTTTTAAGGGCCGATTTCTTATTTAGGTGGATTTATGTAAATACATAAAATCTACCTGGATTTTAAAAACAGGAACATGAGACAACGGCACATCAACATGCTGACCTATTTAAAACCGACAAAATTAAGAAAATGGAAGGTTTTTTATGAAAAGGTAGAATCTAAAAATCCTTTAAGGTTTTTTTCCAAAAGTTTCGATAGAAAAGAAATTACATTTTCCCTGAGAATACTTCCGATTCCCAAGCTTTTGCATATATGCAAACGAAAAACTAATGTTTTAATGTTTCAAATCTTATCGATATTTAATACTTCGACTGAATATATCCGTGAAATTGTTTGACATTTTATAGTTTTAAACATTTATTAAAATATTCAAATACCAATAACTACAGCAAATCTTTTGAAAACGGCAAGTTCTGTTAATTTAAGGAACTCGGATCATCAAATAACTCGATATGCTACCATTCCCCTTGTTTTCGAACTAACAACCTGCTGGCTGCGTGTTGTGTTCATTACTTTTGGCGTGTATATGTTTCCTTCTAGCCTAGAGCTAAGAAATAGTTAACTTAGCAAGCTAGATATTGACCAAAATTCTTAGAGTAAGTCTCAAATGATTTGTGAGTCCTTAATTGTGTTCCTCTCGGTTAGCCTACCATTTTCCTCCCCAACTCTTCCCAATTCAAACATTCTGTTTATTTACACTCCTCCGTACACTTGTCTGTTGTCTTGCCTGGGTCTTGGGTCTTTTTTTAAGTAAGCGATTAGTAGTACTTGAGCAGGGTAAGGAGCAGGGGGGAGAGCAAGGGCAATGAAAATTTGTCACTTGACAAAACAAAACGATTTCCATTTGCTGTCGACGACGGCGACGACGACAAATAAGACATAAGACATGAGGCATACATAAGTGGGCAGTGGGACTACACTTTTCCGGCTCCAGTGTATTGGAAATAACAGCCCAAAATCAACAAAAACAATCGTCTACTCTACTCCGGCCGGGACACCGAGAGAGAGACGGAGACACACTCAATGATTGTTATTAGTACATTTCCGATTGGAGTATATCTAATTTGCCATTGATGTGTGCATTAAGTTCTGTCACTGGGAGAGAGGCATAGAAAGAAGGAACATCGTCGTAAAACATTAGTGTCCCCTGAGATTAGAGGAAAAGGCTGACTGGCTGACTGGCTCATGGCCCTTTTATTTGACATAGGCAATATTTATTGCGAATTCATTTTAATGAGTAGGGAGACGAGAGGCAGGCAAAACTACGCCATCAAAATAAATAAAAACAACACACATACGCACACACATGCACACACAGTTACAGTTACGGGCACAAAAATTTCAATAGCACAGCATTCGGCGCTTGAGCGAGAGAGTGTATACTTGTCGTTTGGTAAGTCAGAGAGAGATGGAGAGAGGGAGGGTGTAAAAGTTACGCGTCCCACCCAGAGAAAAACGTAATGAAATCCTTTGTGTATTTCGCCTGTGTGTGTGTGTCTTTCGATATATATGCAAGTGCGTTTGTGTGTGGGTTTTGTTTGTCAACTTTAGCCAGCCAGCCAGCGGCAGCGAGGGGGAAGAAGGACACATAAAAATGCTAATACAAAGCAGCCCAAACCACTACAAATTGCGACACTGCGCGCCAACACCTACAATTTAGTCACTAGTCACCAAAAATAAATTAACTTACCGCTTTCAATGGAGCTAATCCCACCTAACTGACAAATTCTCACACACACTTTTTGGTTGTTTTGTACACTTTGCAAATCACTTTTAATATTTATTTGTATTGCTCTTGTTGAATCGCCAACAAATTCAGGAATTTCAAGTGGAAATCTTGTTTGAGCACTTTTTTTCTACCACCGACTACGTCGGCGGCGGCAGCGAAGGCGGTGAGAAAAACTTTATTTTGTTGTTGTTGCCAACTTAGCGTAGTTCGAGTGCTTAGTTAAATTGCTTGCTTCAAAATGCGCGCCTTCCTTTCTCTTAATTATATGCACTTACACACAAACTCGACGAGCACTCAAGTTTTTCATTTAACAACAAAGTTTTTCAGCTTGAAAATGCTTTTCACGCGACGCGACGCGATTGAAATTGAACCAGAGTTAATGCGGCGTAGACTGACTGCAATTCGAACATGCCACTCGTTCGTTTGCTCATTGAGCACTGAAGACAACAAGAAGGAACTCGGATAGAAAATTCGTTTTGATGTGACCGCACGTGGCTGACGTGAAAATACCAAACTCACGTTACGTGCCTTTTATTTCAAAGTCGATATGGAGACTGCTTTGGTGATGGGAGCGTGAGGCGGTATTGCATTAGTTTGAATTTGTTAAAGTTGTAGTTTAAAAAATGTATTTTTGTACTGAAAACTATTAAGATAACGATACTAATGAAAAGTAGCTACTGGATGTCTTTTTTGGCTTAAGTAACACTAATAGGATTTGATGTTGGACGTATTAAGTATGATTTAAAATTAACACAGGTTCCTAAGACTAAAAGTATATTCCGAATTTTATCAATTCAATACAGAAATTTGCATGGAGGCTCTCAATTCTTGATTTCGGTGCAGAAATATTGAATTTTTGTAGTAAATCACAAGTCTTTAGCTAGACAACTTTTAAGATTTTGATTGATAGCATTTAATTACTTTTATAGACCCTTAATTACTATTTCGTGTATCTGAATTGATGTTTTTGAGTTTATTTCATAAGTTTCTAAGCAATATCAACGATCATGGTGTATATATATAATTATTTTAAACCCCCGGACTTAAAAGAATAGGTTGAAAGAGCTCGAAAAATTAAAATCCGCGATATCAAGTATAGAAATTCTTGACCTATATAACAAACAGAGTAGATTTAGCTAAATGTCTGTCTATATTTGACAGCCAAACGATCTATCAACCTTGCGCTGGATCAGACGATGGAGACGAAATTGAAAATATACAACCAAAATGGGAGGCAGTTTTCGATGACCTTTCGATTTTTGCCAAAACAATATGTATGGTTCTTGGGGTGATAAATTGCCACAGTTATTAATTAGCCATACCATAACCATGAAGAATGTAAGATAAATTAGTATGAGCGATCATAATTAGAATATATAAAGTATCAAAAATGAGCTCTCAAAATTTAAAAGGGAAACTAGCCTTAAAAATACGCAGTCGTGTGCATTTCCCCTGATATATTCCAACTGCCTCGTGCCTTCATTCCCACAACTACTGCCATCTCTAGCCAAACTTCTCACATCTGCGTTCACTTGCTCATCGACAAAGAGTTGCCATACTGCGTAACCAGCTGCGCGCCTTGTACGTGCCAATTTGAAATCTCAACGGCTTAACTTAATTTTTCCCGTTTTTGTTGTTTTTTTTTTTTTTGCAATATGCAAGTCACAAAAGCCAAAACGCATTAAATTCTAGGCGAGCTATTCCACAATTTCACTTGAACTTTAAATGCGTATAAAAAGATTTACAGATTTCCTGTCGTCTGGAGCAGCTCTTGTTGTTTGTTGCACTTCCGTTGTATTGGGATTTTTTTAATTTTTTTGACTGGTCACGTTTATTAATCGGCTTAAGTTTCAATAAGGTTGGTTGCCCCGTGCGCAAAGACGCGTCTGTTAAGTGCTGGGCACGTAGGCCTATTCATTGTTTGGTTAATTTTAAGGGCAACTGCGTCGACAGTCGCGATCCCTAAATACTCGCATAAGCATGAAATATGTGACAGGCGAGGGTAGGTTAGGAGGTGAGCGAGAGAGAGAAAGGCAGAAAGGAGATCCGACCGGTTGTGACAAGGCTGCAGTTTTTCAAATACTAATTAATTGTTTTTATTATTATTATTAATTAATTCGTATAACTACAAAATGGTAATTCGTATTCATATAACTAAGCGCTAATCAAGTCTACGTAAAAAGCAAGCAGATATGTTGAATCGCATAAGAGTTTTGGGTTTTTTGTTTTTACGATTATTAGTCATTATTAAATCACAGATGTATTATTTTGCGCACACTGCTCCACATCCACGCCAGGCGTCCGATCCGGCGGCTCGGCATTGAGCACCAGATTCTCAATGGAACGGAACGAGGCATCTTCCAGATGCGTGGACATGGCTATAACAGGCGGACGCGGCAACGTGGCGGCCACTAAGTGTCTCGGCGGCTGACGGTGCCTCACAGAGGAACGCAATATTGTCACCACATCCTCGGCTGTATAAGGTCCTCGCTCTAAGGTTCCCATTGAGGATGCTGGAGCCGTTGCGGGTCTTTGCAACTTTCTGCCCAGGGAAAGAGAACGCTGCGCATAACCAACAGCCGGACGTTGATCAATCTCTATGGATTCGGGACTGCTGCAACTGGGGGCAGGAGAGGGTTGTGTATGCGAGCTGGACTCTGCCGTTGCCGCAGCACCAGCCGGATTGGTTAGTATGGTGAGATAATCGGGTGGCGCGGCTGGCGATGGTGATTCGGCATCGAGGGAGAGTATGGGTCGCGTGCGTCTGGACGAGTCGCCGAGTACTCTGAAAGATCAGTTTTGGAAAAAGAAACAGAATGAGTTAAGGTAGGACATGAAAGCAGGACATTATTGAACCGGATTTATGAAAAGGTCGGAGAACCAAAAGAACAACTTAATCACTTAAACTTAAATGAAGGACTGACCTGACCCACCCAAGCCTATATAGAACAACAATCTCCAATTGCTCACCTTCTAACACTACGTCGAATGCTCTGACGCAGCAGCTTGGCCAAACGTGCTCCTGTGGCTGTGGTATACGAAGGCGGTGGCGTATACTTGGGCGGAGCATCATTCTGTGCCTCTTGGTGTCCATTATCCTGCTGTTGGCCAGCTGCATTGCGACGACTTTGGGCAGAGCTTTGGCGATTTGAGGGACGATGTGTTTCATCACCATCCTCCGGCGGACGATACAACAGTTGTATGCGCTGAAAAATGTAATCCCTTGATTACTTTCCAAAACAAAAAGGTAACTTTCCCAACTCACCTCTAAGATATCCGCTGGTCCATTCGTCAGATAGCGATAGATCTGTATAATGGCCGTTATGGGTATTACCAAAACAATGCCAATTTGTATCAGACTACCCATTTTTCTAGACCAATAGCTAAAGTAGGCTTTGCCACGCCAATAATAAAACTGATTGGACAACGAAGCCTTGTAATCAATCACGGACAGCGTGATCAAGCCAATGGGCAACAGCACATTCCAGGATAGCGCCAGAAAAGCTGACATAGAGCCACACATCCTCAGATCATTGACCAAATCATCACCATTATAGGGTCGACCGCGTATGAGAAATACACCAAATATTTGAGCAGTCCAAATTATGGGTATAAACCAGGAACCGCCCAGCAGAAAGTCCACATAATACAATATGGAAATGCCCATCTCGGTGGCAAAGGGTATACTTAGGAGTAGACCCGTGACACAGCTCAACAGCACGGAACTGGTGGAGTTACCCAAAGCACTGGAAATTGGTTTCCACATAACACACAACTGAGCCAAACCAAAACCGGCAAACATGCTAAAGCAGACAGCAGCCCAAATCCAAGAGATGTTCTCACTGGCCAAAGACAGCACCGCGGGAAATAGTTCGGAAATGAAACGCAAGGCCTGGAAACCGCTTTCTATATGCAGCAAGGTGCGATTCCGACGATACGTTTCACCCATAAAAGATGAATAATGTGGGACTAAAGCGCGTGGATAGGACAACAGCTGAGGATTGGTGGTATTCGACTGCAGCGAGTACACCGAGGTAGAGCAATCCAGATTTTCTGCAAATGGGAAAATAAAATGAGTTTATAAGAACAACAATTGGAGTAAGGGAAACGAAATACAAAATGTCCAAAGAGCTTACCAAACGATCCCGGTATATAGACATAGCCATGCTGGCGCAGAATCTGTTCACAGCACAGAGCCATTAAAGCCATCAGGCTCAAGGCCAACAGTGTAAGCAATACCAAAAGTATGGCATCCCGTCTTAAACTGGCTTTACTCGCATTGGCATGTGTACGACTGGTAATTGCTACCACCGAGGCACCCAACAGACCCCAAGTCAAAAATGTTTCCTGTGTGGCTGCAGTCCAGCTGTTCGAGTTGACCAGAAAATCATCAAAATCGCTGGCTCCAAATATGTTCTATAAAAAACGAAAACAAGTAAATCATAATCACGTTGATAAATAGTTAGTCCATCCCACATACCTGCAGCTTAACCAAATCCACCAAACAGAGAAACTTCACCGTGACCACCATCAGAGTCAGCAGGGGCACCGTGTTTATAAGATAGGCCAGCTTGCCCAATGATTTCAGACCCTTGCTTAGTATCAGGAACACTGCCGCCCAGATCAGTGCCAAATAAAAGGCCAGCTGCTGAAGAGAAGATCAACTGTTAGTTATGTTGGGAGCAACCCCAGGTTGGCGTACTTACCCGATCATTGACATGAAATCGCACACCCCTCACTTCTGGATGATTGGACAGATGCAGTCGCTGCAATACCTTTATATTAAAATATGCAGCCACAGTCTGGGTAAGATTCCCCGTTGAATTGGCTGCCTCATAGCGCTGGGGAAAACTCAACTCCTGCCAAGGATAATCGCTACGATTCGGTGTGGGAAACACATCTCTCAAATAAATCAAAACCCAGCCAATTGCCACCGTGGAGTAAATGGCTAGGAAACACTGCACCATGACCAGGGCAATGCCCACACCACAGCAAATGGGACTTATCTTCCACATGGAGACGGGGCCGGCTCGTATTTTGGCTCCCAGGCACATTTGCAGCCAGAACAAGGGAATGCCAAAGAGCAGCGAAAGCAGCAGAAACTGCAGCAGAAAGTTGCCTCCATAGTTCAGGGTGAGGGTGGCGAATCGACACAAATTGAACAGACCCAAGGTGCAGGCTATCAGGGCTAAGGTGCGACTGCCCGAATGTGGCCATTGGCTGTTGAAGCCACATTTCTCCCGCTGTTGCTGCTGTTGCTGTGACAAGTGCAGATGCAGTGGCTCCAACGGTGTGGTGCTGTTACTACTGCATATAGTGGTGGTCTGAGCTTGCAGTTCCACCTGATCCTGGTCAGTGCTGCTGCTGCTACTGCTGTCCGAGACCAAGGAAACGGGACTGGGCATGCGAGACGAATGTACTGAACTTAGCTCCGAGCAGGTGGACATGATGTGGGACTCTGCTGGTGCACGTTGTATACGCGTCGGTGCACTCTGTGGTCGGCTGGGAGTGGGAGGTCCTTCTAGGCGTCGTCCATACTGACGGGGTCTTTCCTCGCTCGAAGCTCTGGCCGCTGTTCTCTGCTCATTCTGCAGGAGATTATCGAAAATGTGCTCTTCGGTTAGCATCTGTGAGCCATACGAATGTGTTGGTTCCTGATGGGGCGGGAGCTCGGTATTGAACTGTTCTGGTGTGGAGAAACAGCGTCTGGGCGGCGGTGGCAAATTCACCAGCAATGTGGGCAGGTCGTCACTATCCTCCGAGGTGTGTGTTTCGGTTTCCTCCATAGCTGAGGGTTCAAGGGCTCGGCGCAACGACTGGCGATGCCAAACGTCTCGATTACTTCCCTGGCCCGCTTCTGCAAAGAGGGTATGTTCAGTTTCTGGTAAGGATTTCTTCTGCTGTTAAAGAAACTCACCTGGTGTACTTCTGCTGGGTGTCAAACCGCAGCTGAAAGTTTTTCTTATCGGTTGACCACGCTGAAAGCTCATCTCCTCCTCCTCCTCCCCACGATGTTCTCCCGTATTTTTATTTAATTTTCCCTTTCTGCTCAAAGGCAAAGTGCGGGTTCTGGCCTCTCGTTTAAAACCTGGACCTTCACCTAAAACCAATGGCTCTTCTCGATTAAGAGATTTATCCATTTCCTCCAAATAGTTGTCCAAGTCCATTAGATAATCCTCCACACAGGAGTTTGCAGAAGACGAACACGAGCTAAGGGTGCCATTGAGTTGGGTATCCAGTATGGCGTCCAACTCATGAAGCACACTCAAAGCAGCCTCATCTGCATCCTCCAGTTGTTTACCGGCACAGATGGCCTTTCGATCTTCATCCTGGATTTGCTCCATTTTGAACCTAATGGGCTGTAGCTGGTGATGCTGTTCCTGTGACTGATGGAAACCCTGTGGCGTTTGTTGTATCTCAATTAGATCCTCATCGCTTAGCTCGTCATCATAATAGTCGCAGGCCTGTTTAATCGATTCGCTGGACAAACTGTGCGAAAGGCCATATCGCTCGGTTGTATCCTTTGTCCTGGCTGCTATCTTATTGGATGGCAAGCTGGCGTAGGCATTTGAATTGCGCTGAAAGTCCCGGCCACCAGCAGCAGCAGTAGCAATAGCAGCTCCTGCTCCTGTTTGATCTATATTATTCATCCTATTTTGGTATTTGATTTGTGCATTGCCGCCGCTCGAACAGCTTATTTAGTTCTGCTCAGTGTTGACGAGGGTTGCCAGACCGTGGCAATTTAGTTGAATGTAAGCTTCAGGAGAGAGACATAAAAAACAGTGTTAGTTAAGGGCGGTAAACAGAGGGAGATTTGAAAAATTTAAAGGGTAATTTCAATTTTATTAAAAATTAAGGCAAAGTGTGGCTTATCGAACAATTTCTTTAAAAATAAAACTTTTTTTATGAATCATTGACCGCAACAATAATCCCACATCCTATGACGAAGTAAGAAACGCTAGTACAATGCCCCACAGCTTGGCATTAGAAGCTAACATTGTGTGAATTACTATTTATCTTCATTTGATGTTGTTTTTATTTATTTTTCAAGTGACATTTAGGCATGATCTAAGGTAATAAGAATTTCGCTAAAGCTTCAACAAATATTTGATTCCAACAAAATGAAATTTGTCGCAAGAATTTTTGTTTTGCTACAATTTATAGGGAACAGACGTGATGTTGGTAGCTTAGGGCAGTCATACTTTATCGATTTCTGTCTTTCAGTGCTTACTTCGACGTGGTTAAATTGAAGTAGCAGTTAGCAAATTAAATTGATTACTCTGTGCCAAGTCTAGTTGCCTGATTCTCCGAAGTATGTCGGATAACCGTTCAAGAGTTTCAAAGAGTGATCTACTGACAAAATAAAGCAGAGCATGGCATTCCTATTGAGACCCTGGATTATGCAAAAAAATGTTTCTCAGGACATCCAAAATCAACTGGAAAACCTAAAATGGGACCATCTTCTTCTTATTTGTCCTGATATTTCCATCGCTGCTATAAATGCCCGCTACACGCCTTTGTCTTGTGCGAGCTGGCACCAGTTGGTCACCTCAAGCGCCACAATATCAATCAACACTCAGTCTTTCCATCTCAGTATCGCTTGTCCCTTCTTGGGGTTTCTTTCTAATTTTAAAGAGGGGCTCTACTCTTGAACGTTAAAAGTAACTTAAGGCAGTGTTCGGTCTACCAGCCGGTTTTGAACCAAACCAATTCAGATTATAAACCAAACCGGCTTGGTTTTGAATATGATGAACCGTACCAAAAAGCACTAATAAAAACAGTTCGGCTCGGTATAGTTCACTGAAGAGTTTTAAGACGTAAAGCTTGTACCTTCAGACAATGACACTTGCAAACTAGGGAATGACCATTGGTTTTCTAAAAGGATTCATTTGAATTTTGGATAAATAACTATGGATGATGGACCCTCTTAAAGACATCTTAAAGAAGATGTAGGATGACTTATCACACTTATAAAACATGTGATACCGTATTTCTCCTGCAGTTGTTAACAAAACTCTTTATATACCCTTCATCTGACTTCATTCCTGTGTATTCCATTTACTTAGGGGCGATATTCTCAATTATACATGACATTTAGCCATTGTAAGCACTAATATAATGACTTCAGAGTTATTTAAACAAATTCTAGGAATACAATTTCGAAAATGTGCGAAAGTCACTCATTTGGGGGTGTCCTGTCCTGGGTTGGTTTGCAAATCGCTCAAAAATCCGTCAGTGTCCCAAAACTTCGAGAGATTTAATGTGTATACGATTATGGTTGGTTTGCCACAATCTCCTAACCAAATACGAGAGGTTTGAAAACAACGAAAAGAGATTTCTAGGACACCAAAAAACAGTTTTGGGGTGGAACTTGGAACTTGGTGGGAAGAGATTTCTGGGACACCTCCGATTAACTTTAGAATTCACAATACATAAAAAACTACGAGTGAGCCATTGAACCCTACCGAAACTGGGTTTTAATTATTTTAAAAAAAAACCTAAAAATAAACCAAACCGTAGGCTTAATGGCTGATCGAACCACTGAACCGAACCAGTCCTTATTTCCCAGCGATTTACATTCCTGATTTGAAAGAAGTATTGTTAAAAGCAGGACTATTTCAATGTAATCGAGTATTAAAACAGGGATGCTTTTTTGGACCTTTCCTACTCTGTTGAACAGCAATAAAAAAACAAATTTAGATTTTGTTATGTGGCGTCACCCTAAAACACTGATAAGTGGGATAAGCTGTGAGCCAACTTGTTTTTACATTTAGTCGTAGTTATAATGCAGCGCAATCAGTATAATAACTGTTTTTAAAATGCTGTAGACACTAAATCAATGGTAGCAGCCATTAAAAGCGCTTGCGTTGAAAACAAATCAGGAAAAACAAAAAGGAAAACCACTGAAGTTCACAGCAAAACGAGTTCGTCAATTAAAGCCGTCAGCCATCAATCAATTTTCACTTTAAATTGATATTTTTAAACTCGGAATATGAGAATAAAATATTTATATTTTTTGATTTAATGAGGAATAATTGATTAAAAATACGAATTTTAAACTTTCAAACGGGTAGCTGCTCACAAGATCCCAAAAATTTTCAAAATGTCAAAAAAGAACCATAAAACAAAAGATGAGCAAAATTACATGCATCTTTTAACTAAAATATAAAATTTACAGAAGTGAAAAATATTGATTTTTGGCTCACAAGATCCCAAAAATTTTCAAAATGTCAAAAAAGAACCATAAAACAAAAGATGAGCAAAATTACATGCATCTTTTAACTAAAATATAAAATTTACAGAAGTGAAAAATATTGATTTTTGGCTAAGATATGTTGTAAAAACAAAACAATGATCACAACACTCCTCCATCTTCCCCTATACTAGACTATGACTATGGGTCTTCAGTCGGAGAATTCGCTTCTAATTTTTTGGCTGGGTTTTGTTTTATTTTATTTGAGGGTTCCCTAATAAAATTTGTGTTTGTAGATGCATGTTATTGCTTTCGTTTAAAAAGATGCTGCCAAATACGTTTTCTATATTGAGTGACCTGTTATAAAAACTTTACTAATCCCCTTCACTTAGTGTCTCTCGCATCATTAAGAGTGTCTATGATCTGAGTTGGATTTACAACAGGTTGGCTAAAACATAAAGATCTGTGTTCCCTTAGTATTGGACATCTACCTGGATAAATGATTGAAGCACTCAACCTTACTTGTGTTGCAAAATATGCATTTATAAGTCTGTTCTGTAATGAATTTAAAAACTTTCCTAGAATCAATATTTTATTTATCATTTGAGCTCCCGTGCTAAGAGTATATGAATTTTTACACATTGTACTTGACACTAAATAATACAGATTTTAATTGTTTTATAATTCTCAAAATGTTAAAACTAGATGGATTTGGCTACTTTTTTTTGCATTTAGTTTTAAGAACCATAAAGAATCAATATAAAATGAAAACACAATTTCACCGTTTAGAGAGAGCACTTTTTTGTACAAAACAAGTTAAAAATGTGCGTTTTTTTTCTGTGTAAATACACTTTTTTGTCATACTGTATATTTTATACGAGACCACCCTTTTAACAGATTTTAAATGGGTTAAGGCTTATAAAAAGCATTTCCATATGAAAATTAAGCTTTATGATGATCGAGATCTTCCTAAAATCTTGAAAATTTAAGATGATAAGAAGAAGAAAAAATCTTGAAAATTGAAGATCTGTATCCCCAGCTTATATCCAGCCAGTTTTTCAGCAAGAGAAAGCGAATTAAATATTTGTAATCAAGAATTTCAACACGATTAACTATTTTTATATTTCAACAAACCACAAACTTTTTGGAATATACATACATATATCTCTTGTGGTTCACATTCAACGAAAGTCATTAGAGTTTTAAGCCTAAGATTTCAAAGTATAATGACTCAATTATACAGAAATATGATTATAATGAATCATTACAAATTGACATTTCACATTCAAGTATCAAATGATTTCTAAACAATTAGCGCCGTTTTTTTTTTTATTCGAATTTGTCAGCCAATTTGCATTGCCTTAGGTCAGTCAGTCAGTCAGCCAGATCAGTTGGCTTTAACTGTGAAAATGCAATCAAATGCAAACAAGCGCGTGCTCTCCACTAGTTTTTGATGCGATTATTATTGTTTGCACGTGAATGCGTTTGCCAAGAAAACAGCTGTCCGTGTTTGTGACAGGAAAACAAAAAATACAAAAAAAATAAAAATCATAATAAAGTAGAAAAAACACAGTACAGCACAGCACAGCACAGCACAGCGCATGTTCATTCAACTGATCAGGTGAATGTACTTCCGTTAATAACTTTTTTATTTTGTTTGTAAATGATACATATGAATGTCTGTAGGGAGTGGCGCGGTGCGGCTTCGAAGTTACCTCGATTAACAGCACAAGAAAACTGAATCTGGCGTCTGAGCGGGTCGGTTTTCTTGTTTCGGTTTATTTTGCATACTTTAACCGTGACCTTCTACGCGTCTTGTTGGGCCATAAAATTTAAACGAAGCGAACCTGTTGACTGACTACAACAAACGCCGTCAAGTATTTTAGGAGATTTTTTATTTTGTTGTTATTTTCGCTAATAGAATAAGCAGCAGCTGTATATTAATTGTTGACTCTGAGAGGTCATTTTATTTAGCGAACTGATGCCATTGATCGCAAATTCACACACATCGAGTGAGTGAGACGATTGGAATGGGAGACAGCGACGACTGTTACCGTTAAATTTCGCCCAGAGAGTGTAGCAAAAGTAAACAAAACAATTAGTGCGCTACGAAAATGCAATTGGCAACTCTATTCGCATTGACCTTCAGCGACGTGCAGCTCCAAAAGCCACTTGCAACTTGCTATTTGATTTTATTGCAATTTTCAAAAGCAATTACAATGAAATTGACATTCACCAAACAAATAAAACTAGTTAGTGTTAAATGTTTAATACATGCGGCACGCACACATACATATTGAAAACCACACACCTTACTCACGTACGCATGGTAAGATGAGGGAGCGCGATAGAGATAGCACTAATGCTAACATCAATTTGATCGCTGATGCTGTGGTGGAGTGAGGGGAGAGAGAGTTGATTCAAGTGTTTGGAGAGTAGATAAGTAGTTGTTGAGGTCCCAACTAGGATTGGGTGGTCAGTAAATTGGCAGTCTGTCGTACCCCAGATTGAGCAGGGAGAGATCAATTAAAGAACTGTACAATTGAGTAACTGAACAATAAACTTCAACTGAAGCCACACTGCAACTTGTAAAAAGTTATATACTTTCCTAAACCTAATTGTTACGTAACTAGAACATAACTGGTAGCAAAACAGCTGAAATACAACAAAACTTAAACAGTCAGTCATATAGGATTACAAAGTTAAACTGGTATTTGGGACTTTGGTTCGACTTTGGGAATATTAAAAATACCATTTACTAATGTTGAGTTCCTTCCTTTGAAACCATTGAAAAAGCTTTGATGTCGAGGGTCATAAAAAACAGAAGCTATTATGTGGTGGGGATTTTGTAAGTAGTTCTTTTTAGAACTTAATTTTATTCTAGGTTTCTTATTACACTTTCCTGCCCATTTTCACTGAACCGAACCGAAATTTTAGGTTCGGAACAGGTTCCGGGTTCGAATCGGTTCGGTTCAAAAAAGGTTTGCAGCTCTGGTTTTGATATACTTTTTGTATAACCGAACCAATATCTGGTTGGGATCGGTTCTAGGTTACGGTTCACAGTAAAATAGAATTTAAACTCGTTTGGCTTAAAACCAGTTTGCATTCTTATTTGGTATATTTTTTATCTAGTATTATGAAAAATTTGGTGCGTAAGCTCTAAGTAACGTCATAGCTGAATCAACCCTGAAATGGAAGGGCTGGTACTAAATTCATGGCATCGTTTTTATGAGTTCAAGCCATGAATTTATCAGAGACATGTACTACTATGTCACGACTTTAGCTGATCTCAGGCATGATTTCAGAACTGAACTTTTCTCATTCTTTAATTGATTTTTACAATTTCTATTCTCAATGTTGAAAGGTAATAGGTAATACCTATTATTCTTAGATTCAATCAGTGATCAAGTGTCTCCGTCAAAGGCACACAGTGAAATAAATCATTTTTCTTAAGCAAAATGGAATCGTTTTTCCAATGTGCAGTCCACCCTACAACTACATTTACGTCAATTGACCCAGTGTGGTCAAATTTAAAAAATCTGTATAAATTATGGGCACACTGCCAAGTGTTTGTTTTGATTTTTGAATGGTTGAATGTTGGATTTTGAAATTAAACATGAAGATAAATTGCATTAGCCTATATCCGCCAGGTTACACAACAATCTTAAATAGGTAAAGTCCATTCTTTCTTGAGCTATCGAAAGTGAAAAGTATTAATCTAGTATATTTGGGGTCTTTACTTGAGACCTTTATTGCAAGTGGTGTCATAAGTTTGTGAGGTTTTTTGTTTTGATAGTAGATTTGTTGGATTTTTCGATAGTTTATATTCGATAATCGATAGCTTTTTGAAATTGATCGAAGCTGCCAATCCTACATTAAGGTGTGCGAAATGGCAAAAGAATAGAATGTCTAATAATTTAATAATTTCAAAAAGTCTTCCAATGTAATTGTAATAGCTATTTTTGGCCCATACATCAACAGAGCAAAATTTCACACGGATAAACCTTGAACCCTTGCCAACACTAGACGATATGTTCTTAGCTTAATAAACTCTAATTAATCATTTATATTTGATTTGTATTTGTTTGTGCTAGTCACTTGGTTAATTGTAAACAAAGAACAGATGTTCTCAACTGCAAACTGCAGTTTCAAAAATGACGATAGCTTGTTTGAAAATGTACCTTTGTGATTAATTCATATTATTTACCTAATTAAAAAGCACCATTCGACGGCCTTATGGTAGATGGGGTTTAATAGAAGTCATTGACTGTCAATTTGAATATAAATGAATAACTTCTGTTCAACTTGTGGACTTATGACAAATGTCAAAGCAGAATTGACATTTGCCGCCATATGCACAAATTGAAGCGAAATAAACATTAACAACATTTGCGCCACATTGTACAAATATTTACATTTTGATGCAGATAAAAACGAAGATAAGATAATCAATAAAATTGTATCGCATGCGCATCCGAAAAACTGTCGATTTGACCTTGATGTTTTTGTTTTTCTCGAGTCCAAATTTTCCATCAATAAGCGAATAATCTGTAGATTTTCATAGCCAAACAAATACTGATTAACAATTGGTCTATAATCTAATAAACTTAAGTGCAAAAGTTTCCATACGAAGGTGAAAGGCGTAGGCCTGATTCGAGGACTAAGATAAATTATTTGGTTTAAAGCAGAGCTGCAAATCCGGATCTCCGGTACACTGGTTCGAGCCCAAATTAACGAATGGTGAAGGTTCGGAGATGTAAGGTTCGAGGTTTTTTTTGAGAAGATTTTGGTTCGAACCTTGGTTCAGTCCATGCTTTATACAGTATTACCAATTTTTGTTTTGTAGGTGCTTTAGAACAGCATTCAACCTAAAAACTCCCCAAATTGTAAGGGAACCGAGTGGTTTTTGGGTCGGAATTGGTTAGAAAACATGGAAATAATCAACATATTATTTACAGTCTACTGAAATTCCTTTTCGTGGTCTACATAGAAAAAAATTAACAAAATAATGTTAGACTCTTGCTTTTGAGAATTATTTAAGAAGCTTTAGAGTCGAGGAGCTTATAAACTGAGACTGTTATGGGTAGGGTTTTTATAAGGAAATCTAATCGTTTTGACAGATTTTTTCTCACACTCTCCAGCCCATTTTAGAAGTCAGTCTCACCAAATAACAGATGAAGTCGGTAGACAGAAGGTCAAATTCTTGTGTCAGTTTTGTTGAACCGAACCGAAATTTTAGGTTCAGCTTTAATTTCTAAAGAGGTTTTAAGCTTGGTTCATGGCTCTAACAAAAGGATATATACATACATATAAGCTCAATACAATGGGGTAAAAGATCTAAAAGGAATATTACAAAAATCTACGAAAATACGGATTTGCTACATCTATTTCAAATATACCCGATCTTCCTAAAATTAGCTTCATCGCATAAAAAAGTACATTTTTGGAGAAGCTTTCGTTTGTAGGAAGGGGGTGTAGAGGTGTCATCTTGCGCAAACTTAATTCACATATCTATAGTGTAGCTTTGCTTCACAGTATAAAAACACCCCCCAAAAAAAAGGTAGTTGTATGCATGTGAATTTCCATAGCAACCCTCGTGGTACACAAATCAACGTTGATTATGAGCTCGCTCTCTCCATGGCTTTTATTTTTTTTATAAATACTGTTTAATAACTAACTAACAAATCATAAAAAAAAAGCGAAATGCGGCACGTTTTGTGGCCTATACTTTTAGGCAATTTCCTGCCACTTTCCCCCACCAAGCCTTCCGTGCATCCCCCCATCTACAACACTTGGGCAACTGCATGCATGAGTAATGAAAAAAAAGGCAGCAAAAAGTGCACAATGCAACAATTAAGTTCAATATTTTAGTAATGCACCGGGTCAATTGCGAAACAAATGAGCAAAAGAGAAACGAGAATGGTTATAGATAGCGGGATTTTTTTTTATTGTTTATTATTTGCATACGGGAAGAATGAGCACAGAACGCCCTGGAAAGTGGAGAATCATTTTTACAAAACAAACACACACACAGTTACACGGTCGCACACACACACACACACACAAACCTTAACTCAGAGGCAGATACAAATGAGCATGTGGGATATTTTTACAATGCTTCAGCAGAAACCCAAAAAAAAATTAATGCTGAGAGCTGCCGATTTGGCTTCAATTGGGGAATACCTTAGGCTTAATCATAGCGCCTCGAAAATAAATGTACGTCAGCTGTTTGACCTGAAAAAATAAAACTTAAAACGGGGCCAACGCGAGAAGTGAAATGTAATAAACAAAACCAAGGCGTATGCGCAGCACGATCCTCAATTTTAGTACAGAATTTTACGATTTGAGAGACAGACGGAGAGAGAGAGAGGGACAGAGAGCGAGAACGTCGCGACGTGTCGCCCTCTCTCTATCGCTCTATCTTGTGCCATATTTCGAAATGAAAATGTTTGAAGAAGATTTCAATTCCGAACTTACGAAACAAATCACCTAAAAGGGGAGCAGCCAGAGAGGGGGGACGGGGGGCTTTACTACTTGCCACACAATCACCATGTTGCACTCTAAAAAACATTTGCCTTCTCACTCTGACTTAGTGCCAACGCTTGGCATAATGCACCAGCATACTCACACACACTCACACCCGTGCACGTTTTCAATTTTTTCTATCTTGTTTTCTTCTAAGAAATTTCAATTTATTTACAATTCTTTGCCATTTGTTTAAAATTTTTTCGACACAATTACACAAACGCACACGTTCACGCACAACTTGAGACGAACAGCGTAAATTGTTAACTAAAGAAACAAATTGATCTGCTGCCAGTGTTACCATGAAGTGGAAACTAAAAAAATGCCAAATAAAACGAATGTTGCCTAGCAACGCGCCATAGTGAAGGGTGATTGTCGATAGCGATGTGAAGTCGATAGGTTTAAGGTGGGTACATTTGAATTGAAATGAATCCCGTGGAGAAGAAAGTTGTTGCTATTTTGAGAAGCCTTTCTTTTTAACCACAAACATGTGTGATGTTTTTTTACATGTTTTATTACAAATATTTTTTAAAGTGGTTTTTAAAAGAAATAAAAGTAAATTGTTTCGGTAACAAAGTCCCAAGTATAAGGTCTTGTTGAGACTTTGGTAATTAAAAGGAGAATACTTTAGTGTATCGCAGAAGATTTGAAAAAGGTAAAAATCTATCAGAGAAACAGGTTCACAACGACTTTTCAAGAAAACAACATTTATAATCAGTAAACATGCAGACCAAGGACTCGAAAAACACTCGAACTTGCTCATAAACCATTCCTACTTATTTCAAAAGGGTTGAAAATACTCATAAAGGAGACTTTTGGTTTGCTATTCCAAATAAAGGTGGTGGCGACAGTGAACTAAAAGTCGTCCTTGGACCTTGTCCGTAAAAATCGAACTCGAAAAACAATTTCCTTTGTAACGTAAGTAAAAACCGAACTCGAAAAACAATTTCCTTTGTCATTTACAGCTTTACAACACTTGGTAACTGTTTTGACCTGTGTTAAAGTTCTTATTGCCAGCTTTTTCCACATCTAGAGATAAATATTTGTATATTCCGCCTTATCCTCACTCTTATTACTGACCATATTTTGATGCTAAATTTCCAAAAAACCTCACAGTACATCTTAAACATTTTCACATATATATTTATTTAAATTTCATATTTGGATTTCGTGTGCCTTTTGTGTACATACTCAATTTTTCCATACTATCAGCGGCTTATAAACAGTTTCAACAAAAATAAAAATACATGCATACAATATATGATTATGATGATGTTTGAACAGTAGGTACAATGACAAGCAAAAACAAATATATGTATATATATATATATATACTCTAGCTACGGCGTGGCCGTAGTTGCCCTTAATACCCTACCATAATAGAAAGCGAAATTCAGCAAAATACTAATCTTAAATTTGCTTTCTGCTTTGTGTTTCAGGGCATATACACAACAGATAAGAGTAAAAGTTAGTAACGTGCTTAAAGAGAGATTGATAGGATAACATGAAAAACAGCTGTTCAATTGGCCATCACCCAGTTTTGCAGGTTTTACAAGTACTTAGTAGACAAAAATGTGCACGGATTTATCTTAATTTATCAAAAGTTGTATCAGCCAATTTTAAGGGTATTCTCGCTAGTAAAACGTTCTAGTTTTTATTGTTTATCAATTGATATTGGTTCTGGATATGAAGAGAATGACCCTTAATATTTAATTTTTAAACCATTTAACCATTATGTGAGTGAATTGGTTTTTTTTTTAAGGTAACATTACAGCTCGAAGTCAGTGAGATTCTCTAATCTCCCCTTCGATGAGATTATAACTAAAGCATTTAATTTTCTAAGCATTTGTTTAAATTTTACCTTTTATCCTTTCCGCAATTTAATGCTTGTTCAGTCACTGTATTTATATTTATAATTTGGTTAGCAGAGGCCCTGGCACCTTCATCTTTTTTCAACATACAAAATATATATATAAAAAAAACACAGTCGAAGCGAATAAAAACAAGGCAAAACATTGAAATTTTAAAAACAAACTACACATACTACAGATTTGTACAACTTGGGCTACTTGGATTGCCAAAACTTTTGAGAGATATTCGAAGAATAAGCTTGGATGCTCCGAATTGGAGTGGTTGGGTAAAGGTAAGGGTGGTTTATTTCACTAAACATGTTCACTGGTTTTTTTTCATCACTTAAATTGCTCACTTGTTCAGTTATTTACTTGGTCTGTTCATACACAGCAGAGTTGCCGTTGTTCTTATGGACAGCTGGTTCCACTGCAGCCTTTTAATGTTACGGCAATGAATTACTAAATAAAGTTATGCTGCAATATATCCATTTCGTCTGCGCTTACTGGTCAAAGACATTCTTAATCGAAAAATCGGACAAGACTACCACACCAGAAGGTTGCTTAATACAGAGTATCCCTACATTGAAAACAAACAGAAACGCGAAGCCAATAATAACCGGCGAATCGGCGAGATCGGTGACTGATCTAAGGGAACAGTCACTGAACAGTTTATTGAGCTTGTTAATGAACAACTCACTGAACAAATCTCCGAACAATGTACTGAACAACTCACAGATCAAGAAAGACAAAACAAGAGCAGCTAAAGAACTTTCAACAAGCAACTCACAGTACAAGAGCGACTGAACAAGAGTCACTAAACAACTCACAGAAACAAAGCGACTGTACAAGAGTCACTGAACAACTCACTGAAACCGAACTCAACACCTAAAGAAGAACATGTTCACTTGCTCAGTTAAGAGTACAACTTTGATTATGGTTGACGCATGTGGAACAAATCGAAAATTGATAGACAATGTCAGCTACCAGAAAAAGTCGGGTTTTCTTTCACAGGCGTCATCTTGAAGTATCGATAAATCTTTGGTAAAACACTTACTGCGTTATATCAAAGATATATAATTATTAATAGATGTCGCATGAGTATCAAATCAGAAATTGGAAGCCAATGCTAGCTACCAAGAATACTCGCTTTATGTTTCACATGCGTCAGTCATCCATGGTAATAACGAAATTTACACTGAGATGCTGGTTTTATCTAAAAGCTTCAAGCCAAGTCTTTGGTTTTAAGAGTTCCAGTATCTGGTAAGGCTGGCGAAATCTATGCTTCTATAACTTAGACTAACCCCACTAAGGCATTTCATATACCGATTGAAATATATGAAATGTTAATTTGTACAGACTTTGGAAATATACAATAAATTTCGAAACAACTTTATGAAGTTGCTCTTGGTTTTTGTGAATATAATTTCATACTGCAGCTATGACGCACTCATCAAGCTAAAGCAGCCAATTTTCCACAAATTTTTAATGATTTGGGAGTAGTATAAGTAAAGCCACACATGAATAGTTCAGGAAAAATAGGGTTTCCCTGTTTTAAAGAACATTTATCATGATTTTTTTTTGGGTATAAACGAGGAAATTGTTTGCTAACAAATAAATTTAAAGAGAGGTAGCTTAAATTGAACTAATTCTTAGGCCGCACTCACACACACACTGCCAGGTTGCCCTATTTTTTTGGTGCCAGTTGATGCCATGCCAGTGTGAACAGCTGCACAGCAGGTAATTTACTCAGTCTGAACAAAATACCAGAAAATTGTCATAGAAAAATCTAAAAGCCTGCCAGTGTGTCTAAATCATACTTGTTTTTCTTTGCAATGCTTACAAAATTCTTCAATTTGAGCCAAATCTTTTTTACTCTTCTTTGGTTTTGTTTTGAAATGTTTACTTTTAAAGGGGGGAAACTCACTTTAGATAGGTTGATAAATCTAATACTTCCATGTTTCGAAATGAAAAGGAAAATACGTAGAAAGCTTTTGCATCGAGAAAGAAAAATGAGATAAAAAAAAGCATCTACCAATTTATCAATAATTATTTAGAGCCCAAACTTTGAAAAGACAAGGAAATCAAGGAAAAACCACTGAAAGAAACGCGGCTCGCAGAAAATCAAGCCATTGAGGAAGCTGTAGATCTTTTATATGCAACCGAGATTGCTGATAAATAGGTAAGTCATCAAATTAAAAACGTTTTATCTTATTGAAACTTTCAAAAACAGCAATTTGTGTTAGTGATCGAAATTCTCTACATGAAGGTCCCGTATTCAGACTGAAACACTTTGAAAGTTGATGGAAAATACAGAAAAACGAGCACATTGCAGCATTCTCTGTGGCAGCGAGAGTATCAAAACCAACTGGCACAGCTTGAAATAAACAAAATAATCTCAAAGGATTAAATGGGCCTTCCTGAAGTTTGATCTTTGGCCTGCAACTGCCCCAAATAGACAGTAATTATATAGAATAGAATGACAACTGTAATTTTGTTGGACCACGCCCAAGAGAGAAGCCCAAAAAAGAAACCTTTAAAAAAACTACACCATTATTTCATCGTCTTTCAAGTCACTATCTTAATATTACTCATTTTCAGTGAATCCCCCCCTTTAGTTCAAGCATAACCTTCATTTTGCTTTCATTACTTACAACAAATTAAGGAATCTAATCTTTCTAACTTTGAAATGACTCAGAAATGAGTGCACCGTCGACTTGCAGAAAATTACTAGAATAACATTGGGGTTCGCTTAGTTAAGGCTACAAATCTGTTTCTGTTTCCTTAAGCATTTCCTGTTCACCTGGCAAGAATATCAAATTTTTTAACACTTCACTCACATAAGGGTTAACCGTAACCAATTGCTTAATTAATGGAATAATCCTTGACTTGAATAGTGTTCCTATTTAAATTCCAATTCTAGATATCTTCAGGGTAAGAATGTCCTGACAAATCCTTTAATATCGGCTCGGCACAGGGGACAATTGGCCACACTTGGGGCACACTGATTGCAGGTGGCTAAGCGAAAGAGAAACAAAATCAATTTGTCATCCATTTAAAAATTCATCAACTCACCCAAATGCCCACAGGGCAGAAATACCACCGCCACCTCCTCGTCTAGGCATACTTTACACAAACGTGCATCCTTGAGCTGACGATTCTCCTCCTCCAGAGATATGTTGCCATTTAAAATGGCATCTTTAATCACTTTCTCCTTATCCTCCTTCTCTTTTGACTGTGGCTCTGTTCTCTGACTCTGATCTGCCGCCGCCTTGCTGGTGCTGGCTAAGGACAAGTCCAAGGGCGGAGCACTTGGTGATGGTGACGGCTCTCTCACTTCCAGGGCTGCTCCACAACCACCTGCATCATCAAAAATTGCCTGCAGAAGGTCATCCAATGTTTCATAGGCACAACCCGAATTGGAAATCTTTCGCTGTATGGTATTCCGGACTACCCCGCCATCTATGCCCAGGGCCAAAGCTTCTTTGGCCGGCAGCTCATCCATTACGGTCTCAACCTGCACGGGGGCGGTTGCAAGAGGCGCGGTGGCATCCTCTCGCACTTCACGCACATAGTTTGGACCCTTGGCCAACAACACGAACTGGCATTTGGGTGACCATTTGGCATGCTCATGCCAGGGCTCATCCGTCTTTTGCCAGGATCTGAGACCTATGTTGCAGTGAAAGCAACGCACTTGATCGTCTATTTTTTGATAATAGAGTCCGGCCTGAGCCAAAGGTTCCGCTGGCTGTATATTCGGGATGGGCCAGTCACTGAAAGTTCTTAAACGCGCTTCCAGGCAGGCATATTTGGGCCGTTTCGGCTGACTGGTGGGCTGAATGCCCAATTCCTCCAGATCCTTGCTGGCGGCAAATTCTATCAGAGGACCCATCTGCACGCGTGGACAGTTGGGAAAGAAGCGTCTGTGCTCGTCAAAGGCACTGTCTCCCATCTCCCATTTGGCTATCACGCCCTGACACCACACACACTTGACATGATCCGAGCGATTCAGATAGTAGAAGCCCGCCTTGGCCAGGGCCTGAGGTGTAATGTTGGGATTCTAATCAAAAGGAGGTCAAAGATTAAGCCATTAATGATTAGGTATGACGTGCTCACGGGCCAATCCTTAAATGTTTCCAGGCGATTTGCTTCCAGCAGCAAATCCGGACAGGCACAAGACGTCTCTGGTGGTCCGTCTACTACATTATTGCCCTCGCTGTCGTTTTGCTCCTGCTCTGAAATATTGCCGCAATGTCTTGGGGCTAACACCATGGAACATATGGGAGAACAGCGACGATGTCGCTCCGCCACTTGGTCACCGTATTCCCAACGGTCTATTCTCACATGACACCAATTGCATTCTGCCTCAAGCCAGCTACCAGTCGCAAAGAATCCGTTCGCCACCAGATCCTCAGCCGTGACGGGAGCATTCAAAGGCCACTCCCCAAAGGTGGCCAGACGTTCACGCTCCAGCTCCAGACGTCGTTCCGTCATGTTCTTCCCCTTACAAACGTAAATGATGTAATTAAATCAGCTGCAATGGCGTCGCCAGAGGGTTTTGTCAGGCGGACAGACAAGTGTGACCATGGGGCGTATATTTACAATTGGGTTGTTGACAACAAGCAAAAGATGTCACGAAGCACAGCGTGAGTCACGGTGTAATCCCTAAGGTACACCTTCTGTTTGATGTCGTTCGTCATCGATAGCTGGGAATGGTAAGTTTTTTAAAATCTGAAATTCAAGAGCTAAAAATCTAAATAATTACCGGATTAGTTAGAAACTAATAGAGATCTGTACGAGTACGGAACTTCCGTGCAATAATTCGTTGAAAAGAAAATTGTGTGTGAAGTGAAGAAATAGTAGCTCACGATGTCATCTCTAGTTCCCTCCAGCACGGTCATACTACACCTTCCACTCACGGCTGTTTTACGAGAAGACCGACCAATCTGGTCATACGAACTATCGATATATACTGCTGTACCTGGCCAAATGCGACAAGCGGCCAACTTCTACGTCACTGATGTACGCAAAAATGTACGCAAATCTTTTGTTATTGCTTGGTAAGTGCTTCGTTTAATACTAAATCAATTTCAAATAGAACCAATCACACATCCATTCCCTACCAGGCATACTCTGCACAGCCCACGCCGAACTCTCGGGCCTGCTTAGCGCCCTGCAATATTTTGGTATCTACTCAAATGGCACCTCCCAATCTCTGGGACAATCCCGCGGCCAATGTCACTATAATTTCGAATCATTTGCTTTGTTATTGGACCGTTATACATGTACGCCGGACGACGAGCATATCCTGCACTTGAATCATGAACCGCAACAACGCAAACCTCCCATTATGATCAAATGCCTGCAGCAGGAGCAGGACAACTCCGGGGAAGCCAAGGCGAGTCAACCGCAGTTGCTCATCATGAAGAGCGCCAAGGATATAGTGAATCTGCTGAAGCCCATTGGCAATGCCACTAAACGACACGAACCTGGCAGCTGTGTGGTCGTTCATTTCTGCACTGCAACCAGCCTGGAATGTGCTCGAGTGGCGTCGGTCATAAATTTGCTGCCCCACTTGTTCCCCTCTCTGCCCGTTGCCTATATCGATGCCTATGAGTTTACACGCTTCAATGCTGAATTTGGAATCGTTTCCTTGCCAACTTTGCTGATTTTCCACCAGGGTAGGCCCATTGTAAAATACGACCCTGCGTGGAAGGATTCGGAGAAGCGTAGCTTTGGTCGCTTCATTATGCGTCACACCAATGTAAAGACAGTGGATCCCAAGACCATTCCACAGCATATTCTAGCTAGTACCCTGAGTGAACCATTGTCTGATGTACCAGAGGAACAGACCGATTACTATTTGGGCTTGGCGTGGGCATTCATATGTCTCTGCCTGGCCAACTATGTGAGGGGTACACAATTTTGGAAACAATTGGTCGAGATGATTCAACGCAATTGGCGAGAGTCGGAGGAAACACAAATGGAAATGGTGGACTAGTCAGGGAGGAAACGGACAACAGCAAATTTGGGGGGGTTAGTTATTTCGTTTTAAATGTAATGTATACAAATTTTAATGCTAACTGATAGTTTAATAAACGTAAATGTGAAGTGGTTCATGTATGGATCAAATCAAATACGATGCATGGGGATGGGCAAATCAGGACAGGAACAAGACGTCTCTGGTGGTCAGTCTACTACATTATTTCCCTCGCTGTCGTTTTGCTCCTGCTCTGAAATATGGCCGCAATGTCTTGGGGCTAACACCATGGAACATATGGGAGAAAGGTCAGGATTAGTTCCGAAAGAGGAAATAGATCCTAGCATCATTTATATTGACAGAAGCTTCTTTTATGAACAGAATGTAATCATTGAAGAAGCTTTTGAAACAAATTCTCTGGGAGAATGTAACTTAATGGTACTTTGAGTTGTAATCTAAATACGCCCACTTTTAAGATAACATAGAACTTCGTTTTCAATTCGTGGGCCTTCGAAATCGATCAATTTAATGTAAAAGTATGTTATCGATTTTGCCAGCCTTCAAAGTATTAAAGAGAACATCGATCGATGATGTAGTGGGCTTTTGCGCCCCTGGTAGAGATCCAAATTCTAAATAATGACCTATTTTTTAAGATCCTCAAATTTATTCTATGATTATTAAAAGCAAGAAGCCAAAAAGCTGTTAAAGAGATAGCAAAAAATAAAAAGCTTTTATGCAGCTGAAATTGTCAATAAGTGAAAAATGCTAAAATAATTGTTAGAATCTGTAAAGTTTTATCAGTATTATTGCGAAATAAGTCGAGAAATGGTAAAAATTATTGAATTGAAAATAATTGAGTGATTTCCAATAAAGAAGGGAGCCCAATTTGAAGAAAAGAGAGCTCTCAAGGATTACAGCAAATCAAAGAATAGCAGCGGGGTCTCCAGGATTACAGCAAATACTGGTGTTTCCACCGTTGAAAGAGTGATAAGGGGTGCTTCACATCCACATAGACTAAAACTTAAGAAAAATACACTTCTTAACCTAGCCCGAAAGAAAATGCGATTGGATTTTGCACCAGAGCACATGTCCTGGTTTTCCGAATGGCCTTACGTTTGAACTTTCTGATAACAAGAAGTTTTATTTCAAGATTTTTGACGGCTACAACTGCTTGACCCATGATATACGCGAATAGAAACATCAGTTGAATTGCTTTCATAGTCGGGTGGTTGGCTTAATGGTATGGGGGGCCATCTCTTACGATGTTAACTGTGAGCTGCAGGGCGCTCAAAAGCCAGTTCCAATGCAATGTCATAGCAAAACGTATCCGAAACTGCTTTTCCGCATTTTAAAAACATTGGAAGATTTGCAGTGGCAATTTCATCAAGATAACACCCTGATTCAAAATGTGAGGGCCAAAATGCGACCTAGATATGATTGAAAATGTTCGCAAAGATGGATGAGTCGGGTAGTCAATATTCTAATAAAGAGGAAGCAGCTGCAGACACAACGAAAAAGCTTTGCTAACTTCGTTTGTGCCAAAGTTGTTATACCATTGCAAGTGCTCGCTTAAATGGTATCAAAAAATCCTTCTTTTTCCATTTTTCGACCGATCGTTCGTATGGTAGCTATATGAAGTAGTCATCCGATTTGGCCAAAAATTTGTAAAATTATGTGAAAGCATGTGAAACAAGCAAATACAAAATTACAGGATGTTAGCAGTAAAAACACAAAAGTTTTTCTAACTAAGACTGTTTTTCAGACCTATCTTTCGTATGGCAGCTATACCATATAGTTGTCCGATTTTCATTAAACTGGGCAGTATTATAAAAAAAAGCAACGAAAACTTGTAAATACAAAGTTTGGAGAAGTTTCCATTGAAAAGAAAAAAGTTTTTCTCACTAAAACTAGTTTTCCGACCAATTGTACCTATGGGAGCCATGAGATATTGTCATCCGATCCGGACGGTTCAGACATATTAGTGGTGTGCAGCAAAAAGAAGACTCTGTGCAAAATGTCAGCTCGATAGCTTTAAAACTGAGAGACCAGTTCGCGTAGAAACAGACAGACAGAGGGACGGACAAAGCTCAATCGACTCAGCTCGTCACACCGATCAAGAATATATATATATGAATATTTCTATGCTTTGCAAACTTCTGGGCAAAATTATAATACCCTTTGGTTTTATATCTTCAGCATTAGCGCATTGCCATTAGAAATGGAGTTGTAATTCTTAGAATACATCAATTTATAAGACAGGGAAGTCCATTCTTTGAAGACCTGGGTATTTTTATAGTAAATAAACCAAATCCCCGCCCTATATGCTCCACTCCTCAACCAACTAATCCAATTTAACAAATTGAAAAACCGAACCTCCTTCGGAGATGTTTTTTAGTGTACGAAAAACTGATGACCGTTGTAATTGTAATGTATTTTTTTGTTTACTGGTTTTAATTAAATTCACTTCAACATTTACTTAAGCCTTAGGTAATTTATATATATATATATATATATATATTTATATAGATACATATGTTTATTTGGGGGAGGGGGTGTTGCGATGTTGTTTTATTTATAGTTAATAGTTTTCAAATGGGTTGATTCTCTTCCGTCAACAATTTAAGGCTTAAAATCTAAAACTCAACTTATAAATAAACAATTTCCAGTTTGAATTTGTGTTTAATGTTTAAAATACAACTTAAAATTTTTCGTTCACAAATTTCGCTGTGTGTATTTCAGGGATTATTTGAGTGCTGCATGCGTAAACCTGGGGGGGAGTGTCGACTTAAACAGCAGTTTACGCAGGCAGCCGATAAAAAAAGATAGTTAAAACTAGATCTATGTATGTATGTGTGTATGTAGCTTGCTTTCCCAATTAAAACTCAGCAGTTAGAGACGGTTGCTTCATGTGTGGTGTGTCTGTGTGTGTGTGTGTGCTTGTATGGAGATTATAGATAGGATATATATGTTTTTATCTCTATTAATCTATTTCTTGCCCCGCTTCATTGATTTGGAACTGGATTCGGGCTCATCGTCAACATGGGGATGCTTCAGGCGATGCTGGCGGCGTGCCTGTGCCGCATAGGGATGTGGATGTATGCTAGATTAAAGGAAGAAATATACCATTAATGAATTAGTCAAGACTCAACACAAAAGTCAACAGTAAAACATAATTAACAGGCCAATTCGAAATAAACAATTTGTAAATATATGATCACAGAAAAGGAGAGAGCGAGCGAGCGATGAGTTTTTGATCAGTTAGTTCGGTATGCAGGGATCAGAGTGGGAGTACGTACAGCAGCAGCAGCAGCAGCAACAACGTAAGAAATTTGATTTGTATTATTCTTTAGACCAATTCAGCGTAACGTAGCGTAGTACAAAACGTAGTCAGACAACGGCGGATCGATGAGTTATGCATTTAGTTTTAAACAACATAAAAATGTTTAATTAATTTGTTCAAAAGCCAACGAAATAATAGATGAAAGAGTGACACGTTGCTGAAACTGTAGGATTCTAAGTAGTAAGTAGTAGTTGTGATTTGGGGACGGACGCTGCATGCGAATTACGTGTGTAAGTACTATAATTTATTATTATAGAGAGATATAGAATGTGTGTGTGTGTGTTTTTGGTTATTTCTTTGGTAGCGGGCAGCCTTACACGTAGTTGGTAGACATTTCGATGATGTGGCGCAGCATTTGATGATGGGAGGAAGGCGGTTGGAGCAGAGCAGAGTGGAGTGGAGCGGAGCGGAGCGGAGCATTGGTGTCGTCGCATAACGCCTTAGTGTAACGCAGGTTAGTAGTGGATACGCCGTATGTTGTCTCTAATTGCGTTGATTTACATATGGTTATGTGTTGTTGTTGTTATTGTGTTATATATATATTTTAGGGACACTTTATGTTGGTGTAGTTAATTTTCTTTTGATTTTTTGGTTTGGTTTTCTATTTGCGATAGTAACGTGTGTTATATGAACGCCAATCTCTGCATAATTTGAAAATACATAATATTGGTAGAGAGGAGAGAGGAAAAAGAGCAAGAAGTGGTTAATAGATTTGTATACCATTTAACCGCAGAAATGCGGCGGGCAGTAGTTAATTAGAGTTATCCTGGAGGTTTACCACGCACCGCAGAAGGTACAAACTGTACGAACTAAGCTCAATTTAACTGATTTCACATTTTCAGGGACATTTTTCAGCGACAATTTCCTAGTAAGTTTCGATGTGTAGCTTAAAGGCTTGCAAAGGAGAGGAAGATGAAAGTGGATTCTGTGGAATCCGCCTCTCTTATGATACAAAAACTGCGCGACAAAACCATTTGGCAGCACTATCAACTTTTGACAGTGATGCCACATCATTAGTCAGTCCAAAAATACTTTTTACCATGGAATTGGCTCAAATGATCATCGAAATGGCAATTTTTATACAAAATCATTTGTACTGACCGCCGCCTTCACCAAATTGGACACCTCCAGACTTATTTTTGTGAGGGTATTTGAAGTCAAAGGTTTACATAAACAAGCCAAGGGGCTTTGGAATATCTGCATAGCTGCCATTCTGGCCAAAGTCCTGGAAAAAGCTGCAAAACGGGCTCAATATGCCGTAGCCGCTCAAGGCGAGCATTTTTGAGATCTCATACTCGTAATTAGGTATAAAAATGACAATAAATGAAAACACCTTGTATCTTTTTAGCGTTAAAGTATAAAGGAAATAACCATAGAACCCCAGTGTAACTACTCTACAAATGCGAAGGGGCGACTTATCCGGCGACAAAATGATCGGACAGAAGAGAAAGCCTTGCAACCGGAAATATCAAAATTCATTGCTGAAATTGATAGTTTTTTAAATTGTCCATCGTATTAAAGGAGGTAATAATTTAAAGGTTTGGTACATGTACCAGAGCTGGCATTATTCGATAGTTATTTATGGAATTTTATTTGTAATTTCTTAAATGTTTATGGTAAAAGCAAGAAAGAAAGTCGGTCAAGCCCGACTATAACATACTCTGTACCAACGAAATACCTGCCTGTCTGGTTAAGCAACTAGATGTTGGAGATTACAATGCCAATCTTGGCATTGAAACAGGAGCTGGAATAGAGCTGGTTTTTGAGAGAATCCTGAGTGGATAATACAAACATTCCTTCCGAAATTCAAGCCTCTTATGTGAATCAAACTACAGCACAACTTGGTGCTAATATGCGCTTTTGAATAGCAACCCAATGTAAAAAGATGTGTCTGACGAACCGTTCTCAATTTTACATACGTTGTTGAGTATTTCGTTCTGTGAACCAATAGATTAGATGGCCAAAGGCTGAAAAATTTTCTTCTATGGTTCCTAAAATTGGTCAGCAAAAATTAGGTATTAAAATTGATATTTTTCGGCATTTTACAACACACAAAGATCAAAATTTATCATAATAATGCTGAAGCAATCCAAAAATTATAAATTATTATATAGATATATTAACTAAATTCAAATGAAATGCACATTGTTGACATTAGAAAATGTTGATGGAATTTACCCATAAAATGTAAATATGAAATCCTAGTGCAAAGGTGGAATTCATACTTGAAAGAATTGTTGCAAGGCCCGCTCGTTAGGGTGGTTACTAGCCACAGATCTTCAATTTGAAGGATTGTCTAACACATGAAGATTTATCTAACACATGAACTTTAGCGAAAACATTCCAAGAATTTGATGTATATACAAAAAATTTCAAGGCTGATGTATTTAGGGGTCTTAATCGGGATACAGAAGTAAAGTCGTGCGTGTTGTGTTTGTAAAATTTTTGATCGTGCGCTAAAGTTTAAATCGTTATTGAAAGAATTGTTCAAAAAGTCACTATTCAGCAGGTTGGTTACTCTTCGCTGCTTTAGATAAAGGTGAATAAAGTTATAATGTCTTTCTCGATTTAAATAAAATATTTAAGTTCCATTAATGTAGTCAGCCAAGGTCTAAAACGAGGAAACGATTCTGTATAGAATTAACTATAACGAATAATAATTCATATTTTGTTTTAAAAACCGTAAAGAGAGATTCAAACAGCTAAAAATGAGATATTCAGTGCTCTCAGCTGGAATATGTATAAGTTTTCAATGTGATTAAGCAGTTTATGGCTTTTTTTTTGGATTGCAAATTGGGTCACAAACTATAACAACAATTGTAATCCACCCCTTAATATTAAATTAATTGATTTAATTTCAAGCGGGTTAAGTGAAGATATAGGAAAGCTTGAAAACTTGTAACGCAGCGTTATATATTGTTGTTGTTGTTGGTGGGTGGAGTTTGTTGGTAGATCGATTTGGCTTATCCTACAGAAAATTTACATGTTTTGTGGGCCCACAAACAAACCTTGGAGTGCCGGCAATGCTGTGACTAGCGCTGGATACTGTGGTCAATGGCGATGAGGGCGGCGTACGCAATGGTCGACGGGGCGTGGCCATAAGTTGCCCATTTCGCAAGTAGGAGCGACGCGAATTGCCTCCGCCGCTGTTCAAATAGTTGTTATTTGTTAGATCGTAGACGGTAGAAGCGGCGTTGCGACGTGGCGAAGTTGTGGTTGCAGCTGCTGCATCTGTTGTTGTTGCTGTAGTTGCTGCTGCTGCATTGCTGTTGACGTAGTCAATCGTAGTCGTAGTATGGAATCGAGTCGAAGAAAAGTTGAAAGGAGATTATACAACAAAAGGTTTCTTTTCGGTTTTGGCAACCATGATTTTGAGAGATGGATGATCGAGATGAGTGAATAAGTGAAAAGCGAAAATTAATATTTTACTTAAATTATCTAAATAAAATTTTGACTAAAAGGAAAGTTGTTTCGTAAAAATTTGCCGCCTACCTCAAAATATGTTGGTCTAGGTTGTGTCTTATACAGGTTTTAAGTTTTAGTTAAGTTAGGAATGTAAGTAGCAGAAATATATATATAATATGGAATTCTGATAAAATATAGGTTTGTTTTTTGGTTTTAGATTTCTTAGTAATTTCTTTTTCTTTTTAGTAATTATATCTGCAAGTAAAGATACAAACAGATTTGTAAATTTTTTGTAATTCGTGTGGAGCATAATTAAAGTAGCAGAGTGGAGAGGGGTAGAGAGCAACCAAATCCTAACCAACTTAATTCGACAAACAAAAACTCCCTTAAAACGTTAAGTTACCTGGTATGTGGAGCCGTTGGAGGCGTAGGCAAGGCACGGCCAGCCGATGCACGTAAGGGCGGCTGCTCCTGTATGACACAATCATCGTCATCCTCCTCATCATCATCCACTGGCTCAATGGTCAGTGTAGAAGTTGGAGCCGGAGCTGCACGTATGGCTGGCAAAGCTCTGCCCCCACCAGCGTGACCACTCATTCCGCGTGAAGCCCGAGTGGTAAATTCACGATCAAATTGTTCAGCCTCCTCTTCATCCAGATTGATGAATTCCTGACGCTCCTCCAGCTGACCCGAACGCAAGTCCTGCTCCTTTTCAATAATGTGAGCTCGCTCGCCTATATGATGACCAATGGCCATTTTCTTGACACCCGTGCGTGAGTCCTGGACAGTTTTGCGTGTCTCGCGAACACCGCCGGGTCCGGTTTTGGTACTGGTGCTGGCCTGATAGATCTGAGGACGTCCATCTGGACCCGAGGACATGGTCATAACGGTACTTTGGCAATATGAAGCGCCACTGGGAGCGCCTATGTCTAAAGTAAAGTAAGAAAAACCATGAAAATTGATTTCTGTTTAGCAATGTGGAGAGGAAGGGGTTTACATACCGGCATTTAGCAAACGATTGAAATTTGGCATGACTGGCATACCAAAGAGACTCATGGCCGGCATTGCGCCCATTGGACTGCGTTCCATTAAAGCTCCTGGCTGCTGGAATACTGGCGGATCGAAAGGTGATCCACCTCCTTGCATATTAAAAGGATCCGGCATAAAGGTATTCATTAGACGATTCATGCTGCGCATTTGCATATTCATTGCATTCATGTGATGGTTCATGTGATTGCTAAGATGGAATAATCGGGAATTTAGTTAGAATATACAAAACGTTTAATATTTAAGTCTACTTCGAGTCCATGTTGTCTTCGTTGTTTGTTTGTTGTTGCTGTTGATTTGATCTTTTACTGCGAGAATTTCTTTTACGTTTCCTATTCATTCTAAACTAAACACCAAAAAATGAAACAACAAAATGTGACAAGAAAATGATTGACAAATGAGAAAAAAAATTAACCGAAAAATGAAATGTACTTTGAATTTGTTTGAAAGTTAAAGCCGCTGCCTGTTGATACAATAGATCACATGTAATTCCTTATAAATTCTTGCTGAATCGAATCCAAACCACGTTTAATCATGATATTTTCAGCAAAGTGTTCAGTTTGCCGATGGTAAGTCTTTAAAATAGTTAACCTATTCGTCTTATTGTTTTGGAATCGTATATATAATATATAACTTGCCTTTGAGGTGGCTAGAAAAATGTACTTTAATGAAAAATTTAGAAGATTTTTGATATAAATTTACTAAACTAAATTCGCAGAATATTTTTAAGCTTCAGTTTAGGAAAATACATTAGAAAGAAGATATTGAATCTCTTGCTTGATGTCATGTCATGCATTTTGAGAGTTTCAGTTAATATTATTCAGATTTTAGTGAATATTATTGGGCTGGAAAACCAATAGATATACCCATTATCGTAGAGCCTGTGAATCCTGACAGCTTAAAAGACCCCCTGATATAAAACAGAACTGAACCATTCAAAGTTCCCCAGCGGTCTTAGCCCGACTGACTGACACATCTGCCCACAGCTCAAACCGCTTTCAGCTGAAGATTGAAGACTTAACAGAGACCTTTGTTAGAGTGTGTACATTTTGGAAGGAAATATGGGGATTTAAAGTATTTAAGAGGGTAAAAATGAACCGGAAAAGTGTGGGGTAATCTTAAAACTTGGATTTTAAAGTAAGTATTCGATATAAATGGACAAGTACTTTTCCGATTACTTGTAGCCTGGTTTGCAAGTAAGTACGTTAAATATGCAGAAATGTGCTATCTGGTTTTGGGAAATCCATTCCTTAGGTAGGAAATTATGCGAGTTAAAGGTCAAACTTTAGTTCTAAGCCGACCTCTATGTTTTTCGATTTGAAAGCTTTTATGGTCATGGGTTTACCACGCCCAACTAAAACCGATGCAGACGTATATTCCCCGAATTGCCATTTTACAATGAATATATATTAATATTATTTAGAAAGAACCATAATGCGTTTAAATTTTTCCCCATATCTCAGTAAACGAATTTGAAATAGTTGTCAAAAATTTAAAAAAAAAAATGCCTACGTAATATGGGTATACGAATACCTCTAGCAATAATGTGAATAGCTCAGATAATAATACGTTTACCGTTATTTTTGGACATCAAACACTGTTCTACGTTTTTTTATAAGAGAGCCCCCTTTTTGTGCTAAAACCGTCCCTGGTTCTTTGACTGCGGTTTGGTTTATCGTAGTAGAACAAATTCATACATATGTATGTACAAATCGTGGCAGTGGAACCAACTAGACAAATAGCGAAGCAACGATTGCAAATGCATTTGGTTGTACTTCACCTCTGCCTCCCTAACTGAACCTGCACGCCTGCCATTGTTCAATTTAAATTATCGATTGCCCACTGCTGGCTGGGCCCCAGCATGCTGCACACATACATACTTACTTGCACAGTTATGTATTTGGATGAAAATCACTCTAGAGTAGCAGTTTCTGCCTGAAACCATTTACCAATCAATATTTACTTGGAATTTTGTATCTTACACAATTTTAAGGGCATTTCCACGCCCCAAACCGCCGCACAACAACATCGAAGCTCTACAACTACACACACACATACACAAGAAGGAGCGTAGCTAACTTACTTCATGCCCATCAGACCCAAGTCATCATCGAAATCGCCCATTAACGCACCAAACAGCGACATTTTGTTTGTTTTTGAAGGTTCTTAAGAATTGTTCAATTATATTTATATATTTAGAGAGAGAGAGGTTTTTCTTTTAGTGCTTGACTATTTTTCACGAGTTTTCTAGACTGCAGTGTGACCGTCGCTCGATTTAATAAATATACCCACAAATCATTGAGGTAACTAGTCGATTAACGATGTAGTATTCGATAGCTGCAGCAACTATCGAAATAAGGGTATCGATAAGTAGGACTTTCAAATTTCTTAACGTCCCTTAAAAGTATTCTCAAAGATATGTCTAAAGATATTAAAAAGTACACGCAATTTGCGAACTGAGCAGAAGGGCTATAAGGCGACTGTGTTGTGTTCCCTAAGCTTCTTTTTCTTTTGTTATGACTTAGGCACAGCCAACTTATTTGCTGAATTCTCTCAATCCTCCTCAATCCCTACACTCTCCTTACATATTCTATATTTAAAGCTTTTGTTCACAACTCTGACTTTTTAAGTGCATATAAGCATTAAATTATTCCTTTAAATGGTCCTGAAATGGTTCCTAGCAGTGAAGCAGAGACATTCTCTCGACTGACCTGAACCTAATTCGTCCATTTCACCATGATCTCCTCTAAAAGGATGAGACCTCTTATTCCACCCTATCTACAGAGTTGTTCATAATTGCACAAACACTTTCATTAAATTAGTAATTCGTTTTTGGACTCTATGACTAATAAATAAAAAAAATTACCCGGTATTATTTTTCTTATCTTAGAACTCATGTCTCGAGGAAGATGATTACCACCGATTAATGCTACTGTCGGACTACCAAATTCGATATTGCTCATAAAACATTTCTTTATATCGCAACAGTTGGTGAGAAATAAAAAAGTAGCAACAAATTAGACTGATTAGAGTTTTACCAGGTGCTTCAGTACCCCGTTCCATGCTTATAAATCTCTGCACAGTTACGAGTGGCTCCTCTAATCGCCAGACACACTTCGCTGGATCACGATTACAAGTTTTGCGATTCATTTATGTAGAGCAAAGTTTAATTACAATTAAATAGCCCCCGCATGACTCAACCTTTAACTTACTGGAATTATCAGTAATTTATGATACACAGAATTTTACCTTTAGAAGACCACCGGCAATGATCTTTATTGGTGGATATAAACATGGCGCGGTTGTGTGTCCATTAAATTTATGGAAATCCAAAAATGGTATCGGATTTTGAAGCGATAAGCTTATTTTGAGCTAGCCAAACGGTATAAAAGGCGCGGATGGTCAGCAGAACCCGCAACTTTAAACGAACGCGAAAATGTCTGGACATTTGGTTGTAGTTCTCTGCTTAGTGCTTTCACTGGCCGCGCTGGGTCAGTCCGCGTCGATTAGTCCCCTGATTATTGGAGGATCTGAAGCGGATATCGGTGACTATCCCTATCAGGTTTCTGTTCGCCTGGAGACCTACATGCTGCTACACATCTGTGGAGGCAGTACCTATGCTCCTCGGGTGGTTATTACGGCGGCTCACTGCATCAAGGGACGCTTTGCCTCTTACATACGCATAGTGGCTGGACAAAATTCCATAGCAGATCTCGAGGAGCAGGGTGTTAAGGTGGCCAAACTGATTCACCATCCTGGCTACAACAAGAAGACGCATGTGAATGATATTGGTTTGATTATAACCAAAGAACCTTTGGTCTACAGCACTCTGGTGCAACCTATTGCCTTGGCTGTGGAGACACCAGCTCCAGGCAGTCATGCGGTGGTCAGTGGTTGGGGGAAACGTACCGAAGAGGATGAAAATCTGCCTGCAATGCTGCGTGCCGTTGATGTGCAAATTGTGGATCGAAGTGTGTGTGGAGCGCAATATATGACCAAGGACTATACCATTACCGATGAAATGTTGTGCGCCGGATTCGTAGAGGGCGGCAAAGATGCCTGTCAAGGTGACTCTGGTGGCCCTCTGGTTGTTGAGGGCGTTTTGGTGGGCATTGTATCCTGGGGTGTGGGTTGTGCACGCGAAGGTTTCCCTGGTGTTTATACCTGTGTTACTCATCACATGACCTGGATTGAAGAGCAGGCAGAGCCTTATCTATAAACTGGTCAAAGAGTTTTTCAATTGCAAAGCGAACAAATTAAGCGAACAAATTTTATGTGTAATTTAAAAAGTAATTCTATAAATAAATATAAGAAATGAGCATTGTGAAAAGTATTTTAAGAAATATATATTTATTTTTTGGACAGTTAAACTTAGACTTAATTTTGGCCGCCCATCAGGGAGTGTTTTAACGCTTTCCAGCACTGAAAAATATTTAGGGTGACCGTTTGAACATCTGGATAGCTTCTCAAAGTAACGGCTCATATTTTAAAAACAGAATTAAGTGAACTTTTTGGAGAGTTGAAATGAGCATTGATTATACCCTTGCAGAGGGCATATTGAATTGTCCAGATGTTTGTAACGCATAGAAGGAAGCATTTCCGACCACATAAAGTATAAATATTGTTAATGAGCATGACGAGCTGAGTGGATATAGCCAGTTTCTATGCTATCTCCGAGCAAACTTTGCGCAAAGTCTTCTGGTACAAATACGCTACACATTTGTCAGAACCGGCCGGATCGGATGACTATTACATATAGCTGCCATAGAAACGATGGGTAGAAAAACTAGTTCTAGTGAGAAAAACTTTTCTTTTTCGTTTTAAAGCAAACAAAGTTAAATGCCAAAGTTTGTACACCCTTGCAGCTAGTTTTCTAACGAATTTAAAGCACGTATCCACTGAAAACAAACAAGTTTTTCTCAATAAGAATCTTTTCTGACTCTACTTTTGTATGACAGCTGTAATATATAGATGTCCGATTTTAACCAAACTTAGTGGAACTATGAAGAAGCATAGCAAACTAATAAATAAAAAGTTTGAAGGCATTTTCTATGAAAACAAAAAAGTTTTTCTCACTAAAACTAGTTTCTCGACCGATTATTCATATGGCAGCTTTAACCTACAGTCATCCGATTTTGACAGAACTTCAAAGAATTGTGTGAAAGTTTATAAAATAGATATGTTTTAATTTAAAAGAGGTTTACATTGAAAAGAAAAAAGTTTTTCTTACTAAGACTACTTTTCTAACTTTACTTTTCCATGGCAGCTATACTATATAGATGTCCGATTTCGAGCAAATTCGGTAGAATCATGAAAAAGCATGAAAAATTAGTAAATGCAGATTTTGGAGACGTTTGCATTAAAAGAAAAAAAGTTTTTCTCACTAGAACTAGTTTTCCGACCGTATGTTCCTTTGGCAGCTATTTGTTATAGTCATCCGATCCGGCCGGTTGCGAGAAATGTGCAGCGTATTTGTACAAGAAGACTTCTTGGAAAGTTTGGTCGCGATGGCTTTAAAACTGGCGTAGGAAATAGCATAGAAACTGGCTATATCGACTTAGCTCGTCATGCTGATCAAGAATATATATACTTTAAGTGGTCGGAAATGCTGCCCTTTATGCATTACAAACTTCTGGACAATTTCATAAACCATCTGCAAGGGTATAAAAAGAACCATAATCTAAAAAACCTTTTTATACGTGGAAAAAAGTTATGATCTTAAGGGAAATATCCTTAAGCTGTGCGATTAATGCAAGCATTTCTTACTTTAGGCAACCAAAACTAACTTTGCCTTTCGATTTCGATTTCTTCGTTCAAAAGTCTGGTCATCATTTCTGCAACTCTCGATGGATATCATTGATACTTTGTCTAGACGCTAATTCTAATTCACATTCATCTCCAGCTCATGCAGCTTGCTCCCGATGACGTATTTGGCTTGCGGTTTTTAGATGCTTTACCTATAGGAAATTCGATATCGGATTACAATTATATAAGCTAAGCACTTGTGGCAAAATAGTTCAAGAACGCACCAAATCCCATACAAGTCATACCCTCAAAAAAAAAAAAAAAACATAAACACAACTCATCGGCCCCATTGACAGACGCCGTCGTGTCTGAGCGCTAGCTCTCGCGCCCACGCTTAAAATATTGCGAGATTTTCGCCCGATCTCCCGACTACCTCAACCACATAAAACGTGTGCTACCCAGGGCACATGGAATCAGTACACTTTTGATACCGCATACGCAATCATAATTAAGCGGCTTGAGTGGCACGCGCGTTTTTTGCAAAAATTTACTAAGAATAATTAGCAATTAAAAAAAAATAATAATAAAAAATATAAACAATAAAATCAACTAATCAAATGGCTTCCTCAGATAGTCAAACACTTCAGTTTGGAATTTCACCGAGTGAAAAGTAAAGTGTTTTAATTAAAATATATGGGAAATTAATTTATGGTGAATCACAATAAATTCTCGCGCGCGAATCAACTCAAACCAATTGAATCTAGTGAAAATTGCGAAAAATGCCAAGAAACTGAAGAAATTCATACGCACTATGTTAACCTTACAAAAATTGACCAAACTTTCCGGCTTTCCTCACACGCCGTGTGTTTTTTGCTTCATCGAGCAACAGTTTGTTGCAATTTAAGTTACAGTTTGCCACCTGTCCGGCCCCAACCGTCGCCTCATTTCCATTCCAACCCCCCTGCTAATGCCTTGGCATAGCCCGCATATTTCAACCAAGTTCACACACGAAGACAATTCGGTCCTTCGTCCTGCCAATCACGAATGCCCATCGCCTGCGCATCGTGCGTGTATAAAAGGCACCGAATGGCAGAAGGCTTCCGCAGTTGGGCCCCCAGCGAAGCGGCGCGCGTTTCTCAAATCTTGAAGGAAATAAAAGTACTACTAAATAATTTTTATAGTTGCAAAACTATTAGCATTATGCTAAGTGTTCAGTTTTGGTGTTGTAAGTGAAGTGTGGAAGACAAAAGTAATTTATACCAAATTATATTTTCAAAGTAAGTGTTAAAAATTTAGAAAATTGTTTAAGCTTAGCTTTGATTTGACCATTAACACGTTTACTATGTCATTTTCACCATAAACTCGTTCAGATTAAGTGTTTAAGTAGTTGTTGATTACTTTAAAGATTAAGCAATTGATTCTATTTAATCCTTTGTGCATAACTTTTGGGCATTTAAAACAAAACTTTTGCTGACTCTTTCTTAAGCTAGCCTGAAAATCTGAAAGCGCTTTTCGGACAATGTATAGCAATAATTTTAGGTACAAAAATTGTTTGTGGAGATTACAGATTTTTCTAATTTTAAAATTAATGGAAATTTAGATATAAAATGTGGCTTCTATGAGTCCCCAGTGTTAAAATGTATTGGTGTGCAGTTTGATAGGCAAGGGCACTATTTTAAACAAAATACATTTTATGTGGAGTAGCCTTTTTTCGTCGATATATGTAATTATATTAAGACTAGCGAATTTCCTTTTTTATTACATTTTGAATAACACAAGGATACAGTTTTGAAGACTTTATTTGGGCTTATGGATGAAGCGAGCTTTTTTTTAATATTTATATATACAATGATTATTTTAAATCTCCCTTTGTCAGTAGGACCTTTTTTGGGGAGTGGTTTTAGCATAACTTCTGAAGTTTAATATTAATTTAAAAGGTTATTTCACAAGTAAAGAATAATCCTACAAATAGGTTCTAGTCACTTAAGGCAGGTTTGCAATCCGATCGGTTCGGTTCAGTGATTCCAACGGTTCGTTTTATAATATGCTTTTCAATGTATAATACATTTAATGAAGATCCGTTCTCGTTTTCGAAAAAAAATCCCGGTCTTAAATTTAATCTGTGCGTTAAGTAATTTTTTTCACTCTTTTGAAAGTCCGAAAACGTTTCAAAAACTCATTTCTGTTCTTGGATAGATCTTAAAATCACACTTTCTTAACTCTAATAGCTCTTCCTTGAGTATATTGTATGTCGAAATAATCTTGGATCGCACTTAATTCCACCAAATCTTAACCATTGAAGCCCGTTCTTTAGTCTAACATTCAGAAATGTATCCAAATCTATTCCGAAAGTTTTTTTCCTCTGAAAGTTGAAGAAGCTATATCTAGGTGTGCTAGATATGTCTTAAATGTCCCCTTGTCTCATCCAGCGGAGATGCAAAATCATCCAAATGATCATAATTTTTCATATCGTTGGATGATTACAAGGATATTTAATTCATTTAATTCCAATTGAATACCGGAAATCATCCAATGTGTGTAGTTATTCTACCGTTCGTTCTTATGACAGCTATATGCTATAGTCACAGTTCCGTAAAATGTGCAGCGCTTATGTTTTAAACTGACGGAAGAGATAGCATAGAAACATACGGACGGACAGTCGGAGTCTGTTTTAAAATGTTTTGTTTGTTGGGTATGCATATTTTTACATTTTTTATACGGGATTGAGACTGAAACAAATTTAGAGGCAATTATATTAGATGAAACCTTTTTTTGAATGTTTATGAAACGGACACATCTGTCCGTTTCCCATAATATAAAACCATCCAAAATATACCTATGGTCTGAGATAAACAACACTTCCGATACCGAATATCTTTTCCGTTTTAATCCCTACATTTTATACTCTGTACCAAAGGTACATAGAGTATAATAAGTTTGTGCAAAAGTATGTAACATTCAGAAGAAAGCATCTCCGACCCCATAAAGTATATATATTCTTGATCAGCATCAACAGCCGAGTCGATATAGCCATGTCCGTCTGTCCGTCTGTCTGTCCGTATGAACGCACAGATCTCAGAGATGGTAAGAGATAGAGGCTTGACATGTATGGGACATATGCTTCTTATGTCTGCAGGCAGATCAAGTTTATTTTCAATTTTGGCCACGCCCCCGCAATTTAGAAAAAACGTCATATCTCCCACAGTTTTAAACATAGGTGGGTTGTTCCTTCTAAATATATTTAGTAATAAGGATAACTTATCGATCAGCCAAAGGAATGGTGAAGATTAGATGAACGGTTTCGGAGTTATGATCAAAAGACAAATTTTCTTGGTACAGAGTATGTTATAGTCGGGCTTGACCGAATTTCTCTCTTGTTATTTCTGTGATAGCTTGGAAGCTCACTGAAGAGACATAAACGGTGCATTAATGTTCTTAACAGTTAATAATGTTTGATTGAATGGTTCTCTATAGAAACCTTCGCTAAGATGTAACTAATTTGGAAACTTTCTTCTTCATCAATTTGAAATTTTTAAATAATATTACAAAAATTCAGTGTAAGGCCTGTTCTGATTGTCACTTTCGAATTTGGTTAAGTGATTGTTGCATAAAGTTGACAGATTATATTGAGTTCATCGTATTAAAAGTTATTAGGTTTGATACGGATTATCTTGATTCTTTACCAGAAAATCCTACATGTACCAAAATAATATAACCATTAGAAAAGCGAAAATGTTGGTCTGAAATAGGTTTGGGCTGTTTTTACAAGAGGTTTGGGCTTACACTCGATTTGCAGCAAATAAAATACGGCCCGATAAACAGTCTTTCTGCTTAAGCATTTCTATTTCTCAAAAAGATTAATCTAAATGTTATTTTGTCTTCCCTTTTCGTATACTTTAAGGTTATTTTTCAAATGTTGTATTGCCTGTTAATTACCATTTAATGGAATAAACGCGTCAACAAAACAGATAAAGAATGTTGAACACATGTGCTGTGGGCAGATGGAAGTGTCAAATGAAAATATGTGATAAGACAAGCTGAAGGTGATACCAAAATCATTATAATTAAAAGCTAATTAAACAAATGAATGGCAAAGGCGGTAAAATGGAACAGGGAAGGGGAAGCTAATTAATATTATCCTTGAGAACTTAGAACAGCTTAAAATTATAAATAAGGACTTAAGCACTAAATGCATATTTTTAGTAATATTTTGCTTTGCTTTAAATTATCCTTTTTAAATATCTGAAGGTTATGAGTTTTATTGTGCTTCAATTTTAAACTTGGCTTGAAGCACTTAATGCTACGGTTAACTGTAACTGATAACTGCCAACTACAAACAAATATTTACAACATTGACATTGAATGGAGTTGAATTTTTTTCTCTCTTTTTTTGTTTGTCAAAGCAAGTGCATCGATGCGCACCAACTGGCCGCCAACAGAGCAGATACATTCATAGATTACCAGGATATAAAGGGCACCTTGGGGACTCCAACATGCGTATGCTGTGTATGAGTGTATGAGAGTGTGTGTGGAGTAGAGTTAGGGTCACCAAATAGCCAATGAAAATATGTCCCAGAGATTGTAATAAGCTTTATAAAAACTTAAATAAAGAATATATACAGAGGTGGTACTTCTTATAACGAATTCAAGAAAGAGTGCAAAGTACAAAGTAACAATTGACCTGCCATCTATTTCTGAGATCCTTTCAACCTGTTTGCAATAAGTTTCCCATAAGCATAACACTCATCCTTGAAGTGGAAAGAACAATCCTTCAAAAAGTAATCAATAGATAAACAAATAGAAGAAAGTAGGTAAAACCCTACAGGGTTATGCTATAGACAGCCGATTTTGTAAAAACCTTGTAGAATTATGTAAATGCATATTAAACAAATGTGTGACAGTTTTAAAGTCGTTTTCATTGGAAACAAACAAGTTTTTCGCGACTATACTATATAGCTGTACGATTTTGACCAAACTTAGAGAAATCATGAAAAATAAATACAATTTTTCAGTTTTTCTTACTAAAACTAGTGATCCGACAGATTGTTCCTATGACCGCTATATGCTATATTCATCAGATCTGACAGGTGCCGACAAATTTGCCAACTTCGAGCAAAGTTTAATGAAGATAGCTTTAAAACTGTTGGAGGAGAAAGCATAGAAACAAACGGACGACATGGCTTAAACAACTCATCATTAAGAATATTAAGAATCATTAAGGTTAAGAATCATTAATCATTAAGAATATATAATAATAACTTTTGGTGTTCGAAAATGCTGCCTTCTTTGCGTTACAAGCATCTGAACAATTTTTATGAACCCCTTAGCAAGGATATAATATTTCTTACATGCCTTTCAGAGATTTATACTCAGGAATTTCTGCTTATCAATCTCGAATGCATTAATCTTTACAACAAAACTGACAAAAATTAGTAGTAGTTTGGTTTGAAAATGTCTTAGAACTTTATACAATAAAGGGAGCACTTTTTGGAGTAGTAGAAAGAGCTTTTTCAAGGGCACAATATTCCGTTGGAGATTTAATAAAAGAAAAGAATGAAAGAAAGGAAAGGAGCTGTTTTTAGTCCCATTTTCACTTTCGCAAATCTTTTGCGATTTGGAAACCAAGTTTGGACCCGAAAATTCAATTCAAATTCTACTTTTATTTAGAAAAATTGGTATTTTCATGACTGCTACGATTTGCACAAAATAACCAATATCTACAGAGTTAAGTCCTGTTCTCAGATAATATATATACGTATGAATGGGACAGTTGTTCAAAGGCATTACGCTGTCACAGCTGTGCAATGGTGTTCTATTCATAAGAAGCAAATTTTTAAGTTGATCAGGGAATAGGCATTTGGTGTGAAGATTTTAGCATACTTTACTCCTCACAGAATAAGTCATACCGACCTGTACTGTGTGCGATACGGAACAAGCTAAGAAGTGTCAGTACTTCACACCAGAAATATAGTTTAAATTCTTAAAAACCACTTTAAGTATATTTTAGTGGGTCCCAAGAAGTTTTTATAACCTGTTCCCATTGAAAATGAGAAAAGGGGGATCATGAAGTTGTGCGAATGTATGTAACAGTGAGAAGCAAACATTTCCGACCCCATAGAGTATATATATTCTTGATCAGCATGAACAGCCGAGTCGATATAGCCATGTCCGTCTGTATATTCGTCCGTCTGTCTGTATAAAGGCGTCGATCTCAGAGACCATAAGAGATAGAGCCATACGCATATCAAGTTTGTTTCAGATTTGGTAAATTCCCCCCCTTTCTCCTACTTTCCGTCAGATCCACAATTTCCAAGTTAGAGCCTCGGCTTAGTATACATCAAGCTAAGCCCCATATCTATCTATTCCGAAAAGTACAAACAGATCGGGCAAAAAACACCGGAGCTATAAGCGAAACGATTGAGCTGATAAGGGCACCCCCCCGTAGGTGTTAGTCAGGGTTAGAATCGGTTAAAGGTCAAAATATTGTTGCTTACAATCAGGATTACATCTTAATAGCTGTTACAAAAACCGGTTAGATTACTCTTCAAAAATTAGGATATTTTGTAGTCGGGAAACTCGACTGCAGTGCCCTTACTTGTCAAAAAATGTGCCATTATGGTACTTTTCTACTGTTGGCAAATTTGGAAAATTTCAGGCAAATGCTCTGATTTTTATACCCTTGCAAAGAGTATTATAATTTTGCCCAGAAGTTTGCAACGCATAGAAATATTCATATTAAAATATATATATTATTGATCAGTGCGACGAGCTGAGGTGATTGAGCTTTGCGTGATTCTATGCAAACCAGTCTCTCAGTTTTGAAGCTACCGAGCTGAAATTTTGCACAGAGTCTGCTTGTTGCTGCACGCTGCCAATATTTTGTAACCGACTGAATGGGATAACTATATCTCATAGCTCCCATAGGAACCATCGGTCTGAAAACTAGTTTTAGTATGAAAAACTTTTTTCTTTTCAATGGAAACGTCTTCAAACTTTGTATTCATAGATTTTCTATGCTTTTTTATAATTTTGCCAAGTTTGATGAAAATCCGACAACTATGTGGTATAGCTGCCATACAAAAAATAGGTCTGGAAAACAGTTTTAGTTAAAAAAACTTTTTTGATTTAGATGGTAGCATCCTGAAATTTTGAATTTGTTGGTTTTACATACTTTTACATAATTCTAGAAATTTTTGTCAAAATCGGATGACCATATCATATAGTTCCCATATGAACGATGCGTCGGAAAATGTGTCGTTGTGGGGAACAAATTATTTTTAAAAAGTATTTTTAATACATTTTAAGCGAGCACTTGCAAGGATGCTGAAATTTTATTTGAAATCAAGTCAACAAATAAATATAAGCAAAGGTAACACGGCGGATGAGTGATACACGTAAAACAAAAAAAAACCCTTTACACATAAGAATTTTGAGCATATATCCGCTGTATAAACATATCTAGCACTTTCCACCTTTAAATTTTAAACCTTCGCCTTTTTGTTCAGTTCAGGCAGCATGTAAACACCGTCAGCAAAATGCAATTTTCACCACAAGCCAGCTAAGCAGGAAATAGGGACTGGAACTGCCATTCAAGGGTTGAAGGCCAAACCAAGTCCGTGAGCCTGTCCTTGAACCTGTCCGAGACGAAGCAGAGACAGGAGGAGGCGGAGGAGCAGCAGCAGCAGCAGCAGAGAAAGCGGGAAACTGTACGGCTGGCTACATTAGTTCCGCGATCGGCGTACACGGCCATCATGGATCGCAATGGTAGTAAAAACAATAGCTGCGAATTTGCAGCCGGTGCCACTGGAGTGAAAGGTGCGGCCACGACCTGGGCCCTTAACAAAGAATCCCCCAATGAGGATGACTCCAATGAGGATGATGCCGATACGGCCACACCTGCCAAAGTCACCGATCTATTGGCACCTCGTCTTTCGGCCGGCAACAATGAGGTGAGATCAGGTTTTCAAATTTCGCCTCTTCCAATGCAACTTTTGTGCCTCCTCAGCGCATTTTGGTTGTTTCTGTGACGGAGCGACGTCGCGAGACTTGGGGACAGAAGGCTGAATTCCTTTTGGCCGTTATTGGTTTTGCCGTGGACCTGGGTAATGTCTGGCGATTTCCATATATTTGCTATCAGAATGGCGGCGGCGCTTTTCTGGTGCCCTACTGCTTATTTCTCATATTTGGTGGACTGCCCTTGTTCTATATGGAGCTGGCACTGGGACAGTTTCATCGCTGTGGCTGTCTGAGCATCTGGAAGCGTATTTGTCCAGCCTTGAAGGGTAAGTAGTCTGCAGGGTATTTACAATTTTAAGCTGCATTTTATACTGAATTTTGCACAAGTATTTTGAATACTCTCATGCTACTCAAAGGTCAAATAAACATAAAAATTATATGTATGTATTTACCTTCGCCAGAATATAAAAAATAAATTCCCTTTGCCTCAGGCCAATCGCATTTTGGCTACCTTTTGGCAACATAAATGAATTACAAATATTGAATTTTAGTCGCTCGCAAAGTAAAACAAAAATGAGAAAAACATTAAAACGAAATTGCATATTTGAAATCTATTAAAGCAGCCAATGAAAATCGCCCCGAGTCATGCTCCAACGTTGCTGATGATGCGACTTTGGAGTATGTTGTTGATGATGTTTTACATTTGATGCCCACAGAATTTTATCTAAGCCCCCACCCCCCCCTCAAACCCGCAGTTGAACATCCACCACACTTTCTTGTGCCGGCGACATTATCTCGGCATTGAAACATTTTCTGGCAACAATTAATGCCGCATTCAAGCGAAAGGAGCCGGCCGACTGAATCTCGAACAAAGCTCAAATCAAGCTCTAATTAAATTGCCCTTTGAAATTGACTTACAACAACCGGGCTTATCTCAGTGGCCTGAAAGTTTACATATCAAGTTGATAATTTTATTAAATGCCAAACAAAATAGCGAACAACTTTGAATGTGTAAATGGATTCGCCTTTAAACTTGCCAGCAGTGAAACTTTGTGCTGAGTCAGTGGCCTAGTAGTTGGCCCCCATCCCATCCCAACCCATCCCCGTTTGGGGCTTTCAGTAGAACAGCAAACATCACTTTGTGCTCCGCCCAACAAGTGTTTGCACAGGCAAACCTTTGGCTCGAGTTTGAATGGAGAGTGGAATACTATAAGTGGAGGGCACAAGAAATCACGTGACGTGTCTTATTGGCCTCATCAGTAAAACTGAAGCGGAAAGGAGTTCCAATGGGAGGGTGGATTGTGCGGAGGGGATTAAAAAAAATCAAAAGAAATCTGCGATTTGTCACGCGGGAATAGGTATACGAGTTGATGATGATTTGTTCCTTTTTGCATTGTTATCACTCAGAGATTGGCATTCCCTTGTTACCTGTTGATATTTATGTGGATGTGAGTTAGGTTGTCGGCTGATGAGGCTAGTACTTTTCACATTTTTTTCTCCTTTTTCTTCCCAGGTGTGGGCTATGCCATTTGCCTAATCGATATCTATATGGGCATGTACTACAATACGATTATCGGTTGGGCAGTCTATTATCTATTTGCCTCATTTACCTCAAAATTGCCTTGGACATCTTGCGATAATCCCTGGAATACACAAAACTGTATGCCCGTGACTAGTGAGAATTTTACAGAATTGGCCACCTCACCGGCCAAGGAGTTCTTTGAGTAAGTCCTGAATGCATTAACGCACCCTAATCTGTATCACCCTCTCCCGCTTTTATTAACAGACGACGAGTTTTGGAGAGCTACAAGGCGAATGGCCTGGACTATATGGGTCCGGTGAAGCCCACTCTGGCACTTTGTGTGTTTGGTGTCTTCGTTCTGGTCTACTTCTCCCTGTGGAAGGGTGTGCGTAGTGCTGGTAAAGTGGTTTGGGTCACCGCTCTGGCTCCGTATGTGGTATTGATTATATTGCTGATACGTGGAGTATCGCTACCCGGCGCAGATGAGGGTATCAAGTATTATTTAACACCCGAATGGCATAAGCTGAAAAATTCCAAAGTCTGGATAGATGCAGCCTCACAGATATTTTTCTCGCTGGGTCCAGGGTTTGGTACACTGCTGGCTTTGTCCAGCTATAATAAATTTAATAATAATTGCTATCGGGATGCTTTGATAACGAGTACCATAAATTGTTTGACCAGCTTCCTGGCCGGATTTGTCATCTTTTCGGTATTGGGGTGAGTACAATATGAAAATTATATAAAAAAAAAAAACAATCCAATTCATTTACACTTTCAACCTCATTTCTTTTTCATTCCAATGTCAACTTAATGTACAAATTAAAACGATAACATTCGAAGAATGTTCCCGTAGGGAAAGAAATTAAACCAACTTTATTGAGAGAAAAAATAGTTGGTTTGCTTAAACCTCCACCAATTGCACTAGGCAACAAGAACCAGTTTTTTGATGGGGTGCTGCTGATTCTAGATGATTTTAATTCTAGTTCTTAAAACGCCTATTTTGATTCCTTTTAAGCAAGTTTAGTGGGAAACCTTCACTTTGGTATAATGATATAATCGCCCTAACAATTTATTTGACTTACTTCGATAATAAAAGATATAAGTTGTAGTGCTTAGCTTTAAAACAAACCATTCCAAACATTTCTACGTTTTTTTTTAAGCGAAGACATATCATTTCAGTCATTTAATCAGCTGATAACTCGAACTAGCTTTTTTTTGAAAATGCTGAACCGAACCGAAAAACAGAAATCATAGCAATTTTTCTCGTTGACGAGATTTATGACGGATTAAACAGAGGATTTAGAGAGAGCTAGTAAGAAATGGGTTTTAAACTGATTTGAAGTTCGAAAGTTTGAAAAAAATAAAAAGTGCTAAGATTTGACACATCTTTCGACGATCCAAGAAATCACAAAGCACTTTTGCCATATTTCTGACTGATTTACCATTGAAAGTTCGATAAAATTCCATTCCTTGCAGATGAAAGGTTAGATCGGGATATTCTGCGAGCCTTCCATAAATATTTAATAATCTGATATTGAACCACCGAACCGAAAATAAAAAATCATGCAATAAACCGCACCTGCTATACAAAAACTCTGTGAACCACATACAGAGCTTAGTAAAATGCGAAAGTCTTTGCACGGAGCGGAATAGGCAAAGTAAGCAAACTTTTATCTTAAAGTTGATGGGCCAGAATCGATTTCTACACACGAAAATCCTCTTGAATCACTACCGCCCCTTTAGCAAACTAAAACTAGATTTACACGGTGAAGCAAACTGCATGAAGTTCTCTTAGTAGGCGGAATATTCAAGGCAAAATGAATACTTTTTTAAAGGAAAGTTTTAGAATCTTACCTGAGTCTCACGTTTATTAAGAGAACTCCATTAAGTTTGTTTCACCGTGTAAGTCCAGTATAAAAAGGTTTAATTCTTAGCCTAGAGCTATTTTACTCTGTATTATAGGTACACAGAGTATATTTAGTTTGTGCAAAGTGATGAAATAGACAAAAATAAGCATATATATTCTTGATCAGCCTGTTTGTCTGTTCATATGAACGCATAGATCTCTGAGATGGTAAGAGATAGAGGCTCGACTAGTATGGGGCATACACTTTTTATATTTACAGGTAGATCAAGTTTATACCAATTCAATTTTTGTCACGTCCCCGCTATTTGGGAAAACAAAATCAAATCTCCCCCAGTTTTATAGAGAGAAGTTTCGTGCATTCTGAACATATTTAGTAATCGAAATAATCCATAGATCATCCAAAGGATTCATTAACTTCGCACAAGCAATAGTCAAGTTTAAAGCAGTAGAATGTTCGCTGCTGCAGCGCTGCTTTCAGCTGCAACTATTTATTATAGTTTTTTTTCCTTATTCTTTTTTAAACTATTCTTAAACAACGATATATTTATTAAATCCTTCCAGATACATGGCCTATGTGCAAAAGACCTCAATTGATAAAGTGGGTCTGGAGGGGCCTGGCCTGGTATTCATTGTCTATCCGGAGGCCATAGCCACCATGAGTGGTTCTGTATTTTGGAGCATCATTTTCTTTTTGATGCTCATCACCCTGGGATTGGATAGCACTTTTGGTGGCCTGGAGGCCATGATAACGGCGCTGTGTGACGAGTATCCTCGTGCGATTGGACGGCGAAGGGAATTGTTTGTACTTTTACTATTGGCCTTCATCTTTTTGTGCGCTCTACCCACAATGACCTATGTAAGTTGTTATCTCCTGATGCGTTTAATTAACTGTTAAGTGAAAAGGGGGGGGTAACGGTGGTGGGTAGATATAATACATATGCATGTGTCCGGGTATCAAGGCTCATTAAATCTCTTATCCTTTATCTCCCTGTGGCCGTGCCCCAACTGGCCCATTGTCCGGTGTTTAAATATGCCAACGATGGATTGCCATGTTAAGTGCTTTTTATCGTTCCTTCAGTTCATCTCCACATACTCAAGACATATACTTTTTCCTGCATTTTTATCACCTGTCTGTTTGCCTTTGGACTGAACGGGACGGGACGGGACGCACACACAGACACCACCAAATTGGCAAACACTTGACGCCTTTAGATGGGTTGTTGTTAGTTGTTGGCCATTGGGTGTTGTTGTTGTTAGAGTCCTCCCTCCTGCCACTTTGCCTGATTACATTTGAAATTGTAATTTGTTGCGTTCCATATATTATATATTTGACTTTGGTCTGGAGCCACTTAACTTCTATCGGTCAATGGATCAAGCGGTTCCATGTTAACTCGAGGATGCATCATTAATCAGACAAAAGATGAATGAATGCATTTATGTGGTGTTTCTTTAGGCGCAATTATGACAGAATTAAGAATTTCCCAATTTAATTTAGTTTATTAATCTGATTTCATTCTCAGGGCGGCGTTGTACTGGTGAATTTCTTGAATGTCTATGGACCAGGATTGGCCATTCTATTTGTGGTCTTTGTGGAAGCAGCTGGTGTATTTTGGTTCTATGGAGTGGATCGTTTCAGTTCGGATGTGGAGCAAATGTTGGGGGCCAAGCCGGGCATATTCTGGCGCATTTGTTGGACCTACATTAGTCCAGTGTTTCTGCTGGTGGGAAGATATTTAAGCCTGGCCTGCTTCTTCCATGCTAATAAGATTTCTCCCTTTACAGACCATATTCATATTCTCCATTCTGGGTTACAAAGAAATGCTGGGCGAGGAGTATTACTATCCACCCTGGAGCACTCAAGTGGGCTGGGCGGTGACCTGCTCATCGGTGATGTGTATACCCCTGTACATGATCTACAAGTTCTTCTTTGCCAGCAAGGGAGATTGTCGTCAGAGGTTGCAGGAGTCCTTTAAGCCCGATGTGAATTGTGGCTCGGTGGTGCCCGGGCAACAGGGCACCACGGTGTGACATGATAATGCTGTGCATTTGAATATACACACCCAAAGGACCAATATTAAGATTTACAATTTGAATTGCAATAGCTTGTCACCAACAACAACAACAACAACCACAACCACAACACCAACAACAACAAGAGCAGCTTCAGCGGAGGGCAGCAGCCATCGACGATTGCTGGACTTGAACAGTTACTACGCTTATCACACAAATAATCTTAACTACACGGAGGCAGATCCACTGCCACAGAATGGCCATGATATTACTATTTCTAATCCTAGCTCTAGTCTTAGCAACTCCAATCATTATCATACCGATGCTGGTGAGGACAATAATTGCTCCCCCCCACCACCAATGAGGCTTGGCAGCTGCAAGCCGCTCAAGTTTCCGTTGGCCAGCGAGTGGTTGGTTTAAAGGAAGGAAGAGGAGGCAGAGTATCCACATGGAAAGTCCGGCAAAGCAGCCATTTTGCCAGACTTTCCTACGTTTCGGTGTTAGTGCACAATCTAATCTAGAATTCTTGCCAAGTATTCGCTATGTTTTTTTTTGGATTTTAGTTTGTAAGTGTTAAATGAAAATAGTTTTCAATTTGTAGGTAAAACTAAAAAAAATACTGGTAAAAAATGCTTTTTAAAATAGCTCGTACATAGATATCCCAAATGCCCTGTACAATGTGGTCCCCACTCAATTAATTCCTTTGCATTGTTTTCCGTTGGAAGTAAAAACAATTGTAAGACAGCCATTTACAATTGTTTTTTTTTTTGAATTTTGTTAACCAAGTTATGTTTCAAATATAATTTCAGTTGAATAAGAAAACGAAATGGAATGGTTTTACTGGGAAAATAAAAAGGGATATGGACACGATTTGCGAGATGTTATTTCGGTATAAATTATGCCACAGCTTCCGTAAACTCAAACCGACTTTGAAAAATTAGCGAAGAAATCGCAGGATATACTTACATTAGAGTGGGTCAATTTGTATGGATTAAAATTAAAGTTGTTGTCAAAATCGTAATCTACGATAAATTCTAAGAAGGTTTGCCCAAGAAACCATGTCTCTTAAATCAAAATCGAGCTTCCCGTTCTTCAGAAGAAACTTTACGTATCGTAATGGGCTAAAATGAAGATAAACAAGTTAACAAGTCGATCAAGACCGACTATAATACACTCTGTACCTCCCAAAGATTGTGTTAAGGTGTGTGAATCGCAACCGTGGTCGGTGCCACCAAGCATAATTTTTTTTTCCATCAGCTCGAATGTCTCCGAGAGCTTGTCCTAAGTCTCATTCTACTCAGGGCAGGGCAATGGCGGATAAAATGTTTGGTCTTCAGTGCGTTTTAATAAAGTGGCCCCCAGAAACGATCTTCTGCTTATCATTAACCGAAGATCTAAATTTCATCTATATATTATATTAAAAGTGATAGCTTGAGAACGATATGTGAGGCTCGATTTAAGGCTCCTCCTAATTTCTTTCTTTTTCAAAAACATTTCCAGTTTTAATTAAGTTAATTTTTTTTAATTACATAAGTCTGGCCTTTAAATGTTACGCAGAAATAAATGAAGGATAAGGATTGAAGCGTGAGGAGCATATATAACTATAGACGATATACATATTATGATTGATGGAGGGTGGGGGAGGGGGGGTTTGAAAATTTATTTCGTCACGCTGATCAATTTGGTGAATGTAGTTCCAGTTGCCTCCTTCCTAATCCTGCGCGGGCGGTTGCTTCTTACGTTTGCGTCGAGGCTTGCGCTTTTTCTTTCGCTCCTATTTTTTGGTCGCCTTACCGCCCTCATCCTTGCTCTTGTCGGACTTTTCCGAGTCGGATTTTTTGGCATCCTTATCCTTGGTGTCCTTGTTATCCTTATCTTTGCTCTCCTTGTTTTTATCCTTGGCATCCTCTATGGCCTTGCCTTTTCCCTCTTCAGCGTCTCGATTTGCCAGCTTGTTGTTGATCAGATTATGCAGAGCAATAATGGAGCGTACCATGGAGGCCAAGTAGACGACCAGCATCTGATCGTTGGTCTTAACGTACATGGTGCCCGTGAACTGATCATTGGTAATGTCGGGCAGCAGATTAAATATATCCTGCAGTTGATAGACAATCTGATGATTTATGGGCATTTTGCCATCGCCCACACGTTGCAGATATTGCTTGATATCACGTAGCTGGGCGTTCAGGCCCTTGAGACCCATCAGTTGATTTGTAATCTTCTGCGAGAGGCTTCCTACGGTGGTGTCCTTGATGTCGCGCAGCAAATGTTCCACACCCACTTCTTCCGCCTCCTCGGCACCAATTTCGCTGGGAACATGCTCGAAAGTCTTGCTGGTGGGAGAACCATCATCATGTACCTCCTCAACGGAGATGTACGCTTCAGTGGGTAAACCCAAGTCCTTGGGCTTGGCATCAATGATCACCAGCACCGAGTTGGGACAGTAGCGACGTATCAGCTCATTGATGGCGATGTCGTTCTGATGCAGCTTTGGCCCCGTGTGATACCAGCCCACCACACGCTCTCGGGCATTGACTTTCTTAAACATGCCATACATATTCTCCAGATAGTCATGATCCAAGAACCAAACCGATTTGTCTTTGTCATCCTCGTCAAAGGGCACTGAAAGGGGTCGACTTTAGCATTCTTCTTCAGATTTCAGTGTTCAGTTTCTCCCGCTCACCTGCAAAACTGTTGGACACATCCAGCACTCCCTTGGAACGCCAGCAGCCCAGCAAGACGCCGACCACACGCTTTTGATTACCTATTTTGCCCATGCGATTGAAATGATCCACCACTGACAGCAGCACCAGGGGATGCACTATCACCTTGTTTACGCTGACCTCCAGGGAAGGCATTTTGATCTTATTCTCAGGGGGTTACGATTACGTAGAAGTAGAGATTGTGGTGTTTAAAGCACAGCGTACTATGCTTTCCGAGAGGAGTAATCACAAAGTTGGGCCACTAAGATTTGCGGCTAAAATTGATGACAAGCAGAATTGGCCACTAATAGAACTGGTCACACTGAGTGATAGTGGTGTGTGCGTGCTGTGCATGCGATGTGACTGCTCCGATAAGTTTGTAAGTGACTTATCGAATATCTCGCGATGGAGTTATAATAATTCTCATATAATTTACCACAAAAACCCGACCTTTTTGCTTTTAAAAGGCTATCAAGTAATTCGATTTATGTATTTTGATATTTTCCTGTATTCAGATGGAACACTGATACATTTTTTTGGATTAATTGTTAAAATAAATTAATAATCAAGGTTTGAATACTAAAATATATTAAAGCAGAAACTAAATACCAGAAACAGAGCCTCCTCAGCCTCAGAACTCCTTAAGGTTATTTTTGCTGTTACAGTAAGTTTGCATTTAATATATTTCGTAAGGTTTGGTTAGGTTCCCTCTATTAGATTATTAAACTGTTACACACTTGATGGTTTCTCATTGAAAAGTATATAATTAATTTTTCGGATAAAATCATATTTTGAATTGATATTCATGCCATTCTGTTTAAAATGAAGTATTTTCGTGCATATTTCAGAGAGCCGTACAGGTTGTCATTGTTGTTGCTATTATGATTGGTTGTTGTTAATGATGCGGACGAAATTGTAGGTCACAGATTTTGATACCTACGCCTGCTGCTGTTCGAATCCGCTTCAGACTCCGTGACTTCGTAAGCTACAGCCATAAATGTGGCGTCATTTATCATTATCTATATATGTACGTATCGAGCATCCGAGTCGGTACACATTACGCTTAGCAGCACTGGTCTATTTCGATGGTGTTTGACACGCACGAGTTTTGACCAACTCTCATCTCTAGCTTTAGGCGATGTAACCCCGCTGGGCCTGTTTATCGTGAGTGTGAGTGTCTAAAGCAATAAAATAAATCAAATAAACTACAAATAGTTTCCCAATAAAAGTGTTTCGTTGATAAAATCCACCATGAGTGAACGCCAAGTTGGCAAGGCCCACCAAATGTAAAAGTTATTTATTTTTTTCGTGTTGCGTGCTCTCTTGTGTGTGTGTGTGTGTTTGTGTGCGAGTAGCTTGGTCTCTGTCGTGCCCTTGGTACACCTATAGCTGTACTCTTTTCGCACAGATGACCTAAACGCTCCATGTTATCGATTTCGATTACCAGTATCGGCTCCGTTGCGCGAGAGAAATTACAATACAAATACAAATACAACGCAGACAATTAGCTGAAAAGCGCAGAAAGCAGAGTTTTGTTTTATCTAAAAAATTCAATTGGGCTCGGTTCGTGGACACACTGATATCAAGTGAATGAGTGTGTGCTTTAGGCCAGATACGAGAGCGAGGATGAGGTAATATTTCCGAATTGACTGGCCTTTCCCGTTTCACGCCCATTCCCTTCTGAGTCGCAGTGGCGGCGTAATCAATGAGCGAGCTGTCTGCAACTGTAAAACGAGGCTTTTGGCTGGCGCGTGTTGTTTACAAATCCAATTAATGTGTGCGCTATTTGGCATTGATCAAACTAAAAGTGTTATCATGACTCCGAAAGGAGCCACGCAGGGTGAGGTGTAAAATTTCACCAAGTTTTGTGCCAAAAAAAGTGGAAAAAATAACCAAAGACCAGCTCACACATACCAGGAGAAAGACGAGACAGACCCACACACACACACAGGCACTTACACATACGCACGCTCTACGCTCTTTTGTCTACGTCTTTTACTTTTTCTCGTTTGTAATCATTTTCCTCCCATTCGTACGTGTGTTTTTTCTACAAATATTAGAGCTCGAGAGCTGCTAATTAAATTATAAAACATACAGAAGCGTTAAAAGAAGACGACAACGTCGACCGAAACCGAACCAAAACCCTAGCGACACACAATCTCCCCTCTCAACCTCAACACCCAGCTAGTCTGCGTCTACTCTCGGCTCTAGTGTTGGCCTATTTCGCCGTTGAGGCGGCAGCGTGAAGAAGAAAATAAATCAAATACATCAACCAGCAACAACAACAAAACAAACTAATAGGTGAGCAGAGTTTAAATCAAGTGCCATCGATGTACGCGAATGTTTGCTAAACAAACAAAATAAAAGGAAAACACGACTCCGCCGTGAATTCAGATTAAACCATTAATAATGATAGTGATAATAATAATGATAATAAACGCCATAGCGGTAGAGATACGCAATTGGGTTAAAGCCAATTTAAACCGAGACACTAGAAATGTATGGGTTAATGATTAACAATTGTTTGAAATTTAGGCGTCGTTGTAGTTTAACAAGAGGAAAATGCCACTTGGAATACGCATGAGGCTTCACGTCTAATTCTAATCAGTATTAGACTCTCTGTACAGACCCTAACCTACCTCTTTGAAATGTAGGGAGCATGAGTCATGATTCTCGAATGGACGATTAGACTCCCGTTTCAACAGTCAACAACTTAAATGTCATACATTTTTGCTAAAGTCAGCAGTGGGAGATTAACCTGGCTTCCATAAAAGGATTCACTTTTCTTTTTAAATCATTCTATTTGATTTGAGGACTGGTAAAGCATAATTGAATACTTGCCTTCGGCAGTAAACTCAATCGTATGTATACATTCCTAACAAATGATGACTTTATTATTACTCACACATGGCTCTGAGTTATGTTTCCCCACTACTTGTTATCCGAGCATTTCGCCTTTAGAAACGATAATAGATTTCTGAAACTCGGAGTCATCATATACCCAATATACAGGGAGTGTTTGTATGAGCAGCATTCCAGAATTAGAGTTGGGCATTTAAGTTTTAAACAATTTGCCAGTTTAAGTACACCACACGTAGTGGGGTACTGTTGCCAGGACAGTTCTCTTAATAAATAAACAAAATCTCACATCTTAAACAAATATGGCAGGGCTTCAAGAATACACCCAATATGTGCCTTCATTTATTGTTTTAGGGCATACTTATAAGATCTAATGACACACATTTTTTTGAATATTGCCGAGGAAGAGAATATTTCTTCCATTTTTTTTCCTTCGGAGGGTTCAGTTTAAAATGTACATTCATACATACATCGGCTCAAAGTTAACTGTAATCTGATTTAGTTTGCACTTACTCTATTTTTCGACCTTGGCTTTGGGGGTTAATTTGGCCATTACAAACCGATATTAATATAGATGAGTGAAAAACTAAGAAAACAAACAACAAAACCTATAAATCAGAAAGAAATCGAAAGAGAGAGGGTCCCTGGCTCCTTAGCCCAGGGCTAGACAGATGTCCATCTGCTTGGATTTCAAATTGAACCATGCTATGTGCCCATGAGCTAGTATTGGTTGTACCTGAATAAATGCCTAACTTGGCTAAGTTAAATCTTAGCTCTTCTTAGAAAAGGACTCTTAAAATTTAGCTCATCCTAGGTCAGGTTTATTATTCGAACCTTGGTTCAGCGTCTGTTTTACCAAATTTGAATAGAAAAGCATTTTATGTTACTAATTTTTAGGGCTACAAGACCGACAATTTCTTACGATTTAAAAAAAAAAAAACAATTTGCAGCGAAAAACTACATAAATGTTCAGTAAAATTTACCATTTCGAAGTCTATGAAAAATATTACCAATGCAATGTTAAGTTGAGTCGAGGATTTTATAATAAGAGGCTTTTATGGGTGGAGACTTAATTAACTAGATTTCTAGATTTTCTTTTGTCGAAGAATTCGCTAGCCAGTAGTTCAAATAACCCAAGCAAAATAATCGTTCCCATTTCGGTTTTTATAATACTAAGAGGCAATAAATATTTGTAATATTTGATTATGTTCCGGGAAATACACGAAAATTGACTGAGACTATTCGATATTATGCAGCAAGTCATACTTTCATAGCTATTAGAATGTCAATCAATTCCAAAATACAGTAGAGACGCAATTTACATTAAAAGGCTTAAACGTTCTCATTTTGTTGCCTGAGCTTGCTGAATTCGATTGACACCTCACTAAGACCGCTTTCTCTTCAGTACTCAATCAATTTTTAAATAAAAATTGCTCCAGAATGCAGCGCCAAAGAATCCAGATTTATAAAGAAAATCTGTTGCTGCCCAAGAACATTCGGTTCAACTTCCGGTTCGGTTCAAAAACCGCCTAGTTTTCCAAATAATATCCACAATTACTTAACTTTCTTAAGAGCCTTTAGGCAAAGGAAGTGATAACACAGTTGTTGTAATTGCTTAAAGCAGTATACATTGTTAAGATGTCAAAGACTGCTCTAAATTCCTTGATAAAAATCAATTTTCCCTTCCTTTGGTTTTGTTTATAAGGTACTATTCACAGTTAAAAACAGTTGAAATTCCGGATACAAACCGGTTCGGTACAAGAACCTCGTTCTCAGATGAAAAGATTATCGTTAAACTGTTCTTTATAAAAAATTTAACCGCCTAGCATATCTATGGTCATGTAGCTAATTAATCATTGTAATTGACCTAAAACGGTCGCTAACGGTATGCCCGTGCCGGTGAGTCGCAGATTTCTGCGCCCTTGGCCGACCTTACAATGTTAATTTAATAAAAAGATCTGCAAATATTCGCATTATTGTCCACAAACCGCTACCTGTGCAAATCTATCAATGAACCTGACTCACTAAAGCTTTTTTATTTTTGTCTTTGCTTACGTTTTGTTTTTTTTCAGCTTTCACCAAATCTAGTTTTTCCTCGTGGACAAGTGCCAAGAGCCGTCGCCAGCTCCTCCTGCACTATGTAGGAGCCAACACAAAACAAAAACACACAAACCACAACAAATCGCAATAAAAATCCAAAACAACAACAACGCAACTAGCCAGATTTAACTTTTTTTGCTTAGTGAAAACATAAATAACATTTACAATAACAACTACAACAACAACAACAAAATCCAAGAAGATGTCGTTCATAACAAACTTGAAAAAGGTCTTTCACCTGGGCGGTGGTGAAGCCAAAAAGAAGCGACTCTATAATAATATTAAAATGGATACCGATCCGGCCGAATTTTGGGAAATGGTGGGCGAACTGGGTGATGGAGCCTTTGGCAAAGTGTACAAAGCCCAACACAAGGAACACAGACGCTTTGCAGCGGCCAAAATGTGCACACTGGAGGATGAGGAGAATTTGAGTGATCACATGGTGGAGATCGATATACTCTCCGAGATAAAGCATCCAAATATTGTGGAGTTGTATGAGGCGTTTTCCTTAGATGATAAGTTGTGGGTAAGTGGATCAACTTAAGCAAAGGAAATTGAGTTTTTTCTTAAACCAATTGGTTTATATATAGATGCTGATAGAGTACTGCGATGGTGGAGCATTGGATAGCATAATGGTGGAGCTAGAGAAGCCTTTGACTGAACCGCAAATTGCCTACGTTTGCAAACACATGACAGAAGGTCTGACATTCTTACACAAGAATAAGGTCATTCATCGTGATCTGAAGGCGGGCAATGTGCTGCTTACCATGGAGGGAGGCGTTAAGTTGGGTAGGTGCTGGCATTAAATATTGTTTACAGTTCTACAATTTTCTCTTTTTTTACAGCGGATTTTGGTGTCTCGGCGAAGAATAAGCATACCATGCAAAAACATGACACTTTTATAGGCACACCCTATTGGATGGCGCCCGAACTGGTGTTATGCGAAACCTTTCGAGACAATCCCTACGACCACAAGGTAGATGTTTGGTCGCTGGGCATTACTCTTATTGAGTTGGCCCAAATGGAGCCGCCGAATAGTGAAATGTCACCCATGCGAGTGCTGCTTAAGATACAGAAAAGTGAACCACCCAAGTTAGAGCAACCCAGTCGCTGGAGCAAAGAGTTTAATGATTTTCTCAAGATTTCCTTAGTCAAGGTAGGACCAGACACTCGAAACTGGATGTTAACTGGAATTCAGTTTAATATTTGTGTTTTTTTTCTCCAGGATCCCCAGCAAAGACCCACCACAGATGTTTTGGTGCAGCATAGCTTCATAAGCCGCAATCTGGATGCCAAACCCATTAAAGACTTGTTATTGGAATACAAAGCTGAGGTGGTGGAAGAGGTGGTGGACGATGAGGCTGAGGTAAGCTCTAATTTCAAACTGCTTTAGTTGGTAGCGCTAGCAAATGACACAATATTTAAAATACCAAATACGATTTCACCTCCCCCTCTCTCTTTTCACGCTGCTCTCTGCCTCAAATCAAAACACCAACATTGTTTTTTTGTTTTATTATTTTTATCTTTCGCCATGTCGCAATGTTTGGTTCTTATCATTTTCATTTAAAAATATAATTAATTTAGAAGCTTAAACGCCAAGTGAAACGGCGCTCGCTCTATCAGAGGGTTGGTAAGTCGTTCTACAGAATACCCCCAGTTGCCCCCAGCCGTCCCCCCCCCCTTTGCACTGCATCCTGGCACTCGGATTTTAGTTTCTTTTGATAACCAGAAGGCGAAGCGCTAACTTAATTTACGTAGTTTTATCAGCTTCTTTATCACATTGAGTTTGTAGTAGTATGCGTGTGTTGGCAACTTTAGTGTAGTATTTGATGTATACCCTACCATGAGTGTCGTTAAATTTCCTAATCAGTGGAGGCGATCCAAAATGATAATTAAAAAGTTGTCTGCTTTGTCTTTGCACCTTTATATATTTGGAGAGTAAAAACATATATTTCTATGGAAAGTGAGTCAGCTTATTACCGCGAATTTTTATAATATTCTCTTATATTTATAAAAATTTCTAGCTAGCTGTTTTATGTTAATTAAACCAACAATTTACTCTGTTATTAGAAAGTTTATGTGAGAGATGGAGCTATTTAGATCATTTGAAATCGGCCCTTAATAAGGGTTCTAGATATAAACATTTCAAAAAGTGCTGTTGTAGACGGCTTGAAGTCAAAGTTGATTGGATCAGTCTCTAATATATTCAATTTCAAATATTCCGCTGAAAATTCTTATGAAATACTGATTTCCGGCTCCGAAAATCAAATATAAAAAGGCTAAACGTTTACTTTGTTCATCAACATAGTCCTTTTCTAGGTTGATAAAAGATGCCTACCTAGTGCATCACCTTAAACGCTTAAAGTTTTGCGACTTTCTAATCATTAAAGCCATTTCTAGTTATTTGGACTATACTTTTTTCAGTCAATATCGGTGTTTATATAGGGGTGTCCCAAAAATCTCTAGAGATTTTCGTGTAAACGATTTCCTTTCGAGCTTCAACTGCCTTTATATGTGAAATGTCCAAAATGCTGGGCTACTAGATTAGATGACAAAAGTTGATAGATTTGAAACCGACTGTTCAAGGCCACGTAGGTTTGATGCGTACGGTTTCCTTTCTCTATTATCTAGTAGCCTAAAGTAGCCTACATCTAAAGTTCTCCTAGTTTAGTTCAAAGTTCAATCGTTTATACGAGAATCTCTAGAGATTTCTGGGACACCCCCGTATATTCTTTATGTGGTTGGAGATGATTCCTTATATGAGTTCTTAACTTTTTATCAACAATACTCTGATAACTAGAAAATAGATTCTTATAAACAGTGTTGTCAAAAAAAGAATAATTTTCGACCTTCGACCTTACAAAAAAAAACCTAGATCTGGTAGGGAAAATAGCTAAATCGGCAAAACTACTTGTTCATTGGACTTAGTACAATTTTAGGGCGCATTCAAGATGCAGATGTATTAAAGAAAGACAGTCTCTTAACATAAACAGAGTAAATTGAGCTTGGGCAAATGTAAATAACAGCCAAAGAAAGCGTCTCTGACCCCACAAAGTTTATAAATTGTTATTTAACAACCACAGAAAAGTTGATAAGCTCATGTCCGTATGCCTGTCCGCAGGAAATCTCAGATCTGAGATATGGTAAGGCATAGAGGTCTGGAAAACTAAGTTCTTAGACTTTGGGAAAAAGTCTTATATTTGCTAAACAGTATATATATATCTACCTGCTTAAGGATTGGTAAGGTTCAAATGAATGTTAGTTGAGATATTAGCACAGGAAAGTTCGCTGCACACATCACAGTAGCAGCGCTGCATTCAGCTTTCAATACTTTCGTTGGTAATCGTGTAACCTGGTGTAATAAACAAACCTTTTAACAGAAAGCAAGTCGTCTAGAAAGCTATTTCAAGGGTCATCAGCTCAAGTGGCAATTTTCTTGCAAATGTCCGCTTGACAAAGATTAGAAAATTAACCAACTTCCGCTTAAAGCCAAGGCTAGCATTCCTCTACCTTGAATTAAATCTTTTAGTGTGGCTTTTCTCCACCCGGTTAAATATGTCTGTGTCCCTTGTGTTCTCTTGTCTTAGACCCAGAGCTAAATAGTTCTATATAGGAAGTAAGCGTTATAATTAAAGTTACTCATTATTTGTGTATCTCTTTTTTTGGTCCAGGAACCCCGCAACTCGGCGCTCCAGCTCGACCTGGACGATGACTCTGCTTCGTTGCAGAGTCAAGACATTGATAAACGTAAGTTAATTCACTTGAAGAACTCCAAAAACTTTGTTACTTATCATAATCTATTGCACCAGTTCCAGGTACACCTACATCCATATCGCGGGATTCCAAAGAGCAATCCCAACCAAGTAGCAGTCTACCAGCAACAACAGCAACTATCAAGGCCTCAACAAATCAAGACAAACCAAACACGAGTAAGGATGACAATGCGTCGCCAGTGGCAGCTGAGCCGACGCCTGTGGTTCATACCAAAGTGCCTGCTCCGGCGCCGCCGTTGCCACAACAACCACAACCAACACCACCAGTTGCAGCAGCAGCAACATCAACAGCAGCAGCAGTTGCAGCTGTACATCAAAAGATACCCGAAGATGTTGCTGCATCGGAAGCGGCTGAAAAATTGGAATCGGATAAGAAGGTAGAAGAAATACAATCCCTTAAATAATTTGTCCTTTTCCCTTTCGAATTTGGTTCTTCTGCCTTAATATATGCTTCTTATTTCCAACGACTTTGTACATTTCTAACTGTTCGATGTGTCCACTTTAGTTTCTCCTAACTTCTCTCTCCCCGCCTACAACTTTCAGTAAACCTTTCTTAGCTGTATGCTCCATTCTTTCTTCCTGTATCCTTTTATGCTTGAACTTTAACTGCTCCTTTGATTTCGATTTCCTTTCTTTCTTCTTTTATACTTTCTTTTACATCTTAAATTCTCCTCATCCTATTTCTAAACTCACATATAAAGTGTATCCTGCTTCCTTCCATACTCTTCTGCTTCGTTTTGCCTTTTATTAATTGTTTTCCAAAATCTTTTCCCCATCCAGCAACAGCAACACTTTGTCAAAAAGGAAAAAGGCAAAGCGCCTCCGCCTCCACCTTCGGCTATCGTTGCCTCCGTTGCCAATACCAAGCAGCCGTCGTCATCTTCGTCACCGTCACCTACCCACCCATCGGAGATAGAACTCTTACCCAAGAAACAGTTTACACCTCCTCCACCATCGCCTTCACCCTCACCCACATCCGCCATCGAGGTGTCCATTGGCCAAGATGGTGTAATGGAGCCAAAACCGCAGCCTCCATCTCCCACCGCATCGTCTATCATATCCGTGCAGTCGGTCGCCTCCAGTTCGAGTGGTGGTAGTGCCTCAAATCCAATTCTAAGCTCGAGCACTTCGTTAATTACAATTAACAGTGATGCTCCAGCTCCCGCACCTGCCCCACCACAGCATTTGGTGTTGCCGAATAGCCTAGAGTCGGTGAGTCAAATCACCGTAGTGACCAGCACACATCCGCCGGTTATTATAGACAACACAGTGCTGCCACCACCACCACCACCTCAACAGCATCAGCAGCAGCTGCACGACCAGAATGAGGTCATCATAGTGTCGAATGATTTGAACAAGAGCACACATCTGAATGAATCATCGACCGATGATGATTACCCCTCGTTGGACGATAGTCTGGGCGAGACCACAACACCGCCACCCAAGCAATCATCCATGATACTAACGGTCAATGAACCAGCAACAGCTCCACCTCCGCCGTCAGCGGCTTCCGTGCATGCACGCAAGCTGGACGAGAGTGAGGTGTTAATTGTGAGCCCATCATATGCGGATGATGATTCGGCATACAACACCGCCTCGGGCAGTCATGATCACAGTGATCAGCTAATGGACACCAGTCACGTCTCGGTGGTGACAGTGGGCGATGAAGTGATCAAGGTCAAGGATAGCAGCAATGAGGTTATCAAACGCCAACCGAATGGAGTGCTGCCCGAAGATGTCAATATTATAGTGAATCGCTTCAAACCTGGAGGGGCTGGAGCAGCGGCGGAGGATATGGAGAATGGTGGACGCAGAGCAGTTGGTGGTGGCATAGAAGTGCAAATTAGTGGCTCCGATGTGGATAGCATAGGCACGAACACTAGTCAGGACAGTCGTCACGAGGTGGATCACAACAACCGGCAACAGCAACAGCAAATGCCGCCTCCAGCAGCAGCTCTGCTACCACCTTCTCAATCTGTCATTGACGAGGAGGGTGAAGAGGTCATCATACGCCATAAGCCGCCAGCGCGTCTGCCACCCGCCGCCAAATCGGCCAATCATGGCGGCCTCACCAAAGAGGAAATCGAATTGCGTAATTTGCGCAAGAAAACGCGCAAGCGTACTCGTAAATTTGAGATCGATGGCGTCCAAATGACCACCACCACCAGTCGCGTGATCTATGGTGATGAGGAGAACGGTCGTATCTATGATGATCATGATTTCCGCAAACAGGAACTGCGCGAACTGAAAATGCTGCAAAAGCAGGAAAAGAAGCAACAAACTGAGTTGCATGTCAAAGAGCAAATGGCCAAGGAGCAGCAGGACCGTCGCTTCGAGCAGGAGCGTATCTCCCTTGAAAAAACCTACGAGGCGGATATGGATACGCTGGCGCGCCAGCATAAGCAACTGGTGGAAAAAACGGAACAGACGCAGGAGAACGAGCTGCGTTCCTCTTCCAAGCGCATACGCTCGGAGCAAGAGCAGGAACTCAAAATCTTCCGTGAAAATCTCAAGCAAGAGATTCGTCTACTCAAGCAGGAAGTTGATCTGTTTCCCAAAGACAAACGCAAGGATGAGTTCAAACAGCGGCGCTCGGCCATGGAGCTAGACCATGAGGAGAAGGAGCGTGCCTTCCTCGATTCGCTGAAAGAGCGTCACGAGTTGCTGTTGCGTCGCCTCAGTGAGAAGCATCGCGATCATTTGGCCACCATCAATCGCAATTTCCTGCAACAAAAACAGAATGCCATGCGTACACGAGAGGCTCTCCTCTGGGAGCTGGAGGAGAAGCAACTGCATGAACGTCATCAGCTGTCCAAGCGCCATGTCAAGGAGCTGTGCTTTATGCAGCGCCATCAGATGATCATAAGGCATGAGAAAGAACTTGATCAGGTGAAGCGTATGCTGCAACGCAAGGAAGAGGATATGGTCAAAAAACAAACACTGGAGAAACGTGCCCTGCCCAAACGCATACGTGCCGAGCGCAAGGCTCGTGATCTAATGTTCCGTGAATCGTTGCGCATATCAACGAATCTGGATCCAGAAATTGAACGGGACCGCTTGAAGAAGGTGAGTGAGGGTAAAGAGTTGGGTTTGGACAATCCCTTATTAGTGCCTTTTTTTTGTTGCAGTTCCAAGAGCAGGAAAAGAAACGCTATATGCAAGAAGAGCGTCGCTTTGAGGTGAAACATCAAAAGCAATTGGAAGAACTTCGGGCCACACGCGAAAGCGCCATAAGGTAGGTGGAGGAAATGGGGAAAACTAAAACTTTTAGGGCCAATTTCACATCTTCTACATAGCAGCTATGTGTCAGATAAGCATAGATTTTGCTTTGTTATTTGTAGGTTTATGTGACAGATAGCTCTATGTGGAAGAGCAGAAATCGGCCCTTAGTTATTATAAATTGGGATCCAAGAAGCCACTGTGAGGGAATCTTATTTGCCTTTACGGTCAGATATGCCCCGATTCTCAGACTGTTGTAGTCAGAGTTGATATTAGAGCTAACAAATATAGAGATCATGAAGAAGACGAGAAAAAAAACTACAAAATACAAATCAGAAACTGCAGGATTCAAAATAAGAAGAAAAGCTGTTGTAAACTTAAGGACGGTGGGAGAATCTTACCTAGGGACCAGGAATAAGATCTAATAACCACCAACTAGCTTTACTATAAGGTCTTCAGAGCCATCCGAAGTATTCCTAAATCTTTATCTATCTAAATGAAAAGCAAAAGCACCTCGAATTGATTGAAAATTCTTGAAATTACATTCGTTGAGGCCTTCACATGATTTGAGGGAAACAAAGTAACTAGCCTGGGTTTTAATACATTTTTGGATGAAGATCAGTAGATACTTAAAAGTCAAAGCAGAGTCTTTCATTAGACGGGCTTCCCGCAACCGCTTTAAATTTTGTATATTAATTCCTTCTCCCAATTTATTTCCCTTAACAGAGAACTGGAACAGCTGCAGAATGAGAAACGTAAGGCTTTGGTCGAGCATGAGCATGCCAAGCTCTCGGAGATTGATGAACGTTTGAAGTCTGAGCTGCGCGATTGGCGTGAGCAGCTTGTGCCACGCAAACAGGTGTGTATTTACTCCCCCACATAGCCCACAACTCCCGATTCAAAGGGACCAAAATTCTGCAAATTTTAGTATTTGCTTTCCGCCTTATATTTTGTTGGTGTTTTGTGTTTTTTTGTACAGTCATGTAGATTTTTTTTGGGATTACCTATATCCGTATATATACATAAAACTAGAGTTAACAATTGGTCTAATAAGTTAAGCTTTTAGTATACATTTTTTGGTTAACTGGTGAATTGTGGTGTCTTGTGCTAAATTCCCCTCTCCTCACCTTACAAAACGGCCAACATACTCTACGTTTGTGAGAGATGAGCACATAATCGCTATTTGGTGGTTGCTCATCTCCAACAACGAATGTAGAGAATTTTGTCCATATCCAACGCCTGATCTAAAATCCAATTATTTTTTCAACTTTTTCTCTCTCTCCACGCAATTGCATACACTTTGGTGGCCTACTGTTCCTACTACTACTACCTACAAAACCAAAAACAAAATAAATATAAAAATAAAAAAACTAAACAATTACAAAAACCAAAATGATGTATAAAAAACAAATATATATATAAAAATCCTGCTTATCGCTGTGCTTTCCCCAACTACTAACCCCCAAAAACAAACCAATATCGAATCAATCCAACATCCCATCAACTCTGGATGGATGGCTTTTGCATGTGTGTTGTTGTTAACCAACTCTAGCAACTGAATTCAATGATCACAGCCCTGATTAATCAGCATGAGAAGCGTCATGGCCTGGTGGCAAATCGTTCGGAATTCGAGAATCGCGAGGTGGAACTGCCCGTGAGATTGCGTGGCATTTACAATGAGCGTTCCAGACTTTTGCCACGCAACACCTTCATTGATCTAACACAAATGCCCAGATCCAGATCTTCGCTCTTGATGCTGGGTGGCAGCAATCGATCTTCGATTAATTTCCGTGGATCAGCGCCAGACTTGAGTCGCAGTGTGCCCAGCACGCCAATCATGCATAAACAACAGCGTGCCCAGATGATCAATGAGCTGGTTTTGGAGGAGGATGATGATGATGAGGCGGAACAAATGAAACGGGCCAGTGTGGCCACCCTCCCAGCGCAGAGTCAATTACGTGTGATTACCCAACTGCCACCGGTGCCCGCTAATGAACTGGTCAAGGTGGTAACCTCCACACCTTCGCTAAACAGTGCCGAGGACTCAAATGCTAAACCGGCCATGAGCACTTTTAGGCAGAGCATGACGCCGCCTCCCTTGCCAAAAACACCCGATGAAATGGGTCTGGTGGCAAATCGTTTCAGTCGCCTGGATGTGACGGATGCAGCAGCCGCAGTTGAACTGCGCATACATGAGGGACCTGTGTTGACGGCCCAAACCCAACGATTGCTGCACTCCACCTCGTTTGCCATCAAACGTCCTTCGCTGGCCAGTCGCTCCAGCGGTCGATCCTCGCTGAGCAGTGCCCAATCTATGTACAATATGAGCGAACTAACCACGCAATTCAACTCCCTGAGCGATGCGGAGTTGATTTTCGATGCGGGACGCAAAGCGGCCGCTCTACTCGATGAGGTGCAGCCTCAGTTGCGTTCCTCCGTCAAGCCGGGACACAGCCGGAACAATGGTAGTTTGGTGTCTGCAGATTCGGCTGCCACCTCGTCTGATGATTTCTACTGTGAATTGTATGCCCAGAAGTATAAATTGCCGCGTGTGACCAGACGTCAGCTTAGCCTTGATGAGGATTCGTCGCCGGCCTAGAAATATCAATCCATAAAATGATCAGCGGATCAGCTCGTTAACTCTCTAAACTTTCGCTAATTACTGCTTAATCATCGATTGCTTGGTGCTGGCTTACTAAAACTAAACTAAACTAATCCATTTCCATTTCTAAACTTAATCCCCTCAAACAACACATATCATCTATGAAAAACGAGAAATCTACAAGAAAACAAAAATCTTGCCATAATTTTGTGTTTGCCAAAGTTCTAATAATTTGATTTGCAAATCACTTTTGAAATTGCAATCTTTTTAATTAGAAATAAAAAATTAATAAACTGTTTACTTATTTATTTTTTATACAAAACAAGTTTTTACTAATTGGAAAAGAAACGAGATCATTCCATATTTTCTTAGCAGTATTATTGAATGAATAAAATTGTACTTAGTTCAAAGAAATGAATCCACATTCCATTTACATTTACATACACATAACATTTATATATATATAAACATATATATATTATATATATCTCATATAAAACATGCCAAGCATTTAATGTAACTACCTACATACACATATGTATTAGTCTAAAACCCAAAGATGGATTGTTGATATGCGGAGGCAAATATATGTGGTTTTAGGAAACTAAACAGGAGACAAAGTAAAAATGCTACAGAAGCCAATAGGGAAAAACTAAAATAGTTTTTTGACTAGGAAAATCCGCAAACTATTTAATTTTAATCCAAGCTTGAGAAAGAGAAAGAAACTTCAATTGCATTTTGAATCTATGTACATATGTTCAATGCTGGTTCCTAAATCTCTTTCTGTACCTATTCTAACCTCAAATTGTTTAATTGGTTGAACGCTCTCAAAGCATTTTATATTTGTGCATTGCTTAGGTTATTCAGAAAACCTTCTATACTAAAAAAAAGTGTCTCCCGTTTGGGGGGTGCTTTTTCTTTATCTTAACTCCGTTATTGGGCCCTCTTAAAACTCTTTAAACACCTGTAAAGTGGTTTATTCTTTGTTAATTAAATGAACCGTTATCAGAATAATTATCTAAAAAATCTTTAGCTTCTACGGATGACTTGTTAGCGTTTTAAAACTTGTGATCCAGTATATCTACTGCAATTGTTGACAGACCCTTTGATATACCCTTCATCAGACTTTATTTCTGAGAAACCTGTTTGTCTTATGGGACGATATTCTCAATTTTCTTGGACATTTATCGATTTGCCATTCAAGTTATTTCTAAGAATTCCATTTCTCAAAAGAAATCATAAAATTACTTGTGAACCACTGAAACAAAACGAAACCTCGGTTCGGTAAATGCTAAAACTAACCACACCAGAGTTTTAAAATGTACTCGAACCACTTTACCAAACCAGTCCTTATTTCCAAGCGGATTGCAACCCTGCATTTTCCACATATTTGTTCTTGGCCCACTTCGAGTCCTTGCTTCTTTCCCTCGTCAGAATATAAATGTTCTTTATGAAAACCTTAAATTATTATTATTTGAATTACTTCCTCAACTAAATGTCACTTTAACATTCTTACTCTATTCCTTTTATATTATTGGGTGTAAAAAATATAAGAATTATAGTCGTTTCTGTATATAATTAAAAGTTTGACTTATAGATGGGGTATGCTCTAATTGACTCTGAACTTCTTTAGCTCTGAAAAACTGTACTTTTAAAGATGGGTTGGTTAATTTTTCGACTTGTTTGATAAAGGTTCCTGATAAAGATATTTCTAAAGATTTCTTCTGTATGCAAATGAATACATATACAAATATTTTCAAGGACCTGGAGTTTAATTTGAAAAAATTAATACAATTCTAACAGTTTAAAATCTAGAAATATTTATGGACTAGGGTTGTTATACATGAGTCGATATCGGTATTGAAAATTGTTAAAGCATACTTAGGCTTTGCCTACTTGTGGCATATCCATTCCTACAAATAGACTTGAAAGGTTCTTTCAAATGTATTTGTATAAATGTTTTAAAAAACCTTGCCAGGGACTTAAAAGGTCTTTACTTTACTTATCGATAAGTCCTTATGTGTGGACTCGATATATAAAATATCGTTCAAGTTAATTTTGATTGTAAACTTTTTTGAAAATATGTTTGTCCCTTAAAAAGTAAAGTTTTAAAACAACTTGTTGAACGAAAGAGCTTGGTTTTGGGGGTAGGGTACTTCAAATTCAGAAACCGAAACGGAACAATTGCTTTTGGCTACGTATCGGCCTGCAAGCAGTCCCGATAGTTCAGTCATCCCTTATACCTTAAACAGCAACTTCTTCTCTCTCTGTCACACACAGATTGTGCAGATTGTGTGTAAACAACTCTTTTTAACTCTCTCGCACTCTTCCTCATTTATTTGCTCCAATTCCAACGAATCTTTGATTGTGTCATCATGTTGAATAAACATGCAATTTAGATGCCAATCTTGATAATATGTCAACAGTGAACAATTTGGTTTAAATCCAACGATTTAACAGTTGAGTTGAGTAATGCATTTAAAATTTAATTTAACTCAATACAATCAAATGAATACAAATTATCTCATTAACTTTCATGATGTATTAAAGAAAAAGCTGTTTAAATCGGGGGTAATGTTTGCTTTAAATGTATTTGGCAAACAACTACAAATCAGAGAAGGATACAATCTTGTTTAAACCAATCGATATGTTTGTCGAAGATATCAACAATCCTAGAACTATTTATACTTTAAATTATCATATCGCAAATATTCATAATGCTTCACTGTACACACAAAACAACAACAACAACAATAACAACGCGCTGCTAACTTACAACCAACAAATACAAAACAAAAACAAAAAAAAAACCAACCAACTCAAACAAAAATCTTGAAAAATTTCTATCAAAAACACAAACTTTTCTTGCCGGCTCTTCTTCCTCCTCTTCCTACTCCTAATGCGTTAAATAAAAAGCAACTACAGCAGCGGCTGCAACAAGAGGTTAGTCTATTCGAACACTACTTTATTTATACATACATACATATATACATACGTACATACATAAATGGCTACTAATGCATGCTCCATCTAAATGGGTCGGTGTATTGAATGTTCCTTAAGCTTTAAGAAGTGTTTGCCTCATTTTTACTCATTTTGCAACTTGAATCTATTTCAAACACACAGCGTTTGGAGGAGACCTTTGCGCAGCAGCTGGATGAAATGGAAACCCTATACGGTGGGGCACTGATTGTATCCATGCCCTCGGATACACTGCAGCGTGATCATTTCACTGGGTCCACACGCAGCAGTCTTAGCTCCTACTCTGAGGGTTGAGAGGAGCAGCCCCGTTTCTGTCGAACAGAGAACTCTGCAGCTATGCAAATACACAATTGTCAGCCATTCATTAAGGCTTCCCCCCTCTACGAATATTAATGCAAAGGAAAATATATTAAAAATATATATATTAGAATGTGTGGAACATGCCAAGTTAGGCGCGCGTCGGGTCAAGCTCTTATACAATAATAATTTGTGTCGTAATTTGCTTAAGCGTAAGACTTAATTTTATATTTTGCAGTGTATTTTAGCCTCTATTATTCTATTATTATTATTATTATTATTATTATTATCATCATTGTACATGTCTATCAATTTAACTATACCCATGCGTAAATCGAGATATGTTAAACGTTTTGCACGAGTCGTCGTCAATTTACTTAACATACAAACATAATCCAAGCTATTCTTTTGTTGACCTTAACGCTGTTGTAAATATATCTATGTAAAACTATACGAACTATACATACATACACATACATGAGAGAGTTTAGCTAAAAGTAAAGTGTGAGCTGATGCGATTCCAGAAACAAAACAAAAGCTTGTGAGCAATTTGAAAAGAAAAGAAAAGAAAAGGAAGAGAAGATGGCAATTATTTTGGTAGGCGAAAGGGAAACGATAAAAGATATTTATATTTGTAAACGTTTATGCTTATATATTTTATATATAAATTTAAATTAAACAAAAACAAACGCAAAACAAATAAATTAAATAAAATACAAAACTATAGAAAAATTCCAAATTTAAGTGTTTTATTTGACCCCAGCGATAAAAATCAAAATTTACAAAAATTATTGTAAGAGACTGGGGCAATGCTCTGGCAAAATAAGGCAGCAGCAGCTCAGCAGCTTTTGTTGGAACTTTAAGGATTATTTGCCTTGTTCGTGTACAACTTCGGTCTTTATTCTCAGATCTTATCATGGTGCTTTGGCGACTCAGAAATGTATTCCTCAGTTGATTAAATCAATTTGTAGAATTCCAATGATACCTATGTTACCCAATTCAAATAGATCTATGGTACAAAAGGGGTCGAGGCAGAAGTTGATTAAGTCTGGGGTTATACGATAAAGCAAAAGTGTTCTTAAACTGAATTTACACTGTGAAGAAAACTTTATGAAGTTTTTCAAAAAGCTAAAATTCTTTTCTACAAAACCAAAGCTTTTACAAGAACTTCATTAATTTTGCTTCACCGTGTGAGTCCAGTCTTATACGCCGCTTAAACACAAAAGGAAAATCATGATAATTGACTCTAAAAGTATGAAATTTTAATTTCCTTAAATAATTCTCAATTTAACTAAGTAACTGAGAGTCATTTATGTCTGCTTCAAGCACAATCCACACTTTACATGCACTAAGATTGACGGACTTATTGTCTGTATTCAAAATGATTTAGTTGTCTGTCAACTATAAGAGAATTGAAATCCTCAACTAGTAATATAATTAAACATAGCATACTTTAAAGAGCATTTATCATGATAACTCTGTTTTGTATAAACAGGGTATTAGTTGGGATTTAGTAGGCGAGTGAATCAGGTAAGATTTTATATTTTTGTCATAAAGATTTAGCAATATTCCCTAAAATTTCCGATTTCTAAAAAGATTTTGTATATTTTGCTTTATCGTGTAAATCCGCTTTTAATTAAATTATATTAAATCCATGTATGACGGTTTTTACGACTTTAAAGCGAAGTAAGCCTGCAGTTTTAGTCGGTTCCAGGTGTTATACTTTCGCATAACTTTAAACAGAAAACTACAACACCACAAAGGAACGCTTATCAAACAGCTATATCAAGATTTTCCACCCTCTATCATCAGCTACCTGAGCCTGTCAATCATTCATTAAAAAGAAACATTAACGTGAAACTATATGTAATTGAGGCTTCCTGTTGCTTCTTCTTTATATGCCACCAATTTTTGGAATCGCATTCTATTTAGGGATTGAAAGAAAAAGATTTTGTGACAAAGACATACAAATTGAGTATTTAATTTCAAACTTTAGACACATTAAAATCATTAATAGCTTATGATTAAGATTTGATTCTATATATTCATAAAAATAAGTCTGAAAGGGTTGTGAAAAATTTCTTAAGGTGGGCTTAGAAATCACTTGAAAGCTGTGGCAATAAATGTTCACATTTATTTATCAGAGCTGCAAACCCAAACGAAAACGAATCGCTTATAGCAGCTGACAAACTGAACCGCCAACCGAACCGGCTTCCCTTTGAATTTGCTGAACCGAACCGAAAATCACATTATACGATATTTGAACCTAATGCAACCTGCCAACTAGCTCTTAATATACCTGTCATCAGACAGCATTGCTTTCGACGAAGTTGCTTATTGATTTGAGTAAAAATCCCACATCTTCTAGAGTACGATATTCTCAATATTCTAATATTAAGAAATTTAACAAAATCAATTGCAAAAGAAAGAGAAAATTCGAAAATCGAAAATCTCCAGATGGAGATCAATAAATGAGATTTGGTTAATTTGAACAAAAAGTTTCTTAAAACTCATATTTTGATACATTTTAGGTGCGTCTTGCTTTTGTTTTGAGTGCCTTTTATATCATCATGAAGACCAATTTCTAAACTTCACAAAATGGTTATAAATAGACTCTAGACTCTTGTTTTAACTGTCTTTAATCTTCACAAAAGGGATATAAATACTATAGACTCTAAATGCTACTTTGTGCTGAAACTACCCAAAAATGCAGACGTTTCGTTTCATAAAACAGATTTCTGTTTACCACACGAAAATAAACTGGAATCATTAGCACCCTTGCTCTAAATTACACCATGTTGCCCACAGTAATTAGCATCATTCATTAATATGTTTTTAAATAAAACCTAATTAAACAATCCTTTTTAATAATTAATAATAGCCTGCACTTTAGCATTCATAAATTTTTAATGTACTCGAAATATATTTGTGGTTTTTAACAGGCTTTAACGAATTATGAGTATTTTATATCCATTAGCAAAACTTTTTTAATGTGCATGTGTAGTTTGAAGTGGTTGCACTCCAAACGAATCAGCAAATGTCAGAATGATGAATGGGGGTATAAACTTTTTAATGATTATATGTTTTCGAGTGTCAAAACATGCTGCAATTGTTGGTAATAAATGTACAAATAAAATGCTTTCTTTGTCCCCTGACCGGATGATAAATTTAATGTTGTGACATTTCTATTTCCTTCCTGCACCCCTCTTACTTCTACCTCAACTTGCAATCCATATGTATTGCTTGCATTGATCCCAATGATACAATTGACCTTGCTGCAGCATTAGTTTTCAATTCACAATACAACGAGCAAACAAAATACATTGCTGAACCTTCGAAATAAGCTTGAACTTCCTTTGGCCCCAAATTGACCGCAAAGTTCACTCCACCACCCTCACCCAACCCCAAGTGTCTGGCAAAGCTCGTTTTTTTTTGTTGTTTGCGTATTTTTTCTGCATTGTCCATTTTGTATTTTTATACATGACGAACATATAGCAAATATCTGCGAACGTTAACATATGCCCCAGGGAGGGGGTTGGAAACTGAGGGTGACTGGTGTCAGATCCATTGCTTGTGGTGTGTTGTCCAGTTTTAAGCGCAACACGAGTTCCTATTAATACAGCGTTGAGGGATTTGAGTGAAAAAAAAAAACACAAAACAAACAAATTACAGTGGGTTCGAATTAAATATACCCAAAACAAAATGAAAATTTTGTAAATTTAATAGTATTTGTCATGCTTTTGCTGCTTGAATTGAGTATTTAATTTGATTAAGGATTGAAAAGATAACACAGAACGAATAGATTGACTATTGTTAAAATAAATTCCATGGGCATGGTAGAAATAGAATACACCTTGTCTAGTTCTACATTAGTTCTGCAGTTGAGTGAAATAATTATCCATAAATAACACTAAGTTAAAAACAACTTGAAAACCCTGAATAACTGTTCTATACGCTTACCCAAAGATACACAGCCACAAGGAATCATTTCCGACTCTTAAATTGCTACAAATAAATGGGAGAATTGTAATATCTCTCATAGAAAGTTCATACCTTCTGGACATATTTATTGATTAAGATTATTTAGCGATCCTCCAAAGTATTGGTAAAGATCAAATGAACAATAGTCAAGTTATGAGCAAAAGAATGTTCGCTGCTGCAACGCAGTAGCAACGCTGCTGTCAGTTGCTACTGTAGCATAAAAATTCATGCTGAGCATAAATTTTCATTGGTACAGAGTATTATAGTCTAACTTAACCGACTTACTTACTTGATATACCCTTGCAAAGGGTATAATAATAGAACGCATAGAAATATACATTTCCGACCCCAGAAACTATATATATTCTTAATCAGGGTTACGAGCTGAGTCGATTGATTTGTGTCGGCCCTTCTGTCTGTCTGCTTCTACCCTAACTAGTCTCTCAGCTTTGAAGCCATCGAGCTGAAATTTTGCACAGAATCCTACTTTTGTTGTACGCTACTAATATGTTGGAACCGACCGTATCGGATGACTATATTTCATAGCTCCCATAGAAACAATCGGTCGGAAAACTAGTGTTAGTATGAAAAACTATTTTATTTTCATTGAAAACGTCTCCAAACTTTGTATTCAAAAGTTTTCTATGCTTTTATATAATTCTGCCATGCTTGATGAACATCGGACCACTAAATGGTATAGCTGCCATACAAAAGATAGGTCTGAAAAACAGTCTTAGTTAGAAAACCCTTTTTTGTTTTGAATGGTAGCATTCTACAATTTTGTATTTGTTTGTTGTATATACTTTTACCTAACTCTACAAATTTGTGTCCAAGTCTGATGAGGTCTTCATTTATATTAGTTCACGCCAGTTAAATATGATGCCACTTTTATAGAAATTCTGCTTATATATTTAGTTAAGTATTTATTGCAATTAAATAGAACTTTATTTTCAAACTGTTTAATAAAAGTTTGAATCATTAAAAAAAATTACTCATCCGCAACGTGGGCTCATATTCATTTGAGGCGGCAAGGGTAGATATTTTCGATCTATGCTTATGTATATAAGATTACCAAGTTTTAACTCTGTTGCTGCATTTGTTGATCTTATGCCAAGAAAGCTTGGCCAGCCATCCCAACTGGATAAATTGTAAATTTTTCGATTTGCATTCACAAAAATATATACCTTGGTTTTATTAAAAACAATCATTTAAATGTTCATGGTTCTTTTATGTGAATTGCTGTGACCTTACACCAAGTCTACGCCAATTACTTAGGTATGAAGGTATGAACAAGGGCAACACAGCGTATGAGTAATAAACTTTGAGTTCGTCTCGCAGTTTCTAATACCCATTTGTGTTATTTTTTTTTATATTTGTACTAAAATGAAGTATGTCCTTTAAAGCTTCTGAATATTCTCATTCGAATGTCCGCTTAAAGGAAAATGTTTTAAAGCTTGCAGAAAGCCTCAGAATAAGGCTAAGGGTAGTAGTACCCACGTTACAGCTACAAGACCATATTCCGATTTATTTTGAATTGCTTGTATAATTCTATGATGCATAGTTCAGTTCATGGTAGGAGTGATGTTAACTTAAGATAATTTCGTCTACTAAGGACGAATTTGGTTTGATAAATGCTTTATTAAGTCGGGAATTTAAGTAAAAATTTCTAATCTGACAATTTTGTAGGCTGTTTATTTAAAGTTATGGCTAAGTAATATTTCTAAGAAGTTAAGATAACCTAGACTAGGGGCTAAAGGGCTGAAAAATCAGTGATTGATGCCCGAAACTATATACCCCGAGTCCCTCAGTCAGTGCAAAAGATACATTTAATATGTAAGAAGGGAAAAAAAACACGTCTCAAATACGCTGGTGGTATTATTTAATTGAAATGTGAGAATGCGCTTTTCCAGCGTTCCGACACTTCACACTCATTCGCAATTCGCCCAGAGAGTCCCATTGAAAACGCAAAACGCGCTGCGGCGGACTCGGACGAAAGTTGCCAAGTTGCCTTTTGGGCTGATGAAGAGCACAAACAGCAATCGTAGGCAAGTTGCTGTATGGCAAGGAATGATGCTTGAGCAATGCCCCGTGGGGGCTCTTGCCCAAACCAGTGGGTCTCTCTGCACTTGGGCTGTTGCGGCGTTATTTCATTCATATTCATCCATTTCGTGTTTCTTTTGCTGCAGCTTAACACTCACACACACACACGCGCGCACATTGTAACAGTTTTTCCGCTTTTGCCACCCACGCATTAGCCGTTGCCTCCGCTGCCCGTTTGCCCGCCTGCCTTTATGCGAGAGTGTTCGCTGAGGATGCTCGCCATGTTGCCCAACAAACACAAATTCCAGCACAAAGCCCAAAGATAACAGCTTCCTGCTGGCAAAAAACACACGAGGTCACTTCGGGTTCGGCGGCTCTCTCTCTCTCTCTCTCTCGTGTGATGCTGGCTGGCTCTCTTTGTCTCTGGCTAGGCGAATAGTACCGTTAAGGTATCTGCTTGAAAATTTCAGCTTCAGTCCCGGACGAGATTTCGCAACGTGCGCTTCTCACACCCAGCAATAAATAAATAAAAAACAAAGAAATAGAACAAAAATCCCGAAGGCGTGCAAAACGTGTATTAAAATTGCAAAAAAAACAAAAAAAAAACAACACAGAATTAAATTACTATTGCATGGCGTGCTAAATAAAATTACAAAATTGGATTAACAATGTTTAATGCTCAAACTTTAAAGCACGCAGAGCCCTAAGTTCGCATTGTGTATAATAAAATTGGCGAAAGGCGAAATGAATTGAGCAGGGCCAGGCAGCAGTCTTGTCGGTGGTGGCTGCGGGACGTGGACGTGGGGGGGGGGGCGCCAAAGCCAAAGATGTGCGCGCACAATACAAAAAAATACAAAGCATACTTTTGGGAGCGGCAAATGGCCAAAATCAACAGCACAACAGCAGCAGCAGCAACAACAACAATAATGTCAACGTTACAACTGAAGCTGAGGCTGACGCTGCTGAGCGTGCACAAATAAGCCCAGAGATAGAACCCAAACACTCACACACACACACACACACCGCGAGAGAGAGCGAAAGTGACACCCAAAAGAGAGTGCGGGCCAGAGCGAGAGATTCACATGTAAGTGAGAGTTAGCCCAGTCGCTGGTTCGTTTGTTTCCAGTGCTCTCGTTTTGATTAAAACTTTGTGCGAGTAGGTCGGTGGGGCGCGGCAAAGGCCCACCCGCCCCCCCCCCCGTCCAGCGCCCAACGCCAGGCAATATGCTTAGCGGGTAGCCCAAGCATAAGGTAAAAGCCAACAGTCCAGCAATTTAATTTCCGCAAACAAGCCAAGCAGAGAGCTGGCCCCAAAGACGTAGCCATGTGGCAAGCAATTAAACTCGCGCAAAAATTAACATAAAGCAGCAGGCGGCCTCCGACAAGACGCACAAAAGTATGCAAGCTAGTTTTTCGTCCCAGCTTCTTCCCTTCGTGTGTGGAAATAGGTGTGCCTGTGTGCCTATGTATGTGTGTGTGTGTGTGGGAGCGTGTGAGTGTTTGTGTTGTGTGCGTCTGTGTGTGTGTAGGCGCGTGTTGTTTGACAGCGCCCGCATAAAAATGCCTAAGAAGAAGCACAACGAGCAGAAAAATATGCAATGCAAAATAAAAAGGACTCTTTTGAAATGGGACGATCACACCACTTTTGTATGGTACTTAACCTATCTCAAATGGAGAAAGCCACAATTATGTTTAGAATTATTGGACTAAAGTTCTTGAGTTAGCCAACAGCTATTTAATGGCTAATGGAAATTGAAAAATACATTTTTGCTGTGACTCAACTTCACTACTGTAATCGAGCCGCATATCCGGTTAAGTTGTATTGGGAAAGGGATCGAGTTTGGGTACAAATATAGACACCTTAACAAATTAAGCCAATGTTTACCAACATAAGTCCCTGTGGTTGCATTAAAAAGATGGTGAAACAATTAAGAGTGAAGCACTATGGCAACCGGGTGTCGGGTAACTGTCGCGCAGCAATTTCAATAGGTCAGTGTTCCCATAATATGATTAGGGATAAACAGAAGGCACTCTTTATTAGTAGGGCAAGTGAATGCATTGGTTTTAGTTATAGTTCCGTGATTTTCTAGCTTCATTAGTTTAAAGCATTGATAAATTTTGGACGGTACTTTTCTCTTAAAATAATCGCTCTCGGGGTCTTAAGCTGTCGAACACTATGTTTGGGTTCAAAGCTGTTGAGGTCGCAACGACCGCGACGAATTTGATTTAGCCTGTTAAGGCTGATTAAGCTAAATGTAATGAGGGCCGTGTTCTAGTCTGCTACATAGAGCTATCTGTCACATAAACCTACAAATAACAGAGCAAAATCTTAGTTTATCTGACACATAGCAGTTATGTAGAAGATGAGAAATCGGCCCCGAATGAGATAAAATACAGTCATCGGCATAAGTTCTTTGACAAAGAAACTTTCTTACATAAACCATAATATTTAGTCAACAACAAATCCTACAATTTTAATGGAATACTGGTGTTATATTAAGCTTTCAATAAAACATAAGTAGTTCACAATCAGCTGCTTGGGATAGAAAATATTAATTATTGATTCATTCCCAGCACAAGACCTCAAATGTTAAGTGAAATTATTGATACTAGACAAGTTTTTTCACGTTTTTGATGCTGAACGCCAAAGGTGGCTCTAAAAAGTCTATATCTCTAATTTGGCTATATTTCCAAGAACAATATATGCAAGAAAAAGGATATTTTTTTTTACAAATTTGATTTGATCATGGTTCAGTACTTACTCTTAACTCTTAAATGTGACTTAAACCTTAACCTGACAGTCAACTAAGGAAGCCCATCGGTCTGGCCGATCAGCTTAGATCTACCAGAAGCTCCCACATGAAGTGCCTGCCAAGTTTTAGAATTTGTTTCGTATTGGTTTCCCATTTATTTAAATGATTCTTTTCATAAAGAAGATCCAGCTTTCCTTATTTTGTTCCCTGTTTGTCGACTACTTCTTCCCTTAGAACTCCGATTTTGAAACGAAATGGGGGAGATTGTTTCATCCCTTTGATTGAAAAAGTCACCTAGCCTTCTACACCGCCAGCCGTATGGCTTGCACAAACAGACTGCCGGATGGTTGGCCAATTTGTCCGATCGCCCGGCAGTAGCTACCGCATTTGGAGACATATTAAATAAAAGTAGGAATGGGAGCTAATATGACAGGCTGTTGCCGTAGTCAGACATTCGATAGCCACGCGGCGATTTTCCTAACTTCAGGGAAAAAGAAATCATCTTTGATCGCTTATATCATGTTTTAGATCAGTAGACGAGCTGAGCCTATTAAGCCATAGCTAACTTATGCTGCCTTTCTAGTTATCTTGTCTCTAGCGCTGCATTTACCAGATGATAGCAATATCTCTAAGAATTTTGAAAAGCTTAGCCTTCAAAGAAGAAATAGGACTGGTATTTTCATCTTTTCTTTTTGACAAACGGTTATTGTGAAACAGGGCTTAACATTTTATCCAGATATACGGTTTACGGGTTCGAACCAGAATTTACCCATACGAAGGTTTTCTTTTTTTGGTTCAGCTCACGTTTTTAACAAATTTGTATTAAAATTCTATTCTGAATTTGTATTCTAAAATAGTAGTCAGAATTTGCATAATATTTGAATAAGTCTTTCCAACTTAGATTTGAGTCGATGATCACTTATAGGATTTAAAGAGCGAGTGAGCAATGAAATTGTATTTGAAAAATCTATCTTAAGCATTCAATAAACTTTGGAATGAAGTAGCTAAAAGCATGTGCTTTATATGTTTACCAAACTCAGCAATAGCTCTTTAGTTCTATCTACTAATTAAATAATTAAATAATTATTTTAGCCTGCAAATATGTTGACTCCACAGCTCTATTTAGACTAGATAACAATAGGAATTCCAGAAAATAGCTTAGATTTGTAAATGTGATATTTTTTGTTGAGCTGAAGAGAAATATTGAGTTTGGAACAAGTTTGGCTGCAATTATTGCCACACACTTGGTTCGGTTCGCAGTGAGATTTAAATCCGCGTGGATAACCGGTGTGCAGCAATGTGGTCCAGTAAATACAGGCTCCACCTACTACATGATTAATAACGTCCAAAGTTGCCAAAGAAACAATCAGGCAAATAACTATTTCAAGTAACAAAACTTTTGTTCAGTGCGAAACAAACTTTCGCCTTGTAATGTAATAAGGGTATCTATCTCTATCTTGACAATCCGTTTTTGCTTTGAAACTTTGTATGTTGCATAGAATTGAATCGACTTAGTAGTGCCTCGTTGTTTTTCAATTGTTTTTCCCAACACTTAATGTAAGTAAGGCGCGGCCTCTGCTTTCCTGGTTGTTAATTCTTAATGGACATTTAAACTCAACAACTTACGACACAGACGATCGCTGTGGTAGCCCTTAAAAGTAGGCTACATAATGCAATTAATAATAGGCATATTTAATTTTATACTTAAACAAAATCAGCTAGTCAAATGGTAAGCAAGGGATGTAGTTTTAAACTCTCTGTTTACCCATAATGCAATCGTTTCTTAATAAACAAGCCAGTACTTACTGTAGTTACTGGCGCATGTTGGTGTGCAAGTGTGTATGTGTCATAAAAATAGCTTAATAAATTGCAAACAAATCCGTGCTGGGACGCAGGTTGCTCATATGTATGAATCCTGTATGCCTGCCTGTATGTGTGAGCGCGCGTCTGTGTGTGTGTGTGTGTGTGTTTGTTTGTTTATGCCTTTGCCATCGCTTTTGATAATAAATCCATAAATCCTTTTTTATGGCAACCAGCAACGAGGCAGGGCTAAGTCGCTTCAATTCGATTATTTCGCAAGGAGCGGTCGTCCTGACAAATTTGAATGTAACACAAAGACGACAGTTAGCAGGAGCAGCGGCAGAGCAGGACCTGCCCTACATAAGCTGACGTGGCCATGTCTAAGGCACGTAGTCAAGGTTGTTCTTTGGATTTTTTTTTTTTTGGGTTGGTTTTAGTTTGGTAAAAGTTGCAACTACTTTACTACCCAGGATAACTCACACACTCCTTTCGATTTGATTTTCACTTATTGGTCGCCTTAAGCAGTTGCTGTTCTTGTTGTTGTTGTTGTCAATCCGATATGTCTACTCAATTTATGGCGCCCCCCCATTGGGTGCCAATTTGTTGTTGTGCAATTGATTTATGCCTGTGTATGGGTGGGTGTGTGTGTGTGTGTGAGATAAATACGCAGATTTTGATTGATTTATTGGTTAGCACTGCGTTTAATTGGGCATCGATTTGATTTACCCCAAAAATAGCTACACACAAAAATGACACCATATATAAACCAAATGAAGACCACAAATTTGAAGTGACATTTTCATTGAGCTTGGCTGTGATTTACGTACTCCTTAAGTTTTCATTAAGCTTATTAAAAACATGTTGGAGCTAGGAACAGGCTAAGAGAAGAACAAAGAAGAAGTCAGCTGGCTGAAAGTATCATGTATACTGGAAAGATATTTGGTAGCACTTTAACTTCTGAAATAATATGGATTGTCGATCACTTTTATAATTCTTACAATTTAATATACATTTTTATACCCTTCCAGAGGGTATATTGAAATTGTCCAGATGTTTGTAACGCATAGAAGGAAGCCTTTCCCACCACACAAAGTGTATATACTCTTGATCAGCATGACGAGCTGAATCGATATAGCCATGTCCGTCTGTCAGTCTGTTTCTATGCTATCTTCTCTGCCAGTTTTAAAGCTATCGCCAGCAAACTTTGCACGAAATCTTCTGGTACAAATAAGCTGCACATTTCGGATGACTATAAAATATAGCTGCCATAGATAGGATCGGTCGAAAAACTAGTTCTAGAGAGGAAAACTTTTTTGTTTCTAATGCAAACGTCTCCAAATTCCGAATTTACTAGTTTTCAATGCTTCTCCATGATTCTGCCAAATATGGTCGAAATCGGACGTCTATATAAAACAGCTGCCATAGAAAAGTAAGGTTAGAAAAATGGTCTTAGTAGAAAAAACTTTTTTGTTTCCAATGTAAACCTCTTAAAAATTAGCATATATTTATTTTATAAGCTTTCACACATTTCTTCAAAGTTTTGTCAAAATCGGATGACCATAGGATACAGCTGCCATAGGAATGATCGGTCGAGAAACTAGTTTTAGTGAGAAAAACTGTTTTGTTTTCAAAGAAAACGCCTCCAAACTTTGTATTTCTTAGTTTGCTATGCTTTTCCACGATTCCACTAAGTTTGGTCAAAATCGGACAACTATATAGTATAGCTGTCATACAAAAGTAGGGTCACAAAGGTTGTTTTATGGAGAAAAACTTGTTGGTTTTCAGTGGATATGTCCTTTAAATTCGTTAGAAAGCGTGCTGCAAGGGTATACAAACTTCAACCAAGCCGACGGTAACTTTTCTCTATTTTTGGATACCAAAATATCCATTTAATGTCAATTGGATTTTAAATTTTCATCCAAGGGAGCTGAAAATCGACCAAAGGATATGAAAAATGGACATTTTAATATGAAAAAGCGGATATTGGTAACTATCCATTCTTTTTGCATCTTTTGATCTGATAAAATAGTTGTTAAAGCCTAGTTATGGCTTTACCAAACATTTCCGTACCGTCCCTAGCTGCGCAACACTGTTACAACAATATTTATATCCCCTCATTGATGTCAAATTCATTTATAAAGCAGAGATTTTAAAACATGATTTTCTCTGGTTTTTTTCCATTCGATTCAATGACAATGCCTGGAATATATATAAAACCACACACAATACTCATATTATTGAATACGAATCAATCATGGTGTGTGTACCATATCATAGCATATCAATCAGGCGTATGCGTAACTTATTTTCATTAAAATAGGGAGTGAAAAACTTTCCAAATCAAAAGCACAATGGCTGCCAAATGAACAGACAGACACACACACACACACACACGCTCACACACTCAGTAAATGTATGGCCAATGACAGCATCAATAGTTTCTGAAAAGTGTCAGGAAGCCGCCTTGAACATTTCCGTGCCAAAGTGTCCGGGTAGGAGCCAAGTTTTCTTCGACTGTTGCATGGCCCATTGTTTGGAGGGCCACAACAACATCAACACAACAAATGCTGTAGGCGTGGCTTTGCCTATAACTGAGAGGCCTGCCAAGGAAACGCATTCAAGCAGTTTTCATTTTCATTTTGCATTTACATTTTCATTAAAACAAATCACACAGAAAATGTCATTTTGCGGACAAAGCGAAGCAAAAGACCCCCGGCATTTGCAAATACATTTGCCTTTTTCCTCCCCTCCCTTAGAGTGAGTGGGTGTGTGTGTGAGTGAGTGTGTTATTTCTTCTTGCCTAAATGGAAGATGAGATATATCAAAGGACTGGACTTGGGAGGACTAGACAGCTTCTCATAATTCTCGCCTTTCTATTGATACCCTATAGAAGGGTAGATGGGTGTGATATCAAATTTTAATTAGAGCTGCAAATCTCTTTGAAACGACAATATTTTTCGGTTTAGCTTTGCGGACTGCGGATTTAGTCAATCGGTAAATGTAGCTTACATGTGTTTGAAGTCGGGTGTGTTTAATTGTGATTTAAATAGAGACACTGTGCAGTACCTGTTCCAAACCTCACCCCTTTATTAGGCATCACAATGGGATAAACGGCCTCTGAATGATCTCGGTCTCTGCAGAGCAGCCCATTTAACCTAACCTTACCTAACCATGCCGAACCGTTTATAACAAAATGTACTTGAAATAATGTGTGCAAAGGTTCAGGAACTTAGAAAATCTGTGCTTAGTAAACTTATCTCTACATTTAGGTATTTAGTAAGTTCTTTTAGATCGTATTTTGTTTCTCTGCATTGTTGTCTTATTGCTAGGAAGAATAATCAAAAAGACAAATTGTGAAATGGCAAACCAATCCCAACATATTTTAAATAGAAGTGCATATCGTAAACTATAGTTTGTTAGCACCAGTTTGAGCCCATAATTCCGATATTCTGATAACTTAACCCTAAGCCGAACCTATAAGATATTAAGTCCCACTATAATGGGAGTCGGAAACTTGATCTTCCTCCAAGAATAAGTAGATTCTAACTCTCCGCTGAGCTTTGCTACAGATTATAAGCCCGAATACTAACCACTCGGAATGAAGCATCGGTTCGGTTCAGTGGTTCACACAGTTTATGAATTTAAAATGGCTTTTCTTTTGGTTTTTGGGTCTTAAAAAAAGGGTAGGTTAGGTCAGGTGAGGTTGGGATGGTAGAAGCGGTGAAGCTCCATCACTAAGACCAAAAATATGGCCATTGTGATACCATATAACACCTATTTGTTTTTACTTTTAGACGGTATGGGGTGGGTCATCCCTTCTAAACCATTTTGAAAGTGGCACAAAGAGTAGCAAAGTAATCGCTTTTTTTGTGGACTGCTAAAATGTCAGGTAGGAAATGCTGACTTAGGATTGTGAATCGTCTCCTATTGAGCGCTGGACAGTATCACAGGAGATGCTTGACGCTTGCCGTTCCTTCATCAACTGAGCAACAGCTTCTGCAGTAGTCATTGTGGCTAATACTAAGCTTAGCGGCATTGCCTTATAGGCAGGCGGCAATGTCCTGTGAAAATTCAGAAGAGTAGGGAGACATTCTGCCTGCCTAAACGCAGTTGGGATGAAGTTCTTTTAAAATTAACAGAGGCGCAAGTAAGCCCAAAGATTTCACAAGTGCGAATGGATCTCCAGCGGCTCGTGGCCATTTTGAGGGTAGTTTCCCTTGTTATTGTTAGTTCACAAGACGCAATAGTCACCCCCATAGTGTTATAATTCGGTAGAAGCTTGGCGGAAGTACCAAGTCTAGCGAGTCGGTCGGCTGTCACATTGCACCGGGCACCCTTACAAGACTTATTTTATAGTGTTGAGCCATCTCATTTGGAGATTTGCAGCACTCAGAAAGTGTTAAAGAAAGGGGAAGTATAAAATATTCAGAATCACACAATGTTCTATTAACAAGTTAATTTCGCGATCTTTTTCAAATGGAAGATTGTTTTTTTTTTTTAGGAATTATATAAATTTGGGGAAAAAGCTAAGTTACACAGAAAATTTCAAACATTTCTTACTTAAATCAAAATAATGGTATCTTAAGATCCAAAAACCAGTCTTTGGTTTTGTTGTTTTGTGATTATTATTATACTTAGTTTATGTGGAAGCATATTTGGTTTGAATAGGTTATTGAATGTGGCTACAGGACCTAAAAATGTGAGTGATTTATTCAAATATTCCTTGATTCAGACGTGCGGGAGTAAAAATTACAGTTTATTTGAACTCAACTCCCGAATATATATGTACGTATGGAACGTTTGCTATCTTCTTTTGGCCTAAATTTGTAAACCTGTGTAATCTCCGGGCAACATTTAGATTGGGATAGAAATGCACCACAGAATATGGTTCCGCCAATTGACTGGATTACTTGCACATGTCAGTAAGAACTTCCAAGTTCAAAATGCAATATCTGGTGACAGGGATCTGCTGAAATTGTTCAGGAATTTAACATTTTTACTTAATTTTATTGCAATAATATGCATTTGCCTTACAGTCCTCCAGACAGCTGATAAGTAGGCAACAGTTTTTTGCACTAAAAAACTTCTTGCCCTGCTGCTGCTGCTTATTTCAAAAGGCCCCTCCGCTGGCAGGGTATCTCCTGCTCCCTACCATTTACACTTAATACTTACCCATTTGTTTCTACTTATTTCTTTTTTTGATTACTTTGCAGGACCAGTGCAAAAATGGCGACAGTTTTGCGTGGGTGCAACAAGGATAAGCACAGAACGAAAGCACAAAACTGAAAGCATCATCATACAGCAGCGGCCGCTGCTGCTGCAAAAACAAAAACAAAAGAAACCAACCAAAAAACAAAAAAAAAAAACAAAAACAAAAAGAACAGCACCAAATCAATATCAAGTCGCTTTGAAAATAGCCAACATTTTGAACATCACACATACGCCATGGAGCCGGTGATGAGTCTGGCTTTGGCTGCCCATGGGCCGCCCAGCATACTCGAGCCGCTGTTTAAAACCGTAACTACGAGCACAACGACCACCACGACCACAACCACACCGAGCAGTGCGAGCACCAGCACCAGTACGGCCGTCTCCTCGTTGGCCCCCACCGGCACCACCCTGCTGACGGCTCTGCTGGAGAATATCACAACAACAGCGGCCACGGGTCTCTACGATGCGTACGGGAATCAGACGAACGGCACTCTGGGCTTTGAGAACAAGGGGCCGCGCTACTCGCTCGCCTCGATGGTGGTCATGGGCTTCGTAGCGGCGATTCTGAGCACGGTGACGGTGGCGGGCAATGTTATGGTGATGATATCCTTCAAGATCGATAAGCAATTGCAAACGATAAGCAATTATTTCCTGTTCTCGCTGGCCATAGCGGACTTTGCCATTGGGGCCATTTCGATGCCCCTGTTTGCGGTGACCACGATACTGGGCTATTGGCCGCTGGGGCCGCATGTCTGTGACACGTGGCTGGCCCTGGACTATTTGGCCTCGAATGCATCGGTGTTGAATCTGCTGATCATTAGCTTCGATCGGTATTTTAGTGTTACACGACCTTTGACCTATCGCGCCAAGCGCACTACGAATAAGGCAGCTGTGATGATTGGCGCCGCCTGGGGCGTTAGTTTACTGCTGTGGCCACCCTGGATCTACAGTTGGCCCTACATCGAGGGCAAGCGGACAGTGCCCAACAATGAGTGTTACATACAGTTCATTGAGACGAATCAGTATATTACCTTTGGCACGGCACTGGCGGCCTTCTATTTTCCTGTGACCATCATGTGTTTCCTCTACTATCGCATCTGGCGGGAGACAAAGAAACGGCAAAAGGACTTGCCCAATTTGCAGGCGGGCAAAAAGGATTCCAGCAAGCGATCGAACAGCAGGTGAGTTCATGCCTTCTATTTGTATTTGCTGTTCTCTTATTCCCTTCCATCTTATCTCTTAGCGACGAGAACACGGTGGTAAATCATGCGGCTGGCGGTCTTCTGGCCTTTGCCCAACTGGGTGGCAATGATCATGACACTTGGCGTCGGCCACGCTCGGAGAGTTCAGCGGATGCGGAAAGTGTGTACATGACCAATATGGTAATAGATTCGGGATATCATGGCATGCATTCGCGCAAGTCAAGCGTAAGTCACTTCCAAAGGCACCACCAAAAGTACTGCTACTGATTCATCCCACCCCACCACAGATCAAAAGCACCAATACAATCAAAAAGCCCTACTCATGCCTTGGCAGCATCAAAGAATGGTGCATCGCGTGGTGGCATTCCGGACGCGAGGACTCCGATGATTTTGCGTACGAACAGGAGGAGCCATCTGATTTAGGGTATGCAACACCAGTAACAATTGAAACTCCTTTACAAAGCTCCGTCTCCAGGTAGTACAATAAAACGCAATTCAGTTCTCTATTAACCGTCTATTTTGCGAGTAAGCAAACACTTTGCACTCTCTCACCAGAGATACGGGCACACACACACACAGACACAGAGGCATGGCACATGGTATACTCCTCCCGTACATCATCTGTATGTATGGGTATAGGGGTATATGTGGTGCGAATAGCTGTGTGCATGTGCCATGTGTGTCTGTGTCGCATTCCATCAATTGCACTCAGAGCACCCCAATACCAAAACAAATAAACAAGAAACAAAATTCGATCTGTTGTCCAAAAGAAAACAAGAAAAAACAAGCGTTTCATGTGGCACATCCATCAAAGCAAAAAAACAAATATAAGAAATTACACTGGAATAGACAGGGATGGAACCTAATCGAAGTATGAAGCTAATTTGGCGCCCACATTGATGGAGAGGGAGGGGAGATGTGGGCCACATTTTTAATTGAGATTGATCATGAGGCATGAGTTGTTTTTAGTTTCTTTTTTTGTATGTGTATTAGTCATAAAAGGTTATTTTATATGTGGCGAGGCTTTTCGTTTTCATTTTTAAAAGAAGTTGGAAAAAGGATATACAAAATACATACCTTTCGGTATCCGTTTTAGCTTATTAAATTATCCATTTAATATTAACTAGATCTTAAATTTTCATCCAAGTTAGCAGAAAGTCTTCCAAAAGATCTGAAAAATGTTTTTTTTAATATCAGAAAAAGGATATAACAACACTATTCATTCCAATTAGATATTTTTGGTGCACTTTATTGGACAAGAGAATACCTTCTGGAATGTTCGAAATAAAGTTGTAAAATCTTGTTCGTATCATCTGAAAACTCTGCTTTTCCAAAAGCTTTAGTATTTCCCTTTAAAAGTCGATGGATTTCAAATTTCTGAAGTGTAAACATCATTCTCTTTGAGTCTAATGATATAAAACTTTGTAGGAAGAACTCTTTTCGTTTTCACTTCAAGAAGCAGTAAAGGGAACGATACTCAATCAGAGTCAATGTGCTTGCCTTGGTTTCGACACTTAAAAAGTGGGAAATTATGGAGGAAACCTTTTGGACATTCATCTAGTGGGATCAGCTTAGCACTGACCAGTTTCAGATGTCAGGAAAGCTTATAAAATATGCAAGTATACACAATTCAGTGGTACACAGACGGGTATCCTACCCTCTTAAGAAACTGGACTTCGGGTAGCATTACCGGGAATGAAAAAGGTTTAAATCAATGAGAGAATGTACTACTGTCGAACTTCTATAAGCTCAACAGGACAAAAATGAATATCGTTATATAGAAAATTCGATATGTAGAATTGTTTTTGAGTTGAACGAAAATGTAATGTTCTGGAAATGATTTCGTTATAAAGAAAACATCATTGTACCAAACTTCATAATAGAGCAGTTCGACTGTGGCATATTTCAAGCAGAAGTATGTGCAATCTCGCGATTTGCAGACCTTTAAAAGGGTCAAAAATTAAATTGACAGTGAAAAAACTATTCTCTTAGACAGCAGCAATAATTTTATCTTCGAAGTTCTTCTTAGAGCTCGAGAACAGTTTGTACCAACTAAACAGCCGGAACAACCTGTACCTAAGCTAGATACTGGGACTTAACAATTTCTCTAGAAACAAAATGGTAGCTAAACTGACATGCAATGGTGCAGCCACCGCAATGGTAGTCCTAAAACCCTACAGGGAAAGCTCCTTAAAAAGAAAGGTAATACGCTTAGAACCGTGTTCTGGACCAACACCAGTTGTATGAGACATGCAAAAGCATTAATGGTGAAACACAACCTCAAAAGGTTACAGAAATTGAACCAACCAGATAAGATTGAATTCAGTGTCCTGACAGGGCTCTAACAAAGACCTAAATCAACAAGATAAGTAACGGCCATTGAAGTGAAAGGCAAGGGGAAATTCAATTACGTTTTTAAAATCGAAACCCCACATTGAAGTTAAGCTTTAAATATCGCAGCCTCACATTGAAGTTAAGCTTCAAATATCCTTGACCTTCACTGGAATGTCCGTTACTAATCCTGCTAGGTCTTTGGCTCTACGCGAGCCACTGCAGAATGTGGGGTAACCTTTATAAGTTGGGAATTCCAATCACCTAACTATGTAGATACTTTGGGGGGTAAATTTTTTAGATTTTACCTGGTTCCGAGGTGATCCCGCTAGGCACCGCATTAAGGTTCCTTGAATCAACTTAAACTTTGTTCTTACTAAAAGACACTCAATGCACAATTGACAAGTTTTTAGAACTTCACACACTTCTACCGATCATTTGCGGATCTTGCGCTGAGAGCTCCCCTCCAACATTCACGTCCACCCGCGCCAAAATCTTGATTATAGTTTATAGGTATTTTCAGGCACTTGAATATTCCTTTGCAAAAATTATATGTGCAAGTGTTATTGAAAAGCAATTGCTCAACTCAAGGAGTTGATCCTCTAACACCCCAAAGGATAGCCTTCCAGCTTTGCTGTCGATTACCCGCCTGATAAAACTTCCAAACTATACATAAGCTAAAGAATGTTTAACTTAAACTTTGATACTCAATGCACAATTGACAAGTTTTTTCAATAAGCTAACACAATATGCACATTTTCCAAAATGTAGACAAGTTTTTTTGAATATTATCTAATTTATTAAGAAAACCGCTCGGATCTCGGAAATGTGTAAATAAAACTTGTAAGTTTAGGTTATTAATTTATTTAATTTTTAATACTTCATTTATGCTTTTCCAACTTTCTGTATGGTGAATCACATGTCAATTTCAATTTCAATTCGATCCATCCCTGTCTGTTCATTAACTATGTGCATACACTTCACGTCGATGAGCAACTGCATCCGTCTGCTCTCTGTTGTTGTTGTTGTTATTATTGTAGCTTGTCAGCATTTAGTTGTTGTGGTTGTTGCCTGGTTTTCTAAGCCTGTCAATGTCAGTCGACGTGCAAAGAGTCGAGTCGAGTGTTTTGTTGCCTCTGATACCAATCCATTTGCACACACATTTCAGATGCACCTCAATGAACGTGATGCGGGACAACTTCTCGATGGGCGGCAGTGTGAGCGGAGTGCGTCCGCCCAGCATACTCCTGCCGGATGTCTCGCCCACGCCGTTGCGTCCGCCACTCAATTCCATTTCACAAATGCAGGAAATGAATGCGGTGACCGGCAGCAGCAGCGTCGTTGGCAACAATGGCAATGGCAACCACAATCAGCACAACAACAGCAATGGGAGTGGAGGCAATCCCGCCACGCTGCCCGTTAGCAAAATTGGTTCGCGCTCGGTTAGCCAGGACTCGGTCTACACGATACTCATACGACTGCCCTCGGACGGGGCGAGTGCAGCAAACGGGGGCGGAGGGGGCGGCAGCAATGTCGGGGTGGGGCATGCAGGCTCGGGAAGCGGCGGCCCCGGCACGGATTGTGCGCCCTCCATCAAGATGATACACGAGGATGTGACGGCCTCGACTCTGTTGAGTGCTGGCACCGGCATAGGCGGTGTTGTCACCATCCCGCCCAGCGCCACCACCCGACGGCCTCTACCATCGCGTGATTCCGAGTTCAGCTTGCCATTGAACCGACGCATGTCGCATGCCCCACACGATGTGCGGCTGCTCAATGCCAAAGTCATACCCAAGCAGCTGGGCAAGGCGGGGGTGGGAGGAGCAGGAGGCGCTGGTCCGCATGCCCTGCTCAATGCCCGCAACGCGGCCAAGAAGAAGAAAAAGTCCCAGGAGAAGCGACAGGAGTCCAAGGCGGCCAAAACATTGTCGGCCATTCTGCTGAGTTTCATCATCACCTGGACGCCGTATAACATTCTGGTGCTGATCAAGCCGCTGACCACCTGCTCGGACTGTATACCCACCGAGCTGTGGGACTTCTTCTATGCCCTGTGCTACATCAACTCCACCATCAATCCCATGTGCTATGCCCTGTGCAATGCCTCCTTTCGACGCACCTACATACGCATTCTCACCTGCAAGTGGCATACAAGGAATCGCGAGGGCATGGTACGGGGTGTTTACAACTAAGTAGAACGAAAGACAGAGACAGAGACAGAGAGAGAGAGAGAGAGGAGGGGAAAGAAAACTAATACAAATAATTGCAATAAATGTTGTGTGCAGCAAAATAAAAATTGTTTAGCAAAAACCAAAACTAGGCTTAAATATGTAAACCACTTGGACAAAAGCAGTACTGATTTTTTGATGTCTAGCCCCCGATTATACATACAAAACATACATATATATATATAACTAATCATATACATAGAACATAAACAAATTAGTTGCGAAAGAGTTGCTCTGAAGGATTCGCAAAGAGAGGGTCCTGATTGCCCTTGACCAATTCTTAGAATGAAATTAAGTTGAATGGGCAACTGTTTGTAAGCTGAAATATGGTATTCATTTTGACAAGTGTTTTCTATTTAAGTTCACTAATAGGACGAAAAAAAGGACACGAGGTTGGGTTTTTAGTTGGCTGGACAAAACTCGATTGGTTTTATTCGTTGTCTTTTATTGTAATGATGAAACTACTATGTCTCACTGGGACCTATATAAAGATCAATCGAGCTCCAGACTTTGGCAAAAACAGCTGTTATATATAGACCTAGATCTGACAGAGCCAATCCAGAACTTCTTTGAATTTTTAGAATGCTTTGTTTTTAAGTGTTTAAGTACACAGAGGGCAAAAATCATATTCAGAAAATAAGTACATGATGTTCTCTCTAATTCTTGGAAACAAATCTACCAAATGTTTTTGAAATGAGCACAATTTAACTCACCGCACTGTAACGCATAAGTATGGCTACCTTGGATGCGTAAGAAGGTCTTGGGCTCGATTCACAACAAGCCTGACATGAAGTTTCATTTCCCCACAAAATTTACCAGGTCTTTATCGCTGAAGTTGTTGTACCAGCGATGTCCCTGGTACTCAGAAATATGAGCGAATGGGCAGCACATCTTCAGCTCTTGTGAATAATATTTCTTCTCGATACAATAAAATGAGATTCCTTACACAAAGAAAAATATCCATCTTGACTGGATTTGTCTTAGATATGCCTTGGATATATGAAAAACTATTATTATTCGGATGATTTTCAGCTACATTGGATACATATAAGGATATTTAAGATATATTCAGAGCTGAAAATCATCTAAAGCATGTGAAAAATGATCATTAAAAGGATGACGGGATTTAAATGTTATTAAAGTCCTAATGGATCTTTCTTTTCTGTGTAGAATTTGAGATTTATGGCCTGTTATTTGACCAATGCTCTTGGTTTCTCCCACTCTGTGCTTGAATTATTCTTAAATATCAATAGTCTGCTTCTAGAGTTACTGAATGAGGTAGGAAAAGCAGTAAAGTAAGTCAAGCAATTTTTTCCGGAGCTCTGGTTCGCAGGTTCGAATCTATATTAACCAATGATAAGTTTAAGAAAATTTGAGATCCGAGGATTTTAGGGCAAAGATTTTGATTGGTATCATGTTTTGGCTTAGCGCAGTCGGACAGATCTTTGAGTGTCTATAATATTTAATGAGCTGCATATAAAATTAAGATGTAAAATCTGTATGGATTCAATTATTTAATCCCAAGCCGCTTCAATGCATAAACCAGTGCTTAGTTCCAAGAAATTCGACAAATTCCACAGGTACAACATTTTGTTAATAAATTACATTTTATAATGAAAACGAAAAACCAAGGTCTATGAGAAGTATTACCTTCAAGTTATACGCAACTGGAGTAAAGCTATCTGTGTGTATTGGCTTTTTTACCATTGATAACACCACTGCACACAACTAGTTGATTGTAAGCGAATTTTCTCCAACAACAATACTCCTATTTTACCGTGTTCCCAGGGGTTGAGATTTACTCCAAAACTAAAGACGAACTTGAAAGGACGATGCTGTGAGCGGCATCGAATTAGGAACTTCATGAAATGTACTTATTGTAAATTGAAACCCCTTGCGAAACCCACAGAGCAATTCTCGTAACATCATTCTAGCTAAGGCCAGAGTCCCTGGTTCCTCCTTTTCCCCCTCACATCATCTTCAAATGAGAGTAAACCAATTTGTTAGGCGTTTATGTACTTTTAGGTAGGCACATTGCTCCATGCAAACAAGAATTTAATACAAATATAATGGATAACGATTTGGAAGTATATATATATATATACATAAAGTGAGTGCATATATATATACATATTATACATAAAGCAAATATACCCATGAGTAAGCTTAAGTTTGTTGGCGTGTAAAAGAAAAAAAAAGAAGGAAAAAGGAAAAACCCAAAAAGCTTTAATACAGTTCAAACTACAGACAAGTAAGTTGATTCCGCAGGCAACGAATCGTGGCGGAGTGAAGACGAGGAGAGGTTGCATCCTTTGTATTGTATAATTTTTATTTTTTTTTGTGGGGGGGATCGGGAAAATGTGATTGTATTGCTCTTTTTTGATAGTTTGAAATTTGTTTATTTTTTGTAAAACATCAACTACGCAAAAACCCAAAAAAAAAAAAAAAAACATAAACAAAACAAAACAAACGTTTGTAGTCATAACGAATATTACGAGTATCTGTATGTATTAAGAACGTAACCCACCATAGTTCAACTACTAAGAACAAAAACACTTTTTGTAACTGTAACACATGATGAATACACTTAAAGAAAAAAAACCAAAAGCTACAGCATCAAATGAACGAGCAATAGAGATGCATTCAAGCGAAGGGCAGTCGGGGGAGGGGGAAACGGGAGAGACATTTCGCTAAGCAATAATACACTAGGAATATAACGAAAGTCAAGGTTGTGTTTTTAGAGGGGGAAATTGGGTTTCAGTTTGCTAGCACTCGTCGACTGCCCCTTCCATGTTGTCTGCCATTTCCAACTACCAAGCGAGAATGAGCTAGTTAAAATAAAATAATAAAAAAAACCCAAAGACATTCTACTGAAATGCACCAAATTCAAGTAACTAACATAAAATTGCAAACATATATAAAGCATATGAGAAATAAAGTACATACACCTACAGATAAGCGAAAACAGCAACAACAACAACCTTTTTATCAATGTGTAGTTAACTAATTGAACAAGAAATTGGAAATTGTTAGGCCCCATTTACACTGTCCTCGCCCGTCGAGTGGGTGGGTCAGTTTAAATGAGCTAAAAATCAAAGCAGCCCCAAATGGCACAATGCAAACGCATTGTATTATTATATATCTCGAAATACAAAGTATTGAAATGTCAACCAAACTACAACCCAAAAGACATGATTTACAACCAACCACGCACACATCCAAAATGAACCATATATATATATAAATATAGTATGACAACCAGAATATATCTCAACAGAAACCAACTTAACTTACATAGATTAAAAACCACTAAAACCACAAAAAACACAGCGCAGAAATTCGAGTCTAAATGGCATAGTTAAGGATCGGAAATGTGACGGAGCGAGGAACCAAAGAACGGATGGTACACACAGCATATTGATATGAAATGAGATTTAATTGCATACAATCTAATTGTTTGGAAATATACTACGATATATTATAATACCATATATGAATTAAAGCTAACAATAAAACATGTGAATGAAGACAAAAGCGGATTTGTTTCACTGAGTGGAGGGTTTTTACTGAAACAATAAGGGCCAAGCTGGAGAGACCTCTTACACACCTGTTATTAGCTGACAGAGCTTAGGTGTCAGAGTTAATTTTCAATCCTGTCCGTCTGTTTTTAAGCCGACAGCTATATAGTATAGCTGCCATAGAAAAGAAAGGTTTGAAAAATAGTCTTAGCAAGAACAACTTTTTTGTTTTCATTGTAAGGCTTTTTTTTAACCTACAACCCGATATTCCAGTTCATCTCACAAATAATTTCAGTCTTATGGCTCTGTATCACTTTTTATTAGCCAGTTTGCCACCTGTCTTAAACCAGTAGAATGTATTGCTTAAACATACTCTTAGCTATGCCTTTGATCAACTTTTGAACCGGTTCAGCCAGCTGGTTCGAGTCCTGAAAAGTATCTTACCTCCTACTTAAGTCGAAAAATCTTGCTACCAGTTTATTGGTCAAATAATGTAAAACATATGGCCCACTCAGAACATTTCAGGTTCATAGCTCATATTTTTTTTAAAGTTAGGATTCTGAAGCACGTTTAATTTAAAAATTTTATTTATCCCAGCTATTTTAGGCATACTTCACAACTATTTAAATCCCCAATAACTAAACACGATGCTGGGATTTTGTCCGCCAGTTATCAATTATAGGTTTTACGGCTATTATTTTAAGTCGAGTAGAGGAATATTTTTGAATTTGTCTTTAAGAAGCGAATCTTTGATTTTTTTTTGTAACTTTCAGCTTATTGGCTTTGAAGTTTAAAGAAACTGGAGTAAAAGTTATTTCTAAACTGGAAGTTGCTTTAATTTCCCATTATATTTTTCATTAATTTATACACAAAAATGTTTTCAGTGTGAGTCATTCATTTTTCCTGGTTAACACCTTGTTTAATTTTCTGTCGCTAGGAATGTGATTTATGTCGCTAGCTAATCTGTTGCCTGAGATTTTTGACATTAAAAAAATGCTAACTTACAAATTTGTGTTTCAAATTCATCCTTTATAGCTGAGACCAAACATTAAGCCTTTAGTTTAAATGCTTTTAAAAAGAAATGCCTTTAGTTTGGGCTTTTAAGCACTTTTTTACATCTATTCAAAAGTTGCTAAATGGTCCAGCTTAAACGATGGCTTATATAATTGTATAAATAGGTAGGATTCTTAGCTTTTTCAAACATCTCTTGCAATAGTTCGTTTTTCAGTTCCTTAGTGTTCATAACTGTGTTGGAAATTATGTTTTCCGATTTCGATTCCGTGGATGCTCTAGTACTAAAGGAGTATATTGCATTCTGTTATAGAAATTCCTTTCTAAATTATATTAAAGTAAATAAAGTAAAGTCTTAGAAGGTTTATGCCTAAGATAAAAATGTTAAAAAAAACCTCTAGACATTTCTGGTGAGCCCAAAAATAGCGTTAGTTTTAAAGATTTATTTCAAAGCATCATTACTTAGTTAAGTTAAGGCTAAAAAGTACCGAGATTATTCACGTCTATTCGTTGTGCTTCTCCCTGCTTTCGTCCCCTTCGCCTTCATCTCCAGGGCTACGCATTAGCATTTGTGCATTTTTTTGTATTACTTCCAATTTTTGTTGCATCAACTCCTGACGTCGCTGTTCCGCCTTTTGCTGTTTATCCTCCAGCTCTTCTAGGGTCAAAGGCTCAGTGTTGGCTGCCTCCTGTATTAATTGCTGTATACGCTTGGGTGGCTGGCGCAACGTCTCGTTCAAGGCTAATTCCGCACTAGAACTTTCCATCACATTGTCCAAGGGAATGGTAAAAGCCTCCGAGGCAGCTAAGCGAAAGGAGGGAGAGAGAGAGAGAGAGAGCGAAACTTGCACAGCATTTTCCTGAAATGAGTTCACCTCGACTTACGGTATTCCTTTGGTAAATTTTCCATTTTGTTGGCCCCAGGTGCACGGGTGTCGTCTATGGAGGTGCTGGACTTGGTATTCGAGCAGCCCATGCCACAGCAGCTACTCAAGCGCAAGGCATTACGTACTAAGACTTCCGTTGACGTTTTTCCAGGAATGATGAGGCTGCTGATGCTGATGCGATTTCCGGCTGCATCCGCCTGGATTGCTTTAGTATTCAATTTCCGCTATTAGGCAGACAGACAGACTAATAGACAAGGCTTAATCGCTCATTAATATTGATTTTTTTGTTGTTGTTTCTGGGGAAATATGCCAAATTGTGGGCGTGGGAGTGGAGCGAAATGCGGCCGATTCGTAGGACAACTTAGTGGCAACTGAGCTCAGAAATTGCAATGCAAAGTTTTGCGCGCGTGACCAGTCATTAATAATAATCACTCAAGGGGGGCGGGGGCGGGGGGACGGAGATAGACAGGACAACTGTCCTGTCCGGTGGATCAATACTCACACATGTGTGTGGGCGTCACCTACAGCCTTTGCGTGGGTGCGGATAATACAGTAGGGGCCAGTCCCTGGAACAGCGGCGACAAAAGTCAATCAACTCCAAGCGCTAATTGCGCTTCCACCGAAAAGTTTACTGACCCACTCAACTTTGACCACAGTCCGTGCCTTTGATTTGCTTTTACTGTTTACCATAAAAGCAACTAACGGCTTCCGGCTGCGGAAGCTCTTGGCGCGTGCCAAGCCACCGCCCAAGGCGGTCTTGGCCTGGTCTTGGCCAACATTAATATGAGCCACACGTCTGTGGTCAAGTCTTTCGTATGCAAAGTGCCTGAGAGCGGAAGCACAGTCGTCACCCCCTCTCAGCCCGCGCAGCAGTACGGTAACAGGTGCCCCCTACTAAGTAATGAGCGACGTTTAATTAGGTTAAGTGTCAATAAGATTATGTTGTCAATCAATCAATTGAACGAATCCATGGACATCAATCAAGCGGCTAAATACCAAAAAGGCACATTTTTTTTCACTCTTGCTGTAGTTGTTGGGTGTTGTTAAGCCAGAGCATACTCAGATGTATAAGTAAGTACTTGTACACACTTTCTTAAGGCACCTTATGGGTAGGTATGTCATCCAGTCAGTAAGCAGGTGAACAAGTGGGTAGAACGAGTAAGGGCTAATTGAGTTGGATTGAATATGACATTCAATGCTGGGCATTGACTCTCTAGGCGAACATTTAATCGATTGGCTTGAAATGAAGACAAGTCTCTGGGTGAAGTATCTTAATTCAGGTAATTATATTTGTGGCAGGGTGTGGTGTAGCGGGTGGTGTGTGTTCACAAACTATTGGCGTCTGCTTTGAAGTAACTAGGCATGGAAAAGCTTCTCTAAGTTCGACGTTAAGCTGTAGTTCGCCTTTTTTTGAGCACAGAATTAAGACCATCGGAGCTAAGAGATTGAAAGGAGATCTGGGTGGCTCTTTAAGCATTTTAAAGCCAAAATGGCTGAGCCGAAGTTTGTATACCCTTGCAGCACATTTTTCTAACTAATTTGAACGATATTTTCACTTAAAACAAACTTACTCTTACTAAGACTACCTTTCTGACTCTACTTTTGTATGACAGCTATACTATATAGATGTCCGATTTCGACCAAACTTAGGTAAATCATGCAAAAGCATAGCAAACTAAGAAATACAAAGTTTGGAGGCGTTTGCTTTGAAAACAAAAAAGTTTTTCTCACTAAAACTAGTTTCTCGACCGATCATTCCTATGGCAGCTATAACCTAAAGTCATCCGATTTTGACACAACCTTGGAAAATTGTGTTAAAGCTTATAAAGTATTTATATGACAATTTTAAAGATGTTTACATTGAAAAGAAAAAAGTATTTCTTACTAAGACTATCTTTCTGACTCTACTTTTGTATGACAGCTATACTATATAGTTGTCCGATTTCGACCAAACTTTGTGGAATCATGGAAAAGCATAGCAAACTAAGAAATACAATGTAAGGAGGCGTTTGCTTTGAAAATAAAAAGGTTTTTCTCACTAAAACTAGTTTCCCGACCGATTATTCCTTTGGCAGCCATAACCTATAGTCATCCGATTTTGACAAAACCTTGCAAAATTGTGTAAAAGCTTATAAAGTAAATATATGCCAATTTTGAAGAGGATTACATTGAAAACAAAAAAGTTTTTCTTACAAAGACTATTTTTTTAACCTTACTTTGCTATGGCAGCTATACTATACAGAAGTCCGATTTCGACCAAACTTGGCACAATCATGAAGAATCAGAGAAAACTAGTAAGTAAGGAGTTTGGAGACGTTTGCATTAAAAACAAAAAAGTTTTTCTTACTAGAAATAGTTTTTTGAACGATAGTTCCCATGGCAGCTATATGTTACAGTCATCGGATACGGTTGGTTCAGACAAATGTGCAGCGTATTTGTACCAGAAGACTTTGTGCAAAGTTTGGTGGCGATTGCTTTAAATCTGAAGGAGGATATAGCATAGAAACAAGAATGATCAAGAATATATATACTTTTTGTGGTCGGAAATGCTTTCTTTTATGCCTTACAAACATCTGGACAATTTCAAGGGTCTAAAAAGAACCTTTTAACCAGGTAAATCCACCTCCAAGTTCTGCATAGCATGCTTGATAAAAAGACGCATCAAAAAAGTCAAAGTTTTATGACTCTTGGTAGAACAGCAAAGTGGGTGTACCTAGAAGAATTCAAACCTGTCACAATATACAAAAGACTTAAGATCAGTACAGCTTTAAGTGCAATTCCTTTATTCTGCTCATGGAGGAGACACCGGTCCTCCCATCCTGAATTCCTACTCCCTCAAGGTATCCACATCCAAAGTCCAGTAGTGAAATTACATTTTCAGTTTATTAAAAATACAATTTTAGAAACATTTTCATTTCGTATGCAAAAAAAAATGGTTTATAATGTGAGTGCGAGTGTATGTGTGTCTGTGTGTGTGTTTGTGTGTGTGTGTATACTTTATAATGAAACAATATAAACTATTAACAAAGCAACTTTATATCTGCAGCTTAGGAACATCATCATCATCCTCATCATCATCCTTAATCCTTGCAAACCTTTAAAACTTATGTAATTATCTGCCGCTGGCAGCAGTTCAGGGTATAAAAATAGATATCATAGATATAGATATATGACTTAGATAGGCAGGCGATCAGAATTTTTGAAAAACAATGAATGAAAAATGCTGTGGACTTGTGGCGGTTGCTGTGGATGATCACCTGCTTGGGTATCGGAGTTGTCGCGGCAACAAGCAAGCAAGTGCAACGATTTACTGGCCAAATTGGCAGCAGTTGGGGTTAATCGTATTCCTGTTTAATGTTTGACAGTGTCTTCTCGTTTGCCTGCTCAGACTTTGCGGACGAGTTGTTGTTGGCAGCAGCAGCGGCAGCAGCAGCAGCAGCAGCAGCTCCGCTGGTTGAGGCCGCCGTTTTGTGGTTCTTGATAAGAGTGGCTGCCGTGGAGCTCAAGGGGATGGTCACATATTGATTGCCGTCTATGGGTTAGAATTCAATTCAATTCAATTGTTGTACAGTAAATCTCTGCTTTCGTAAGGACTCACCCTCCTCGGCGTGCAGCTGCAAGTGTCCCGTTTGTATAAGTTGTCTCAGCATATCCGGCGGTATGTTGGCAAACGAGGCAGCCGGATAGACATACTTGCTATCCCCCGAGGCAGCCGTCGCTCCAGCTGCCGCTGTGGACGACGACGTAGTTGGCCCAGTCTCAGTCTGATAGTTTAAAGGTGGCATGACCTTAGCGCCTGTGGCTGCCACATTTGACTCGCTTTTGTTATCCCGCTGATTGTTAACCACTTCACCGACTTCTGCGGGCATCTCCACATCTGAGGACTCATCCGATTCGTTGCCCGATGAGGTGGGCGAACGTTCATCCTGCAAGAAGAGAAGAAGTGCGAGAGTGTGAGTGTGTGAGATTAGAGCTGGTGCAGCCAAACAGTCTGGGCTGATCTTAAGCCTAAGCTGGGATTGCCAAGATGGGGGACTGTGGCTGGCTGCCTGTTCTATATGCCAGCCAAGTGCCTGGGCAGAAAAAAAGCAATATGTTTGCACCAAATATGGCGCGAAATTGCGTATAAGTGCTGGCCCGGCTGTTCGCCGGCACGCATCTCAATGAGCTTTGCCTTAAATGTGCACACGCGTTAAAGAATTTAGAATATTGATTTCGTACGTCGTCGTCGTCGTCGTCGTCGTCATTATCATCGCCTTGTCTGGAGTATCGCAATCGCGTCATTTTAATTTTGATTAGTGGCCAGGCGAAAAATAATTGCAAACTGTAACAATGCGTTCGCCATTTTGTGGAAGAGCGAGCCAGCTAGCGCATACGCCACCGCCGATCGCCGACTTCCAATGAAATGGTAGCAGCCGGGCAGCCGGGCAGACGCGTAAGGCAAAATTGCATTGTTGACCAAAATGGGCGTCGCAGTCAGACGACCACCGCCTTTTGAGTGACAGCACCAAGACATTTTAATTAGCAAAAGCCAAGACAGTTTGTCTCCAACTCTTCCGCAACAAGTGCGGCAAGTGCAACCGGGTTGGTTACGCTCGCGTTGCTCGGGCCTGGTAAGATGAGCTGCTCACGTAAAGGTTACCAAGTGACTAAACTTCTCAGTTGTAAATGGTCATGTGGGTCTTTGCTTACGCATTCGTTCGTTGCTATGGCATCTAAAATGACCAACATTTCAATGGAAATGGCATTAAATTCAAATCATTGGCCATCCAATTTCAGTGGTACTAAAAATTAAATGGTTCGACCACACCGAGTGTGGAAATCGATTGATAAAAAGACGATTTAAATGCGCCTGGCAGCGCCACCTCTCAGCAATAAATAAATACAATTAAAACAACATTTTTATTGCCCAGTCCCAATTTTGATATTTATTTTATTAAATTAAAGAAAAAAAAAAAAATTAGTTCCGCCCCGGGTGGACTCGAACCACCAACCTTTCGGTTAACAGCCGAACGCGCTAACCAATTGCGCCACGGAGGCTTGTTGGGCACCGATTGCCTGAGGCTAATCATAAAACTATAAGACAGAGATAGAAATATGCCCTTGATAAGCAGATAATTCCAATCAGCAAAAGTGCAGGGGAAATTGCTTTCTAACTAGAGATGCTCTAATGTGCCAAGCATTCTTTTAGTTACTTTCACAGCTGACATTTTAGCCTTTTTTTTGCAGTCAAATTTGTAATTTTTAAAAAACAATAAAGTAATTTTCTTCAAAAGTATTTGCCACCTTACACTTTGCCTTGATTTGCTGAAATCTTTCTTGATTTGTTGAGATTTTATTTGAATCAAAATTTGAATTTGAATTTTATTTGAATCGCCAAAAGGAATATAGGAATGAGAGTATATATGAAATGTTGTAGTCCAAATAGTTATATATCTCCTTGAAAAAATCGTAGAATTGTTTGGCATCGGGATTAAAGAGAGTTAATACGAAAGAAAGGAATCCGCACAAAGTGATCCCAAGACAGTTGGTAGAAGAAAGAGCTATAATCTTTCAGTAATTACAACTTGCACTTTCTTTAGTAATCCCCTCAGATCTGCAATTTAATAAAGTCGTATGCGGGAATCAAAGTAAAACAGCCCCTATGGGAAATTATACATTAATTGAAAATTCAAATGGCTTTAATAAATCATTTAAAGATATTGAGCGACTTAGCTTTTTGTCCAGCCAAACATTAGGTATCTTTCAAAGTTGCCGATTAACTTAATAAATTAGCTCTATGGAGTCTAGTCAGTAGCAACAGTATTGCTCTCCACTCTCCTGGCGTTCAATTTTCAAGAAAAGAATGCACTTTGATGACAGGTATTTTAAAAGATCGGCGGGCAATTGCAGAAGACTTTTAGAATTATTTGTTGTCAAATTTGTGTAAAGTCATCCTCAAAGGTTTTAAGGATCTAAGGATGTAGAGAATCGAACGAAATGTCGTACAAATATTATCTTAGGGAAACGAATCAAATTCCCAAAATAATAAGTTTCAGGGGCTATAGGAAAACGATTCACGTCTTAAAACTTGTTATAGAATTGAACCGAACCGAACCGAACCGAACCGAACTGGTTTTCTTTGTGGTTTTCGGTTCGGTTCAGCATTTCTGAAAGGAAAACGGTTTGCTTTGAGGTTCGGTTCGTCAGTTGGAATAAGCGGTTCGGTTCGGTTTAAAGCCGGTTCGATTTAGAACCGATTTTCATCCCTGATTTATAAATGGGACCAGTGAAAATGCCACAGACTTACAAAATATCATTTGAAAAGAGCAAAGACCAATGATTCAAAATGGGGTTCCCAAAGCGATTCACACTCGAGCTTATTGTTGGCTTGTTGGTGTCCTTTTTTAACCACAAGCTGATTTTAATTTTTGGATTTGTGGACAGGAATTCGAATAAATGACCAACTGCAACCCGGCTTGCTCTATAGAATTAGAAAGTAAGCTTCAAACATTATCTCGGATAGGAGCGCGTCCTTAAAACCAAGAAACGTCGATTTGCTTATTGTTACCAATGGGCCCCAATGGCTGTAAAAGTATTTTTATTTTGTGTTATTGTTTGCATAAATCAAATTTGGAAAGAAGCTCAACATTAAGAAGAAATGATAAAATATGAGTATAATAACATTAAAGTTATTATAAATTTGCTTTACATTGTTACAAATATATGTATACTCAATCTTATCACTTTAAGGACCGATTTGTCATTTTCTATATAGCTTATATATGCCCGTTCATGTGACAGGTAGTTTTATTTAGCAAATGAAAGGTATGCCCTCAGCATTCACGTGTCCCCAAAAATGTTAACAAACTAAACCAAAAAAAAAACTACAAGCAATGTGTCTAATTATTTCGAATTTCTTGAAAATAAGGACTTATGCTGAGCAATGCCGGTGCTGTGAAATCAGTTCATCCGTAGCTTCCCCCAACCAAATTGATAGTCGTGTGTCGTGCTTAAATGCCGAGCGTGTCTCATTAAATGACAATTAGAGTTGAAGCTTGAGCGAAAAACCAGATACAAAAACAACAACAACAAAAAAAACAAATAAGTAAACACAATAAAATAAAAAGTGACCAAGAGCAATGCGAACCGGCGAACCGCAGCCGAACCCAGCCCATTGCCTCACGGGGCAATGGAATGCCTGGGCCAGGCCAATGGCATGCAATTTATATAAAAATAATGCCAGGCATTGTCAATATACACGGCCTCGCTTGGAGTTGAGTTGGTGGAGAGCCTGCAACAAAATGCAATTATATAGAAATTTGTCTTGCTGTGATATGTGCGGCATGTTGTTGTTGCTGCTGCTGCAGTTGCTGCAGCGGCAGCTACTGTGTGGCCATCGGCAGCTCCAAAAATAGGCAATTTGGGAAAGGCTAATAATAAATGCTAGCAAAACAGTCAGTCAATCGTCAAAGTGATCGCTAGATACAGTCAAATCTGTGAAGTTTGACATAACTCCAAGACAAATAGTTTTGGTTCATCAAAGTACACATTCCCTGCTTTAAAAATTAAGACTCACTAAAACTATTTCATGAAAAGAATTAAATGAAAACAAGAAAAGGAGCGAAGAGCGTCTTATTCTAAAATAAGTAAAATAGCCCTTAATGTAACCATTTTAGTTTCTTATGAACAGAATATGCACTCAGAAAAAAAGATCCAAAATAGATCCATTTGGGAAGGATATGTCTTTAATATCATTTTAATCATACAACGGCGCTGAAAAATCCTCTCTAGGATTATCATTTTGTATATCTATTGGATGATTTTTAGCTCCGTTGGATGAATAAAAGGATCTTTTAGACATATGCTTCCCAAATAGTTTTTTTCATTTCCATTTATTCTCTGTGCACCAAAAACCCTTTAAAATTTTCCTTAAACAGGGATAATTTTCTATAATTAGCTTCCTTAAAAAAGTAGAGAAAGTAACTAAGGACATTTTCTAAATATGGAAAGAAAATAAAGTTAAATTGTAAAGAAAATTTAATACAAGTGTGAAGGACAACGTTTTAGAGTGGCTGAATTGAGCACAATTCAACTCCACTCAAACACCGAACAGAACAACATAAGTAGTATCTAAGACAGAGTTCCCCAAGAAGAAAGGCTCTCTGACTCTCACTGATGCACTGATGGTGCGAATAAAAGAATTTACAATTGGTTTCGGTTGAAGGGGTGATCTAGATCATTTCCCAGATAAGATGAACAACACTAATCAACCCTTTTCTCTGATTCAACAGCAGCCTTCTGATTCTAAGAACTTAGATGAAGTAGCATATATTTTGTCTGCTGCTTACAGGTAAGGTAAAGGTAAGTCCTTTTCTCAGATCAACTTTTGATGGACTTTGTAGGATGACTTTGTTGTATGTATAATGCTATACAGAGAAAAAAATCAATTTAAAATCTAGATCATAGTCTCGAAACCGAGACGGGACGGACCCAACCTAGTATAATAATCTCAATTTAAATCTTACATCAACCATCTTGAAAAAAGATTATTTATACCCGGCTTTAAGAAGAAAAACACCCATTTTCAGAATGAAAAATAGAGGATACCCCTGCAGCACGTTTTTCTAACTAATTTGAACGACATTTTCACTGAAAACAATCCAGTTTTTCTCACTAAGACTACTTTTCTGACTCCACTTTTCTATGACAGCTATATTATAAAGATGCCCGATTTCGACCAAACTTGGTAGAATCATGGGAAAGCATAGAAAACTAGGAAATATAAAGTTTGGAGGCGTTTGCTTTGAAAACACAAAAGGTTTTCTCACTAAAACTAGTTTCTCGACCCATCATTCCTATGGTAGCTATAACCTATAGTCATCCGATTTTGATAAAACTTTGAAGAATTGTGTGACAGCTTATAGACAAAATATATGTCAATTTAACATTGAAAACAACATATCCAACAACGGATCATCAGCTTACTGATAAACAACGCAGCGATACTGAATTTAACCTCTCAGTTTGGTGTTCGAGATGCTGAAACCGTTGCCTTAGAAAAGTGAGATTGCGGAGGCATATGTTTTTCTTTTTCCGAACCTTTACCGGGAACCTCAGAGGGGTGGAGAAGTAAATTGAGAGATGAATAATCTAGATTTAGAAAATTTCAATCTAGAATTCAAGTTTTTTAAAGTTTTTTTAAGACATTCATTTTCAAAATATTGTGAAACCTTGTTCCACCAATATTGTTCATGATTCTATATAATTCTTAAGCAGTTCCCACTGTAGCCATATGAATGAATTTTCAAATTGGCCAGCTGACATTCACAACCAAGGTGGCATTTTGTTTTATTTTTTCTGATTTTGCCGAAGTGAATGCGAGTCAATTCGGTTTTGGTGGCTTGTGGTGTCGTGTGACCTACACCAAGCCATCATGATTGACGGATGGCACATTTGCCGATTGATTAGTTGTTTTTACCAAAATGGTTGCCACAATGGCTGGCTGGCTGGCTGGATGGATGGATGGATGGATCGATGGCCGGCTGGCAAAAAGGCGACAAACTTGTCGCAGTAGTCAGCACCCGCTACGAATGGTCAGAAATGACACACACACAAAAAACCTAAACAATCCCCCCAAGTCCACCGACCAGCCGTCCAGCCGACCATACAGTCAGTCAGCGCTCAGTGAGCCAATAAACATTTGCATTTGCATGTTTGTAGCTGCTGCTGTGGCTGTTGCTCCTGCCGCTACCGTTGATGCCGTGTACATCTACCGACGCTGATAAGTAGAAGCCAAAAAATGCAAAAAACAAAAGAATAGCCAAATGTGCTCCACCAAGCTGTGCGGGATCCATTGATGCTGGCGCTTTCAATGAAAACATAAAAATAAAAATGCAAATTAAGCCTGGCAAACGAAAGCACTTAAATCTAACGCACAATTGCCAGGCTACATGGCGGGGAGGATGGTAGCGGTAGCTGGAAAGGGCGGTGGGCAACAGTGGGATAAGATGAAGATAAAGTGGAACTTTCTTGACACCACACATGCCAGTAGCCTGGTTGAAATGGGCTATGTTCTTTGGTAATATAACTAAAAACTGTTACCTAAAAGGGTTTAACCAGGATGAAAGTATGAAAGTTTGATTTCTGGTCTGGAACCTAATCCATCGATGTTGGTATGGTTCAGGTTTTTTTTGCTAGGGTCTGTTTAGAATGAACTTGAAACTAAATCATGCAGGAAAGTGAACTAGAAACCAAAGACTAGGAATTTGTGGGGGTTAATATGAAGATCCTTACACTATGATGAACATATGGGAATAAATGAGACAATACTAATAATATGAAATCCAAATGGATTCTATGAATTCTGATCTTCGGGTCAAAAAACAGACACTTTACAGTGGAATTGAATCTCTTTCGTAGGTTTCCACTGAATACTATTTGGAAAACCATTTGGCCTTGGTGCAAACAAACACTTTTGGTTTTAGGTCCTTCAGTTTAACCTAGTGATCTGGCTTCGGAGAATTCAAAAAGAGTATGATTAACTCTTCCATTCCTCTTTTCTTTCTTCTACTGTTTTGGATAGTTTGAGACAGAGAGAGATAGAGATGGATAGGAAAGCTTTTGAGCTCTCCACCATACAACTTTAATAAGCAAAACTACACAGAGATGAAAAAGGATATTACAAAATATCCATTGGATGATTTCCAATATCCAGTTGGAAAGGATTTGTCTCAAATTTCCTTTTAATCATCCAACGGAGCTAAAAATCATCCAAAGGCTATGAAAAATGATGATCATTTGGATGATTTTGCAGCTCCGCTGGATGATTAAAAGGAGTTTTAAGACATATTCCCAAATGGATCTTTTTTGATCTTTTTTTTTGTTCTGTGTAGTTGCCTCACAAGAAATAAGGAGAAGAGTTCGTTTTTAAAAAAAAAAATACAACAAAACTAATGGTAGGGCTGCCAGGCTTGACACAATGGCCGCGTTCAGCATAAAGATTGATAAATATTACAAAATATTACACATCGTATAGTTTCTGCTTAACGAAGTGCTACACTTTTCGACAAACACTTTAAAAGACAAGTTAAGGAAGCTGCAGAAGGGTCAAACTCGAATTTAAATATATTTTTAAGAATATTCAAATTATTTATCGCTCATAATAAACTTATTCTTCAATAAAATGCAAAAAAAAAACACAAAGATATCTATATCGGTATCGAAAAAACCTATCGATATACAGTTACAGCTGTAGGTAGGAGTGTCACTTGAAAGGGGCGTACTATTTCCTAGTCAAATTGGATATAAAGATACCATATTAATGGACTTCAGCAGAAAGATCAGCGAAAAAGTATATAGTTGATCAGGGAGCAAGTTCTTTTGCTCAGCTCGGCAAAAAACAGCGTCACACCGGCGAATTTCTCCATACCAAGTTCTTGACACTCCCGCAATTTGCATTTCTCTTACAATTTCCCACTCAACCCTTCGAAATATAATTAGTTATCAGGATTTGTAGATTTACCAAAGGTAATGATCAGATGAACGATTGTCAAGTTATGGGCAACAGAAAGTTCGCTAGCTCAGCTTAGCAGCAATGCTGCTGCATCAAAATTATACATAATAAGGAGAGATTAATTATACAATTTTTCGAATGTGTTTTATATTTTTACATTCGTTTTAAAAAGTATCACCAATGAATAATTCGGTAAATTAGGAATCAAACAAAACGAATAAACAGCATCTATAATATGTAGACTCTACTTTTAAGATCGCAGGACTACAACTTATTTTTGGATTGTTGTTTTATACTAATTCATTTGAGGGTCTATCCCAGCTAGTCACAAGGGTCAAATTGATCAATGTTTGCCTCCTTTGACCACTGTACTCCAAATGGGTATGCAGGAGTAGGGAGTAGGCAATCACAATCACAACTCGAACAACCAGTAAACGAAATTTCAACAGGAAACGGTTAAGCAAATGTTATGGTCAGGCGGTGGCGGTGGCGGCGCTGGTGGCTGGTTGGGCAAAATGGGGCGGCTTTTGCAAACAAAGCCAAAGCCAGAGTCAGTTGACACGAAACGGCAGCAGCAGCAGCAGCAGCAACAAGCCAGAAGAAGAGTCACCTTCACGTCTCCTCCACCTCTGCGTACACGTTTCGCCAGCTGAAGTTGGAGTTTGGCCATTTGGTAGCCGCCGTCGTCGTCGTCGTCGCCGCCGCCGACGCCGCCGCTGTTGTCGCATCCGGGCCACAATATGGAGGCTTTCTGCCAAGCGTTCATATCCGCAAGCTTTCTGCCGGCCGTTTTCTGTTTTTGGTCAAATCACAGTTTTATTTTGCTTTTCATTTTTGCGGTTACACGGATTCACGCGCAAAGAAAGCGGCTGCCAGGCCAGCAGGAAGTGGAATCGTGAGTCGAGACGGAAAGTTCAAATTCATTAGTCGCATTGTCGGAGAGTGCGCGGTTCAGTTATGATGAGAAATTAGCATCTATTTAAATGTCAGCAGCGCATTAAGATGCCACGATTGCCCTGGACGAGAGAGCAACGAGCTCGGCTTTGCCTTATTGTTTTCCAGCTAGCAATTATTTGGCTAAATTGTATGCGACGGCAGCGCCAACCTGCTCGAGGTTGGGTCCACACACTGGGAGAAAAGTGCAAGGAAATTGTTAAGATTGCAGATTGCATCTCTCAATTTTCAATAAGGAGTATTCAATATTTTTTCTCAGTGTATGAGCCTTAAACGTATTGTCGTCAGGCCTAATTATGCGTGCGCCGACAGCCGAACAAGCCAGAGAACACAGGACAATAACAACAACAACAACAACCACGGGCTGCTGGAACATAAGAGCAAACCGCAGATGAAACGCCACCGATTAGCCTCGCGTTTATCCTACTACTATCCCCCACACTCCAACCGCCTCCCTCACTTCCTGGCAATTTATGATGGGCACTAACAAACCAACCGCAAGAAGTACGTACAAGCCAAACAAATGAAATGAAGTTTGGCCACAAACAAACAGTTGAATGGAAATTGCAATTATACGTACACCACCAGCGAGCGCCGAAGATCCGCCGAGCACTAGCCAAGGAGGAGCTGAATGTGGGTGCCCAGACAACAGAGTTACATAGCTGCGCGGATGTTTAGCTAGATTTAGGCAAACAAAAGCGACGTAACTGGCCATACAATCTGGTAGCCAATGACAGCGATTAAAGGGTAAAACAGCGAGATGCAAATGTTTATTTGTATCTTTTAGAGGGGAAGACGATTTGTATTATGAAATGATCTTGTGGAATTGAATTGAATTGAATTAGTTGTCAATGATCAGGGGGAAAATTGATAATTGATATACAAATTTTATATGCTAATGATCCAGGACCAAGTCTAAACTCTCTCTTAACTTTTCTAACTCTCCGAGATAAACTGCAACATGTATCATAGGCATTTGTATCACAGGTTCAAAGGTCCAGTATGGTTGAATGGATGAAGGAAGCTGCAAAGTTTAGGGCAAAGGTGCCCACAGCCTAGGGACCTAGCAGTACAATTTTTGAATAATCTCTTGAGGTTTTTTGACAAATGATTTGTATACTTTGCACCAAAGGAACAGCCAGACGTATATATTAAATCAGCATCAACAGCTGAGTCGACATAGCCATGACCGTCTGTCTGAATGAACAGATCTAAGAGATGGTAAGAGATGTATGGGACAAAAACCTATATTACTTGCAGGCAGATCAACTATATACCAATTTGGAGAACTAAGGGAGAAGATGATCCTTACTTTATTGAAAACAAACTATGCCTGTTTAGTAAAGCTTGGCACTCAGACAAACTATATCGATTTATCTGGCGCCAACTCTGTATAATCAAGTAAGGGCGCTGCAGTCAAGTTTCCCGACCACAAAATACCCTGTTCATTTGTTTTCACTTATTTGTTTTTGAATTTTTGAAGATGAATGTAACAAAATGATCACCCTAAATGTAGGCAACACTTTTTTCTAGTCCTGACCAACAACTGGGGGGGTGCTCTTATCAGCTCAACTGTTTCGCTTATTGCTCCGGTGTTTTTTGTCCGATCTGATTGTAGTTTCCAGAATAGATAGATATTGGGCCTAGCTTGATGTATACTAAACCACGAGGCTCTAACTTACAAATTGTGGCTCATACGGTTTTTGTGGTCTAGGATGGCTAGAGGAGGTCTAGGTTTTTTGGAGATAAAAGGGGGACGGGGTGGAATTTTCCAAATCTGAAACAAACTTTATCTGCGTACAGCATAATTCTACCTTCATGCTAAAATTTGTGGCTCTATCTCTTATAGTCTCTGAAATCGGCGCGTTCATACAGACAGACAGACGGACGGACGGACAGACGGACATGGCTATATCGACTCGGCTGTTCATGCTGATCAAGAATATATATACTTTATGGGGTCCGAAATGTTTCCTTCTCCCTGTTACATACATTCGCACAACTTCATGATCCCCCTTTTCCCATTTTCAATGGGAACAGGGTATAAAAATGTCAAAAAACTTTTACAAATTTTAAGATAACGAGCACATATTTTGCAGAGTAGTACACAGAGAAAAAAAAAGGATGAATATTTCTAAAATATCCTATTAATCATCCATCAAGGCTGAAAATCGTCCAAAGGATATGAAAAATGATCATCATTTGGGCTGTTTCAGATCCTTTGGATGATTAAAAGGACATTAAAGACATTTCCAGTCTAAATGGATCTTATGTGGATCTTTATTTATTTGTGTGCTTAACTAAGGATGATGAAATAATTACTTAAGTGTTAATGCTTTGTTATTTAACAAAGATTGAATCGAAATTAAAAATGAATGCATAATTTACTGAATCGACTTTACTATTGTAATAGTATTTAGTCCTTGATATTGACAAAAATAGGAAAATCATATTAATTTCATGAGCAAATCTAACCTAACTTCACACCAGCTGCACTATGAGCAAGGGCTTGATATCCAGCGAGAGAAGGATTGCCTTAATTTATTAAAAAATTATTAAAAAGTTTAAGTAGAATGGCATACTCCACCTCTTTGTACTTTTATCTATTCCGTTCGATTTCACAGAATTTGTCTGCACAGTGGTTTCGGTCTTACTTAGAAACTCACTTAGAGCTAAGTATACTCATAGAACTTAAGTTCCCACTATTTTGACAAAAATAGTAGCTAATAAAGAGCCATTACTGTGAATTATTGCCGATTAATTCTGAGACTAATAACCAATAAACAGTTCATTTATAATGTTTAATAAAAGGAGCCAGTGTTCCCAATTGAAACCGGCCTTGCAGTCTTTTACTTTTTGACCTCTAAGAAGTTTTAAATCTTGTAAAGGGTTTAAATTTAGAATTCTAACAAGTTTTACTGTTTCAAGGTGATGAAGTTTACACCTAAAGAACTCCAACTAACATTAGAAAAACTATTTTTAAATACTTCATAACGAAATCAAATTTTAAGGGCCAGTAATAATACGTCTAGTACGGTTCAGATTCAGTTCATCGGTGCGGACTAGAAGAAACCCCCCAAAAACTGCATTGTAGCTAAAAGCACTGGCTCTACAAAGCAGGCAAACTAATTTAAAAGTCAATTTTGGTTTTTCATTTTGTCAATCATTAGTCAACACCAAAGCTCACATTTTTTTATCTAAAGATTTCATTAAATTGTGTCATTTTATAAAAATGAACAAAAAACTCAGATCTCGCGTGCCCACGCCCACCACAAATATACAAAAAAAAAATCAAATCAAACTGCTGATTTCATATAGCGAATTTCACAAAACTGGTTACACCCAACAAAATGTTATGATATTTTTCTGAATTAATTTATAAAAAAAAAAAAATGTAAAGTCAAAGCAAAATCAGAAAGCACATAAATTGCCGCTCATTTGTGCCCCACGCAGCCAATTGTATATAAAGCCCGGCCCAAAATGGCAATGGGGTAAGCAAGTCTATAAAATCTAATACGCGCACACACACACACTCTCAGATACGGCTTAAGCCACGCCCATCGCTATATAAAATATAAGTGCCTAATAAAAAATGGGGGGGAGAGCCACGACATCAGCTTAAGAGTACAGCGAAAAAGAATAAGACATATGTTGTCATCTCACTTAATTTCCCAGACGCTCTTAAATATCACCACAAAGTAAACAAGTTTTGATAGGGAGCGACAGAAAGCGAGAGAGAGAGAGAGAGAGGAGTCTTGCCATGAGCCAAGCTGGACTCAAGAGTCATGAGTTTGGAGGCAATGTTTTCAGTCTGTGAGTAACTGCGTAAGCTAAACGACGATCGAGGAACGATCGTGCTTGGTGCATTACCTTGTGGAGTGGCAAAGACGTGACTCAGACAAAAGAAAATGATCATAAAATGTGTGAAGACAAGCTTAACGAAAGTGAAGATAAGACTTGACCAATCAAAGATCGCGTTCAACAAGTGTGCATAAAAAGAGAATGAAGATTATTAAAAAAGTGGAAATAAAATTACTACGCAATCCCTAAGGTAAGTTAACTTAATTTAAGAAGAGACCTTAGGGCAAAAACCGACAGGAACAAAGCCGAAAATCACGAAACCATCGCTTGGCTTGTGTGCTTTAAGCGTTTTGCACAAGAGAAAGGGACCTACAGTTTACCGCTGGGAAAACAACTTTCAAGCTAGCGCCAATAGCTGGTAAAGGTGTTGAAGTTATTAGGAAAACTGTTGTAGGAAATTTAGCTCATCCCTATGATGGGTCAAAAAAATATCTCTATAAGAATTCTCAGAGCTGCAGCGCGACGCAATTCTCAGCAGTGGAAACCTTAGAAATGAATCTATTATGACAGAGAAGTTTCGGGAGAACCTAAGTTCTACCATGACCAAACACTTGGTTTCTCTCTGATAGTTTTGGCCCCCTTGTTGATAGTTAGTGTACGAGAAACAGTGTGATAGCTGTCACATTGCAGCTCTTATTTCCTATAAAGGCTATTTTAATCCTTGGGTCTAATATGTTTATGCGATATTCAAGGGATCTCCGAGACTTTCTCACTCTTCTTTACGTAGACCAAAAAGAAATGTTTCTTTATTTCGTAGTGTATGAAGACTGAGCGATTAAGAAGAAGGGATCTCTAACTAGAAGATGTGATCTTCAACAAAGTATTGATTGATTGATAGAATATGAGTAGTAATGGTTCAAAAGGCATCAAAATACGATTCAGCCAGATCTTATACATGGTCCATGTTTTACTCAAGCTAATGTAGGTTATCTTAAACCATTTTCACAGCAAACCGGCTCTGAACTAAACCTACCACGGCAAAAGAAATCTGTTTGGTTATTTTAAAATAGAAAAGCTTTTAGTTTGTTGAGGAAAAGCCATTGATGAGATGACCAAAACTGTCAAATATTATATTCCGACGGTGTTCTATCAATGCTTGGCAGTAGGGCAGATCATAGAATGTCTATAATTTTCGAACCGAGCCGAAAAGTTTAGGTCACACTTCATTAGGGTCCAAGGTATACATTACAGTTTAAAAATGACGGAAATCCGGGAAACCGAACCGAAACAGGTTTAGGTTCAGCTAATTTTGCACTCTCGGTTCAGTAGAAGAATTGGTTCACAGCTGAAAAAAGTTATAAGTCCAGGTTCGAACTGGTTTAGTTCAAAAAGTTTGTGAAACACTGAACCGAACCATATCTTTTGGTCAAACAGTTTGCATGACTGCATAATACAGTTTCGGGACAACATTTGAGAACTTATTCTTAGAAAATGTTGTCTTCTCCACTGACATTAAGTGGAATTTCTTAATGTTATTTGGAAAATTTGAGTTTTCGTTGGGAATTTCTTCAAAAATGTTTCTCCTTAAACAAAAATGTTGACAAAAAATCCATTTTTTGAGCTCTAAAGATCGTATTGCAAGCGTTTTGATATCACATATCAACTTCAACTGCTTTACCCAACGCATTAGCATATCGATATGCTGATCTATAACTTTGACTCAGACAAAGCTCCACCCGCTTGGTCTAACGATTGAATTTTTGATATTTGTGACACGCAGATTTTCCATCAGTGTCAACAAGGCATTGTTCGCCAACGTCAACGTGGTTGGTCCTCCATCCATCCATCCATTCGTCCGTCGGTCGGTCCGTCCGTCCAGCAACCAACATCCTCCTCCTCCTGCGTCTCAACTGACAGACGCCGATCATCGATTTTTTTTTAACCATCCAGCCAGCGTGCTCGCACATTTGCATAGACACAAAATTATATGAGACGCAGTTTGGCTGGCTTCCTGGTCTTTGGGACTGAATTTATGTACCCACACAATGGCGGAGGATTTGGTGTTGCTTAAAACACCATTCTATAGCGGATTCGAGCTTGTTTATTGGCATGGAAAATCTATCAAAAATGCATCATGATATTTATTATACGTAAATACAAAATAAATGTGCTTGACATTTGACCCGAGCGCAACGACAACGTGGCCACATGTTGGATTATGAAACCGCTGCTTTTTGGGTGCTTTTGTCGGTGCTTGGGGTCCGTCTGGCTGTCCATGGGTTATTGTCTTGGAATTTGCATTCTAACACAAATCAAAACAGGCTCTCAACACTCGCCACTTAAATGCTCGTTTATAATGTTGTTAAAATACAATAAATAGCCAGGATTCGCAGCAGGCGGCTGATTTATGAAATGTGGACGGCGACTTGGCGGGGCCACGAAAGACCACGAAAGAGTCTGGCGGGGAGTCCAGGGGCAGAGACGAGGAGTAGATTTAGGCCTAGTCTTGAGGCTAGCTAAATGCTAAGGCAATGGGAATGTTTTGTGTGTGCTTTTTTTTTGTTTTTTTTTGATTGCAAGTCTTTGATTGAGCTGTTGGCCTGCTGAGCTACTGTTTTTCATTTTCTATTTCGTTTTGTAAACTTGTTGAGTGATCACAGCCGTGGAGATATATATGGATCATATGGTTTACAGTATCAAAGTGCTGGTTCTGAAACATATCTATAAAACTACACAAAGATTTAATAAGAAATGAAATAAAAGGATATTAAAAACGACCGATTGTTCGTATAGGAGCTATTTGATATAGTCATCCGATTTGATCAAAAACTTTTGGAATTGGGTGAAAACATGTAAAACAAGCAAATACAAAATTGAAGGATGCTACCGTTAAAAACAAAAAAGTATTTCTAACTAAGACTGTTTTTCAGACCTATCTTTTGAATGGCAGCTACACCATATAGTTGTCCGATTTTCACCAAGCTTGGTAGAATTATAAAAAAACATAGAAAACCTACGATTACAAAGTTTGGAGACGTTTCCATTGAAAAGAAAAAAGTTTTTCATACTAAAACTAGTTTTCCGACCGATTGATCCTATAGGAGCTATGAAATATAGTCATCTGATCCGGTCTGTTCCGACAAATTAGAAGTGTGCAGCAAAAAGAAGACTCTGTGCAAAATTTTAGATCGATAGCTTCAAAACTGAGACACTAGTTCGCAGACGGACAGATGGACGGATGCAAATTGAATTGAGTCGGGTATGAGCAGGAGTCTTCAGTCCAGAACTCGTTATCAAAACTTCAAGCCGCAATTCAGTTACAACTACTCTTATATCGCTGACCAGCTCGCATATTTCCGTTGTCCTTTCCTGAACGATCTGTCAGATGTCTCTGAAACGGATGTTTATTCTTTGTTGAAACTCGTGCAACTATATAAAAGGTTTAAAAGGGACGAACCTTTCTCTACGACCACATTGTAGGAAGAGTTTAGATATGGAATCTTCCTCTTTTATCCATTGCCACCTATCCTATCCTAATATATACTCTGAGTACTTGTGGTAAAGAGTAAGATAATAAAACGTCTTTAAATCAATATTTTGAAAGAATTGTAGAAAAGGAATTTAGCCCCTTTGATATGCATATATTTACTGTATAAAATATTTTGAAAAATCGAAACATTGACCTAATATTTCTTACACTAAGCATGGCAAACTCATCTAAAAGATATTTCAAAATATATCAGCCAATTCTTTCTTTTTGGTTTAAATAAAATGATTCAGAGATGAGATAATATTGTGTACTTAGCTTAACGCCATTCATAATTCTCTAACAAAAATCCAAATAAATACAATTCTATTATTTTTAAGCTATTTTAAATTGATTTTATTTAAAATTAAACCATTTTTAGCTATTTAAAGTAACGTAATTCCATAGCGAAGCGATCACCATTAGCTAAACCATCTAAAAAGCAGAATAGAAAATCCGTTGCCAGGGATTCCGTTTCTATTTAATGCTCCTTTCTCAAATTCCATTATCTAAGATATCAATTTAATATCAACTCTAAACATGTCCAAGCTGACAGTCTCTCATCAAATTACCAAACACCTTCTCACACCGCCTAATTGAATGCCAATTTATTGCATTTAAACAATAACAAATGCCCTGGCCCAGGCTCTAAACAAATATGCCAAGTCGGAGAACAAAAAAACATACAACATATAGAAAAAAGCAGATAAGGCAGCGAGAGAAAAAAGGCAACTAAATTACTTAACAAGCCGTTGCCTGATGCCGGACTACGGAGACGACGACGACGACAGAGACGACGACAACGTTGGACGATGATTTACTTGTGCGTAATAATGCAACGCCCGCAATGTTGGCCACAGCCAGCCCAGACCCACTCCGCAGCGAAGGATGCTGCTGCACGGTAAATGCATGTGAGAAGAAGTATAACTGGGAATGCGCCTCAATTTAAAATGCGAATTACATTATCTGATCAAATGCATTCTTCAGTGCGCTCCAGGAGGACGACTCAGTGGTGGATGGTGGCTACCGGACTGAGGCACTGTGTGTATGCTTGTGTGTGTGTGTGGATGCTGCACAAATAAATAAATTTTAAAATACAAACAAGTAGCGCGCGCAAAAAGCGCCGAGTGGAAAATTCGTGACAGCAATTGTTGATGAGCAGCGTGTGAACAGCAGCAAGAACTCAAGATCACAAAACAACAAACAAAAAAAGAAGAAAAAAAATAAAGAACAGAAACAAAAAAACAATGTTGTACAGCAAAACGCGTAATATTGAGCGACTAATAGTTGAAACTTGACTTGAAAGCGAACGACAATCGGAGAGAGATCACAAACCGGGGCCATACACCTCCGCAGTCTAATTAACTCCTACGAGTCGGCGCAATTTTTAATTAAGGCGCACATACTTTTCATTTTATATATATTGCGTATATATATATATATATTTAGAAATATCAGTGTATAGATACAGAATCAAATGTTTACTGAGGCCCAACAGCAGCAGCAAAACAATCCAGCTGCTGCCCATGCGATAGATGTGGGAAGTTGAAGTCACAGTTCAGTACAGCGAGCGGTTAAACAAAACAAACAACTTACAGCAACAATATTAATTAATACTATTATTAATTTCTACTATCGAATCTGCGACACCCTGACAGGAATGCAAAACTGATGTAGTTAGATATATAGGGAAACTGACAAAACTTAAAAAGTGAGATGCAAGTTTGTTGCTTCCTTTTCAAAATTTTTGCTTGGATTTGTTGAACCGAAGAAGGTTTAAAAGTTTTAACAGCATTTTAAGGCACAAGAAATAGTATTTTGGACTTGGCTCGTCTTGAAACACACTGAAAAATCATCAGGTATAAGTTATAGTTATGGTTAATGTGCTACAGGGCTTAAAATTGAAAATTATTATAGTGCTTCATTCTCATTTCAAATACGATTTCAGCAGCTTTAGAATTACTCCAGAAGAAGAGTAGCAGAAGTACTCGCTTACTTGGTCTAGGTAACAATGGCTGAGAGCGACAAGTCGATCTCCCTCCTAAGCCACATGGGTCTGTTGCGATAACATATATTTCTTCATGTTCCTTGGGCAATCTTTCATACTGAACCATTATGTGGACAGCATAACCCAACAAAACTCTTCCTTGGGCGATCTTTAATACTGAACCATTGGGTGGACAGCATAAACTTAAGTAGAGCTATGATCTCTAGCTCGTATGTCTCTGTGAGCTTAAGTATAGGGGTTGACCAAGTGACCTAAGACTCCTCCCACTCAAAGCGGGACAATGACACAGAAGATGCTTCGATTTCTCCTTTATCTGCATCTACAGAAATCTTGTTTCATCTTCGTTCATTCAGTGATCGTTTAAGCATTATTTGCATAAGAGTCAAGTGCCTAAAGAGCTGCTTGACTATCCGTGTTTTCTTCCGTCCTTCCGTCCTTAATAACATATCTTTCATGCTAATCATATTTCCCGAAGTGTCGGTCCGGAGGCTTGTACCCATTGATAACTGGAAGGTTCGGGTCACAGCTGGTTCAGAATTATGGTTTTAGTTCGAACTTTAGAGATGTGATACTATTTTCATTTCAGAATATTGAACCCCTTCTAAAGTATTCTTAAAATCCATAAACTAGAAGGTTTGGTTCGGGGATCTCTGACGGCATCACAATACATTGAAAACATATTCTGAGCCAGGAGCTATAAAGCAGTGTGAACAGTTACTGAGTTAGTGATTTGTGTATTTTGAAAGGATTGTCATAACTCTCACAGTTTTATGTATAAAAGGTTCACTCCTTTTGGACATATTTAGTAATCAATATTATCTTTCGATTTGCCAAAGTCATGATAAAGATTGAAAAAGCGGTAGTCAAGTTATAAGCAAAAGAATGTTCACGGGGGCATCATAATTCATTTAAGAGCATACACTTTCGTTTGTAAAGTCAAGCCATGCTGGACTTTCTTCTTTGTTTGGTAATTTTAAAGAAGATTTTGAATCTAAATTAGAATAAATTTAAGGTAACGAAGTTCTTGAAAATATTAAAGATAATAAGCATACTAATAAGCTGATGGCAGCGTCGCTGCCTATCAAAGCTTTTAGAAATGGTTTTAAAACATTGATTACATATCTCAATATTGTGGAATTATCTTCTGTGTCGTGTACATTATGTAGATCTGTTGGCCTCTTTTCTCGTGTTTTTACATTTTTCTGTCCTAAAATCAAAGAGAACCTTAAAGGGCAATTGTCAAGCTAGCATGGAATCTCATTCAGCGAGTTAAAGGTTAGGTCAAAGATCGAGCTAAGGAAGTGTTTTGGGGATTGGTGTGCTGCTGGCATATGGGGACGCTTGCTGCAGCCAATTAAATAAAAATATTTCAAGAAAATTGACTCTTTTTGGGTGTTGTTTTTTTTTTTTGGAACACACCTCGTTTATTCCAAATTCAAATCTTGCCCAAAAGAAGGCGTCTGATCACTAGTCAGTGTTTTTGTTTTATCAACAGGCTCTTCCCGCTCTCTGTTTCAACAGACAGGCTATAAGGGGCGTATGCGCAATATTTGCCACTGTAAGATCGGCATCGTTGCCTTGACATGCCCACACGTCCAGCACAACACCCAACAACTTTGCAACATGCCACAAAACTTTTGGAATTTGTGTTGCGCTTTTTTGTGTGCCCATTTTTTTTTTTTACTCGTAGCCTTGCGGCGTGTGAGAATTTCTTTATACGCGTGTCTCCTGACTTTTATTCTGTTCTACTGCAAATTTATAATGTGGCACGCAATTAATTCACTGCCAAACTGCCAATGGCAAGGCGCAAAAATTATCACACCATTCAAATGACGCTCACGATGTGTGCGGCGGCAACTGTTTTGTCTCTTCTTCGGCGGCTACTGTTGCCGTTGCGCTGTTCTTTGGCGGCATTTAACAAGCTGCGATGGCTAACTGGCTGCCGGGCCCAAATGCATCGCCGATGTGGATGTGCCACCTAGAAAGCGCACGCTAGGCGTCCAATTGGCTGGACAATGGTGGTCCCTTTGTCAACTCCGCGGTGCTTTGGCTGTCAGCGCTAATTTGTTGCCTGGCCGGAGGAGCTGGTTTGCTGCTCGCCAAAAATATAGCCATAAATGTTTACGCTGCTCAATAAAAATCTGCATGTCCTTAATGCTGGCAACGTGCCAGGTTTACAAATTACAGCAAAACTGAAAAACCGATCGAGTAATTTTCCCACGTCTCATTAAAATTGCAGTTAAAATGCAAGAGATCGATGGATGGATGGATGGATGGACGGATCGATGCTCTGTTCTTTTACTTTCTATCGTTGGCATCGGCCAGCAGAGACAGAGACCCCAAGACCAAGACATTGTCGTCATCGTCGTCATTATTGTCAACTCTCAACGAGTTGCCAATCGTCTGTCTGTATGTCTTTCTGCCTGCCGTTCTAGATTGATGTCTCTGCAGTCAGACTTCAGCGGGCAAACAGCCGTAGCAGCAGCAGCAGCAGCAGGCAGCCTCGACAGGAGAGCTTGGCACAGTTTGCGCACTTTTCTTGTGTGTGAAATTTATTTTGGTTAGATTGTGATTTTTGTTTTTGGTACATATTGATCTAAAAGTATGGGTTAATCAGAGAAAAATAGTAAGATCTATTACAAAAGCGATATCATTCCATTGATATTTTTGACAATATTTTAGGGAACATTTATAATGATGGTCGTATTATGTCCGTACGTCCATTTGTGTGAAAACCTAGATCTTAGAGACTTGTTAAGTAAGAGCTACCAAATTTTTAACTCTAATCTGTCTACAAAATGTTATTAAGTTTACAATAATGCTCGGATTATTAACATCAGTTAAAGGGTATATCCTATTCGAGCAGGGCCGACTTTAACTTATGCCCTCGTTTTGCTATGAGATCGGTCTTTAAATAGTTATTGTGATAAGCTTTGAGGCAGGGATGCCCAACAGCACGTAATGCTTGAGCAGTCACTAACACAAATAAAACACATTTTTTGCAATTACAACCACAAGAAAACGAAAAAGAAAACTGGTTATTCCCTAATGCTGTGTATGTGAGCTAGTCACTGTCTGAAGCACACTGCAAAAACAAAATCAACGCTGCAGACAGTGCGCATACGTTATGTTATTACCTTTAATTTCGAAAGAGGCATAGAAGAGAAAAGGATCTATCGCTTTACACAAATCACCTTTGCTTTTCCTAAAAAAAATTTGATCCGACCTTCGAATAAGTTAAGGGTGACCCCTCATCGACCGAATTTACCAATACAATAAAGGGTCATGTGATCTCGAACATCTCATACAACTTCCCACCGAGCTATATAAGCTGCCATCCTTTTGTAAAAGTTGAGTGAGTATATTATCTTCCTGCTTCATATTCTCTAAGGAACGGAATTTTCAATACTCTGTGGTGCTTTTGAACCTTAATCCAATCGGCACGAATACACCACTCTTTCTTCAGTCCAATTCTCATGCTCGGCAACTAAATAACCGACTTCCTTTAAGGATTTTAAAGAATCTCAAATGATTTCTGATAGTTCAGTATGGAAAGTGTCCAATAATACAGAAAGAGAAACACCCTCCCATAAATTTATAATAAATTAGGAGTGAACCACTAAACTGAATCGAAGCCGCAGTTCTGTTAGCTCTAAAAACCATGTAATAAACCGAACTGCAGGTTCGAAAACTGTGTGAGTTACCGAACCAAACTAGTTCTTATATCCATCCTCTGTTAACCTGCCACCTGCATTATTTAGAGATCTACAGAGCTTGAAACCGATCAAATTGTGAAGTAGATTGGCAAAAAGTATGCTTAGAATATGCTATAAATGTGACCTAGTGAACGAAACTTAAATGATAGGAAGAAAGTTCGAACAGCAACATTTATTGTAAAAGAGAAGCAAGCTGTTTAGATAATTTAAAGTTAGACAGAACATTGTTAAACTATAAATAAATAAATAAATAATTGCCTGTGTGAAGTCTCTGCAAAATCAGGGAAGTAAAGTTATATAGCTATTTTTCGCTTGTCAGGATCTCATATTAGATGGTTGAAAGAAACCTCAGTGTTCTGTGGGTTGGCTGTCAAAATACGCATAAGAGAACTGAGCCTTATTCTTAAGAATTCTTTTTATATAATTTTGTTCTTCTCAGATTGATGATTACAATTGTCTAATATCTCATTTCGAAAAGTCTTATGTGATATTAGTGAAAATACAGCAACTAATTTGAAGTGGTTTAAGGCGCAAACTTATGCTTATAATTAAATTTGTCTGATAGCTTTTTTGGAAAATACCTTTGAGATATTAGGCAAGTGGATATACAGCGACTCTCCGCTACGATGTGGAGGGGCAAAAGGCTCAAACTTATGTTCAATGGAGGCAACTTCCAATTTCGATTGGTTGACAGTGTAAAGTGGCTAAAAAGAGCCTAGGGGAACAGGGAATCTATGCTTTTTTGTATATACCAAATAATAGTAATGGTGGCGCCATCTGTTGTGCATACATCTATTAATCAACATTGTGACATTAGTTAGATGCGCTGAACGTCCCTCTCGGAATATTTAAACATTTAAGATGCCATAGAAATCTTCCCGCCAACAGCTTAAATAAAATATTCATTTATACCAAGCCAATCGGATTTCAATTATTTTTACTGACAATATTCCACAATAAAAATACAATTTTCTTGAGGTACCTACATAGAGTACCTTATACATACAACTATATAATTTCCATTCGCTTCGTTTAACCACTGCAATGGCAACAACAACAACAACGACAACGCGATATTCTGTCTCTCTTTTCGAGAGCAAATAACGAAAATTTGCATATCAAACGTGGCCAACGAACAAAACAGACGCCGCGCAGTCGCAACAACGACAACATGTAGCTAATGCATAGACAATGTTTTCCTTTTTGTTGCTGCTTTTTTTTCTCATATTATTTTTTTTTATTTTTTTGCGTATTCAGAACGCAGCGAATTAAGTAAATTACAATATTCGTCGTTCGTAGTTTTGCGTGAAATTATTATGGCAATCGATTTGATGAAAATTAAATGCTTTATGGACCACACAGGCGCTCCAGCGGGCGATAAAATTATTATTGATTACTCATACGCCGCGTATAACGGGCTAATGAAAACAGGGACAGCAGCAGCAGCAGCAGCAGGCAACTGCAGTGGCGTACTGTGGAGCTGAAGCTTTCTACCAACGACGATGATGACGCGATCGCCAGTCACAGATAGCCCCGCAATTATTTTCGTCATAAGTCAGCCAATGTGGCGACGACAACGACAAGCACGACGACTACAACGCCGATGTTGCACTCGGGTTTGAGTCGCCGTGTGTGTGTGTGTGCGTCGGCTTTGTGTGCTGGTTTTTATTTTAGTTTTTGCGCACCAAGCTTCCAAATAAGGGACGGCACATGTGAACTGAGGAAGCTATAACTATTGCTCCGAGCTACGCAAATCGCTGGCGTTTCCACTTTCGCATAGATTTCAATGGAAATCAACGCATGCTGACAAACTCAAGTTCAACGGGTTGATGCAACCATCACAAAATTGGTTCAGTTGTGCCAGGTGGTTGACACAAAGTCACCCAAGTCAAGCAACAACAATTGGCGACCAGGAGTCCAAGTCGAAGTCGTCGCCGCCGTCGTCGTGCAACATATGGCAGCGATGACAACGCATGTTAACAGCTTTTTAAAAGGCATTGCACAAGCCACAACAGCAACAACAACAACAACAAAAACACAGGCTGTGTGCCACAATTCCCAGGCAGATAAGCCATCGGAAGCGCCAAAAAAAAAATATATATATATGCAGTTTTTACACTTGTATTTGAAGCTTAATCATTGTTAGTAGAAGGCAGGACTTGGAAGGAGAGTTCCCAAAGAAAACTTACTGACCTACAGATGACTGCATTATGGTGGAAGTGATGGTCCTTTTAGGGATAAGTTGTTAGGTTTGCTATCATAAAATAGAGCGTTTTTATTGAAATCAAAGTATCGTAGACACCGCGTAGTTATTCCAAACACTGCAAAGTTGGTTTTCTAAAGCACGTAGTAATCGGCTGTTCATATTTTGCACTAAACAATGCCCAATACACAAGCAATTTTATGGATTTCTCTTCCCAGAACCCGTAAGCCACCGCATCTTTTTAAATTTCAAAATTTCCCAGAAGTTTCGGTCTGTTTGTTCGAACCCGCCATAAAGTCTAAGGTTCGCTTTCCAGGCCGGTTGCTTATTTTATTATGTCTTATCTTAGTTCACACCTTTTTGGATCTATGTTTATAATCTAATCTAATCTATAATCTATAAGTGACTTCCCTATGTTCTTGAACCGAACCCTTTCGTAAGCAGATTAACGATTCGTGTCATCAGTTTTGAAGTTTGGACTCACTTTCCGGCTTAAGTTCAAGATCAAGGTTCAAGACCCCTAAACGGATCATCTCGATTACTGTTGTTAAACGGGGAAGAGGATGCGCCCTTAAATGAAACTAACCATAAGCTTTGTCAACTATTCGCTATCATAGAAAGTTAAAACCAACAAAATCGAGCATTCAAACCTGACATCTTCTGTGCTAATTATTAAGTGCTCTTGAATCGATCGTACCTATGCCATAGCCATGGCAGCTGCAAGAAATAGCCATGCGATCAGGGCGGTTCGGAGGTGGCTGCAATGTACAGTAGACCGCAAATTTTTTGTGTGGAATATTTAAGGTCATACTGACGCCCCTTGATTTGCTAGATTATGTTGTATATTTAACGAGAACAAAAACAAAAGTTCAAAAAGATATGTTTAAGAGGACATGACGGGGCTCTAAAAATTTAAATATTACTCATACGCAATGTTGCCTTCCCACTTAATATAATTTTGTAGTTGGCGTTGATTTCTTAGAAAATGTTTTTGTACTTTTTAAAGGATACTGTGATTTGAACTTTAGTTGGCAAAGCATAGGGCGATTTTGGGGAACTTTTAATTGTTAAGATAATTGTAAAAAAACCGCGAAACAAATACTGAAGTGGTTTTCGCGGGCGACAATTGAAACTCCGATATTGACACATTACGAGTCAATGACTAATTTTCAACAGAATTATGTTGTCTTCTTTCAAACTTTTATTTTTAAACACTTTTGCACGGGAAATATGTTTCCATCATGATATTGATGTGGGTCTTGTTATAATGCTAAGCAAAAACTTACACCCAATAAATAGAAAAACCGAAAACCCCCGAAAAAAACATTATATTCATGGTAGCGGTGCTTGTAACACTGCTCAACAAAATGGAAGTCGATCTTTCCTCAATTCACCAAACTATAGAATTATAATTCTTCATTCTAAGCCGCGTAACTCAGAGGACATCTGCAGGCGTACTTCCTTTTTTTTTAAATTTATTTTTGATTATTAGCAATGAGTTTGTTTCTAACTGTATGTCACCCTCATCTAAACTGTGCCTCATATCAAAGATTTATTGATATTATGCTTTGCTTTGTCCAATCGGAGAGGGACTCAAGTTCATTGTTAGGAAAAAAAAATAGAGAAAAGAACAAACTAAAAATTATGTAATAAACAACAAAAAAACTTAAAATATTTACGCCTATTTACGAACTCAAAACCTCCACGTTGTAGACCGACGCTATAACATCTGAGCCACTCGACCCATGTAGCACAGATCTCATTATTCAAATTTCGACAGAGATTACATCGCGCCCTTTAATTGAGGGGTGGGAAAAGTCGTGTCCAAAATTTAAAACATACTTGATTTGAATGCAAACAATATTACAATTTGGATGTTCTATCTCAAGTAGTCTCTGGGATCTAGTTGTTATTACAGACGGACGTACGTGGCCATATCAGCTGTCAATGCTGATCAAGAACATGAAATCGGAGTTGCTTCTTTCTGTCTGTTACTTAAATTTTGCATGACTTTAGTATACCCTATGAAAAGTATGAAAATATATATATATTAAGACCTAAAGGGACTCTACAGTGCAATTTTTTTGATGTTTGTATTACATGTTTAGGCCTGCTTGGTAATCTCGGGACCAGTAGAAACTTCGAGACCAGCAAGAAGAGCTCGAAAGCCTCCGTAGTTTTGAAATTTATAGTTTAGGCTTATTAACGGGCCTAAACAATAAAAGAAAAATTTGTCGCTTTGAAATTTGAAAGATAAACGCATTAATACTTTAATTATTAATTCTTAAGGAGCGCGTCTTCCGAAAAGAAATGAAGAATCAAGTATTAGTAAGAAGCTTGCTGTTATAGTGACCGCACTCAGGAAAAAGGATACCAGTAAACTTAAGTAAGAACGTTATTAACCATTTGTTTGTTATTACTAGACAGCGGATTTTGCCTTTTGCTGACCTTCCAATTTATTATATAATTATTTCAGTCATCTTGGATTTGAGTGCAGAATTTTTAGAATTTTATTAACGTAAAGAGTCAGCACAGCAAATAGTTCTATGTACATTTACTTTGCCTTACTTGGATGAAAATCGGTTTAAAAATATGTAATATCCGCTGTCTAGTTATTACGTTGCTTATTTATTTTTATACACGAGAGACCTCTAGCTCCCGTTGAAGAATCTCTTTTAGTGGTATAATCTCACCCTAAATAGGTCAAAACGTTGAATTTTTATTAGCGTACAAACTTTCTGGCAAACTTTGACCCTTACATTGTCTGTGTACTCAAATCTCTTATTTTTTTGGCTACCTTTTGCAACTCGAAACTCTGCACAGGAAATCTCACGCGTGCCAAGACAAATGTAGCGTTCACTGGAGCGGATGAAGTTGGAGTATATTATCCAAAAATGCGGTTTGGCGTTCCTTTGAATTAAGGTATCGATTTAGCCTCAGACAGGCCAAGTGACCAAGTGGATGGTCGGACGGTCGGTTGGTCATCTTGCCTCAGCATTCGTCACTCAGTCATTTTCATTCATTGTGTTGGCGCGCGCTCATTGTTGGTGTGAAATTTAGCACAACATCAGCAACAGCAACAGCAACTGCAACGGCAGCAACTTCAGCAGCCGCAGCGGCAGCAGCAGCAGCAGCAACATCAACAAGTGACTGCGGTTGCAATGAATCCGCATAACAGACATACAACCGACAACTTTGCCGAGGCTTTTAAAATGCGGTAAAATATTTCTCTTCTTAGCCTGCCCCTCGATGTTGTTGCTGTTGTTGCTGTTGTTGCTGTTGTTGGGCTGTTGCAGCACAAAAATACTTTTTAAATGCGCTGAAGCGTCAATGCGTGTGATACGCTCAAGGATCAAGTGTTTTTGTGTGTTGTTTGGGTTTATTTTGTATTTTTTTTTTATAAATGTTAATTCACAAATAATTGTAGGCAAGCAGTTTCGTCACTCTTCCACCTTGTTGCTGAATTGCTTAATCGGCGCCAATCAGACGGGAGAGAACACTAAGGTTGGGTCGTTGCGTCTAGACGACCGAAAGAAGATTGCATAAGGCAAACGGCAGAAGCATAAAGTTTAATTGAAAATTTATGGCACTTTCATTAAAATGAAGTGAAGAAATAAAATGGAAGGAGTTGATGTCACTTCAGGGGTTAGCTACAATTTTTCAAATGAAATAAATTCTAAGCGCACCAACGCCAAAATATTACGCACACACTTGTGCCGGAGCCATCTCCCCAATTCATTATATAATGAAGCACGCGGACTTCCCACACGGGACAAAAACCACATTGACTTTAACTACCCACAGATCTTGCTTTACCAGCATAACAATAATAACAACAACAAAAGTAAGAGCAATCGATGTTCAGCTTGGCTCATTTCCTGCCCACAATAAAATCAAATGTTGAAGTCAACACAATTTTTAATACACATTTCTATTAAGTTAAGTATTTCTGCTTCTTTGGGTATATTCTACTTGCTAATTTCAATTGAAAGTAAATAGGTATGAAAGATGGGTAGGTAGTTGTCCCTTTATGGCCTTAAAGGCCAGCTCGTAACTTAGAAAACACAAATGCATAACTTTAATCGTTTAGTTTTTGTACTTTAAGAGCAAAAACTTAAATCAAAATTCTCGATAGAAGGCAACTGTGTTCACACTTTTAGCTAGCTAACGACCTTAAAAGCTGCTCACTATTTATATCCATTAATCAGGGAGTCAAAACGCTATACTCAAGTTGTGCAAGTGTATGTAAGCATCTTCGATTTAATAAAGAGTCGATTTAGCCATGTCCGTCTCTATGAACACCTTGATCTTAGGGAAAAGAAGAGCTAGATCAACCATATTTGAGATGACTCCTGTTATCTTCAAGCAGATGAATATTGTTTTACATTTTTTCACAAATTCTGTTATATTTTTAGGGTTTCGACGCTATCAGCTACTCATCTTTTGTTGTATACTAGTGGCTCATGGGCTGTCTATATACATAATGTTAATCTGCTAACATTTATGTTCATAAACTGTTAATTGACCATAAGGAATGGCTATTTAACACTTATTTCACTATGTAAAAGGTATATCGTAGTCGGGCAGGTCCGACATTTACTCGCGCTCTCGTTTTATCTCGTACAACTTTAAACAGAGATACAGTCAATATACGTTAGTCCATTGCGTTCCTACACACATAAAGGAGACTGTTTGTTCTACTCTGTTTTCCGATATTTTGCTCACATGGTGCTTTGAAATTCCCAATCAGTTTAGCCATCGCAGGCATGGAAAAATTGTTGATGGACTGACAGTTGATGGCCAGAAGGAAGCATCTCAAACTACGAAGGTTTCTACCTTCTGAACATATTTATTAATCAGTTATAAAGAATGGTGAAGCTCGGATAGACACCTTAACACAATGTTAAGTCGAGCTTCACCGACTTTCCTACTTGTTATCTTTACCAAAGTACTCAAACCATGAAACGAAGCGTTGTCCCTTTTTAAATATGCTGATTTGAAGCGAAAACAAAACCTACAAAATTCCATTTATTTCATCCTTGCAGAGGGTATATTAAAATTATCCAAATGTTTGTAACGCATAGAAGGAATCATTTCCGACCACATAAAGTATTTATATTCTTGATCAGCATGTCGAGCTGAGTCGAGAGAGCTATATCCGTCTGATTCTATGCTATCTCCTCCGTCAATTTTAAAGCTATCGCCACCAAACTTTACACAAAGTCTTCTGGTGCAAATAAGCTGCACATTTGTCGAAGCAGGCCGGATCGAATGACTTTAACATATAGCTGCCATAGGAACGATCGGTCGAAAAACTAGTTCTAGTGAGAAAAACTTTTTTAATTTTAATGCAAACTTCTCCAAACTCTATATTTACTAGTTTTTAATGCTTCTCCATGATTCTACCAAATTTGGTCGAAATCGGACAGGTATATAGTATAGCTGCCATAGAAAAGTAAGGTTAGAAAAAAAGTCTTAGTAAGAAAAACTTTTTTGTTTTCAGTGTAAACCTCCTTAAAATTGCCACTTATTTATTTTATAAGCTTTCACACAATTCTTTAAGGTTTTGTCAAAATCGGATGACTATAGGTTGTAGCTGCCATATGAATTATCGGTCGTAAAACTAGTTTTAGTGAGAAAACTTTTTTGTTTTCAAAGAAAACGCCTCCAAACTTTGTATTTCTTAGTTTGCTATGCTTTCCCATGATTCCACTAAGTTTGGTCAAAATCGGACGTCCATATAGTATAGCTGTCATACAAAAGAAGAGTCAGAAAAGTAGTTTTATTGAGAAAATGTTGTTTGGTTTCAGTGAAAATGTCCTTAAAATTAGTTAGAAAACGTACTGATTGATCCAATTTGGGAACGGGAAGAGGCCTGATTGTAGGCTTGGTTACCCTTTGAAACAATGTTGTTAGCCAAATCGGTGGTTTAGAACATCTTCGGTGCTTTGAACGCTAGAATTGGCTGCAATATGGAAAAGTATATGGACCATGGTTTTTCTCCTGTGGTATTAAACTCCCAGCACAATCTTGAGTTTAATGGCTTCAGAACTGGATCAGCAAAACGAATCTTAAGCTCACAAATAATATGCAAGAAACTAATTTGAATCTCTAAATCATTCCCCTTGATCATTATCAACGTTTACCAACAGCTTTTCAAAAGAGTTTGCATTTTATAACAAACATTTTAATAAATCTCAACTATGAGGCAATCAGTCCAAAAAGAAAACAACAAAATTAACATCCGAAAGATTCTCAGCCATAAAATGGGCAGTCAAGCGAAGCTGCGCCTCTGCCTTCCGTCTCTAAATAAGTAAATCGGATAGAAAACTTACAGTTTTCCAGCCGAAAGTTTGCCTCGGCCATGGTTCAGTGATTGGGCGTGGTTCGGCGCTAGAAGATACTCGTACTCTCTGCTGGGGAGGGGCAAAACAAAAAAATCAAAAAAAAAAAGGAAGGTCGTTGAGATTTTTCATAGTGGATAGCAAAGAATTTTGATTAACTTGGAAAATCATTGGAGTAAGTCCAAATGATGGGGCACCGCGGGGTGGGCGGCCGGGGGGCAGCGGGTACGCATTATTTGTTTTTGCATTGCCCAGCCAATAATTGCTTAACTAAATGTGAATCCTGAAAGGCCAAAAGCGAGCCTCGTTAAGGTCCGCGCCGGAGTCGCCGTCGCCGACTCGGGGGCTTTTAAATAATCACAAAGGCAAAAACAATACACAAACAGCACAAACAGACGCAGAAGAAAGAACAGAACCACAAAAAAGCTCACAAATTGTCATTTCTTAACCTTTTCAGATTGCGAAGGCGGAGAGGGAGAGAAGGCCTGGCCAGGCCCAGAAGTTGCCGACGCTCGCACAATGTGCACACGCGGCTTTAAGAAATGCCGAATTCCAGAAGCTGCAGTACAATCAGTTGAATTAAAAAACGAGCACACGGGACAGAAGACGACGGCGACGACGACGATTGGGACTTGGACCTGGCTCTGGCAACGATATCATCGCGCGCAGCCGCAGCTGCCTAGGAAATTAAGAGGACATTGTGGCGGCATGCGGTTAGAACTTGCTGGCGGCGGCTTAAACACAAAATCCACAAACCAAGCCAAAGATTCTTTGCGTGGCTGCGTTGTTGGTGGCTTTTGGACACAACTGGCCACTGCCTGACAGAGGTCGCCCTCGTACGTAATCGACGAGCATTGCAAATGCTTTTGTGGTCGGTCGTTCGGTCGGTCGGTCGATCGCCTCCTGCGTCTTGTGCTGCGCACGTGGCCAACTTGGTGACGCGTCTCTGCTTCCAGAAAACAGCAAACAACAGCGGGCAGCAAATCATTGAAATGTCGTTAGAGGTTCCCGGCACGCGGTCGCTTCGATAGTCAGCCGAACCGCAAAATGCTTTTAATTTCTCAAACTGATATGTGTACTTAGTGTGTGTCGACCAGGAGCAACAGCAGCCAGAAGTCACAAGGAGCAGCCACAAAAGGTGGCAGTCGGTTTTGGCCAGAATGAATCAGCTGGGTAATATCGTATGGTTTTGGGACTAAATATTAGATGGGTGTATTTTATTCCGATAATATTATTAAGTTATCTATCACTATTTTTCCAAGAAGAACCTAGCTAAGAAAAGTCATTCGTTATTTAATATTGTAGAAATCGATTGTGAAATACCAAAGACAGCAATAGTGAAATACCAAAGATATCCTTCAAAATTGTTCGAATTTATTCGCTTGTTCTGTTAAGTTATTAGTCGCGGCATCCGCCTCGTCTAAACCTTTTTTAGGCAGAGCTATTTGTGTATTTTCAGCAAATAAAAACAAGTCAGAAAGTCGGCCAGGCCAAGTTATCTATCAAATTTAAGTTGTATGCCCAGTATCGATCTTCAACAATCGGAATAAGCAGACAATGCTGATAACAAAACATGTCTAGAAGGTTCGAACCATCAGCTATCTACTAAACTTTGGGAGATATGACGTATTTTGATATTGATCTCCCTCTATCCCTCCCTCGATCCTCTATCTCTTACCATCTCTGAGATCTATTTCTTCATTCGACCTGTTGGACAAACTGACGGTTATGGCTACATCGTCTTTTAATGCTGATAAATATACCTTATGGGGTCGGAGATTCTTTCTTCTACAACAAACATCTGGACAATTTTTATGCACCCCTCTTCAAGGGTATAAACGAAAAACTAGTTGATGAATCTGTCAGAAAGTCAATGGGGTGACTTTTAGTCTTAAATAGTAGCTGGCCGTAAATTGAATTCTGAGACCGAATACACCATTGGAAAACTTATTGACCAGCAGCTTTCTTTCGACAATTATCCATTATCATAGAAATTATATAAGCAAAATATCTGCTTGAAGCAATTTAATTCCATACAATGATGTCATTAAAGGCATAATCTAAATTTACATCTATAGCGAATCAACTAATTGCTAAACAACAGTCTTGTTATTAAGTTTTATTTTGATCACAGCACTTTTGTTACTTTCCTAAAACAGCAAAATCTACCAAAAATACAAAATTAATATTCGTAGCTGCAAAGAGTTTATTGTAAAGGTTCCATTTTCCAATAGGATCGTTAAAGCTAAGCGTGAAATTTCTATTCGGTTCAACAAAAACCATTGACATGAAAAAATTTGACCTACTGCCTAGCGATTTCTTGTTACCGGGTCGGATTTTGGTGACTGAGTCTTACCATCGACAGGAAAGTTCAATAAAATCTTTAGAAAACTTTCGAAATTAGTTATAAAGTCTAAACCCAAATAAGTCTCAGTTTTTTAAGATCCTCGACTCCAAAGCTTGTAAATAAGTCAATTCCGATCCTAACACTATCAAATTCTCATACTATTTGTGTCGGTTTTATGTCGAAAGCGCCATCAGTTTTCAAGCTAACGGACTGAAATTTGGAGAAAGTCGTAATTTCTTTTTTCTTCTCATGGCTGCCTTGCGAGCGATGGGTTGGAAAATGGAAGTTTAAACACAAATCCTATTTAGTTATTCTCTTTTAAAAAAAATAATTTCAAACTCCACAGCTGACTAAGCGGACGCTAGGCCTCTTCCCTGAAGACGATTCCCGAAGGATGTCGAAATGTATTGTTTTCATTTTTGGTAATACATGGAAGACACTGACCTCGAGCCGGCTAAAGACCAGAGCTTTGATCAGAATAGAGTTTTTTGACAGTCTAAATTGTACAGTGGATACTTTTTTTGTGGCAAACTGCAGTGAAATTTTCCAGGCTTTACGTTTTGGGAGCACTCCAATCTTGGATATATTCAACATTTGTGTAAATTTGTTGCACAATTCAAAAAAAATGTCTTATTTTACACTTTAAAAGTTTGGAACGCATAGATATTCTTGTACAGCATGACGAACCAAGTCGATTGAGCTTTGTCTGTTTCTACGCACATTAGTATCTCAGTTTTGAAGCAATCGATCTGAAATTTTGCACTGAGCTGCATGAACGGAGGGTTACTTCTTGTAGGAATGATCTATTTCAAGTGTATCAAAACTTCGGCACAGACGACGTTGGTTTGGTTTTCTTGTTTATTTCGATTTTTCGCTCATACTAAATGGAAATGAAACCATCGTGAAAGCTCGAAAAATAATGATGAAATCATGGAGTTTGGTCATGTCTTTTTTCGAGTATTAGCAATAGATTAGTCTCTGCTCAATGGCATTATTTGCAGACTTTTGAAACAGTCGGTCACACTAAAAGTTTTAATACGAGCGCTGGTTATCTGCATTCTCTCTCAAAAAATTTAAGATTTCTTTGTTGCAATTGTGATGGATAAATATACTGCATTCGGCAGTAAAAATCGACTATCCCAAATTCCCAAAATTGCAAATTGAAATTATTTGCACTACAAAAAGTCACAGAATTTCTTTTATGTCTTAGAAACTATAGCAAAGCTTTGCTGGTCTTGTATATTCCGAAATTTGGATATGTATCATGTCCTAATTGGACCTCGAATTCTAATGAATTTAAGTAAAGAATCTATTTAATCTAAAAAATGCTGTAAAGTTTTTATTTCAAGTGACTTTAGGAAAATAAATTTAAGAAAAAATTGCACAAAATATGTAAGACTTCACTGTACAAGGAAGTGAATATGTCTTAGATCATAATTATAAGAATCTGTTGTTGCCCAAGTATTAAATAAAACCAGAAAAATACCTAAAAGCCAACAAACTTGCAACATTTTGTATTTACTTTTATTTTTTTTTGCTGGGATCGTCGTGGGCGCTTTCGAGATGATGCGCAGGTGAGCATAACCATAGAAGGTAATGTACTATATAGTCAAAAACACCCGCGCAGAGCTACCTCTGTGTGTGTGTGAGCCGCCGATATACATAATGTAAGACAGAAAAGTTGCCAAACTGGAGGCAACTGTGCGCCGCAGCCCACTGCAAGTTGACAATTAACCTTGGCTGGACAAAGAGTTGGCGGGCAGCAAGCGACCTACAGCAGCAATAACAGACAAGCTTTGGCGTTTTATCAGTCAAGTCAGCTGGCTACCAGCAACAGCTACGCCAAACGATGATGACGTTCCTGACCTGAACCGGCGTTGGTGGCGGTTGACACCCACAACATTTTGTATATTTTTTTTTATTTTTTTTTTGCTGGTTGGTGGCTTTCATTCATCGTCTTGGAAAACTGAATGAAACACGACAGCTGGCTGGAAGACTGAAGTTGAAAGAGTTTTGGCCTACGCGACGCGGCATTGAAACGCGATTTGCATGGCAAGAAGAAGCTGATGGTGCATGACGATGATTTGAGGCAATTGTTGGGTGATCGATTTATGAACTCGTCGCCCGAAATGACGTCACAACAAAACCCACCTAACCTAAGCGGAAGCTCTTGTACAAGAGCTCGACTCAACAACCCACTAGATCAGTATACATTTTTTCGTTCAGTGTGTGTGTGTGTGTGTGTGTGTAGGCTTTAGCCTTGCTCTTGAATATCTGGTGGTAGGGAAACTGGTCAGGATTTTTGTGTTTGTTTATTAAGTTTATAAGATTGCGCTAAATAAAATATATTCATATATATTTTGGATGTAATCATAATAATGGTAAAACTAATATAAAACTAAAACTTGTTTTTTGTTTTGTTTTGCAAAATTGCACGATTATTTGTTTAAGAGTACGAATTGGGTTTCTGTTTGACAGAAATTTTGTGTTTTATACTTAAACTTTTAAATAATAAACTACAATAAGATATAAACGTTGTTGTCTAGACAAAAGCTTTGAGCTGCTTGGTAAATTTGGTTTTTGTTTTTTTTGCTTTTTTTTTTGTCGTTGTTTAAAATATACAATAAATATTAGTAGAGAGAGCAACACGCACAGGCAGCTCAAAGGGTGAGTAAATTTGTTTTGTATTATTTTTGTTTTAAAGCAAATCAAAATACGCTAAAAGCCAAATAAACAATTAAGACTATTCAATTTATAAATAAATGTAGGCATATTAAACATAGTGTTTGCTACTTGTCTTTTCTACAGGGAGCACGCTCATTTGCCCAGCCAAAAACGCCATAAAAACTCAAAAATATTTCCTAGAATTCGCTAACAAACTTAGAAAATAGTTTACATTTAGATTTGTAGACTCTGTTTAGCAAAATCTTTAATTGTTATTGCACTTATGTATAGGAAACTAACTAGAGCAGTCTCGGCTGTGTCTTCTGTTTGTAAGTATTTATGTACGCATGTATGTTTGTATGTATGTAGGTTGTTCTTGCTGTAGAATGGCACTGGGTTAAGATGATGACAACATTTTTGTTTAAGTATTGCTATGGGCGGGGGGAATAAACTATATATTATATATAGTACAAATATGGCTACTCAACGGAGAGCTATAAGTTGTTGTTTTTGTGTTTACTATGGCACAGTTGCCTTAAGGTTTTATAAAGAAAGTTTTGACTAGTATATAAATAATAAAAACACACGCCCACTTCGGCTTAAATCAAAACACAAAACAAAACGAGCGGCGAGATCGAATTGTGGCCATCGGAGAGCCAGATGCTGCACTTTGGATCTGCTTCAAAAAAAAAACTGCCTGTCTAACTAAACAAAAAAAGAGGAGTAATTTTTTGCTTGTCGAGCTATCCTAATTCTAACGCTGCGCATGCGAGTGCGACATATGCGAATGTGTGGAGTGCGGCGGTGGGACATGCGTCACATGCGCATGATGCGCATGTCCACCATAAGCCTGAGCGTGCGACAATGGCGACGCCTGCCCCCCACTATAGCCCGACTGCATTAAACTCTGCTCTAGACTGTAATGTGAGGGTGGCGCTGGCGGATGACCCAAATGAGCGTGCCCATGGTGACCATAAATCAATTGTCTTACTTTGGAGTCCTCATCGGCGATGTTGTAGCTCAGCTCCGTCTCTTCAAAACCCGTGGCCGACATGCGCTGATCGCCGCCTCCCACACTGGGCGGATCCGGTGAATTGAGGCAGGTCTGTATGAGTTGTTTGCCCGCCTCCGAGGTGATCATCGGTTGCAATTTGCGCGTGGCAAATGTGTAGACATGACCCGTCTCGCTGGCAACCAGCAGCATTACCTGCGTCCCAGTCAGCGTCGACAGCTCGTAGGCCTGAAATAAGCAAAAAAACACAAAAAAAACGTGTGTTAAGTACTCCGTTTGGTATCTTTGATATCGATGTTTGGTTGGGAAGCAGCAGCCCGAAGCTGTCGGAGCGTGTTGCCCAAGCGGGCACATACATAAATTTCCCCCTCAAGTAAACTATGCGATTATGTTGCTGCGATAACAGAAGGCAGGCAAATAAACGGAGGTGATTTTCCGCTAAACTATTCGAGATGAGAGCGTGCGGAATAGCTAGAGGTGTGTGGCAAGTGATAGGTAATTTCAAATTACTATACTTTGAGACAATATTTGAGTAAATCGTGCTGAGATTGGGCTACAATATTGCAGTGGAGTTAATTCTAAACAGTTCTTGTTTAAGAATCTTCGGTTTTGAACCTTTATTTTTGATTCGAATATGTCAAAGAGCTCACCGTGAAATATTGTAACAGAGTCTGGCAACTGGAATAATGGCTCACCCAATATTTTTGGAGTCATCGCTGTTTTTAGTACGCAAACAACTTAATTTGTTAGCTCTTAGAAATGCGGTTGTTTTTTGGCTTTCGGTTACTCTTAGAGTGCTTTGGAGAGATGTACTGTAAGTATGTAAGTTCAGATATAACTTTAAGTGCCGATTTCACATCTTCTACATAGAGCTATCTGTCACATAAACTAACAAATAACAGCGTAAAATCTAAGCTATAGCAGCTATCTAGAAGATGAGAAAAAGGGCCTTAGAGAAAATATTTCCTACTTCGAATTAAGCGTTGTATTACAGACGTACAGATTTAGGATTTAGGCTCGATTTATACCTAATATAAAACGCAAGATTCTAAATTTTAAACAAAATTGCAAAGTTGGAAAGCTTGGAATTCATCTTCACAAAATTATCATGGGGGAGTCCCAGAAATCTTTAGAAATTTTCATGAATTTTGGAGCTTACCTAGTAAGACATTTTACGTGAAATGTTAAGTATAATGTCGCCTAATAGATTATAGGGAGGAATATCCCAAAATCTTATAGCTTTTGTCATTAAATCTAGTACCCTCGCTTTTTGGAAACACTTTAAAAATAAAATGTGATTACAAGAAAATCTCTAGAGTTTTCGGGAAAATACCAGAAAATAGAAACAGCTCAAAAAGTAAGTAACTTTTTATATTTCGTAAAGTAAAATCGATTTTCATTTATTAGAGAACACAGAACAAAGTACTGTTATGAAAAGGTTCAGTTGCCTAGAAAAATCTGCTGGAATTCTACTATCCAAGTTTAGTCTCTTGTAAGTTTTTCCAGGGCGAGTTATGTGGAAAAATATTTGACCCTGAGCCCATTCGGAGCCTAACTGCTCGGATCGGCTTATGAAAAACAAAAGACTATACAAAATCTGAACTTTCTTGGATTCTGATAGATAGATAGATAGATAGATTCTGATAGATTACACTATGCTACAAGGATCAGTATATCGAAGAGTTTTTTTGTGATTCATTACTCCGTTTTCGGAAACGGTCCAGCTCGTCTAGATTTTTAGTAATTTGACTTTAAAATTGCTTTAAGTGCCTATTTTGATCCTTTTTAGGCAGTTTTTTTGGGAATGTATTTTATGGTTTTGAGTCTCTTTGATACCATCAGAAAAAAACACTTTTCAGCTTGGAAATAAACTATCCCAAACAATTCTAGGATTTTTTGCAATGGAGAAATACATTTTTTGGCATTTTTAGCAATACAACATCAATAAAACAAATTTTTCGTATGTCTAAAGGGATTTTCATAGAACATACCGGTCTTTCTTGAGGTCACCGAACTTGGTTTACGGGTACCAGACCCGTAAGCTACACCACCCAAACCCCGCATTGGTCTATCTCAAATATGATCAAAGTTATAAGTACTTAAGCTCAAAGTTGCACAGGTTTTTAATACCAAATGGAAGCCACTCATTAAAGAACCGAACCGTTTCCCCGTTGCGGTTTTCGGTTCAGTTCACAAATCAGTTTCTGAGCACCAACTAGCAGTTTAGTTCGTTTCGGCTTAGAATCCGTTTGCTGCCTAGATATAGAACTAACTATTTTAAAGCAGAGGAAATTTTCCTCCATTCGGCCAACTCCCACGCGAACCCACAACCACCCAAAACAGAATCACGCTACCATCTCAATCCAAAAAAATTCTCCCCAGGCCATTCAGGCGTTAGACGGTAGCCTAAGCTGGCCTATCAACAGCTCGTAATTACTATAAAGCGATAAAGTTTGCCTAGCTGTCTGGCCCGACGACCGTCGTCTTGGCTGGCGTGCTACAGAAAACGCATAAATAACAACCGGCAAGAGCAAGAGAGCAGACGCTCAAGCCAAAGCCAACTTTTATTAATATTAATGAAATTGTTGGACACCGAGTTTTGGCTGGTGGCTACATCGATTGCCTGCCAATTTTATGTGTAACATGTGTAAATGCAAACAATTGACACGAAGAGGAGACTGGGAGTAGGTGTCTCTAGGCCTAGGGAAACAATTCATGTCAATTTGAATTTCCAACAGAGACAAAAGGACAGGCGAGGGCCAGGCCAAGGGCTGGGCATGGTGACATGACAAGGCAGCCCCAGAGACCGCGACCAGAGTCATTTGTTAGAAGGCGATTGTTGGCTTGTTCTTGGTTGCCTGCTGCTCGCTTGCATGTTGGCCCAAAAGGCAAAGCCGACGAAGACGACGACGACGGCGACGTGGGCAACCAACCAGCCAAGCAGGAGCCTGCCATACGGCTTATCTGTGCACAATCTGCCGCTGGCTGTTTGGGTATCAATACGCTTCCGTGCTCCGGCTCCCAAAACAATTCCCAAGTTCTCGTGATTTCAATTTAACACCTTTTGGCGGCACCTTTTGGGCGGCTTGTCCATTGTTTACATGTGCATAATGCAGCAGCATTTGGAGGAGATCGATCTTCTTTCGGCCGCCGCGTCTCAACAGCCGCCGCCTCGACCTACGCAATTAGGTTAAGACCACAAAATGAGATCACTCGTTGAGACATTAGCTCACTTTTCACCGATTTGACCCTATTTGGTGCTACTAACCCACGCCAAGCGAAATCTAGCTAAAAATTACCAAAATTGGTCAATGGCCAGGCGGCCGAGCTCGTGGCGGCGTCTGGTCAAGTTCATTGGCCGCAATTTGTAGCGCCAAGCCAAACCGAAATTCACCATTGTCTTGCCTGTCAACTGTCCAATGGGCTCGCATTGGAGACATTGGATATCGATGAGGGCCCCCACATCAAAGTCAACAATAACAAAAGTTTGTCTCCTCTTCTGTCCGCCAGGCGCAAGCCTGTCATAAGTAGCAACAAGACGAAAACAAAAAAAAATCAAGAGAAGAACAGGAGTAAAAGGAGCTCATGTCTCTGGGGTCAAATATTTTGTAAAGCAAAATACTCTGCAGAAAAAAGAGAGTTGAGGGATATTCAAGCAGTATTTTTAGAGAGTATTTCGAACGTCGTTGTCCATTTTGTCACCTGCTTGTTGCCGAGTTATTTGGAGTTAAAAACGTTTTTTCTCGGGTCAAATATTTCATCAGATTTTTGTTTATTTTCCACATTTTTTTTTTTTTGGTTGCCGTTGCCTAAGATCGTGCTGAGATCGTGATTTAAGGCTGCGACAGCGATTTTTGATTTTGATCGGCATTGTGATCGCTGGGCTGAGGCCAAAGAAGTCTATTTAGAAAATGTTAAGCATTTCATATGCAGGCAGCTGGCAGCGGGCAGGGGGCAGCGGGCAACCCGGCAGCATTATGTAAGTTTGCGTGTGAAAATTGGTCATTTGAAAATGCCAATGGAACCCAAGGAGCACGCAACTGGACTGCACTATAGAAGACTTCTCTTCGTCCACCTACTTTGAATGCAATTGCGGCGGGCAAATTAACATTTTATGAAGCTGAAAACAAAGGGAAATGCGGAATCGTGGCTACCGCGCTTACACAAGCCGCCAAAGCGGCAACAGGCAACAACAGTTGGCCAGAACAGGGACAGGCCCCTGTTTCTGTTTTCCAATTGGATGCAGCACGAAGCACAGTGGTTACAAATATGAAACGATATAATCTGATCGCAGTGGAAAGTTGGGTATACTCTATACCAAAAGCAGACACTTAGAAGTCAGTCAAAAAGTCTGGGGATCGTTCTCAGACTAGTCCGAAAATAATGTTTCTTTCTTTATGAAAGGAACCAAGGCAGGTGGGATGCTTGGGTTGTCGCTGAAGTTGTTCTACGTGAAAGTGATGCATCAGATTCTAAGGAATATGGCCGGGTGGGGCAGCAGTATTACATTTCCAACGCTTGCAAATGAAATTGACATCCGATCCGATCCAATGAGATCGATTTATAACCTGAACCAAGCTCAATCATTTTTTTACACAGTCGAGTATAAAATCTTCTCCAAAAACGGAAGATTTTAAACGCATCAAGTTTTGGCGTTGACAAAAACAAATTTTACAAGTGAGAACATTGAATTACAAGTGAGAAATTCCGCTCATGGCCTGTTTCTGACAACGATTGTACTGATTTTATGTAAAAAGATCACGGTTTTTCTTTTGTGTGGTATCAGAAACAATAAATATTATTTTGTTTGCATTATTTCGTATAAATTAGACCTTTTTATTGTAGCAACTTTATAGCATCTGTATCTTTGAAGTACTATCTTTAAAAGCTGTTCAAAAACTTTGTTAGCAACTCATTTCGGGACAATACGGAACCGAATTTAGATTTTGGATGAATTCCCAAGCTGAGACTCAATCCGCATATTTCATTCGCTTGAAACGATAGTATGAAGATGCTAGGGGTTGCTTATCTGATCTGATCGCTACCTTATTAATGTGTAGTATTTTTATGAGCACAGGTGCTAAAACCGAAACTCCTTTTCGAATAACTAAAAAAAAATTAACTTAACCGATTTATATTCTTCTCTTAACTTTAACTTAGCTTTCAAATTGACTTGTACTTTTTTGATGGTGATTTTTTCACTTAGATTCTAAGCCAACAAAAGCTATAATTACAATTTTGGTAAAAGAGCGGTATAAGTAATTTGTAGATCAATATTCAATGATACATTACTCCTAGGATCTAACACTATTGCACATATAATTCCAAAAATTAGAAGCGAGGCTGCAAACCTCTTAAATTCTGCAGAAGAATCTGATATAAAGATCAAGGATAGGTTCGAGAACCGTTTACAATAATTGTCGAACTTAAGTTTCATTTCGGCACGTGGAATGAAGGTTCTAAAGTCGATTAATCATTCTGGGAAGTATTTTTGTTGAAAAGGACTCGATTTATCAATTAATAGTCGTAAAGAGCATATTTGCAATTGTTAACACCGAGTTCAAATAGACATTTTATTAACGATTCTTCAGTAAATAAGTCAGAGAAACTTTTATAATTGGGTATGCTAGTATTGAAAGTGACAATTTTTTTTGCTATTTTAATCCGTTTGGCTTTAAGCTGTCTGCTGCAATTCGAAAAACTTTATTATACAGATCAAGCAACCAACGATTTATATATAATATAAAGTATTTCGACTCGAATATAAGTATAACGAGTATTTTTGTACGGAAATCGGCTTCGAAATATGAAACACACCAATAGTTTTTTCTAACAGTGAGTAAATGTTTTTTAAACCGAACCCTGTTCTCAAACAAGTGGGGTTCGGTTCCAATTTCGGTTCGGGGAGTAATAAATTATGAAGGTTCGGTCTATGAGAACATTACAAGCCGACCGTTTGCTTGTGTGGCCCTACGAAACTTGCTATAAATCTTCAAATTTGATCTTTATGTAGACTTTTTTATCAGACTAATTTTGATTTGATATTATATGGAGTTACCTAGTGTTTTTTTTTCTAAACAAATAAAATCGAATGAATATAGTGCAATATTAAATCGTAAAAAGAGTATAACTGAAATGTCAACTATTTTCATTTGGCGATTGCTGGATTTAAATTTCCTATTCGAAAACACTTAGTCATCAACTCCAGGTTAACAAACGAAATCTGCGGAAAATTCTACTTTTATCTTTACTAAAACGAAATCTGCGGCCATACGAACAGAAATCTTAACAACTATATGAAAAGTTGTAAAAAATGGGACCTCCTAATGGGACCTTACACACTGTCTAAACATGGCACTCACTGACTTAAAAAAAATTTTAGAAATTGATTCGTATTGTGAATCCACTCAAGCAATGCACAGCTCCAACAAACCTTTTTCTGTTATTAAAACTGCATTTAAAATAAATTAAATCATGGTAAATTTTAATATTTTGATTGTTTAAATAGCCGAAAAGCTTTTGGGGGGTCTATCTCAGCTGCTAGCTATTTTTAGGTTCCTGGTTATATTTCTAAGAAGCCGAAACTCGATATTCTCATTCATGCTAAACAAAATATATATTTCCCGCTACTCGATATAATATTTCTAACACCTACAAAGCTAAGACACAGCAAATTGTGCTAAGATATAAAAAAATTAAAGTTTTCCTTATTTGTCTTAATCTTATTTTACTGCATGTTTGCCCCACTGTGCCCGTTGGCCGGGCCCACTGAGCGGGCAGGAGCAGAGTAGAACAATGCTGCGGCTGCCGCCGCTGCTCTTGCTGCAACTGGGTACGGAGGGAAGCATTTATTAATTGCACATGCGCCCAAAACGTGGCCCAATCCTCCCGCTCCCCCATTTCAAATAGCGGGGGGGATCTTCTGCTGTCCAACTTACCTTCTTCATGATGCCAGTTTTGCGTTTGGAGAAGGTCGTGTAGCGACGCAACTTGTTGTCAATGTATTCCATTTTGATTTTGACTCGTCCCTTGGTCTTTTTGCCATTGGCGGGCGGTGATTTCTTGTTGGGCAAAGGATTATATTGATCCACATTGTTGTCATCGACAACGGAGACACTGCCAGGAGCGCCACAGTTGTCCAGTCCCTGCAGCGAGAGCCCAGAACCGGCGGCGGAACGTTGCTGCTGCTGCTGATGGTGATCCTCATAGCAATCGCTGCCCGAGCGCTTTAGGCCACGTTGCTGCTGCTGCTGCTGTTGTTGTTGTTGTTGTTGTTGCTGCTGCTGCTGCTGTTGCACATGCTGGGGACTGTGATGAGTTTGCTGGCTGTTGCCCAGGGATTGACATTGCGCTGATGTGGCTCCCACCGTGGGATTGGGACGCTGCTGCATGGGCACACCGCCACCGCCGCCCATGCTCTGCAATAGTCCTCCACTGGGCGGACGTCCGCCCCCGCCCAGCGCTGCCACTGTCGGCTGGCCATACATATCAGCCGGATCGGACAGGCTGAGGCCTATGCTACTCATCGAGTAGTTAAGATTATACCGCGAGTCACCTCGCGTCGGATCCATTCTGAGATAGAAGTTCTCCACCGTGGAGCCGTAGAAATCCAAGGCACCGCGCGCGTCTATTATTGCTGCCTGGCCGCCTGCCGCTGGCACACTTTTTCCCCCCGCTGCCGCCCTGCTGCTAACAGAGTCCAAAAATAACACACCAAAACACACACCGCACACGAGAGAGAGAGAGCGAGAGAGAGAGACAGAGAGTTTGGGCTAGGAGCTGGCTTTGGGGGCTATGTTCTACAAAGGCCCGAGGGAGGCCTTTGCTTTAGTTAAGTTATTTGTTGATTTACTTAACTAATTTAACGCGATTCTTTTCTTTTTCAATATTTGCAACACGCACACTCGCGCACTTATAGAAGAAAACTGACAGCTGACAGCGCAACGTAGAACGTAAGTAAATGACGTGAATGGTTTACAAGTGTTGCATAATGTGACGGGTTCTGAAGGCGCCAAAATTTGAATTGCGGGGTGCCTGTGTGTGTTCCTGGCGGTTTGCTCCTGAATGTGCTTCTGAATATTCCTTCTGCTTTGTTTGGGGTGTGTTTTTGGGGTTGCAAAGTTTAGTTTATGGTTTGAGTTTGTTATGTGTTGGGCACCAAATTTGATTTCAACGATTAAATTAACAATTTAGCATTTTATTTATTCAACTGATGATTTTTGAGCTTTTTGCATTAATTTCTTTACTTCAGTTCTTGGTAATTCAATTGAATTAGCTTGGATTTTTATTTAAAAGCTAACAATTTGTGCTTTGAGCTAACTTTTCCGTTTTTTAATATAATATTGTTGAATTTTTTGAAAATTGATTTGTTAAGTTGGAAATTTTAGTTTATTTGGAGTTGGTTTTCATTTGAATTTAAAATTTTTTGGGTTTTATATGCTGATGTATGCCTGAATCCTGGTCCTTGTGTTTGTAGAATTGCCGTCTGTCTTTTATGTAGATCTCCACACTTTTGTAAGCGTTGTAGGGTTTCTGTTTGCTCGAGGATTAATTATATTCCTTTAGAGTTTGTTGTTTAAATAAATGTAGATTTGGAAGAGTGACTTTTTTGAAATAGTTTTTTTAAATATAAGGTAAGTTTTGGATGCTTCTTCATCAAAACTTTGTCTTGGTTATGTTCCATTAAATTTTCACTCGGCTTCGGTAAATTTCCAAAAGTTTACTTGGGCGGTCCTTCAGTTATTGCTTAAGTTGATATTGGATTTTTTTGGGGAATTGCTTTTACTTTAGAGGAATTGTCTTAAAAAATTCATGTAAAGATTCCCAGTTTAGCTTTTTTCATTTCACCAAAAGAAACTTCTGTGTTTAAGTGTTTCTTTCTTATTTCTTTAAAGTTTTTAAACCGTCAATCGATTAAGGATGTTTGTTTTTCGATTATGAATATTTTTTGTAAAATTATTTGCTGTTCTGTTTATTGGAAAACTTAAGCTTCACTTCGTTTGCGTTACTTTTCTTCAAGAATCTTTGATCATATTTCCGTTAGTTTTGTTTAATTCTTCTTTAAGAAATTTTGTGTTTCAATTTTCTTATGGGGAGGCGTAGCTTGGACTTATTTGTAGAGTCGCGGCGGCGCACTTGTTGTTTTTTGGACTTTTTACTTTATTTGTGTGGATTTTTATTGTGGTTTATGCCAAATACGAAATACGACGACGTAAATGCACTCAGTCGGGAGACACTCGAGACTTGCGATCGATTGTTGCCTTCGTTGTGCTTCAGATGGCGTGCAAATACCTAATAAACATCCAGCGTATGGCAGCCAGCGACAAATGTTTTGCTCCAAACTTGGTCCGAACCGGTTGTCCAAAGTGAGCGTTAACGCTAAGAGCGCAGAGAGCTTGCGAGCAATTCTAAGAGAAATTTGGCCCGGCCAGTGAGGAGAGAGGGAGAGTGAGAGAGAAGCGAGTGGCGCGAGTTAATAGATGGCTTAATTAATTATATATATATATATATGTATAGGAGTATGTATACAAGCCACGCCCCCTCCCCAGCTGTATGCATAATTTGGTAAGCTTGATTGGATGGGGCTTAGTCTTGGCAGATCATAGATCACCGCTGGCAGGAGACTCCTCCCCTCGGGTTGGTTAATTATGTGTGTGTGTGTGTGTGCAGCTTATCAGCTCTTTTGATTAAATTAATTTTGTAATTTCAAAAACTGGCTCCGTCCCCTCTGACTACAAAAAGCGATACACTTAAACTATGCCAGGAATTTTGCTGCGGCCAATATGGTCAGAATGCTCTAGAGGATTTGCCTGGTGGGCCACTTGTACGAGTATTTCACCATATCCTTAAATAGATATACGTTGTGGGCCACGTGCAGTGACTAACAGATCCATCGATACACTCTCCTGCTGGATGGCTGGATGGTTGGATGGATGATGATGCATTCCTTCTCCCAGCCTCTGCAAATGGTCATCGTTGCCTTTTCCAGCCGAGGCCTTGGCTTGTTGTCGCTTGTCGCCAGCTTGTCTCTTCCGCGAATACAAGAACCAGGAGACCGAGGACTGTGGACTGAGGACCGAAGACCATGCCAATGGCCATGTCGTCTGCATTTAATTAAAACGCATCAAATCAACTCTCATCTGGGTTTGTCTAGCATTTGTTTGTTTGTTTGTTTGTTTGTGCGGCTACCTGCCCGGGCTGCCTAATGATTTAAATTAATCATAATGACTGTCAAAATAGAACGTTGCCTCTGTATAAGGTTTGGCCACGCAGCGGGCCTACGCACTAAGGAGGAACCCCTACTTGAATATGGGGAATGCACCTGGAGAAAACTGATTAGGTTGACAGCTAAAGGGCCAAGCCAAGCTTCTCTTAACTTCCAGGGTTGTTTGCTCGGGAAGGGACCTACAGTTCAACGGCAAAGTTTGAGAAGCTTTCTCATAGCAAGTTACTTCAAAGCTGGCGCCAATAGCTAGAGAAGGTGAAAGGGCTTTTAAAGAGATGGCTTTTCCCGAGGCGGTATCGAACGCACATCCTCTTGCACTGCAGTCACACACACACTACCTGCTGAATCACACTCTGCCAACTGAGCTATTTAATCAATAGATTGGAGCTGGAAAAGATGGAAATTGTCAGCTTGAGTTAAAGCAGTAAAAAGAGTTTTGTTATGTTACAATAGAATCTTCGCAGTGGTTGTATGCGATTGATAAAGGGTCCTTTAAGAACATCAAAGCAGTTATATGCCAGAGACTGCTGGAAAGGATTTAATCTGCTGCATAAGGAATTAATCAATCCTCTAGACTTTCCCAAATGTCTCGTAGTGAGTCACTCGATTTGGACTTTATTTGTACACAGAAAAGAAAAGATCCAAAAAAGTATCCATTTGGGAGGGATATGTCTTAAATATCATTTTAATCATCCAACGGAGCTGAAAAATCATCCCAAGGATCATCATTTTTCATATCCTTATGATGATTAAAAGGATATTTCAGACATATCCTTCACAAATGGATACCGGAAATCATTATTTTTTTCTCTGTATACTAATGCATAACAGGATATGTGTCAAATCTCTATGGCTTAAGTGTGATTGCAATGGGCCCGAAGAGGCCTAAGTGGGAGGGCGACTTGTTGCTCTCAGCCATCGCAACCTAAGTGTGCTCTGTGCAAACCCCAGCAACCGCTCTAAACTTACACAACTTTAAATGCAATTGAAAATGGCAGAAAATACCAATAGGTTCTGAATCGAACTAAACCCAACCCGAACCGTTTATCCCAGTTATTAACAGAACCGCAAACCGAACCAGATTCCTTTCCGAACCGAACCGAAAACCACTAAGAAAAACGGTTCACTTCTGCTCAATTCTAAGTGAAGTTTACAAACGTTATGCATCTACTTTTAGACAATGATACCTGGCCAAAATTGAAAATAAACTTGATCTGCCTGCAGACATAAGAAGCATATGTCCCATACATGTCAAACCTCTATCTCTTACCACCTCTGAGATCTGTGCGTTCATACGCACAGACAGACGGACGGACGGACAGACGGACAAGGCTATATCAACTCGGCTGTTGATGCTGATCAAGAATATATATACATTATGTGGTCGGAGATGCTTCCTTCTGGATGTTACATACTTTTGCACAAACTTATAATACTCTATGTACCTTCGGTACAGAGTATAAAATGATAGCCTTTGTAGCACTAGAAAATAAGGATAATAAACTAAACTAAGCTAAACTACTATTACTTCTTGGAATTTGCTAAACAATCTATCTGAGTTTCTCTTTCCCCCCCTCTACTTGACCATATTATCAATATTCTCTCCAACTTAATCCTAGTTTAATCAAGAGATTATTTGCCTGAACCATATTTGACATTCGTTGGGACCACGGTACGTTTTCCTTTGATTCGATTCAGCAATGTGACATATATTTGCTGGTTATGACCTGGTGGCAGAGAATCATGGAATGATGGATCAATTTCAAAGGGAAATCTTATTGGATCAGATGTTTATAATGATTTTAAAGCTATACAAATGCCCACACCTAAGCCTAGGAAAGGGTTGGTTAATACCAAGGAAACTTTGCACCATAATTTTAAATGGTTAACAAGTAGCCCTTCGGTTCGGCTTAGATCTAAATCATAGCTGAATCAGCCCAGCAATGGAAAGGTTATTATTGAATGAAAGATATGAACATAGATTTATCTACTTTCATTTAATTACGAATTGGCTAGGTTTTAAATTTGGATTCCGAGATTGAATATTCCTTGCATTCTTTCGAGGATATTTTAAATTAAAAATGTTGGCAAAAACAATCGCTTAACCAACAGTTGATGAATTATAGTAAACCATAAAATAGTAACTTATAATCTGGCAATCAAAAGCTCTCCCCATAACATTTTGCTCTGTGTACATTAAGTACACGATGTGCAGCTCTTGGCTCCTGGCTGAGCCTGACATTTCATCATACTCACACGGCCTGGTCTAAGGTTCTCACAATTGTAGACGCGTTCTGTGCAGCGCTTACTAATTGGTATTGGTTGGTTGGCTGGTTGGCTGGTTGGTTGCCTCGTCTTGGAGCTCGATCTCCGTTTCGCTGGCTCCACTGCGGCTGTCTTTCTAACTGCACGTCAGCGTGTCTGGCCTGGCCGCAGCTGGGAACAGCAGCGGCAACAACAACTTTTTTTTTATTTCCTAGGAATTTATCTTTAACATTTCTAATACTTAATTATTTGCGCGAGTTTTGCTGAGCGTTTTACGTGCGTTTATTCCAGCCAGACACAATTGCAGATTCAAAACTTGAAGCTGGCTGTAAGTTCCTGGCCACAGGACAGCAAGCACAAGAGAGGAGTAATCATTCTTCATGGATTCTTCATGGATTCCTAATTGTGTTAGGCAAACAAATTAAAAAAAAAACTGATTATTTCTATTGATTTATAATTTAGCTTAAATTCAAAAAAATAAGAAAGAAAATTGGGTTATCCTGACAATAATAACACAACAAGACAATCGCCAACAGAAAAATCACAAACAAATGTTACAATTCGACTTGAATATTCCCCAGATAAATGTAGATTTCTATACTTCAAGATTATTAATAATATCGTAAATCTTTTGGAAGATAAGTTTGACTAAAAATAATGCCGTTTTCTTGTCGAGGGTTTTAACATTAGCTTTAAAATCAGGCACAGGCGAATGATCGTTTTCGACCTTAAAAAGAACTGTTGACATACATGAGAAGCAGGGCTGCAAACCGAACCGGTTCGAAACCGAAATTATAAATTTTAGATTACTGTGAACCGAAACTTGAACCAACCCTCTCAAGGTATTAAAGCTAAGTCAGAACCTGTTTCCAACCTAAATACCTTGAACCTTGAACCAAACCTCCTAAGGTATTAAAGCTAAGTTAGAACCTGTTTCGAACCTAAATTTCCGTTCGGTTCAACTAAAATTACTGACATGAAAAGATTTGACCTATTTCCTAGCGACTTCTGCTGTTATCCTAATGGTTTTAGACGACTTAGGGCCTTTTTCTAATCTAATATATAGATCTATCTGTTGCATAAACCTACAAATAACAGAGCAAAATCCTCGTTTATCTGACTCATAGCAGCTATTTAGAAAATGAGATATCAGCCCTGAGTCTTACAATCGGCAGGAAAGTTTTATGAAAACATCTATAAAAATGTTTTGAATTACTTTTTAAGTCCCCAACCCTCAAAGAATCTGTTCTTTAAGTTCCTCCTCCTTTAGCGGCGCTCTCTGAACAACACCCACGGAAGCTCTAAATACTATTTTCCACCCCGTTCCATTAGACCTTATATCAAAGCAACTGGCCATACCAACAGCCCTAAGAGACACCGATGCCTGGAACGGAGGTAAGTCGGGACACTTAACAATACTTCTTGACCAAACGATACCGTTAAATACAACGACGTTCGTCAAATCATACGACGTCTGTATTCCAAGCCGTCACGAATGGGACCACCTTCCCCACAGCAGACCCAATGCCATCAACATCTACACTGATGGCTCTAAGTTTAACGAAAAAGTAGGAGGGGGAGTTTTCTCCACCAATCTAAACTTGAATTTATCGTTCCGCCTTCCTGATCACTGTAGCGTGCACCAAGCGGAGGTGGTGGCCATCCAGGAAGCAGCCACCTACCTTAGTCTTCATATACTCTTATAGTCAAACCGCCCTTAAAGCCCTTGACTCATTTACCAACATTACCAAAACGCTTACTAAATGCCGCTCATCTCTAAATGAGATCGCACAAGACTTCAGTATACACCTTATATGGTTCCCGGGACACCGCAACATAGAAGGAAATGAGTCTGTCTGCGGACTAACTAGCCAGAATAGGTCCTTTCAGAGAAGAGCTCTATAGGGATGCCTGTGGCACAAAAAGCTGAAGGATAGGTGGACAAAACCTTTCGTCCTGTGCGATAGCGAGGCTTATGTGGCCAGCACTAAACCCAAAGTGTACCACCACGCACTTTACGCCACAGAAGGGAACACATATCATATCTGGGTGGGAACCCTAACGGGCCACTGTCTTATTGGCAGACACGCTGCACACCTAGGAGTCACTCACCATGATTTCTGCAGAAGCTGTGGGTTTGGTACAACACCTTCTCTGCCATCTGCCCCGCCCTGAGTAGAAGAAGGCTTAGAACACTAGGTCAACCTCTTCTACTTAACCTATTGGAGACATCCGATAGCTAGAGATTCCAGCTCTACTTAAATTCATACTGTCCACCCCCCGATTAACAAAATTGGTTAACAGGGAACAAATATGGCATTGCAATGGGCCCAAAAAGGCATAGGTCGCTCTCAGTCATTGCAACCTAACCTAAGCTTAACATACTTGACTTCAAAGCTTAGTGAATAAATCTCCAAATCAGAGGCTTAACATTACCGTAGACTTTGAATAATCCCCATTCCTACACAACATCGACACAATTCCCTTACAGATTGTTTCGTTTTTCGGTTGATTGCTATATAAACTTGTATAAAGCTTGGACTGAACCATGAAACCTTCCCCCAAAAGACTTGAAACTCAACTTTTAGAGACTTAAATATGTGAAAATCTGTATATTTTCGGAACCTTAACCATTGCTTGCTGCCGTTTTATGGTTCTCTTGGCATTGACAAGCCGTTTTCCTGGATTTGCTTTGAAAACACTCACCATTTGCTCCAAAGAAGTGCGCGGATATTATCTTAAAAGCTTTCTTTTGAGGATAGAGTCTGCTCGACATTTCTCCTCAGGCTGCCGGCTTCGGGTCAGAAGGATTGTCAGAATGCTCCGGTAGCTATGACAGAAAATCAGACTTCACTTTCAAACACACACACACACACACACCATATATATTCAAGTGTTGATATTTATATCCCCAAAATGTTTGTTCCATTTCCCATTTCGAACATTTTGATTTGCTGTTTTTGTGTATTGCCCATGCAGCTTCTTTTTTGTGACTATTTTTAGGCCTGTTTGGGCATTCGCCATAAGCCAAAGTGTTTTAAATAGTCGAAATATGTAAATTTGTGTTCATTTTTAGTACAAATTTGAAATTTTGGTCAACTTTGATGTTGCTTTTTGGTATGAGCAAATGTTATTTAAAGAATGATGATGAAAAGTGTTAGCCAGCTTTCACTGAATTGAGTAGAAAACTAAGCTAACTGGTAAATGATTTGTGTTTTCTTATTGCAGAAGGTTCAGAGAGAGAGAGAGAGGGAAAAGGTTCGGTTTGATCAGGGAGTTCAAAGGATCAAAGGAAATATGGGGGAATTTCTAGTCATAAGAAGCCTCTCCACATCATTAAAAATTGTCCTCCCACTTTCCTCTGTGCCATCTGATCTATGCAGCATTACAAATGCAAAACAAACTCCCCGTCAGGTGTCTAATTGGGCACCTGGGTGACAATGAACCACTTAACCAAGTCTCCGATTTTGATTTCCAATTCAAACAGTCCAAGGAAAGAGAAAACCGCCAACGCCAACAAGTTAAAGTCGAACCAATTGCCAATTGGTAGCAATGGTTGGTGTTTTTTTGTATATTTTTTTTTTTGTGGCTCATGAATAACACATAAGGAATTAGCGGATCAGGATCGAAGATATACCTCGTTGACTGTGACTCCTGTGCGTTACAATTTAAATAAAAATACAAACAAAAGACTGGGGCACCTCTACGGTTTCCTACCGCCAAGTACCGTTCCGTCTGGTTACAGGAAACAAAAGCACCGCTACAATCATAAAACGATTAACAGGTCGTGACCATTTCACCTGATTACACTACTCGAGCGTGGGCTCATTTGCATGCATCGTCGGTGGTGACAAGTGCAAGCGACGGAAGTTCGACCGACCCACCCCATCCATTCAGTTCCCTTTTGGCCAGTTAGAACTTCCTCGCCGGCATTTTAAGCAGCCAATATTTAATTATGAAAAGAATAAAATGTGGTGAGGCGTGCCTGGCATGGAAGTTGAGTTTTAAGCCAGTCGGCTGAGTATTCGGTGGCTCTACAAATTAGAACAGAATTATCCCACGCAGTGCGGATAATGTACGCGAAATACTTGATCGATTGCCAGCGATCGGATGGCTGTGGCAAAAACTGACGGCGGCTGCAGACGCAGACCAACATCCAGATCCACACAGACAGGCCACAAGCCAATGTCTTGGGATCGACGATCGTTCGATCCGTTGTCGAATGGCACAACAAATTTCAGCGCGTAGAACGGTAACTTATTTTTTATACGCGATACCCATCAGCTGGCAGGGTATGCTGCGCTATCTAGGAACGATAGGGAAACGATTTTCAAAGGTGGTCGATTTTCTACTCTGTACCACTTTAACACAGTGTATTGCCCATCCAAAGAGAGTATCCCAATGTTTGAAGTTTAAATTTGTATACCTTTGCAAAGGGTACTATATTTTTGCCCAGAAGTTTGCAGCGCTTAGAAATATTCATTTCCGACCCCATAAACTATATATTTATTCTTGATCAGAGGAACGAGCTGAGTTGATTGAGCTTTGAGCAAAAAATTTAGAACATTAGACACTAGATAATCAGAAACGTTGACAACAACAGGTTAATAAGGTGTTTTCTCATTCAGGAATAAATGTTTGGAGCACGTAAAAACTTAATTTCAGCTCACATGGTTCCGTTTTGAAGAAGATATAATGAACGAGAAAGCTATGCTAACTTCGTCTGTACCTAAAATTTTTCAAAAATAACTTGTTTTCCCACAACGACCCGTTTTTCCGACCAATCGTTCGTATGGGAGCCATATGATATATCCATCCGATTTGGACAAAAATTTGTCAAATTATGTAAAGGCATGTAAAACAAGCAATTACAAAATTGCAGGATGCTAAAACTAAAAACAAAAAAGTTTTTCTAACTAAGACTGTTTTTCAGACCTATCTTTTGTATGGCAGCTATACCATATAGTTGTCCGACTTTAGTAAGACTTGGTAAAATTATAAAACCCCCTAGAAAACCTACGATTACAAAGTTTGAAGACATTTCTATTGAAAAGAAAAAAGTTTTTCTCGCTAAAACAAGTTTCCGACCGATTGTTCCTATGGGAGCTATGAGATATAGTCATCCGATCCGGTCGGTTCCGACATATTAGTAGTGTGCAGCAAAAAGAAGACTCTGTGCAAAATTTCAGCTCGATAGCTTCAAAACTGAGAGACTAGTTTGCGTAGACACAGACAGACAGACGGACGGACAATCACTTATTGACTCAGCTCGTCACCCTGATCAAGAATATATATATAGTTTATGGGGTCGGAAATGAATATTTCTATGCGTTGCAAACTTCTGAGCAAAATTATAATACTCTTTGCAAGGGTATAAAAAGCGAATACAATAATAATTTGAAGATATATCGCAATGCCTGCTATTTTCTTTTAAAAGATTATCATATAAATATTGCCCTTGGCTAAGCTTTAGGTGGTTCATTAGTAAGTTACAATGTTGGCATATTTTTTGCACCAATTCAACAGGTATTTCCAAAATGTTAGCTGTTATGTTGTCTTCCAAGACTTTAATTGGGTCTGGCTTGTCACCGTACACGAGAGACTTTACGTAGCCTCAGCAAGAATTTCCTGGTTATATGATCTGGTCCAAAGCTTGAGATTAATTGGTCACAAAACTCGCCTCTTAATTGGTCCATGTTTTTGCGCTAATGTGGCACCGTCTTGTTGAAACCATATGTCAATCCAGTCCAAACCTTCAATTCTTGGGGGGAAAAAGGCGGTCATCTTCACACTGTAACAGATATAGTTGCAATATTATTCTTGCCACACGTTTTAGGCACACGTGATGATGGATTAATGTTCAATAAAGTCAAACTGCTGTAAAATTTGCTCACAATAGCCTTATAGGTGGGGCGATTATTACAATCAAAAAATAATCGTAATATGCGAAACACATTTCTCACAGACCACGAAATTTAAAAGGAAATTTCGATGATTTGCCCGCCCTATTCGTTGGTTAGTCTATTCATGGTGAAATGGCAAACCTTACTGAGCATTTCTGGCATAGCAAACCTTACTGAGCATTTCTGGTATAGCCACAGGTGAACCAGCTTTAAATAGGCTTCGTTCCCATAGCCATACTCGTACGATACCATTATTATTAATGGACATCGTATGAAATGTAGCAGAGATAAATAAAGTAAATCGGAACATAATCATTAAGGGCCGTTTTCTCATCTTCTAGATAGCTGCTATGTGTCAGATAAGAGTAGATTTTACTGTGTTATTTCTTATATAATTTTATGTGATACATAAGATGTAAATCGGCCCTAACTCTATAAAAATGTGAAAGTTTACAAAGATCTCAAAGTTATAATCTTACCAGATCTAATAACGTATATCTCAGAGCTGGGGGGTATCCCAAGTATCGATCACTCCTCGACCCTCTGGGCATATTTACTTGTATTTTTTTTTTCCTCCACTTATTGTCAAACGATGAAGCAGCCAGCAGCAGCAGTCCAAGCTGGAGTAGGGGGAGGTAGGTAGTCTCCAAGCTGCTGCAGCCGCTGTCGATGTCTCCAGGTTGGCTGTGATAAAATGTGCGTAAGTGATCAGTTGGAATACAACAACGACTCTGACTTGGACTCCATCTCGAGTCTTTGCGTTGGGGTTAAAATTCTTCAACTTCTGTGATTGTTTTTTTTCTTCTTTCTTTTGCCACTGCGCTCAACTCTCTGCGGCACTCTCGGCAGCATTTTAAAATTACAAGTATGTAATTTTACTGAAATCAAGCGCTCATATGAAAATTCCACAGACGAAGCTGTCGCGTTCGATCGATCTGCAATTGTGGAGCATTTTTAATTTGTGCACTTTTGCCTGGAAACCAGAGCAGAGCAGAGCAGAGCAGAGCGGTCTGGGAATGGGAATGGGAACTGTACGCGACCTTATCGCGCCCACTGTGCACAAATGCACACAAAATGTCAATTCTGCGCACGTCGCATCCCAAGGCATCCCAATCAGTCGCAGGCACTCTATGGCGTTTCAGGTAAGGCACAGGAACAGGAGGAGCACGGGAGCTCGTCATCATTATCTCTGCGCTCTGCCAACATCACAAATAATATGAAGGAAAAAAACAATCGTCCAGCCACTGCCGGGTCGAGGCTGCAAATAAACTATTTCAATCAATGCGTTTGTCGCAGGAGCGTTCAGGCATTCTGTCAGTCGGACAGTCAGCCGGGTTGGTGGGTTGGTCGGTCGTTTGGTTGGTTGGTTGCTTGGGTCAGCCACTATGCAATCGATCGATCGATCGATCGCATTCGCATGCCAAAACGTAGTTAAGGTTTTCGACTGCTTTCTTTTCCCTGTGAGTCATTTTGATGAGGGGGTTGACAGTTTTTAGGGGAAAATACAAATTAATTTATTTACGATAAGAAGAAAAAGATTTTCAAGCTTAGAAAACCGGCTGCCTGTTCCACCAGGACTAGAATGTCAAAGAGAACCGTCATGTTAGACGAACGACGTGGTGTTAAGAATGGTATACAAATTTGTAGCATTTCGATTGGGTTTTGCATATATTCAATATAAGCAATGATATATCTTCATATATAATATTTTCCACAATTTTAAAGATAATAGGTTTGAACATATTAAATAATCAGTATTACATATCGATCCGCCGAAGGAATGATGAAGATAGGATGAACGCTAGTCGAGTTATAGGGTATATATAAACCTTAGGTGGGACATAGTATGTTATAGTCGGGCTTGCCCTACTTTCTTACAGGTTAAGTCCTGTACTTATGACCCAATCTTGAGCCGCCTCCAATACTTACTGAGACAAACTTGATCTTAAATCCTCTCTTACCCTCTAACCATTACTCATATTGTGTAGGAGTTACATGTCAAAATTAAAAATGGATTAGTGTGGTAATTATTGTCAGTGTTATCATCAGTAGACTTCGTTTAAGGCAGTTGGCTTGTATAAGACTTCACTAAGCCGCTTCAACAGCGGTTCAGTGGGATATATTGACAATTTTAAAGGCTTTAAAGGCAAAAGCACTTTGACCCACCCAACAATTGGAAGATCATTTTGGTAAAATCAGACTTATATGCATTTTTCGAATCCTCGATCTGACCAAAATAGTCATAAATAGGTTCGTTTTCTGATCGTAGATCAGATCTGCTGGTACCCCAGCATCGATACTTTGTAGAGAGTCGTTTTAACCCGTTTTTCTGATCAGTTTTAACTCATATTCGAGTCATTGCCGGATTTTTTCCATTCGTATTTTAATAAATCACATTTTGAGCATTTGCTTGAGCCCTTTTTGAGTTTTTTTTTTATCGCACTAGATAGTAATTATTTTCGAATCAAGAAAAAGACTCATTAAGCTGATTTTGTCAATTTGATCTGCCAAAAGTTGGGTGGGTGGGGAAGTACCATGCCTGAATTCTGAACATTTCCGATTTTCTCCAGGTGAAGAATTCCGCAAAACATTTTAGACTTTTCTTTTCTTTCTAATTTTCAATATATCAAACTCTCACTATAGATATAATTTGTGTTATTTTAAAGAAATATATAATACTTCAAATTTTTGTTGTGATTCAGCGAAATGCTAACATCAAGTTGTAAAGCCAAACTATTTTATTTTATTTATTAATGGTCGACAAAGAAAATCTGTCAACAAATTTGTAAACACATTATAAAAAGGCTTATTTACTAAGGCTGTCTAACAGAGAAAGCCTAGCAAAATTACAAAATTACTTATAACGCCTTTGCCTTTGTTACAATTCGATCAATTTCTCAACAAGTTTTCATAACATTCAAATTCAAATTCAAAATTAAAGCTGACTATCGGACTTGACGCACCAGCCGATCGATAAGATCTTTCGATAGCTGGCCGCTTCGATAGTTTGTTTCATCGGCTTCTGGCTGCTGGCCGCTTGTTGGACTGGCCGCAAGTTTTATTGTTTTTTTTCGGTTTTTAACGCGTGTTAAACTAATTTCATGATATCGGTTGGATCGCGGAGTGCTCCTGTGTTGTGTTTAAGCTGTTCGCACTCATTTAGTTAATTATTTTACGCCATTCCTTAATAAGTTCGTATTACTTGCAAATTGTTGTTGTGCCTTCCTTTTGGTCCGCGCTTCGGGGACTCTCTCTCGCTCTGGCTCTGCCGCTGCCGCTAGGGCTGTGCTGCCAATTTGGCTATTTAATTACTGGATCTAGTGATCTAGCTTTTTTTTGTTTTTTTCTTTGTGTTCTTAACTTAATACAGTTAATTGAATGTGTTTGTGATATTGTTGTGCTGTGCTTGCATTCTGCTGCTCCCGCTTTAACTTCTTTTTCTTTGGGTAAGTGTATTTGTTGTATGCCGAATGCAATTTTGATTGTTTGACCCCGGACCCCTGCACCGACGAAAGCAGCGAGGGCTGGGCTGCATGTAACAAATCTTTGGAACGTACAGATTATGTTATGGTCGGGCTTGACCGACTTTCTTAGCTGTTTTAAATGGTCTTCGACATAAAAATGTATTGCGGTCTAGAAATCAGACTTAGTTGATTTCCCGGTTTTTCGATTTTCTTGCAAATAATGGTGACTCGGGAAAGCTGTGAATTATCAACACACTTTTTATACCCTTGCAGAGGGTATATTGAAATTGTCCAAATGTTTGTAACGCATAGAAGGAAGCATTTACGACCACATAAAGTATACATATATACTATTGATCAGCATGACGAGCTGAATCGATATAGCCTTGTCCGTCTGTCTCCATCTATCTCCTCCGTTAGTTTTAAAGCTATCGCCACCAAACTTTGCACGAACTCTTCTGGTACAAATACGCTGCACATTTGTTGGAACCGGACGGATCGGATGACTATAACATATAGCTGCCATAGGAAGGATCAGTCGAAAAACTAGTTCTAGAGAGAAAAACTTTTTTGTTTTAAATGCGAACGTCTCCAAACTTCGTATTTAATAGTTTTTAATGCTTCTTCATGATTCTGCCAAATTTGCTGGAAATCTGACATCTATTAAGTATAGCTGTCATCCAAAAGTAGAGTTAGAAAAGTAGTTTTATTGAAAAAAACTTGTTTGTTTTCAGTGGATATGTCCTTCAAATAAATTTAAAAACGTGCTGCAAGGCTATACAAACTACGGCCGAGCCGAAGTTAACTTTCCTCTATTTTTACAGTCGAATTTCTATATAGCGAATCTTAAGGGGGCCAAGCTAAACTTCGTTAAATAGAAAATTCGTAACACAGAATTGCAGGGTTCTGGAAATTAGTTCGCGAACAGAAGTTCGACTGTATCGCCGCATACCCCACAGAATTTTCAAATCAACATAAAATTATATTAAATATAACTTTTCATAAACAAGGCATTGAAAACTATTTGGGCTCAAGTATTGTTTCAGGATTCGATAAACTTTGTGCTTATATAGTTGCGTCCGAAAACCACTAATGTTTTTGTCCGTATTTTGTCAATATTTTGGAAACAGGACTTCATTTGCAATTCACCTTATCAAAAATTAAAGTGCTAGTTAATTGAAAATTCGTTTTATTTTTACCATTTTTGTACTTTTGATATGTACAACATGGAAATACCCATATCCAATAAATTTTTTTAAATTTAAATTTAACGGCAACCATTTGAACAGGTTGCCACTGTCTGTTAGACTGCCTTACATGCACTGTTAACTTTAAGACAGTGCTGTTGTGCGCAATCATTGAACTAAAAATTTTATAAGCTTCATTTTTTGGCTGCCCAGATGGCGCTGTCAACCTGATGGGCGGCAAAGTTTGAACCGATCTAATCTGATAACTCTAGCTAGGACTCCATCACGACCGCGGGGGTGTTTTTTCTTTGATATCTCAAATTGACTTCGAAAAATTTAATACTTTGTTAATGAAAGGATTCAAGGCAAATAAGAGTAATTAATATTATTACTAGAAATTCCGCTACTCTGCCGTAATGGCTGCTAACAGATGGCGCTAATCGATGCTGTTTAAAGATTCGTCAAGTTTTACAGTGTGCTGTTAAGTGAAATCAGCTTGCAGTTTCTAGTCTTTTGTACATAGATGGCGCTGCCTACTAGAGCGCGCCGTGTACAACGGGTACTTTTACTGCCCCCAAGGTGGCGTTTCGTATGCAGGTTGGCGGGTAATTTGAAAATTTCAGTGAATTCATATGTAAAACTTTTTAAAGATTCTGTTGAATAGACACTTCACCAAAGAGTCTTTAGTGAACTATTTGAAATGGATTTCAAACACATTTAATGTTAAATTTATTGATAATTTAAAAGAATTTTCAAATAATTAAGCAAACTATTATTTACTTATGGTTAAGGTTCGAATTTTCAGCTTCGAGGTTTTTTGGCAAAGGTTTTGGTGCAAACCTTGCTTCAGCCCTAGTTTGACACAATATTCATATAAATCAAAGCAATACATTCATTAAGCTACCAATATTTCTTAATTTTAGTAGTTAATTTCATTCTATGAGTTTTTAAAACTGCTTTCGACCTAAACACTACTCAAATCGTATGGGAATCGGCTGTATTTTGGGTCGAAAACGGCTTTTGGAACACAAAGTAATATTCAAATTATAATTCAATAATGTTAAGCTCTTTTGTGAATCATTGAAAATGCTTTGAATGGGTGGGAATTTTTTAAGTAGTTATTAATTCTATTCTACGTTTTTTATTACACTTTCATGCCCATTTTTGCTGAACCAAACCAAAATTGTAGGTTCGGAACAGGTTCGGTTTCAGCTTCTATTTCTAAAGAGGTTCGGTTTACAGCAAAAAAAAAATCGTAAATCCGGTTACCTCACAAAACTGAATTCAATTGGTTATTCAAATGTGCGCCTTAGCTCAAATTTCTGGCCACTCTCAGAGTTTAACACCTTCTGCCTCAGGTGGGTGTGTGGGATCTACAAATAAAATAACATTAACCACGCGCAAATTTGTTTTGCTTTTTTTTTTTTTTTTTGGCAAACGACAGTGTCGCGACTGATAAGAAAAAACGAGAATTTGCGAACTCGCGTAAACAAAACAAATACGAGTAACAGCAGCAACAACAAAAACAACAGAAGAAAAGACAGTAATAATTATAATAATATTAAGTCTCGCGTGGGGAGTGCGAATCGCGTTCGTTGCACTCTTCGGAGAGTGCCAAAAGCCCACAAGTTGGCTGACTCGGGCGAAAATCAGATTATTTATAGCCACAACCATAATGACCAATTAATGCCATCCATTTGGCCTAGGCAGCGGTCTCGGTATCGGTTACTGATACCAATTACTTCCTTAAATTCGAACCCACCGCCACCGGGTTAGCTGACACCCGACCAAATTCTCACGGCTTTCGACTTTCGATTGAAAAATACTTTGTACTGCTAGCTGTGCAGCGAGCACTTTTCGCCGAAGAGCAGCCACTTTCATTGCATTTTCGCGTAGAATCAGCACAAATGTAAGAAAAAAGGGGAAAAGAGGGTTTGGCTTTCTATGGAAGCAAAACGTAGCCGCAGATGGGCCAGAACACCACAGAGTTTTGGGTTCATCGAACTGTACCTTGGCTTTTGAATGGGTGTTAAGTCCACTGCAATTAAGTGGAAAAGTGGTGAGGCAGCCGGCGATTTTGGGTAAATCGTGGGGGGGGGGTGGGAGTTGTGGTGTGCATTTGGAACTGAAAACTGAGCCTAGCTTAATTTAGTTCAGTCTGCGATTTCCCAGGGAATGGGATCGACTATTTGTTGAGGGATGGGAGCTGTTGATGAGATGGAAGCTGTTCCCAATACTTAACGCGGTGACCAAACATACTACTCATATTCAAGATCTGATCGTACCAGTGAAACGTGACCATCTTTTGATAAGCTCCACAACATCCAAAGCAGTATTACAGCTGACGTATTTATGGCTATTGAAGGTTAACTTAGTACGAAGCCTACAATTTCTGTATTTTCTGTATTTCTGAAAAATAATTCAACTAAATATGAACAAATTTTTCCAATATAAATTGGATATTATGGGATATTGGATATTATCGTTGGAAATTCAAAAATCTAAGCCCTTATAAAGATTGCTCTAAAGTGCTGTAAACATTTTGCTAGATTATTATATCCTTGCCGATGGTATTATACATTTTTGATCATCACGACGACCTGAGTTGATTGACCTATGTCCATGTAAGCGTCCGTCCGTCCGTCTGTTCCTATGCTATCTCCTCCGTCAGTTTGAAAGCTATCTTCACCAATGTTTGCGCGAAGTCTTTTAGTACACAATCGGTCGAAAAACAAGTTTTAGTAAGAAAAACTTTTTTGTTTTCAAAGGAAACGCCTCCAAACTTGGTATTTCTTAGTTTGCTATGCTTTCCTTTGATTTCACTAATTTTGATTGAAATCGGACATCTATAAAGCATAGCTGTCATAGAAAAGTTGATACTGAAAAGAAGTTTTAATGAGAAAAACTTTTTTGTTTTCTATGGAAACGCCTTTAAACTTTGTATTTCTTAGTTTGCTATGTTTTCTCATGTTTTTACTAAGTTTGGTTGAAGTCGGACATTTATAAAGTATGGCTGTCATAGAAAAGTAGGGCCTGAAAAGTTGCCTTGTGAGCAAAACCTTTTGGTTTTCCATGATAATGTTCTTAAAATTAGCTCTTATTTTTTTGATATGCTTCACACAATTATACAAAGTTTTGTCAAAATCGGATAACTGTACGGTATAGCTGCTTGTCGGTCGAAAAAGTAGTTCTATTGAGAAAAAACTTTTTTGTTTTAAATGGAATCGACTCCAAATTTCTTACATGTTCGTTTGTTAGTCTTTTGCATGTTTCCATTCAGTTTGGTTGAAATCTAACACCTATAAAGTATAGTTCCCATAAAAAAGTAAAAACCTGCTGCTTTAAGTAAACTTTCCTCTATTCTATTTTCCAATATTTAGAAAACTTAACCCAAATGTCCAATTTTTTAAAGCTCAGTGTGGTTTTTCCTTAATTATGGTTTATTTTTCTGGATGTTTTTAATAAAACTTTCTCAAATTTAGGGCTGATATAATGAGAGACTAGAATTACGTTGAACGATGTGTTAAAACGCCTAAGAAACAATTCTTCAATCTAGAAAAATAATATAGAAATTCGAAAAATAAATGTCTACTTCATTGCATGAGCCATTTTTGAGTCTTAGGGCTCGATCAACGACTCATTAAGCTGTTTTTGCCAAAATGATCTTTCAAATGTTGGGTGGGTAAACACTAATGTGATGACCCTCGATTTAGGATCAAGTTACCTTAACGAACCTGTCGACTTCGAGTCCCACTGCAGGTGTATGTATACATTTTTAATTTGTTATGTTTTTCTTTTGTTTTGGAATTTCAAAAAATGATTATAGTTTTTTTCTTTAATAATATTTGACCACACACTTTAACTGTGTCACAATCTACAGTGCTGGAGGGGCTAGGATAGGGGTAAGGGCTTACAGCACCAAAAGGTAAGGGGAAACGGAGAAGGTATCCGTTTGGAGTTTCCCAAGACTTATAATTCTTTTGGCCAATTGAAGAAAACGAAATTGGCTTTCCAAAAGCATTTAGATTCCTTGTATCAAACTCAAAACTAATAAACAAAGAGAAGAAAATACTTTTGCCTAAAAGAAGTTTATGGAATTGCAAAAATAGAACACAGGAGATGCCTGGCTGCCTTCTTAGAAGCCATCTGGAAGCGAAGTGGGGTCTGGTCCGTTGATGGATGCACCCGATCTCCAGATGATTCCCCATGTTTTGCGCAAGAGTCATTTCATCATTCTATTTCATATTTTTACTTAAAACACTTTTATTTATGTTAATTACTTGTTAAAAAAATTTATATTCCAAGAAAAGCCAGCGAAATGAGCTTATGACACAGCAGTCTTGGCTCTTGGCTGCGCACCGTTAGGCGGCCTCAAAGTGAACAAAGCTCATGACGTCACAATGCCTGCCAAAAAACGCACACAAAGGCAGGCCAAAGAGCGAGCGACGCAGACGTTGGCGTTGACTGCGGCGTTGTTAGCTCGCTTTCATTTTCGTTTGCTTGTGGAGTAGCAGCGTCTCCAGCAACAACATGAACCGGCAGCCAGCCCCTGCCCTGCACTGCCCTGCTCCACCCCCTCCTCGCTAGCAGCACACCGCTTGCAATTGCCTTGCCCACTTTGATTTGTGTTTAGACTTAGAAGCAGTTGCTGCTGCTGCTGTTGTTGCTGCTGCTGCATTTGAGCTTTACTTTTCTCTTCTTTTCTTTCAATTGGCGCGCATGCGTGACTGAGCCAAGTTTGCCCTGGGGAGGCGTCGCAACGCATGGTGGAGCTTTCACGTAATACGCAGTGGTTGTTGTTGTTGTTGCTGCTGCTGGAATTTGCGTCTTATTAAAATTAATATCATGTTATGAAATTCATAAAAAATTAAAACGCCTCGCAGTTTTGTTCATTTAAATGCGTCGATTTGTAAAAGTTGACTCTCTCCCTGGATGACACTCTCTCTCTCTCGTTTTTCTTGGATACCTTTCTTTCTCTCCCTCCATCACTCGCTCTGCCCCAAATTAGGTCAAGTTGTCGTGGTTTTAAGGTGTGTGTGCGTGCGTATTTTGTGCTCGGATCAAATTACTCATACGCCCCAACTGCACTTGGACGATAAGCGTACATTGATGTTTTGATGACAGTCTAACCCCTTGCTGGTGTGAGTTGGTAGCTCTCCGCTTATCAGTCAAATTATTGCCACAATATCGATGACTACACGAGGAACAATTGATTGTGCAAAAACTCCAGCTTGCCTTCTGCTTCCTTGTCAGCGGAATTGCAACAGTCCGAACTGCGCCCATATTAAAGAATTGCATTATGCACGAGGAGGGTGGATATTGGCCCATCCCAATGATAATGCTGATAACAGTTTATCAATTGTGAGGCAATTTCCATACCATTGTACATATTTGCAGGGCAGATGTGGCAAGATTCTTAAAAGATAGAGGCTTGAGGTGTGCGGGTGGACAAACTAAGCAAGTCAGGTATGAATGAATTTGATGTGCAAGAACATGGGGAATTTCACAAGATTTCTTAAAGAACTTTTGAATGAATACATGAACTTTCTACCCTTTTTTTTTTTTTAGAAAAAAAAAAGGTGTAAGACACAAAAACTTGCGGGTACGAGGTATCGGTTCGTCTTTGTGCTTCCTTCATAAATCCTAACATTGTAGGTTTAGGTTACGTTTAGATATCCAGTTTAAGGCACAAAATTTCTTGAATGTAGATTTAAATAAGTCTGCAATGATATTCTTAGCCAGGGGTGCCCGACAGGTATACCCATCGGCCGCATTTGTTGTTGCTTAACGCATGGCTATTCCAATGTGAATAGCGGAAAACTCTCTTCTTTTCTTTTTGTCCTATGATTCTTCGCAGAATTAAACACATCTACAAATTCTCATGAGTTTTTTTTATATGTAACATTTGTTGGTGTGCGTCGTGTGATTGCGCTTGCATCAGACAGGCAATAACCGGTTTTTTTCTTTCGTTATCATGTGGTTGTTGTTTTTGTATTGGTGTGTACGCGAGCATTGATTCTCCTCTGCTCTAAATCTTATTTGTTTCAATACAGAGTCTCCGTTTCAAGATCGATTTGAAAAAGCTTTATAGTTTTATGCACTCAAAGAATAATTATAGAAATAAATACTTAAATCAAGAATGTTAAATATCAGTAGCTCGATTAGATTGACATTTCTTGATTCAAGTATCCATTTTTGATCCCGCATTTCTTGATCAAAGACCAAAAACTTACTTAAAATAAGTAACAGTCATACAAATGAACGGCAAGGGGAAATTTCTACATGGACCTTCGACCGAGGGTTTACAGTGGTTTAGTATTGTGAGGACACAACAAAATTGAGACGAGCTCGAGATCTTTGAGTAGGACCTTCCAAAGAAGAAAAAGTTAAGCTAACATGATAAGATTAATTCTGCTAAACGCCAAGCAGTTGGGGTGAAATCTACTCTTTTTTCATCCTTTTCGTACTTACTTATGCAGTTGTGCATGTCTTCCACTGAGACTTAGTTGTCATGGCTTCTAAATGTTGCTCGATTTGTAACCAAATACTTGCTAGAAAAGGCGTAAAATAGCTGGGCTGCCAACTAAACCAATTTATACGAACCTCCGCTTAGCGGGCTTTGATCAAACTTGAAGATGGGTAAGGCTGCCAAATTTTAAGGTTCAATGTTAAAGGCCAAAGGTTTCAGTTCGACCCTTGGTTTGAAAAGCAATGAATTTGATAAATATTCCAAATATTATTTATTTTTTCGGAACTTCTCAATGAACATTTAAAAGTTGAATTTACTTCTTCATATATACCAAATTTTAAGGTAGAAAAGCCATTAAGACATTGGAATCTATAAAATGTTTGATTCCTACAGTTTTCGATCAATGCCATCGAAGTCTTTAATGATACTTTTCTGCAAATTCTGAGTCTCCACCAGAAATTACCACATCTTTTGACATTATGTCAAAGCTTAGAATTTCTAAAGTTTGTAAGGTTCGCAGCAGGTTCGGATTTTGCCATTATTGGACATTTGTTCGGTGCAAGGTTCGGTTCGCAGTTTGAAAATGTTGGAATTCCGGTTTGGTTCCAGACCGGTTTGAAGCCCTGGCTAAAACTGAACACACTGACTGAGACTAGAAGAAAAAATAACATCGAAATATACTTTTTAAGATGCAAAAACAAAACTAAAGCTTAAAAATAACAGAAAAGCGATGTGAATTCATAAGACTGGTTTGATTTCAGGTACAGAGAAAGCTAGCCATGGATCGATTCTAACCACAACTGTTCTAAGATTAAATCAGCAATTTTTGCATATTTTTGGCTCATTCAAAATATACAAAGAAAATATAATATAAAATATAGAAAAATTTAACAAAAATTGTTAGCCAAAAAACAAAAAAATCTTGTTGGTAGCAGCCCAAAGACGGTCAAAACAACAACAAAAACTTGCTGGCCAAGTAAACTGCCTTGCAGTATATCTGTAAGTGGTTGTTGTTGTAGATTTTGGCGTTCTCCCCATTGAGAGTAAAAGTGATTGGGAAAACTTTTGCTTTTTAGCTGCATGGGGGGCTCTCCCTCTCTCTGTCTCGCTCTCTCTCTCTCTCTCGCTCTGTCTGTCTGTCTGTGTTTTTGCTGCTTACGCTCTCTCATATTTTGGGGCCCATCCACAGGTAGTTGCTGCGCGCAGAGTCAAAGACGAAGTCGACGGCGACGATGCCGTCAATTTTCGGGGGCTTTTTAAGGCACGAAGCGTGCAGATAAGCTTGTGTGTGTGCGTGTTACATGCGCGCGTCGACGCCGCGGCGACGCTGGCTTTGGCTGCTCATTTTCTTTGCGCCAAAGACTTTTTCACTTGGCGGCGTTCGCATTTTGTCACAGTTACAATTTACCAATTGTAAGCGACGGACGCGAAGCTCTGCCAGCTCAAGACGAAAACAAAATAAGAAAAAAAGCTCGCTGCTGTCTAACGGTTCTTCAGGAGCTTGCCTGCTTCTGCCTAAGTCGTCGTCGCCGTCTCGTATAAAATCTGTTGCATCATTGGTGAAACACTTCAGTTGTTCGAGCGCGTGCGGCCAGAGAAGTGCAGTGCAAAATAGAAAAACAACAACAACAAAAGAAGAAGAAACATAACAAATGGCCTGCAGTGACAATTTAAGCGGCTGGAAAATGTGAAGTGAAGTTACAAACGAATTTCCAAAGACCATTTACCTCAATTAAAACACACAAAAACAAAAAGAAAACAAACAACAAATCATTTCAAAGTTCAATTCCACAAAATTCCAACCATAAAAAGCATCAAAATTTTACCCTCATTTGCCCAGTTGAAAATGCTGAACATGGAATCGCCACAGATGTACGCGGATGCGGTGCAAACGCTGGCGCAGCTGGATCTAAAGAAGCAGCCGCCACCGCAGCAGGCGACCATTGGTCAGATCACATTAACGGCGATGTCCAGTCAACAGCAGCAACAGCAGCAGCAGCAGCAGCAGCAGCAGCAACAACAACAACAGCAACAGCAGCAACCCTCCACGGATGCGAACAACAACAATAACAGTCCACAGGATGCGGGATTGCTGGCCAAGCAACAGGCGGCCATGCATCAAATGCAACAGGCCAACAACAACAACAACAACGTGAACCTGCTGCAGAAACAAATGCTCCAGCAGTACACCACACAAACGGATCTCGATGAGCTGACCACACAGGAGATTACCTTGGACTTGCAGCACCTGATCGACGATCAGTTCAGGGATACCGAAACTTTGGGCATTTTCAGTGATATGGTGACCAGTCCGGGTGGCTTATCGGCCACACTGCCGCCCAGCGGCATGGTCAGTGCCGCAGCCAAGGTTCTACAGCAACAACAGACCCTGCGCAACCAGCAACACGGCGGTGGCGGCGGGGGCGGCGGGGGTGGTGGCTATGGCGGACGTGGTGGCAACGCCTTGGCCTACATGCCCCAGCCAGTGCATGCCACCTACAACAATTCCAGCGACGAGAACAGCTCAGTGGGTTCCGACTCGAGCACCATCAAGGAGGAGCCCATAGATCCCGAATATCGCCGCCACCTGCAGGAGGCCAGTCAGCAGGCGAACGTTGCGGCCGCCTTCATGACGAACGGCAACGGGCTGTACAACGGATACTCCGCCAACGGTGGCAACATGTCCAACAACAGCGGCAACAGCACCCTGAACGGCAACAGCCCCCAGAACGGTAGCCAAAACGGCAACAGCAATGTCAATGGCAATCAGTTCACCAACCTAACCACAGCCAATGTTCTGGCCCATCACAACCTGCCGCATCTGGCCGCCGCCGCGGGCGCCCAACACTTGCTCAAGCATCACAGCAAACTGCAGCAGCAACAGGCCCAGCAGCAGCATCACCGGAAGCACAGCAACAAGCACGTGGACAAGGGCACCGAGGAGTATCGCCGGCGACGCGAGCGCAACAATATCGCAGTGCGGAAGAGTCGCGAGAAGGCCAAGGTTCGATCGCGGGAGGTGGAGGAGCGGGTCAAGTCGCTGCTGAAGGAGAAGGACGCCCTGATCCGGCAGCTGAGTGAGATGACCAACGAGTTGCAGTTGCACAAGCAGATCTACATGCAGCTGATGAACCATGCCAATCCCGAAGTGAGTCGCGTGTGCCGCAGCTTCCTCAACACCAACGAGCACGCGCTGTAGCACCAGCTAAGGCTGGGCGACTGTGATGATTCCGGGGAGTGTGACTGCTAAATCAAAGATTCAAATCAAATCAAATCATGCTGTGTGGGTAGCCGTAAGCCTGTCTCTTCTACTTCTTCTAATTCCTTTTTGTACATTTCATTTCGTTCTTCCTCACACTCGTTTATTTGTTATTCTTTTGTACTTAATCTGTAATTATTTAACTTGTAAGTTAAGCCAAAGAGAGAAACATGTTGAAATATATATTTATGTTAGTGCGCAGGAAAGAAAGCAGAAAATACAAAGTGTAATCTAAATGCTAATTTATACCTAAGCTAAATCGTGTACTATATTAGTTGGCTAAGATCTTTGGTGTACAGCTTAGGCTATGCTTTATGCCCCGCTTTAAACAAACGCAACACAACCTTTCAACTAGCAAAATCTGTAGTCTAAGTTCGACTAAGCCGGGAAGGAGCCAGAACCACAAAAAAAAACTGCTTTTAAAATGCACCCCAAAAACTAAATGGATTATTTGTTAACACACTTAGCAAATTGGATGAGAAATTGATTAATTTTGCTTTCTAAGCGTGTAGACAAGGAAAATGCTATTAATTTGTAAGGCCAACGCAATGTTCTCATTTTAATTTATAAATTAATAAAATTAAACAACAAAACTGTAAAGCAAATCTAAGTAAATTAAATAAAAATTTATACATACAAAATTACAAAATGTTGAGGGAGTTTTCTTTTGGACGGGAGCAACAATAAGTTAAATCAATTTCTTACACTAACAATTTATAAAAATGTATATATTTCCTGGGTTTTCATCAAAAATTGCACTTAAATAACAAAATTACACTGAAAATTAAAAAAAAATATAGTACAATTAGGGTATTCACGACCCCCCTGTTGTGCTTTTGAATTGAGTTATTGAATTGAGGAAGTGCGAAGCAAAGTTTCCAAAAAAAGGCAATTGTTGGTTCTTTCACAAGAAAGAATAGTGCGCCACGCCCCTGCAAACAAAGAAAACTGCTTGCCTTACTTATTGAACATTCTGTGAAGTTTGGTAAGAAATAACTCATACGACACAGTCACCGGTTTGAAAATATACTCTTTACCAATGGTGTACAGAGTATATAAATTTGGTGTAAACGTAAGTAATAACAGCCAGAAGGAAGTATCTTCGACCCCATAAAGCATTTATATTCTTGATCAGCATCAACAGCAGAGTCAAGTAGAATCGAGATGGTTGGTACACATGCTTCGAATACTTTCAGTTAGATCAAGTTTATTTTAAACTTTATATCTTCCATAGATAAATAGATTGAAGATTATGATGTGATTCAAAAAGGTAAGTCTGTGACTGAGTTTTATTTACTTAATTTTATAATAAAAGTCTCTCGAAATCTTTTACTTTCTGAGTTATAAACTAAAAGTCTTTAATAATTATAATAAAATCTTTAAGAAACTATTTTTAATGGCTTTTATTATAAAATTATTTTAAAGAGGTTTTTTTGAGAAATAAAATAAAAGTCTCGAACAACTGTTATTCTCCGAAAGAAAAAACAAAAGTCTTTCATAATAATTATTTACTGAAGAAAAAAGTAAGAGTCCGCAATAGCTGTCTGCATAAGAATAAAAATATAAAACTCCTTAAATAACTATGAAATGTGTACTTTTATAGTATAAGTCGTAACTGTTACCGTCCCTGGTACAAGGTAAATGTTTAGACAAACACACAATAATAATATAGAAAAATAGAGGAAGTTAACTTCAGCTCGGCCGAAGTTTGTATACCCTTGCAGCACGATTTTTAACATATCTGAAGGACATATCCACTGAAAACAAACAAGTTTATCTCAATAAGACTACTTTTCTGACTCTACTCTACTCTCTCTATGACAGCTATCCTATATAGATGTCCGATTTCGACTAAACTTAGCGTAATCATGGAAAAGCAAAGGAAATTAAGAAATACAAAGTTTGGAGGCGTTTTCTTTGAAAACAAAAAAGTTTTTCTCCCTAAAACTAGTTTTTCGATCGATCGTTCCTATGGCAGCTATATGTAATAGTCATCGACGGTTCCGACAAATGTGCAGCGTGTTTTTACCGATAGCTTTAAAACTGACGGAGGAGATAGCATTGGAACAGACGGACAAGGCTAAATCAACTCAGTTTGTCAATGCTTCTTTTTGAAAGATTTGACTTCGGTCTTCTCTGAAAACTTCCGTCAAGCAAATGCCCGGGTACCACTCAGAAATGGAAGTCCTACGTTGCTTGCGTTAAACATCTTTTGGGGGATGTGGCTAGTCTTGGAGCACCTCCACTGTCGATTGCGATTGCGCTTTTGTTTCCGGCTTATATGCCAATTCCCGTGCTAGGAAATTTTCTAAATATATTATAGTCGATTTTTAATTGTCATAAAGACGGGTAAATAGACGGAAGATGTAAGTCGAACGGTCCGGAAATTCCGATGAAGATTCGATAGAAGACAACGGTTGTTGGGTAAATAGAAGCTGTGGATCGAATGGTCTAAAAAATCGATTTTATTATGAGTTGGGAGTTTAATGATAACCCTTGGTAATAAGCATGTTAAAAGAGTACTGATAATAGAAGAAGGCAAATGGTTTTCAGTTTAAAATGCTAAAGTGCTACTGAGTGCTGGTTTTATGAGGCCTACCCACCATTTACAGCTGGTTGTGAGTAGATGCTGCCATTCTCAAGTGCAATTTTTAGTCAAATTCTTCTTAACTTAACCTTAAGTTCCCTGTTAATTGGCCCTTGCCTATTGGCCCAGCTAAGACCCGAGTGGACCCAGCCAACTAGGCATTCAAAAAGACCAACAAAATGTCAGCCATATTTAGGTGGCAAAAACACACGAAAGAGAATGATGGGACAGCCTAGACAAGGCAATGTATATGGGCTGCCAGGCGCGACAGTTGGCTCGACAGGTTTCCCTTACCTTACCCCTTACCCCCCCACCCCTATCACGTGTGTGAGAGTGTGTGTGTGTGTTTGGGGACTAGCAGACAATTGCAAGGCGGCCTCGTGTTGACACAATTTGACAGTAAGACAAACCCGAAATGAAAAGCAAATTTATAAACGACATGAACAGAAATTAATGCAAACTAAAAAAGACAAATTAACGCGCAGTGAAAGCCAACAACAACAACAACAACAATAACAACAACAGCAGCGACACGCCGACCCCGGGCAGATAATCACTTAAAAAAGGTTTGAGCTAAGCCCTTTTTTTTCTCTCCGTGTTGGAAACCCGAGGCGGTGGCTGTGGTTGTCCAAAAAGCATTTCCAAAAAAAAAAACTTTCTTTCTAAATGCTGCGTAAGCTCAATTTGTCTAGACGCCTAACCCTCCCCCTCCACCTATCCCCAGCCACTGACACTGCATTGTTGAGCACTTTGATTGATGAAAGCTAATTGCGCGTGCGCCTTTTAAAGTGCAGCAGCAGCAGCAGCCAAAAGTGAAATTGCTTCGGTTGTGGGTGTCCAGCTTTAACGAAACTTGATAAGGGTTCTAAGCCGGGCTTGGGTGAAAGTGGCCTCCTGCCCAAATTCTTGTGCGGCCTGCCAACAAACTTACCGCACAATTACTTCCAAACTAAGCGCCAAGCAGGCAGATGCACCATGCAACACGCGCCGCAGCGAGCCGCCTCGCCTGAGTTATGAGTGCCAAATGATAAATTTTGCAACAAGCAGCGGCACACACAAAATTTCGGATTTTTCATTTATAATTATGGCTGCGTTAATTGCAACCAGCGAGCGGCAAGGGTGAGAGGAATTGGATAAATAATGGGATACAAATTTATGAGAAGGCAAGAAACTAAAAAGAAAAAGTTGAGTTATGTGTGAACGCAGATAATGATTTTATTTAATTTCAACCAGGAATTTGAGGTAAGAACTAACAGATAGGGGAGGAGATTTGTCACTGTTAGCACAGTAAATGAGAATAAATGTCTGAACTTTGCCAGTTTATTTCTAGATGGGCAGCAAAAATATAATAAAATTAGTTGAAGATATGAAGATATCATAACAAAAACAAATAAATATTGTTTATAAGTAGACATCGAATTTTAGTTAAAAACATATTTTTAATAGGTGGTCACACAAAATATCTCATGGGACACATATTTGTTGCATGAAAAGTAGATTATTTTGAATCCTCATTCATTTTGCATATTTGACATATTTGCTTATCTTCGACCTAAACACATATTGGAGAATATTTCGACCTGTTTGACCTAATTTAGCATATGCTTTTACCTTAAAAACATATTTTGGATATGATCATCTCTAAAAACTCCCAATATTTATATTAGTCAATCCAAAATTTCGCAATTTTTAGACTAAAAACAAAAATAAAGGTTAAAGTCCGATGTCTATTCGTAAGGCTTGTGACCGATTCTTGGTTCATAGCTTTTTATATAGTTAACAGAGTCTTAGCTTTAGTTTTGGTCATATTATTACACATATTTTTGTTTTTGAGGGCTTGCCTAGTTTACCAAGCTCTAACGTATGACCTTCAAAAGAGAATTTTTCAGTTGACTTGTTGAATTCGGGAAAGTTAATCGACCAGGACCAGTTCGATGGGTTCGAATTATTGTCCTGTTCGGGGGTAAGACCCCAACCAAACTGATTATTCGGTTCAGAACCGGCTTGCAGTCATTATCTCCTCAAAAAGATAATCTTTCTATAGAACATAAAGCCGCCCGACAACCATAAGGTATACTTGAATCGTACATATTTTGAGAACAGAAATTTCGGCCAATTTCTTGAATATTTATCCTTCCATTTGCTACTGTTTTTTGTACCCCGGACATACTGAATAAAAAAACCCTTGTTTTTACAGCTGCTCTTGCTTAGACCAGCTACCATGAGTTCGTGGTTACTCAACAGGCCATGGTGGATTTCGATTGTTAGTTTCTTTGACGAACCCTAAGCTGCTTTGCAATGGTCTCCTAGAAAAGACAAACAATTGTAAATAACATAATAAAATTCAATAATTACAATATACAACGGGATCCCATGTCTTTTGAAAGGTGATCCTTAAAAGCCATATTAACTTTATTGCTTGAAGGAAAACGCTAATAAACAGAATTATGATGGCGGCTGGTAAAACATATTTAACTTTCTTTATCTTTAGTTCAGTTCTTCGTCACTTTTCCACCGAGCTTGTAATATGCATTTTATCAGACTACAGGCCTTTTCACAACTATTTAATGATCTTAAACTTACTCAAATGATTTTTGAAAATTCACTTTAGAAATAAGCAAAAGAAACAGGCCTCCATAAAATTTATTACAAATTAAGAGTGAACCACTAAAACGAACCTAAACCGCGAATTAGTTGGCTGCAAAAACCATGCGAAAAGTCCACAAAAACTTTGTGAAACATTTAACCGAACTAGTCCTTATTTCCATGGGGCCTTCAACCCTGGGAAATATGCAAGATTTTCTCACCAAATCTAGTTTTCCCCCGATCGTTCCTATGGCAGCTTTTTATACCCTTGCAGAGAGTATATTGAAATTGTCCTGATGTTTGTAACGCATAGTAGGAAGCATTTCCGACCACATAAGGGATATATATTTTGAACAGCATGACGAGCTGAGTCGATATAGCCATGTCCGTCTGACCGTCTGGCCGTCCTTCTGTTTCTATGCTATCTTCTTCGCCAGTTTGAAAGCTATCGCGACCAAACTTTGCACAAAGTTTTCTGGTACAAATACGCTGCACATTTGTCGGAACCGGCCGGATCGGATGACTATAACATATAGCTGCCATAGGAACAATCGGTCGAAAAACTAGTTCTAGTGAGAAAAACTTTTTTTTTTGTAAAGCAAATGTCTCCAAACTGCGTATGTACTAGTTTTGAATGCTTCTCCATGGTTCTGCAAAATTTGGTCGATATCGGACATCTATATAGTATAGCTGCCATAGAAAAGTAAGGTTAGAAAAATAGTCTTAATAGGAAAACCATTTTTGGGTTCAATGTAAACCTCTTTAAAATTGGAATATATTTATTTTATAAGCTTTTACACAATTCCTTAAAGTTTTGTCAAAATCGGATGACTATAGGTTATAGCTGCCATATGAATGATCGGTGCTTTTCCACTAAGTTTGGTCGAAATTGGATATCTATATAGTTTAGCTGTCATACGCAAGTAGAGTCAGAAAAGTAGTCTTATTAAAAAAACTTATTTGTTTTCAGTGGATATGTCCTTCAAATTCGTTTAAAAACGTGCTGCCAGGGTAGACAAACTTCGGCCGAGCCGAAGTTAAATTTTCTCTATTTTTAGCTTACAAATCGGTCAATTCAAGTAAAGCCTTAAATGGTTTATTAAATCCCTGTTTTCTAAATACTTTCCAACCCTGCATATTTCCTGATGGCTTTAGGAATTTGATCTTAATTTCATGATACCAATATTTCAACTCATAAATCGCATTTAAATTCCCTTCCCTAAGCCCTACAACAAAGCCATGTTACCTGAAAAAGCTATCCAAGTGCCATCTGTATGTCATGCCCCAAGTGATTCCATCCAATTCATCTTTCACACTTCAGTTCCAGTTTTTGACTGTTACACATTTTATCAGCCTCAAAACCACTTCGGCCAGAGCATTTGAAAACCCACAGCGGAGAGGAGTTGGAAAAAAGTGGGTTACTTCATTTTTATTTTCTTGCTTTTCTTGCCCACCAACTTTACATCTTTGCATCTATCTATCTATCTTTATTATTTTTTTTTTTTTTAGCACAGATTGAGTAATACTTTATTGTTGTTGTGGTTGTTGTTGTTGTTGTTGCCGGCGCTGCTGCTGCTGCTGGTGGTGGTTGGTTTATATTTAAAGCCCAGCTTTTGTTGTCTCTCCGTTCGCCTGGCAACGGGCAAAACGATCGTGCGGTTTCACTTTCTATGCCAAGTCAGAGCTGAGCTGACTTTTGCTATCTAACGGCCGCAGCAGCAACAAAAACTTTGACTATTTTCTTTTCGACGGCGCCATGTTTGCCTCAGAGTCAGTCCAGAGTCTCCAACTTCGTCTCATGTATCTGCATCTGAGAGTGTGGGCCTCTTATGTAATATCCACGATCCACAACTGCTGCTGCTGCTGCTGCTTTTGCTTTTGTTGTTGTTGCTGTTGTTGCTGTTGTTGTTGTTATTGTTGTTGTCTTTAAAGATGCCTTTTCTTTTGTTGTGTGCCTGATGACCAAGTTAAGATATTATGTTCGTTATGTTGCGCTTATTAACGTGGCCTACAAAAATGTGTGTTGTTGTTTTGTTTGCTTAAACGATTTTCCGTTATAAATCAAAAGCAAAGATTCCACGCAAAATAGAGACATTTTAAAGGTAGGCGATAGGAAAAACAATTTGACCAAACAGCAATTGACCCCCTTCTCCATAGATTACGCAACTTCTTTTTGCCCCAAATGCAGCCCATTCAGGCAAAACAAAAGTTAATAACAATAACAAAAAAAACTTTAAAAAAAACTATCAGGAGAGAGGCAATTAAAAACAAATAAATTTGTATGCCTAGCAAAATGTAGGTAAAATAAGTATCTATTTGCACTTAGCATCGTCTTAGGCAGATACCTTGCCTAGTTGTTCAAATAGAATATTTAAATAAACGATAAACGAAAGGGAAAACCTATATGACTAAGGGGAACACAACGAAGTCGGAGATACGCTTTAGTTGAACATATTTGGAAAGGGGGGGATAACTATGAAAATTTGGTAAAATTCATTTACTCTTGGGAATAAAGACTTTTCAAAGAACTGACAAACTGAAATTACTCATAAAGGTTGAATTGTTTGTGCCCGGTTTTTTCTGGATATCTTTGATGAACTAGAGAGGCTTTGTATTGATAGAAAGCTTATTTGGTGCCACCCTTAAAAGTCAAAGCTCATCCTATGATAGAATTTTGTTGATTGTGAACCAAAAGCTTACTGCAGAGGTTACATGACATGAGCAATTTGCGAATTTCCTTAGAACTGTAACATTTTTTATCGAGCAATTTGAACAGCAAACGAAAGTTTGGGTGCTCTGAAGCAACTAGATATTGATGATACTGACCAAAATTGTAGCACAAAATCAGTACAACATATAGGACTCTAAACAAAAGTTAAGGATTTCAAATGCTGTAGGCTATTTTGAATGATTTCAAACGAATTTTCTATGGAAAATATTCAAGAAACGTGTTCTTGATTCAATTCGCTCATCGTTGTTTGTCGCTTCCCTTGATTATTGTGATTTTGTGGCAATTCCGCGCGAGTGCTTGATAGTCATATGGGCTGAGATGCCGACATTTATGTATTAATTGCAGAGCCTTTCGAGTTCAAAAGTATAGAAAACCTACATTTTTATGTTGATTCAACATATTTGGTTTTCTCTGTGTAGGCATTTAGATTTAATTCAAGTGCCAGATTCTTATTTCAAGTAAGATCTATTAATAATACCGTAGTAGTAGACTTAAGACTGCTGAGGGATTTATTAAGCAGATAGAACCAAAATTTGCTAATTGCTTGTGGAATATAAAAAATACAATCACTGTTAAGTAAAGTTTCATTCCACAATTCTTGTAGACAAATATTACGAAGGTCAGGAGAAGCTTCAAAAACAAAGGCTATTATGGTTGAAGATTTCATTAGTACACTGAAAAAAGAAATCAATCCGAACCGGGATTGAACACAGGGTAATCCCGGATATTCTTAAGCCGAGCCGGGAAAAGATTCATTTGAAGTTCAATCTGTCTTGTAGCCCTGATATTAAGTACAATTCGAACCATATTTAAATCTTTTTCATCCTATCCTATATTATATTATTATTATAGATTTAAATGGTCTTAAGTCGAGCCTGAATAGCTTTAAAACAAGTGCTTAATATTCTTGATTGTATAATAATAAAATCCAAAGTTACCCCCAATACGTTCTTATAACAAGTAGATATTGTTCTGAGGTCTCTGCGTTGAATCAGAGAAAGCTGCAAATATTCTAAATGGTATACCTGTTTGTCAGAAAAGTGAAGTGTTAGAGTCAGTTGGAAATTTCAAGAACCCCGAATCGTTGATAAATAATTTGAAATATTAACAATGATTTGAACCTAATTTTAGTACTTCTACGAACAAATCAGACTTGAAATTTTAAGTACAAAACGGTATAATTTCAAATACGATCGAGTGAACCAATTAAAGGAAAAATATGATTAATTAGTGTTAATCAACTAAGGGCCGTTTTCTGATCTACTACATAGAGCTATCTGTCGCATAATCCTACATATTACAGAGCAAAATTGTAGTTTATTTGACACATAGCAGCTATTTAGAAGATAAGAAATCGGCCCTAAGTATTTTTAATTTATTTTCAAAGTTCGTGGTGACTTTTTATTATTGAGTTTTGGTGTTGGGTCCTCTTTTGGAGATGCCTTTTGAGTAACCAACTTGACTAAAAAATAGAATGGCCTCTTTTCCAAGTGGATAAGTTTGTAAGGATAAACCGCGATCGCTTTAAAGATATCACCCAAGTTATCCGGGCAGGTGTTATAGTTTTTCTGCCAAAAAACTAACTTTATTATAGAAGTTCTTAGATCAAGAGATGGCCTGGACTGTAATTACACTCTTCTAGTATTAAGTACCTGGCTTCTTCTCTCTGTGTTTTTCAAGCGGTTGCATAACTCTGTAAATAAGCACAAGAGTGGGTAACCCTTGCATTCCTATAGAAGAAATATGTGGAGGCACGAATCCTTACCAATAAACTACCTTTCGTACCGCAACATCTGTTCCGAGATTCTGTGCAAATAATTATTTCCGTACTAAAACTTCATCAAATGCCCTGCGATAGCCAGCGCACTCCCTTTTCTGGCAAGGGCATTTTCAGTACAAAAACAAAAACTATATCTAAACCACTCACCCAAAGACCCATTGGCCTACTTTTCTTACAGACCCCAGCAACAAACAGCAACAACAAGAGAAATATAAGAAAATACAATAAAAAAAAAATGCTAGAAAATAATCTCTACGCCAACACACACACACACACACGCACACACACTCACGCACACACATGCTAATCAACCAAAAAATAAAAGCAAAATTTACAACGCTCGCGCCCTTTTGAAAACTTCTTCCAAAAAAAAAAACTTGCGCGCGCTGCTATTTTCAGCTGCTCGCGTTGGCGTCGCTGCCTTTATCAACTGAACGTGGCAGGGGACGGGGGCGGGTGGGCGCAAGGGAGACTTATCTTAGGGCAAGACCCGCGTCCGTTGGAAAGAGATGGTCGGGCACCCAGACACTTGTTGCAAGCAAAAGAGAACGCACCAGTACAACAACAACAGCAACAACAAATTGACCTAATTTCTGGTTACTTTACAAATACAAACAAACCGAAATATGTGCCCTAAAGTATCATAAACAAGAACAAAATGCGCTCCCTTAAACAACAATAACAACAAAATTGAAATTGTTGTTAATTGTTTGCTCGGTTGGGGAGGGGGGAGGTAAGGGCATCTGCAGCATTAGAACAGCAGAATTCACTTTCAATTTTTTTCTTCTTGGGCGCATTGAAAGAAATAGAAATGGTTCTTTGCTGCTTGACTTTGAGCTAACTAGGTCGGCAGCTGTAAAACGCCGAGAAAACCAGACGCAGTCGTTGGTTCGCCCCCTCGCCCCCTCTCCAATCAAAACTAAACATTTTTCGGTCTGGATGTGTCTACGTTTCTTTCGCTTGAGGTATTTGCTGGATCAGATGGTCTCCTCAAGTAGGTCAGCTCCTCTAAGTACGGCAACTGCTGTTTTCATTATCAATGCAATTGCATTCGCTTTCCGCTTCCTCAAAGAATCATTTGACATCTCTGGGATCTGCCTAATATATAACACATGATTTACGTCAAGACTGCATGCACACACATACACACATGCAGCTCACAATTTATACTAATTACAATAAAATTTTAGTTCATTTTATTTCATTTATTTATCTCATTTGCCGTTTGCTTATAATTTTTGTTGGCAGCGCCATTGTTTGGTTTGGGTTGGCTGCTTAATAAATGCGCCGCACAACAGAATGAACCTTTTTTTGGTGCTATTTTTAAGTGAGGAGAGGCAATGGCAAAAATGTGCTTACAATCGAATGTACATACCTAAAGTATGTAAGTACTTACATACAAACATAGAGAGGAAGGGCAGGCGACAGTGCTTTAGTAGCAGAGACAAAACAATGCCATGCAGAGGTGTTTAGAATTACGCACAGTTTTAGTTAGATATACATACATATATATTAGGAAGAAGCGTGCCATCAAGTGAAAGTAGAACTCAAGGGCTAGGTTTTATTACTCTTGCAAATGTAAGACCAACAAACATTTGTTAGCATTTCAGTCTACGGCCAACAGATTAGCCATTTCTGTCCTTAAGAAAGAACTAATTTTGCATCATGTAAAGGGAAATAAGTGCCGAAAATTTCAAAGAAATGTAGTAAATTGACGATAATTACTCATTTTGATTTGGTAAATGGGAAAAAGATATGTACAATCGCTCTGAAGACGAGTTCGCTCGAGTTTGTTAAGTCGGAACCGAGACCGAACCGGAGCTACCAATTTTTTCCCAACCAAACCTTCACCTGAACCAAAGCAAACAAAAATTAAAAAGGGTTGGGTTAAAAAAAAACCGAGAAAGCTAAGCTAACTTCATCTGTGCCGAAGTTTTTATACTCTTGCAAGTGCCCGCTTAAATATTTTTAAAAAAATACTCTTTTTCCCATTTTCCGAACGATCGTTCGTATGGGAGCTATACGATATAGTCACCCGATTTGGCCAACAATTTGTAAAAATTATGTACAAGCACGTGAAACAAACAAATACAAAAATGCAAGTTTTTCTAACTAAAATTGTTTTTCAGACCTATCTTTTGTATGCCAGCTAATCCATATAGTTGTTCGATTTTAATAAAACTTCGTAGAATTATAAAAAAACATAGTAAACCTAAGATCACAAAGTTTGGAGACGTTTCCGTTGAAAAGAAAAAAGTTTTTCTCACTAAAACTAGTTTTCCGACCGATTATTCCTATGGGAGCTATGGGAAATAGTCATTCGATCCGGTCGGCTCCGACATATTATTAGTGTGCAGCAAAAAGAAGACTCTGTGCAAAATTTCAGCTCGATAGCTTTAAAACTGAGAGACTAGTTCGCGTAGAAACAGAAAGACAGACGGACGGACAAAGCTCAATCGACAATCGTCACCCTGATCAAGAATATATATGTAGTTTATAGGGTCGGAAATGAATATTTCTATGCGTTGCAAACTTCTGGGCAAAATTATAATACCCTTTGCAAGGGTATAAATATGACTGATCCCCACTTTTTAGCTGTATTTGGGTTTAGCGATCTTCTGAACCCGCTCCGTGAACTCGAATACAAGAAGTTTTGAAGGCCTGCCTGCAAAGAATTCTAGCCTACATATAAAATATGGTTGCCCTAGCTCTTTTAGACTTTTTTGAATACCAAATAAACTTTATGATATCGGAGATGTTTCCTTCTACCTGTTACAGTCATTTCCACGACTTTGGTACAGCCTTTTTACTCTGCGAGTAACGGGTATAATTGAACGCTAAGTTGGTGTGAAACCTTTACGTATGTGTGTGTGTACCCATTTAGCCTCACTGTATTGAAGACAGAGATTCTAGCCCTCTGTTTCTTACACTCTTTTGCTTTGACTTTGGAACTCCTTACTTAGTTCAATCTCGACTCAGGATGACATGCTTTTTAGGTATATTTTTGAGTTTCTAGTTAGCCTTTTCAAATTGATGCAGCAATTTCAGGCTTGCTTTTAGTTAGATCAAGCTTGATCTAGTACGACTTGTACTTGAAATTTCAACCAGATTATATGAACATAAGTGATTTTAATTAAGGTTATTATGTTATTTCAAATGATATTGATTCTAAAATAATTATTAAATATATAAGAAATGCCCTCATCAAACAAAAATAAAATCCCACAAACAATCTATTATGCCAGATCAAAATATCTACAATCACATCACAACGCCAAATGTTTATAATTAGAAATACTACATAAAATAATTACCACGGTAAGAATGGGTGATAAAAATACTTCTGAGCTTGTTCCCGGCAATTAGAACTTAATTTAATTATAAATTAATTTTTGCTCAGAACTTGGCGACGCATAGGAATATTTGTATCCGAGCCCTTTCAGTGTAAATATCAATTGAACTGTGTCTGTAAGTCTCAGCTTTAAAGGTTAACTAGCCAATATTTTAAACAGACTTGGAACATTCAACATTATTTTTTGGAAAATTCTCAAATGGAAACCAAAAGAAGATGCTTCTAGTTTGAATAACTTTGACATTTATACAATTTACCCTCTTTTGAGCAATTAAAAACAGCTAAAGGAATGTCAAATCGGTTTAAGCAGAAGGATTAAGTGGTTTTTGTACAACTTCTTTAAAATCTGCAGCTCTGAGGTAATAAACTTTTTGCTACTCAAGGGATGACTACATTTTCAAGTCTGTCCTGAGCACCTGCATCACTTTACTCTTATCTGAACTCAAAAGCCTATAAATGCTTGGCTTTTGTAGGCGGCAGTTTCTCTCCGATCTTGCTTTGATGTCACTTAAGCCAAAACGATGACTTGAATCATCCAAATGCAAGTGGGTGTATATTCCTTTTATTTGCCAATTACAGCATCATCTGTGGGCTATCTTTCTCTCTCTCTCTCTCTGGTCTCCATGCCTAACTATGCCACATTTTGGCGCCAAAGTCAAACAGCCACCGCAAACTTGGCCATTGCCTCATTTCACCGGCTTGAGCTTGAAAGTAAAAGTGGTTTTGGCTTTCTTTTGTGGCACACGCTTTTGGCGCTGCTTTCCAACCAACTCGACGGCGACGACTACGTCTACTACGACAAGTTGCCGTGTTGAGTCCAAGGTCAAGAGGAAGACTTTGAAAATGCCTCACAATGTGGATGGATGAATAATGCAAAAGCCAGGCCAACTGCGTTGAGTGAGAGTGAGAGTGAGAGTTGGGCGACGGAGTCTGTGAGTTGGTGTTTACCGTTATGCGAGCCAGTTCCGGTTTATAACTGGTCTCATCTCAAAATGTAGTCCATGTAACTGGCACAGCCACAGCCAACGACTGCGTCGATGACTACGACGGAGACGAGTTTTTTGTTTTCGGTTTATCATTTTGTATCTCTTTTGTGGCTTTATCGGCCGCATTGTGGATTTTGGTTAGATGCATAACATTTGGAATGCATAATTAAGCACCGTTAACGGAACTGCGTCTGTTGGCCCGCAGGAAAATGGGTTAGACAACAATTAAGTGCTCAAAGCCTTAAATAGTATGTGGCAATCGCCTCAACTAAAAATAGTATGTAATATTTGGGTAGTTAAAACAATTAAGTATGTAAGCGTTGTATAAGAGTTCACCCAGCTAGCTGTGACTGCCCCCCGTGTTATTTAATTGCCTTAATGCAAACCGCTTATGAAATGAGGTGGCCCGTTGTATTTCGTTTTTTTCCAGATTTTTTTTGGTTTAAACAATTAACTTTGCCTGTAAACGATTTTATGTAAATGAGCTACATGAGCCGAAAAGTCCCCAGATGTGGGTGTCTATCCACGTAGGTTTACCGCTGACATTTGCCAAGCAAAAAAAAAAAAAGTGTCAGAATTGGCGCTTAGTTTAATTGCTGTTTAAATTTGCAATTTAAATCTGTCAGCCAAATAAAACAAAGTTGATTTGCTGTACGGTTTTTTTTTGTTTTGTGTTTATTTCTGAAAAGCGAAAGTGACCAACTCTACTTCAGTCGACACCTTTTCACTTTCAAGGCCGCATAATCAATGGAAAAAGACTGAAAAAAAGCAACGGACACACCCAAAAAGACAGAGCCCGACTAGCAGCACACGCATGTGACCCGAAATACGGAAGTCGAGACCACAAAAATTAAAATCGAACACAAAATAAATAAATAAAAGAGATTGTAAATGTTGGGTTTTGTTTATTTGACGACTTGTCGATACATTAGAATCATGAATGAGATGCAGCTTGTAAAGAGGGGGAAGACTGAGAGTTATTGGAATATCTTTTAAATTGTTTTGGGTGGTTAGGTCAGTTATGTGTGATATAAAGAAGTGGAAGCTTTAGAAACAACAAGTTAAAGTCGTGCAAAATAGTTATGAGGCATTACCAATCGTAAGTAGCTCTTGTATACAGCTGTTGCCTGTTTCTATCAGTAGCCAAAAGTGGCCAAAAACTGCCTTTTAGCAGTGGCTGTGGCTTTAGAATCATTATAAATCATGCATAATATTTAAGCGGTGACGAAAGAAGTTTTTTGGAAGTTTCAATTTTGAACCTTTATGTATTTTATTTAAGTCTCGGGACCTGGTTTATAAGTTATTCATGAAAAAACTTTCTCACCAGATACATATCCCAAAAAAAGGCATCGAATCCGCTACCTCTTGCACGTTAGTAACACACACTACCCGCTGCACCACTCCTGGCTAGTACAAATATGATATTTCTTTTCAAATTTTTAAGCAATTAGTTGCATAGTTAAGTTAGTTATGTCTCTAAGCCACCTTGAAAACTGATTTTAAATAAACTTCGAACATTTTTTGGAGAAAATCTATTTTGGTAACATTCTAAGTTTCTTTAAAAAGCCTTCTAAAAGGTTTTCTCACCTTTAACGTACATAAATGCTCACTATTGCCCTTCCCTTTTCCAACTCAACTTATGCATTATATCCTTCACCGTGCATGGTTGATTTGATTTCTAATACTTATCTTAATGTACACAAAGCCAAAAAATGAGACTCTTTTAAGTATATTGAAGAGTTGGTGGTTACTTCAGATTATTTTTGTGTGCTGAAAACGAATTTGTTTTCGAATGGTCAATCACGTCTAGATTTTTAGAAATTTGACCATAAGAATGCTCAAAATGATCAATTCTAACATTTTTAGGCACTTTTTGTGGGGAACACATGCTATTGTTTTAACACTTTTTGATTTCATCGTAAAGCATTACTTCTTAGCTTTAAAATGAATTATTCCAAGCAATTCTGTGATATTTTTTTAACGTTGAAATACCATTTATGCTCAAAATTATGACATTTTCCACAGCACTTAAATATGCTATGCAAAATCACAATAGTTGGCTAGTTGTTTGTGTTGAGGTGTTTTGAAAATTTGGGATATCTGCAGTTGTAAACATCACTAAATCAGACCTGTTTTTGAAGGGCGGATACTAAAATCAGGAAATTAACACTGGCTAGGCCTACTACTTTATGATGCCTGCGTCTGCCCATCACCTTTCCAGCCAGTGCTGACCAGCAAAAAAGTTTGTTTTCCCTATAACTCGTCCTTCGTTTATCCGATCTTCACCATTCATTCAGCGGATCAATAATTAATACTGATTACTAATTATATCCAGCAGATACAAACTTTCTATCTATAAAACTGTGGGAGAAATTACGTTTTTTTCCTAAATGTGAGGCCCAGACAGGGCGTGGCAAATATTGAAAATATAGGTCAACTTCCTGCAGATATTTGAAATGTTTGCCCCATGCACGTGAAAGCTCTATCTCTTACCATTTTCAAGATCCGCTTGTTCATACTGACTGACGGACAAGGCTATATCCACCCTGCAGAATATATTATATATACGTATATACTTTTTTGGATGCGTCCATCTGGCTGTTAAATACTTTTGCACAAACTAAATATACTCTCTGTACCTCTGGTAGACAGTATTAAAATCTTAAGGGTAAAATACAAGAATTCTTAATTTAAATAACCTTTTTTCCTTACATTTTATTCGTTGCAAATTCGTTTATTTGATAAACTTGTTTCATCCTGAATATCTTAGCAATGCTTTAATCTAGCAGCTAATTCAATTCAAAACACAATTTAATAGATAAGTTTTATAAAAAAAACTTAAAGATGTTTTAGTACCAATTGAATGCTGAAAGGAATTTCGGTCGGATAACTCCCTGCTGTCTCGATGAAAAGTGCACTCCAAAGTACTCGCTGCTCTGGCCAATGTGAAAATTGTAGAAAGGAAATACAAAATAAGAAAACCTGAACCATAGTGTTGAAGTATCTTGAACAAACAAACAAACAAACATACAAGTACAGCACCAACAACATCGACAACATCGCTGAGACACCAGCAGACAGAGACAGCGGCGATGCCGACAAACAGACATCGAACCGAACGGAGGGGAGGGAGACAAGAGCCGGACACTTGTAACTGCATGCTAACATGTTTTCAAAAAAATATTTTTTTTATTTTATTTATTTATTAAACGAAGAAAAACAGAAAACAAAACTCGTTTGTGTTTGTTGTTGTTTGCATATTTAATACACACACTTTTGGCCAGGCCACATGAATATGCATTTGCCTAGACATATGAGTGAGTGTGTGTGTGTGTGTGTATAGTAAGTAAGTAAGTACAAACCCATCAGCCCACCGACCAACCTACCTAAATATTTTTAGCCGACAGCCAGAGTTACATCATTTCTACCGTTATGCGTATGACATTAATTTGCATGCAGCGTCAGTGGCATAAATTAATTTTCTTGACCAAAAAAATATTTGTGTTTTTTTTTTTTACGAATTATCAAAATGCAGGAGGTCCGCTGAGAGTGGAGTCTCCTCTAGTCACGCTGCTGTGGTTCTTGGTCTGGCCTGCCGGGCTTGCAAAATGTTTACTAGTATTTGCCCAATATTTTCCATTTCCTCACCGAACCGAGCTTTTTTCTGCCTCTCTGGCTGAGTGTGTGTGTCTGTTTGTGCTCTGCTAGCCAGTTGTTGTTTTCCTTTCGCTTTCATTGACGCGTGAAGTGGCTCAGCTCAGCGTAGGGCAGGAATTGTGGCAGCAGCAACAAATAAATTGATCGAATATTTGAATACACTTTGACATTTACTTTATTATCATGGAGTTAAATCATATTCTAGAAAGCGACAATAATATGGTACAAGTATATTCAAGTTATACCTGAAACAATGTCCTAAAAATCAAAGCAAGAATGGAATGAATTTTAAAAGTTCGACAAGTTTTTAAACTTTAGAAACTAGACCAAGTTTTGGAAAAGCTTGTGTTGGTAATGAGAGCCTATAACCTTAACCCAGCTCAATGGGATTTGCGATTTCGTGATTTCCTGGAACCACTTACTTATTTCCACATATAATATATTAAAAATTTTGTGATATTTTTGAACTTACTTATCTCGAAATGCTTTTTTTTTATACCCTTGCAAAGGGTATTATAATTTTGCCCAGAAGTTTGCAATGCATAGAAATTTCAATTTCCGACCCCATAAACTATATATAGTCTTGATCAGGGTGACGAGCTCAGTCGATTGAGCTTTGTCCGTTCGTCTGGCCGTCAGTCTGTCTGTTTCTATGCGAACTTGTCTCTCAGTTTTAAAGCTATCGAGTTGAAATTTTGCACAGAGTATTCTTTTTGCTGCACACTACTAATATGTTGGAACCGACCGGATCGGATGACTATATCTCATAGCTCCTATAGGCACAATCGGTCGGAAAACTAGTTTTAGTGAGAAAAACTTTTTTCTTTTCAACGAAAACGTCTCCAAACTTAATAATCGGAGGTTTTCTATGTTTTTTTATGATTCTACCAAGTTGTATTAAAATCGGACAACTAAATGGTATAGCTGCCATACAAAAGATAGGTCAAAAAAACAGTCTTAGTTAGAAAAACTTTTTTGTTTTTTTTGGTAGCATCCTGCAATTTTGTTTTTGTTTGTTGCACATGCTTTCACATAATTTTACAAATTTTTGGCCAAATCGGATGACTATATCGTATAGCTCCCATACGAACGATCTTTCGGAAAATGGGAAAAAGAGCGTTTTTTGAAAATATTTTGGCACAGACGAAGTTAGCTTTCTCGTTTTAAATACTTTTGATATTTTTTGGAGTATTTAATAGAATTTTTCACTTCTTATGCACCAAATTGGTATTTTTCTGTTCCCTTTTTATATCTTTAAAAAGTTTGTGTTTGATTTTAATTCATTTCATAATTTGTCATATTTTTTTAAAGTGTTTTGAAGTTTTCTATAGTATATTTCCTAAAAAACTCAGTAAAATTTGTAGTATCAACTTCATCACCATACCCTTATGCCCCATTGTTCCGCCAGAGTATCTAACCAGAGAAAAAAAACTGCTTAGTTAATGTGCATTACATTTTCGTGATTCTGATCGATATCGCCAGCCCAGCAAGCGCCTCGTCTCTGTAGTTAATAGAGCTTTTTGGTTGCAGACATAATCAACGAAGCAGAAATACTGTTCCCCCCCCAAGCAACTCCATCATCATCATCATCATCATGATCGTCATCCAACTTCGTCATCCGTCCTTAGACGCCATGTGACGTTTGAAGTTTGGATGGCCGAACAATTAAGGCAAATGCATAACCAAAACCTCCCAAAAAGAAAAAAACATTCAATTTTTCAATTATTTGTCAGACCCACATGCTGCATAATATTGAACGATCCCCACCACGATAATTGATAATGGAAATATGTTTGCGCACGGGTATGGGTGAATGAGTGTAAACTGCATAAGAAAACGATCAAAGTGGAACCAGCAAGAAAATCAAACGAGCCAAAACAACAACAGCAGCAGCAGCAGCAGCAACAACAACGCCAAACCATAATAATATTAATTCCAGTGTGTGCTTCCACGTTCGCTGGTAGTTGTGTGAGAAACTGGGTCAGCGTGTCGTTTTGTACACACACACACACACACACGCAAACAAACACAGCAAACAAATATATGCACACATGTAAGTTGGTGTTGCTGTTGCTGTTGCTGCCGCTGCTGCTGCTGCTGCTGCTGTCGGGGAACGATAGAAAGTGAAAACGAAGCGGCAGCAACAGCCGCAGCAACAGCAGCAGCAGCAGCAACTGCGACTACGACAACAAATTGTGGTACTACTCGTCGCACATCGAAAGAAAATCACATAATCGCCGTCGACAGCGACGCCAACGATCACCCAAAATGAATTATAATTTTAGGGAAAATTATGCACGCAGCGCTGTAAATATAAATAAATAAATAACAACAATCAACCAAATTCGAGTCACAAATTAAGCTCACGTCTCCGTTGCTAAAATGGTGGAAATACAATTACGAATTTCTACCAAATATTCACTTTTGGGTGGCCCTTTCCAAAAACAACAAAAACAAAAAAAAATCAAAAAAAATACACAGAGTCGAAATACAAATTATCATAAATATAGTTTTTCGCCGCGTAAAATACACGTTGAATGCAAGGGAAAGGTTTAAGTTGAGAGAGGATATATACTGGATATATAGGTTAATAAAATCAAGGAATATGATATGGATTGCTAACAACACATCAGGAAGAAAGCGAAGTTTAGTTTGAATGGGCCACTGGAAATTCTCAAAAAAAGTTTAGCTAAACGGATTAATTAGACGCACAATTTTGATAAAGCCGAACCGAGCCGAACCGCTTATACCAGCTGGTGAAACGCAAACCGAACCGGCTTCCTTTCAAAATTGCTGAACCGAACCGAAACCGACAAAAAAAAAATCGGTTCGGTTCGGTTCAGTTCTCAGACGAGTTTTAACGGGATTCGCTTTCCTCTAGTCAATGATTTATATTAATTTGGAAATTTGGAGATAATTTATAAACACATCGTTCGACCCTTTGTCGGATCGATATTACTTTTAAGGATGACCTGACGAAAATTTTACAACATGTCTGCTGCAATTGCCCGCCGATCTCTTAATTTACCTGTTATCAATCTAATTTGGTTTCTACAGTAGACAATATTTTAAATTTTCTGTGGTTAAGAAGACAACCTTAATTCAATCGAATTCTGATAATAAGTAAGAGCACTCCTCTAGGAACAGATAGACGAGTCTTGGGAATCCAACATAATAAACTTTGGGCATTGCTCTAAGGGTTTTTAAAGGAATCAAATTTCAGTTTCTTAGCAACACAAAATTGTATGTTTTAGAAAAATATTCGATAGGCTAAGCTCTGCTTTAGATCAACTAATATTTCGGATTTCAGGACCTTGTCTTAGACATTACATTTATTTTTATTTGAACATTTAATAAAATACAAATTATGTTCAATTGACAAGCTATAGCAACATGGGCCTTAGGCTATATCTCCCTATGATGTTAATCTAAGCTTTTAAATACATCACAATAATGGGGGATCCGAAAACTTTAGAGCAGGGTTGATCTTGTGAATACTTTAAGATGTCGATAAAACCATTACATATTACATAATATTTACTTGTAAGACTGGATCTGAAACTCGATATATCGGTTTATCGTTACCTTCTAAACTTAATAAATAACATTTATAAAGTAGTTACATAGGGATTATATATTGCTGCAATCTATATCGATTTTCGGTTATAACAACATAAGAATCCAAATAATGTCAATCAATCAATATCGAAACGACATTAGACTCAAGACAAGTGACTCAAGGAGCTGATAGGAACCTTTAAATTGGCACCCCTTAATTATTATAAAATGCACGAACCAACAAGATAAACCACTAAATGCAGAACTATGCGAATTTAGAAGTAGAAGCACTGTGAAGGAGATAAACCATTGAACTGACTAGTTTATTTACGAATAGCTAACTAAATGTAACAGTTTTGTACCCAGTTAGGCAGATATGAAGAATAGATAAAAAAGCAAAGATTAATATAAAGTGTAAGCACAATGATATCACCACCGTTTGGCAGGCTCAGAGTATGCTTCGGTCGGACTTGACCGACTTTCTTACACGAATTTGAATTAAGAACCTCGAAGACTAACGACACCTTAGTCCAATCGACCATCACGAGTCTCGCCAGAGCAGCGATAGGTTCACGATTTAAATGGTAGTCAAAAGCACTTCAAAAGCCCAACAATATTTTTTGAAAAAGGAAGTGTATAAAATCGTTGACTACTGCTAGTCTTATTCCAATAATTCCCTACCTCGTTCTGCTCTCATATCCTCGAAATTCCGGCAATTCTTGCATAACTCTTAAATCCCCTCAAAAACAATGGAGTTGAAAATCAATTTTCATGTGGAAATTAGCGCACGTTTATCGTTTGGAGTTGAGTCAATAAACACAGACAAGACGGTTTTCTGTTTGCATTTGAAAGGCCCATAAATTGATGTGCTTCGCTAAAAACCAAAATATAGATAAATATGTCAACGGCAATACCAAAGGGAATCAGACTATTAATGGCTTATAACAACCCCCCCCACCAACCCCCTTTCTTCAAAATCAAAGATGCCTGAGAGGAACGACGAAATAAAATCGTGACAAGGCAATTACAGGCGAAACGAAAATAAAAGAGCCTTAGAGGCACAACTCATTCAAATGGTCAAAATGTTCGTGGGGTGAGTGAGGAGCGCTCATACATATGTAGGATTTTAACCAATTCAACCGGTTCAGGATAGGCCAAACACCAAGAAACCACACCCAAACAAGAAAGCGCGTTGAAGATTACAGGTATGTGATTAGGCCAAGACTGCCATCTGTGTGTATGTGTGTGTGTGTGTGTGTGTGTGAGTGGGCAGAACTGCAGCCGAAAGAAGCTTAACCAGAGACCAATATAGCGCTGGACTAACTGGCTAAGCTGCAAAAATCAACGAAGCGCTGCAAAAAATTTGAAAAAAAAAATAACAACAACGCGCTATTGCGAAAACCCGCGAAGATACTCCAAGACAAGCCAAGCCGTAGTTAAAGCATTAGAGATGGGAGCGTGCCATGAAATGGAATTGTAATTGGCTGATCAAATTTTACAGGCTAATATGTAACCCAGGAAACGCCCAAATAATCATCGTATTCTGAATATAAATTTGCAAGGTATTTTTCTAAGTGAAAGGATCTTTTTAGGAAACAGATCTTTCGGGTGGCGTTGATATTCTCCGGATTTTCCTGCTAGTTGTTATTACCTTTTTCAGGAGAGCCTTTCTGTACTTTGCTGTATTTAATAGGGTTGGAAGCCACACGAAAATATGTACTGGTTCGGTTCAGTGGTTCACATTGTTTCTGCCGGTTCGGTTCTTTACATGGTTTTTGGATCCATCTGAACAGCGGTTTCGGTTCGGTCCAGTGGTTCATAAGGGCACATTATGAAATTTAAAGATTCGTATTGTGACTTTTCACACACTTTGAAAACTGAATTCCTATAAACTATTTGAATATCTCTAAATTCTTTAGAAGAATGTTTTAAGTTTATGATGTCGGATATCGTCCATAAGTTTCTAGAAGAATGCCCTTCGAAAACAGAGAGTGACGGCTAGAATAGAACCATTCATATTACATATTTAAGATGAGAAAAAACTCTCCTGGTTAAGGTGAAATTTAAATAAAAAGTACTACAGAAAATTTAAAAGACTGTCCACAAGAGGACGACAAATCAATTTTCAACTTTCAAGAAAAGAATGCATATTGATGACAGATATATTAAGAGATCGGCGGGCAATTGCAGAAGTCTTACATGATTACATGTTTGAACTACATGTCGTATACAAATTATCGTAGATTACGATTCATATTCCCAAATTAAAAAGTATCATTGGCTAGAGAAAAGCGATTCTCGTCTTAGACATCTTCAGAGAACTGTACCGAACCGAACCATTTTTTTATTATTGCAGAGGGTGTATTGAAATGTTTGTAACGCATAGAAGGAAGCATTTCCTATCACATAAAGTATATATATTCTAGATCAACATGACGAGCTGAGTCAGTATAGGCATGTTCGTCTGTCCGTTCGTCTGTTTCTATACTATCTCCTCCGTCAGTTTCGAAGCTACCGCTACCAAACTTTGCATGAAGTCTTCTGGTAAAAATATGCTGCACATTTGAAGAAACCGGCCGGATCGGATGACTATGACATATAGCTGCCATAGAAACGATCGGTTGAAAAACTAGTTCTAGTGAGAAAAACTTTTTTGTTTTTAATGCAAACGTGTCCAAACTCCGTATTTACTAGTTTTCAATGCTTCTCCATGATTCTGCCATATTTGGTCGAAATCGGACATTCATATAGTATGGCTGCCTTTTCTATGGCAGATGGTATGGTTAGAAAAAGGGTCTTAGTACGAAAAACTTTTTTGTTTTCAATGTAAACCTCTTCAAAATTGGCATATATTTATTTTATAAGCTTTCACACAATTTTTTGAAGTTTTGTCAAAATCGGATGACTATAGGTTATAGCTGCCATATAAATGATCGGTCGAGAAATTAGTTTTAGTGAGCAAAACTTTTTTGTTTTCAAAGAAAACGCCTCCAAACATTGTATTTCTTATTTTGCTATGCTTTTCCATGATTCCACTAAGTTTTGTCGAAATCGGACATCTATATAGTACAGCTGTCATACAAAAGTAGAGTCAGAAAAGTAGTCTTAGTAAGAAAAACATGTTTGCTTTCAGTTGATATGTCCTTTAAATTAGTTAGAAAACGTGCTGCAAGGGTATACAAGCTTTGGCCGAGCCGAAGTTAACTTTCCTACATTTTTCTTTTTGGTTTTCGGTTCGGTGCTGCCTTTCAGAAAGGAAACCGGTTCGGCTTGCGGTTCGGTTCACCAGCTGGAATAAGCGGTTTGGTTCGGTTCAAAACCGGTTTGCATCCCTCTTATTTAATGATACCGTCTTGAGTTTTGGTATTTGTTTTTTTTAGTAGCTTGTTATATACTGCAAAGTTTTGTCAAAATCGGATGACTTTAAAATATAGCTAACATACGAAGACTCTATCGGAAGACTCTCTAGTAATTAGAGAGAAAAAATGTAATGCTGCAAGAAAAACTTCGGCACAGCCACTGAAGTTCGTGGTGCTTCTTTATGATTTTCGCTTTCTGTTTTCAGAAATGGATTATAATTTGTATTAATTTGAGCATCAATTTGCTTGAATTTGCTATTTTAAACCTTTTTAGGCACGTTTATTAGCGAACCCCTTGATTACTTGATATTATCGAAAGGATAAACTTAAAAATAAACTATACAATTTTAGTTCTTGACTTCAAAATAAACTATTCCATAGAACTCAACAATATTTTCAAGACATTGGCATGCATAATAAAAATTATTATCTTAAATTAATTTTAAACCTAGTTACAAAAAAGAAACATTTTTTGTAAGAGTTTACATTCATAAAGCTGTAGTAATATTAAACGGCTTCATTATTTTATTTAATGAATGTTAAATTACAATGATTGAATGCAGTACCTCCAATTAAATGCCTAAAGTTGCCTTTCTTTCCCTCACGATCCTTTCCACTTATGATTACGATCGGCCCACCTCTAGGCTCGTTCACTAAGTCACTAAGTCAGTCGGCCGTCGGCCCACGGTATGCGAACTGCTCTCCCCTTCACCCCCACTCGTTTGGCATACATATTTGCTAGTAGCTGAGTTTTGTTTTGTTTAGCTTTGCTTTTGGCCTGGGCCTGGTTATATCATCGAGCAGCACTCTTACGACGACGTGCCAGCCAAATGGTCAGCAGCAGCAGCAGCAGCAGCAGCGACAGCAGCAGCAGCCGCTTGGGCTATGGCTATGACTGGAGCGACCGACTTAGGAGGCGCGCGCGCGCTTTATGCATTTTCAAAGCAAACGGCGCTAAATGGCCGACTGGTTGGCTGCTTGGCTTGGCTGGTCAGCAGATCGACAGAGTCCAAGTCCGTCCCGCCTGTCCCCCACTCTCACTATTCATTCATTCAGTTGTGCGTCGTCGCTTGTATTTGAATAATGTTTGACCCAAATTCGAGTTTTGTGCGCTTTTTTTTTTTTTTTTTTAGCTGACAAGAAAGAGTTAGTTACTAACAAAAGCCCAGCTGAAAAGTCAACAATGTCTTGTCTCATTTTTTGTTCCTTTTTTTGCGTAGAGTCTTTTATCTGCTATTTGTTTAAATGGCATTTTTATGCGTGTGAAAAGTTGTCAAAAGTGATTTTTTTTTTGTTTTCTTTGAAATTGTTGTGGAAAGGTTCGAGGAATTAAGATATCAATTCGACAAATCCCTTTAAAATATATTCAATTTAATTAATCAAATTTTTGACAAATATTTTTGTAAATAAAAAAAAAGAAAGAGTAAAAAAAGAGAAATATTAAAATTTGTATCTCCCATTCTGTGAAGTTTCTTATGATTTGAAAACCCATTGATTGATTTGAAAAATGGTTAGGTTAGGAGTATTTCTTGTCAATTGACTAAATTTAAAAATACTGTAGACGACTCTCACACCCACTTCCTCACACTGAAGACTAGCCTCAGAAATAAAGGCTTATATATTTTGTTATTACAATAGTAGAAATCTCCATGTTTCAATGATCCAAGTTCATTTCTACACATAAATCAAACACAATGCAATAATGCTACATTTCAAGCCAAATTGAGTAGTCATCCAGTTTGATAATGTGTACAAACGTCTTATATGTAAAAAAGTCTTAACTTCTTATATATCAAGGTATACAATCTTCGACCCGATGGAAAGCCTCCTGCTTTGTTTTTTTTTTTTATTGTCACAGTGAAAAATCATCAGCCAACATATGTCTGTACATTAAATCATGAAAAGAGAGCGCTACATGCAGTTAAACTTGATGAAAATGTCAAATGTTTTTAGTTTAAGACAAAGGCCAGCGACATAAGTACTACACGAAAATAATGAAAATAAAACAACAGCAACTAAAACAACAACAACAAACAATCGAGACCGGAGATACGTGAGCTTATGAACGTGGTTATGAGTGGCAAATGTTGGGCACTTAAACAAGCCTGAGCCTGGGCCTCAGCCCAAAGCCAGAGCCAGAGCCCTTAAGTGGGCACAAAGTATGAATCATCCGTGGAGCGACCGAAAAGATATGTGGAATGTGTTTTGCCAGCTAAAAAGGCCAAAGTGTCTAATTAGTCAAAAAAAATGTTTAAAAAATCATCAATTTCATAGTATGCAGATTTTGAAAGATGATTTGGAAAATATAATAAATAATCAGCCTTTTAATTTCTTTGTAGGCCCATAGTCAGCAGTAAAAATATATCGAGTTTTTAAATATAATGTTTTTTAGAAAGCTTATGCTTGAAATTTGACAACAAAATGTTGATTTAGCGTTTTTTACACGCTGTGGGATTTTTTTATGCAAACTTTCATGGTAAACGTAATCTTAGAAGAAACAATATTTGGCTTTACACAGTCCAAAGGGCCAGGCCGACTTCCCCTCAATCTCTTGGCTTATGTGCTTTTAATTTTGCGCAAAATTTTACACCGAAAACAGAAACAAACTGGAGTCAACATCAATAAATGGTCACCAGGCTTGAATGATTTAAAAAATCATATTTTTCAATAGATGCTAAACACAGCTTTCTTTAAGACAACGACCAAAAATATGGCGACTGTTCTAGTGTTCTTTTAAATAATTTATGGACCTGGATTCTACAATAAGTTACTAAAGAGGTTGTTCTTTACTTTTCATACAGAAGGAACTGTCAGTTTATCGCTGCTGCAGTACTTGTCGGGTTTCTCAGCTGCGCTGCCTTGGAATTCGCAAACAGTTATAGCATTGCTGGCATGGAAAATCCTCTGCCGAATGCCAGATGATACTGCGCTTTCTAACAGCTTAACAATCTATCAGTCTGCTATATGTGTGCGTGTCTTATTTCAAAAGCTATAAACAAACATAACCTTTTGATCTGGGCCCGCTAAACCTTTTTACAACCAACTATTTTTACTTAATTTTCTCAGGTTCTGATAAAGGTTGCACAAATATCTCACAACGAATGCCTTAATACAAAAGCAGTGTTCCTAATTGCTCATTATTATTAACCAATATCTTCATCTGAAACTCCTTAGTTCCGTATGAGCAAACAGATCTCAGAGATGGCAAAACATTTAATGGTTTGACAAGTATCGGATATTATGTATAATTGAAATGTTTGCCCCACTCCCTCTAGCCTCCGCTGTTCGGAAAAAGCATCATTTCCCCAAAGTTTAATAGATAGATGGATCGTACCTTCTGGACATATTATTTATCAATACCCCAAAAGATTGTTTAAGATCCTATGAACTTAAGTAAAGTTATAAGGATACCAATGAATTATGCTAAACAGCATGGTCGCAATTTCGATGGGCAGCACTTCACACACTTTAACTCTTTCTTCTCTTTTCAATGTTTATTTAGTTGACAAGACTTTGAGATATATTTTTGTACCCTTGCAGAGGGTATATTGAAATGGTCCAGATGTATGTAACTCATAGAAGGAAGTATTTCCGACCACATAAAGTATATATTCTTAATCAGCATGACTAGCTGAGTAGATATAGCCATGTACGTCTGTTACTACGCTATTTCCTCTGTCAGTTTTAAATCTATCTCGACTATACTTTGCAAGAAGTCTTCTGGTACAAATACGCTGCACATTTGTCGAAACCGGCCGGATCGCATGACTATAACATATAGCTGCCATAGGAACGATCGGTCGAAAAACTAGTTTTAGCAGGACAATTTTTTTATTTTGAATGCAAACCTCTCCAAACTCTATATTTACTAGTTTTTAATGCCTCTCCATGATTCTGCCAAGTTTGGTCAAAATCGGACATCCATGTAGTATGGCTGCCATAGAAAAGTAAGGTTAGAAAAATAGTCTTAGTAAAAAAAACTTGTTTGTTTTTAATGTAAACCTCTTTAAAATTTGCATATATTTATTTTATAAGCTTTAACACAGTTCTTCAAAGTTTTGTCAAAATCGCATGACTAAAGGTTATAGCTGCCATAGGAATGATTGGTCGAGAATTTAGTTTTAGTGAGAAAAACTTTTTTGTTTCCAAAGAAAACGTCTCGAAACTTTGTATTTCTTAGTTTGCTATGCTTTTGCATGATTTCACTAAGTTTGGTCGAAATCGGAAATCCATATAGTAAAGCTGTCATACAAAAGTAGAGTCTAAAGAGTAGTCTTAGTAAGAAAAACTTGTTTGTTTTCAGTGGAAATGTCGTTCGTATTAGTTAGAAAAACGTGATGCAAGGGTATACAAAGTTCGACCTAGCCGAAGTTAACTTTCCTATATTTGTACTAACTATATTAAGTACTATAACTTTTAATCTGAAAGCTATTCTACAATAGAGCTTTCTGTTAAAGTTTTATTAGTTTTTTTCCCTTATATTGATTTTACTAATAATTATAAATAAAAAGGGATATTCAGTATCATTCAGTGAATTCGCCATGCTCCGCTCCTTATGACACTGCTTCATGATCGAGTTAAAGTATAAGCAATGATAAATAACATACTTTTGGGAGCAGGTTTTCCGCAAGAATGGTTCGAGCGTCAGTCCCAGTGCAATCCACAAACTTACCAGTTGAAAAATGCTAAACAGAAGGCCTACTTGTTGTGTCAGCATTATGCGATCTGAGTAGCCTTTTATGCCTAGGCCTTAAGTTTGGACTCGCTCCTGAGAGCTAGATCAGGGTTTGTGATAACTCCACCATTTATTGTACGAAAACCTTTTCATGCTTCCAGTTTGATTAATTATCTTATACATCTCTGTCAAATATAAAAGCCTTATGCTATACACAGGTTTTTCTCAGCTTAAACGCTGGATTCCCATAAGCCCAAATATCATTTTTTATGTCGATTTGGAAATCTAAATGAACTGCAGACTTTGTTGAATTAAGTATTGTGGCAAATTAAACATGTAGCGACCTCCGGAATCAAGCCTTAATGCGTAAACAAATGGCTTTTTTATTTTCATGAAGTCCAATTAAGAATTCAGCTCTTAAATTAATACCCAAATATTGGTTTTAGATGCAAAATAAAGGGATGAGGTGGTTCAGTGATTTCACAACCCGTCGGTTAGAACCCAATTCGGCAAATATTTCGCAAATAGTTGTGGACTGAAAATGGAGAAAGTCAAATATGTTAATAAATGTTCGTGATTTTAAAAATTCGAGCCCAGACTTCTCAAATGTTGTGTAAAATGTTGTTGTCTTGGCTATAGAATTTCTAGAAAAATACAATACGTTCTATACTACCTTGCGCCTTATTTGACTCATAAATATGCAGCAAAAAAAATCTAGAAAAGTTCAATGTATGCCGCGCGCAGATAAGCCTTATGCTCTCCCACTAGTTTTACTTGCTTCCTTTCAGCGGCCTGATTGAAATGCGCATTTATTGCAATTTGAGTGGTTCTCCCTCCCAGTCCCAGTCCCAAACCCAATCCAATCCAATCAATCAGGCAAACAACAACAGCACAGGCGACGGGTGCAATGAGCTGCTGCGGCAGCAACCAAATCGACAACAACTGCGAAATTAGCATTTGCAACAAAATCACAAAACGCCTGGCAAATGCGCGAAGCTGAAGCTGCAGCTTGGACACTTCATTCAATTGGCAATGGGTTATTAACACTTGCCTGCCCGCGCTCACCTACCTACTCACCTGTGGCAACAACGCATTAGACAAATTGATTTTGATTGCAAATAGAAGAAAAATTGTAAGTGTTGTTAATGTGTTGTAATGGCTCAGAAAATGGAGCACACTTGGTTTTCTTGGGAATCAACGTATCAGAAACGTGAAAATGTGCCATAACGGCACTCTAACTGTAAAACGACATGCGTTAACCAAATGTCAACGGTTAATAAACCCTCCAAAACTGAAAAAGAGAGACACCAGACGAACGTACATTATGATCAAGTTCCAAGAATTGGCAGGCCATAAAAAAGTGGCCAACTAAGTTCTCAGTCTTACCAAAAAGTAAAACAAAATTACAGTAAATACTCGTTATACAGTAACAGCCAGCAAAATGAACTTGCACAAATTCTTGCATATTTTGTCTCTCTTTGAGAATGAAAAGAAATTCTGCAGAAATTCCAAAACGGAACTCCGTTTTAGTCAAACTTCACCGTGCCAAAGTGCACGGTCTGTCTGTCTGCCCGGCTCCAAAGTTAATTAACACACAATCAACACACATGTAAAATCTAAGCAAAAATAAAACAAAAACCACACAGAAGCAGAAACAACAAAAAAGAGGCAATCTAACCATGCAATAATAACAAAACATACGAAATTAGCCACACGGCGGCACTTCAATGCGAGAATGAATGCACCACCGAAATTAGCCAAAAGAAAAACTCAAGAAAACAGAAATTAAAGTTGTAAGATTACAACAGTGGCTCCACTCACAGGCAGCCGCCGAGTCATGCCATGTGAACCAATTTGTGGCATCAATCTCAGGCGTTTGATGTGAAATTTGGCCAAGCCACCACCACCAGAAAGGCGCGGGAATCCTCCGGCGCACCACCAGCGCCCCCGCCCCCAAAAGCACACAATAAACATAAATTGAAAAATTATTCGGTTAAGATAAGAGCATCGCTTGACTTCAATTGCCAATTGTTTAGCATCAGGTATATTCCCAAACTTAAGTCGAGTGCAAATTAAATGCACATAAGAATGCCATTGGACATTTGAGTCAAAGAAATGCAAGTAATTGTCAGCACAGCCACCTTGAGAGTGGCATATTTGTGTGAATATTTCAATCACATTTCGGTGTGAACTTCTCACTTTTCGACCAACCTGCTAGAACTGAAGACAAAGGTCAGAACTCAAATTCCAACCAAGATTAATTACTAGCAGTGCGTAACAGTCTCGCTTAACTAAGTGACACCTGATAACTTAATAGCAAATTGCAAGTTTAAGATATTGTAAGCGGATACCCCTACTAACTAAGCACATTCTTTCAGGGTCAAGCCAAAGAATAAGAAATCTTAATATTAATAGATTTACCTGACACAGTTTATAACACCTATGCTGATCGATATAGCTCAAATGTTTAATAATTTTATTAATGAAGTGTTAGAATGAGAAAAAATACTATCAATTTCAATCAGCTTTGTTTAAAACTTCGTATTTAATGTTCACTAATTCCCAGACAAGTATCAATCATAATTTATGTACATGTGAGTTTTGACTATAAAAATATTAAACTGCTTTTGCCATAAACAGTAATATTTTTAATGCTAAAATATCAAAAAATTAAGTAAGATAATAATGTATTTATTTACCTCTTAATTCGCAATAATTGTTCCCAAATTGATTGAGGCTTGTGAACTAACGCAAGAGCACATGTCAAACGGCTAAAAAGTTTTTGGGTAAAATAAATCAAGTTGTGCGGGCTAATTGAGTGACAAATTATGCCTCCTTTAGTCTAATTTTCAGCTCAAGGATATATCATACCAAAGATATATAGATGACGCATGTGGAAGAAATCGAAAATTGGTAACCCATGTCAGCTACCAGGAATAATCGTGTTTTCTTTCACATGCGTCATTTATAATATCCATGAATCATTGGTAAAACACTAACAGAGTTATATCAAACATATATAGATATTTACAGATGACGCAGATTTCTTTCAGATGCGTCATCTATAATATCTATATATCTTTGGTCATACTCAGTAAGGACAAGTGACAAAGCTTTACTATAAATTTTCCAACAACTATGCGTTCCTGTCTGAGTGTCCGTCTGTCTATCTGTTAATGACAATTGCTTAAGCTTTATTTTGCTTGTCTAAGTTCTCATATAATATACCTGGATAATTCCTCAGTTTAATGTGGGTTGGCAGTCAGAAAAGATTATAACAAAATTATATCGACTTTCGTAATATCAGAGAGCTTCTTAAAGTTGAGTCAAGCTCAAACTCATCAAGCAAAATAACGTATTACATGAAATACCTTTAGACCTTTGTCAACCAAACAAATTTGGAAATAGAGGCCTGTGGTGGTCAGCTATAATGTAAGACGTAGAGCTTGACAAGAAGTATTTAGCGAAAAGGGCACGCGGAAGATGTTATTAATCTCTTGAAATCGAGATTTTGTATGCTTACAACCACTAGTTTTCGTGCTGGCAACCAAGAAGAGCTATACTCGGATTCGAAACTAATCATGCTACGAAAGATGTATTCGTTATGCGAAGCTGACTTAATGTAAAAAAGAATCCATGCTAAAATTAATTTTTTCTGCTTAGATCCAAGAATATTCCATCTTAGCCTACTTTTGATATCAAAAGTGCTTGATATCAGGCACGATCGGCTGGATTTTTTCTCAAAAAAACCTGAAATCAATGCAGATCCGAAGTAAAAATTTTTTTTCGGGAAATAGGGAACGTTTGCAGAAAATTCCTAGATGAAACTATTTCCCATAAACTCAAAAACTACATTACAAAAATCTTTCTGAAAGTTCAACAATGACTGCTGACCAATCTTCTCAAAAAATAACCTTGGGTGGAAAATGGGGGGGTCCTGGTATTATCTAAAGCTTAGTTTCCAAGCCATTACACTCAAAAAAGAAATCAATCCGAAACGGGATTGAAAACAGGGTAATCCCCGAAATTCTTGAAAAGATTGATTTCACTCCCACGTAAACAGGATCACTTGAAGTCTGCTTTGGGATAAGCCTGTTTTCAATCCCGTTTCGGATTGATTTCTGTTTATTTTTCTGTGCAGCTTTGAACTCATTTCCAAAGAATTTCTTTATCCTCGAACTCCTGTCAATTTATTGTCTCACAAATAGAAGTGATCTACAGTTTAATGATGAATCCAAATGGCAAAGTGTGAGAAGCTTTTTCATGACTAGTCACTTCAAAGCTGTAGCCAATAGCTGGTGAAGGTGAACGGGTAGTACCCGAGGCACTATCGAACCCGCGACTTTTTGCCCAGTAGGCACAAACCACATCCGGCGAAAGCTTACATACAAACTAATGGATTTCCGGATGTGAAAAATCTACTCTCAAAGTCAACTGCAATATATAGCAGATCCGATCAGCACAATCAGACTCAAAGTTATGTATGAAAATTGGAAATTTTTACTTCCCGGTGTGGTGAAGTTTGTTCGGCAAAAGTCAAGTTTCCTAGCGATTAACTTAGAACTCTTTTTGAAAGCTAAACCTATGCAATAAGTTTCTTAAAATTTTTGAAAAGTCTACACAAATGCACGCGAAGCCGGTGGTATGCATGCACCGAAAGTTTTAACATTCTTGGTAAGGTCAAAGTAGTTGATCCACTTCAATAATCAATGCAAATCAACAAGATCTGTGAATGTTTCAAATGGATAACTTAGGTTGTCTCTCATCAGCAGAATGTTATAGTGTCACACTCCAAGTCGTTTTGCATGTTCCTTTCATAGCCAGCATCCAAGGAATAAGTACTTGGGCACTACTAGGTAAGCTACATCAAGCCGCTCTATCCAGATACCTTCCACTGCTGGCTTTGAGCTCCTTTTTATGGGAGAGCTAAAAGGTATAAGTTTGAAAGTTTTCCAATTAAAGTGAAATCTTTGTGGCTGAATGTTAAATAATAATATATATATTTTCCTATATTTTCTCAAACTCCGAAGGCTTTCAAAATGGCTTGCCAGTTACAACCTGGTTCCTAATCTCAGTCCCTCAAAACATTTAGATATAGATAGATACATCTGGGAGTGCCATGCTTAAATATGCCCATAAACCCAGTTATTATTTCTGAAAAGAAAAATTCCAGTTGATTTTATCTCTCTTTATGTTTTTTTTTTGTTTTTAGCAGCCTTGACTAAAATTTTCTTAGGCTCATGCCATATAATTTGGCTTGGCCACTAAAATATCCATATATCATTTATATATGACAGGCTTAAGAGCTGTTTTTCTTGTGGTGAAATCTGGCAACGTGGCCATGTTTTTAGGCCCAACCCCAGAGATTACTTGAGGCACTTCCGCTGCAGTTTTTAAAGCACTTGCTAAGTGCGCCGCCTGCTTGAAACTGGGCAACGCCGCAAGTGAACGTCTGCCTTGAGGTACGAATTTGGGTTTGGGTTTTCATGCGGTTGACGTCGCATCAATGACCAAGTGAAGCGTGTGTGGGTCTCTATGGCATGTTCCTAGCTGCAATTTGTCTAGCCATTGTGGTTCTATTCATGATGTTGTTTTGTTATTTTGGAAAACCACGAAAAGCGAAAACGAAAACGAAAATGACTGAGCGTGGATCAAGAGTCTAGTCAGCGTTGTCTGGGTCCAATCTAAACTAGTCGAGGCGTTGCGGTGGCTACTACCCGTACTAAGCCAGCAAAGTGCATTGACGTGTTGTTTGCATGTGCCCCTTGCCACTTCAGCAAGCAAGTTTCGTTTTTCCTCTCTTTCGGTTTTTCTGAAGAATCGGCGACTTGCAGAAAACAAGATTTTTTTGTTCGATTTGGTTGTTGTTGTTGTTGCCGGCGAGTTTATTGCACTTCCCAGCTCTAGCTCTAGCTCCAGCTCAGTCAAATGTTGAGGATCGGAGCTTTCGGTCTCGGCACGTAGGTTGTTGCCGTCTTGAAAAACTGGGTCAATCACTGGCTTCGCTTGATGTTATTTTTTATGTCTTGCATCTTTGTGAGGCCTGGTCGGAGGGGCTGAGTCGAGCGACGGCGCCAAAAAGAGTGCAAGTTGGCTTAACTGCTTTTTATTTTTTACTTCTGTTAAGGAGAGAAGATTTGTATTTAGAGTTAGTCGAAGCCAAAGCACTCGCACAGCTTCCGTTCTAGGTCCATTTGGACGGGGGGCAACAGTCGTTTCGTTTAATTGTCCAGGTGACATAACGGTTTAGCGCACTTTAACACCAACTTGGCCCAGGCGGAAGAACGTGGTTCTCGGCTTCGACGACCTCGTCAAACGTCACACAGAATGCCGGCCGGCTCTTTCTACGCAAACAGGTTTTCTTCTGTGCAAGTTCTTAGCCGACTTTGTTATTGTTTCTGCATTTGTGTTGTTTTCTGTTTTTCTTTGTGTCACGAGACTCGCTTAAAGTTTTTTAATGTCTTTTAATTCTAGGGAATTTGTGGCATATGAGTAGTTAGTTAATGGAAAGGTCTGTACGACTGTGAGATCGGCGGCAGATACTTCTATTTTTTGCCTGTAAAAAGAAATTATATTTAAGCAATGAAATTGTGTGTTTATTAGAAAAGAAAATAGTTTCGTATTTGGAGGGATCTAGAAAACTAGAGTTCAGCACAAAAAAATCCTTTAAAGGCCATGTAAAGCTTGAAGGATCTCAGAATGTGAAGTTAAGTGATGAGTTCTCTTCAAGCTCCCTTTACTTGTTGGTTAGTCTAAAAGCTTCTTTGATACGTTGCAGCTTTTTTAACCCTTTTCTATGTCTTTTTCTCTCTCATAAATGCTCTCGTAGCTTATACATAAGGATGTATGTTGGCATAATTCAAGATTTATCGGGATAGAATTTATTTCCTCTTGTACTTAAAAGTTACAGCATGTTTTGTACTTAAATTTTTTATAAAACATTATAAAATCGGTAAATTACCTTTTAATCAGAGCAGGCGTTCTTAAGTCAAGAACTCTTCGTACTCCAAACAAGCCGAAAAATGTAATTACAATAACAAAGCAACATACATTTTTAAAATATTAGACAAAATAAATAAACAAACCTTTTTTTTAACATATTTTAAGAGTTAGACGGGTTTGAATTAAGAATGTTAGAACCAAACGTACTTAATAACGTAACGCTGAAACAGTCTAAATTCAAGTATTTCGGGATTGAAGAATTCTTACTTAAAATAAGAACTATGTACTTAAATCAAATATTCTCCCTTTTATCGTATTATGAACACTGTTTGTACTTAATTCAAGTACAAAGTTCTTAATTCTGAGCCAGTGCCAGATTTTATGTTGTTTACACCTCCACTATCATGTTTTTATTAGCAACAAAACTTACTAGAGCGAATTATAATGCTAATATCCCTATATATTGAACTTATGAGCAATTTACCTTAAAAAGTGCGTGAAGTATGCTCCTGTTTCAAATATCTGGTGCTGATGGCGTGGAAGAAAACATATATAAGCCTGATCTGTCGTTATACATTTAGTAAAGGGGAGATTACACTCCCATATAGCAGCCTCTAGACTCTAGATCAATTTGCTGGTGGAGAGTCAGAAACGCCTTCGATTGCTTACCAACTCATTAATCCTTCTGTGCCTTTTAAACACGCAATAAATATTTGATCAAACTATAGAAAATATCAAGTAATTTGACACATAAAAAGCAATTCAATCAAGTTCACATGAAATCCGCCAAGGCTTTATTTCCTACATATTAAGAAACTTAAAACAAATTATTATTTAGGGACATTTTCTTATCTTATACATAGAGCTATCTGTGACATATATTAACAAATAACAGAGCAAAATCCTTGTTTATTTGACACAGCAAATATGTAAAAGATGAGAAATCGGGCCTTAATCTTAATTAAAATATAACTAATTTTAACTATAATGTGGTTGTCATATTGGCTAAAAGCTTTTAAAAGCTCTCCAGCAACAAGCTCGAAGTCCATTAAGGTTAAAAATTTTTGCTAAGTCAATTGTGTGGTTTCCACCTCGACTAACTAGTAAAGATGCGAACCAAAGTCACAAAAATTTGAATTAACGATATTTGTGGTAGATTTTATATCATATTAGGTATATATTTGATTAACAAAATCTATGTACACATAACCAACAAAAGCTTACAGAAATTATTGGGAGGCAAGCAATGTTTGATTTAATTTTTAACAAAAAAAACCTTAATTTATTACATATTTAGAGACCTGTAAACTACATTTTTACAATTTACTGTTATTTAACATGTCTTATAAACAGAGAAATATCCATTGGATGATTTCCCGTATCTATTTATGAAGGATATGTGTTAAATATCCTTTTAATCAACCAACGGAGCCGAAAATCATCCAAACTATATGAAAAATGGTCATCCTTGTTATATATTCCTTATTCATATATCCTTCCCAAATGGATCTTTGAGAGATCTTTTTTTTCTTCTGTGTACTGCAAAGTTAAAAGCAATGAAACATACAGAGTTGGCGTAGTAGAATATTCGGTACAGGAGAATATCTTTACCGGTTTCGGTACTGCTCAATGTCACAGTTTTGGTCACTGTTGTGGTTTGTGTTCTGGACTTAGTTTTGGTCACTGTTTTAGTCACTGTTAGGTCGCTGTTGTGGTCTCTGTTGTGGTCACTGTTTTCTGTATTGGTGCCTGTTTGATCACTGTTTTGGTCGCTTCTTGGTCACTGTTTGGGACTCTGTTTTGGTCACAGTTTTGGTTCCCATTTCCTCCCTTTTCCGCTCCCACCAAAACATACACAACCCTGGTCTGAGGACCATAGCTTAGGGTCTCGAAGTTCAAGGGGATGGCATGGGAGGGGATAAATATAAAGAAAACTATACCGTCTTTTTTAAAGAAAAACTTTAATATAGGAAACACCAATAGTTCAAAATGAAATGACCCAATAAACAAAGCAATTTTATATATTTAGACATCATCCCCTTTTCTTTTATTCCTTTTTTTTGTTTTAAGTTTGATATCTATTTATATTTATATTTATAGCAAATAATTGGGGAGAAAAAATGGTTTTGTAAAGTATGCTAAGATATTTTCTTTTGCGCTAATGACATACAAGCTTATAAAAATAATTCCAAAAAAAAAATTCGTCAGTATTTTGAATGTTGTTAATTATAGCCTCGTATATTGGAACAATCGATCGCTGTGCAGAGCTTTAAATAGTCCGTTTAAGTATAAAGAAGCTTATTTTGAAGTGGGAAAAATAGTTAACCTAGGACACCATGAAATTGGAAGCCGATATGACATTATATATTTGTCTAAAGTCAACCATTAAAGCTATTTCGTAAGAAAACTTCTTGTGTTTCTCTAATCTCGAACCATAAAACAGAAATCACAAGAGTAAGAGAATGTGTTTTATTTGTACCTGTCATTTCGGTGAGCATTCAGCATAGAAAAAATGGATTCAGACGTTTTCTCGAGCTCTTGTCAATGGTTATTCATTGCTGGTACCTGTTTTAATCATTTGTTCCAACCAAACCTTCTAGGTTAACAGCATTTCACGCCAAACTTCTGACACAGAATAAAAAAAACTTTGTTGTTTTTTTAAACAAATTGCATTTTATTTTTATTGAGAATAGTTTCCATTAACTTTCAGCATTAGTTATTAATATTTTTTGGGTACATAATTGTTGGTGTCGTTTAAAAAGAAACTATGAAAAATGAAGATTTTGCACACTATGCCTAAGTATTGATGATACACAAAAATTCGCCCGATTTCTTTGGATAAGCTCAGATTGATAAGTGTTAAATATATTGCCATATGTTGAGTCCAAACTGTGGTCAGTCTTGAGTGCAAATTGATTTTTGTGACATTTATTGATAAATAATTATTATTGGTCTTTAGATAATATAAAAAGTGATTGGCCTTAACTTAGTGAAAAGGGGGAAAGTGAAGAAAATGGGTGAAAATGGCTGCGAGAAATGCGATAGACGTGCCTCCGTGTTTAAGTGTAGCGTAGAGGAGGTAAGCGGGTGAAATGACAGATGAGGGTAGAATGAAAAGAGAAATGAAAGAAGGAAGGAAGGAAAGAAGGATTAGAGTTTTGGAACATTTCCGTTTGATGTTCTAACTACGCTTGACGTTTCCTGTATAAGTGTGTGTGTGTGTTTGTGTGTGTGTGTGTGGGTGTCTCCATGTGGGAGCAACTCTCTTTGTGTCTCTCTGTTTAGAGTATGTTGCAATGCTTCGCCGACAACTGCTGCCGCATGCGGCGCAAAAACAAACGCTCCCCCTCACGCACGCACCTCATTCCTCTGGCCACACCATTAAATACAATCGCCCTCAACCTCCTCCTGGTTAACCTCCTGATCGAATTCATCATCCGCGGTGGCCTCTTGATACTGTTGATATTCCGACACCAAATCGTTCATATTACTCTCCGCCTCGGTGAACTCCATTTCGTCCATGCCCTCGCCCGTATACCAGTGCAAGAAGGCCTTGCGACGGAACATGGCCGAGAACTGTTCGGAGATGCGTTTGAATAGCTCCTGAATGGCCGTGGTGTTTCCTATGAACGTCGAGGACATCTTCAGTCCCTTGGGTGGAATATCGCACACAGCTGTCTTCACATTGTTGGGTATCCACTCCACAAAGTACGAGCTATTCTTGTTCTGCACGGCCAGCATTTGTTCGTCCACCTCCTTCATGGACATGCGACCACGGAACACAGCGGCGACTGTCAGATAACGTCCATGACGCGGATCGCAGGCAGCCATCATATTCTTGGCATCGAACATCTGTTGGGTCAGCTCGGGCACCGACAGCGCCCGGTATTGCTGCGAGCCACGCGAGGTGAGTGGCGCAAATCCGGGCATGAAGAAGTGCAGTCGCGGGAATGGTACCATATTCACGGCCAGCTTGCGCAAATCGGCATTCAGTTGGCCGGGGAAACGCAGGCAGGTGGTCACACCGGACATGGTCAGAGATACCAAGTGGTTCAGGTCTCCGTAGCTGGGATTAGAGACCTTCAGGGTCCTAAAGCAAATGTCGTACAACGCCTCGTTGTCAATGCAGTAAGTTTCATCGGTATTCTCCACCAGCTGATGAATGGACAAGGTGGCGTTGTATGGCTCGACCACCGTATCCGAGACCTTGGGCGAAGGCACCACCGAATAGGTGTTCATAATACGATCCGGATACTCTTCACGTATCTTGGAAATCAGCAAAGTGCCCATGCCCGAGCCAGTTCCTCCGCCCAACGAATGCGTCAATTGGAAGCCCTGAGAAAAGCAATGAAATCTTTACCCTACTTCAACTCTCAGTGACCTTCCACCAGAACTCACCTGCAGGCAATCACAATTCTCGCACTCTTTGCGAACCACATCCAAAACATTGTCCACCAGTTCGGCTCCCTCTGTATAATGACCCTTGGCCCAATTGTTACCCGCGCCGGATTGTCCAAACACAAAGTTATCGGGACGGAAGAGCTGTCCATAGGGTCCGGAACGCACCGATTCCATGGTACCCGGCTCCAAGTCCAACAAAATGGCGCGTGGCACATATTTGCCACCCGATGAACGCGTTACGGCTGCGGGAAAATTAAAGAGAATTTCCTGAGTAATTTTCCCTGGTATGTGTGTGTGTGTGTGTGTGGGCCATGTTACCTGATGCCTCGTTGTAGTAGACACTGACACGTTCCAACTGCAAATCACTGTCACCCGCATAGATGCCATTGCTATCAATGCCATGTTCTTCCGAAATTATCTCCCAGAACTGTGAAATAGAAAATGGGAAATTCATTTTAAATGGGAAGATAAGTAAGTAAAGTGTTGAATGTTTTGGAAAAGCATTAGACTTAGAATTGGTGACTCCTGTAATGGAACATCCTTACCAATTACCAGTCTTAGCCCAACAGCCGCTTTTTACAAGCGATTGGTTTTAATCGAAGTCATATTTATTCCAATTTCCAATTTTTAAAAGCTTTTCTTACAAGTTTTAGAAGCCTTAAATCGAATTTATTACATTCCTTTAATAGATTTATTATGTCTAATCAAACTTTCAGGAAGTTACAATTATAAAGCACAAGTCTTAATAAAAAATTAATTGGGCAATGAAGTATTTGCTTTAAAAAAAGCTGCTCTCATTCACTAGACAAAACTTTAATAGTACTTTCATTTCTATTTATTTCACAGCAAAAGATATTAAAGTAATTATGGAGTCAAGTCAAACTGCTGCTGTGACTGGCTTCATCTTCGTCCAAGTCTAAGTAAAATGTAAGTACATTGCTTAATTTTAGAATGCAAGTTAAGTAGGACTTCATCTCAGTGAAGCGAGAGAAACTACGAATTTATATTACAAAATTGTGCTGGAATTTCCGACTTTAAATTTGGAAAGATCCAATTTTCTGAAAAAGAAACCCTTGGATACTAAATGGGAATAGTTAAGGAGGTCTGATAACTGTATCTCCCAAGCTTTTGACCCACCAAAGCAGCAGCAAAATTACATACATCTTATACACTTTATGGGGTCGGAGATGCTTTCTTCTGCCTGTTACATACACTTACACTCCTTTTGTATACCCTTTTTATACCCTTTTCCCATTGAAAATCAATAGAAATACATTTCCGATCCCATAAAGTATACAGGGTGTCCAGAAACCTTTCGTCAGGACTTTAATACAAGATAGCTATTGTCAATAGAAATATGTTTTTGTTTTATACAAGCTCTATCTAGAGCATGTAGGTAGATGTATGCCGTACGCAGATCAAGTTTGTTTCAGATTTGGAAAATTCCCCCCAGTCCCCCTCTTATCCGCAAAGAACCGTCAGATCCTAGACCTAAAAAGCCGTCAGATCAGTTGAACCGACAGGAAAACACAAAATTAAGTAAACAAATTGATAAAAATATGTTTAAAACACGTTTGCCCTCGTCTACTAGTATTAAAATCGGTTTAAAAATATAGAGTGAATAGGTACCACCATCAAGCTCCTTTCAGAAAAGAGCACAATTAGTGTGCCTATGGCAGCATGTAAGCTTCACACAATAGCTGCAGCACTTCATCGCGCTGCGGATCGCTTTGAAAACCGTGCTTCCTGTGTGCTAGCAATGATTATGTGGCCAACATTTAACTTAAAGCGGTAATACCACGCTTTTAAGTCACAAATGGGAATACATCAAAGCTTCTGGTGGAGAACACGATGGGCTACTGTATTATTGGCATATACGCTGCACGTCTAGACGACACTTAGCATGATTTCTGCAGCAGGTGCAGCTGCAGGTGCGAAGAAGTTGAAGAAACAGTACAACATCTTCTCTGTCATTGCCCCCGTACTGAGTAAAGGAAGACTTTGAACACTGTGTCAGTCATCTGCTGGGTAAGCCACTCGTACTCAAGCTCTACTTAAATGAATTCTGCCCACACAATGGTTCAGTAACCCACACTAGTAGCAAGCAAAGGGGTTAACGGGTAACATATATGGCATCGCCATAGGCTCAAAGAGGCCTAAGTGGGAGGGCGATCTGTCGCTCTCAACCATCACAACCCTCACTTACCTTATTTTCTAGTGTAGATGTATTATTATATAAAAATTCAATCTAAAATTGATACAAATTTTTGGTATACTACAAGTTGAAGTTTGATAAATGCAGTACTAATGTCGTATATTCATGTTTTAATAACAGATGGAAGAGACTAATTTCCACTTCCAAGTAAGAAAGGACCCAGAATCAGCCGATAATATGTTTATATTCCAAATTTGTTGAAATTCTCAGAGTTCAAGTTTTAAAAACAGTTGGAAGAGGCTACCTTCCAATTCCAAGTAAGAAAGGACACAGAAACAGCCGAAAATATGTTTATGTTCCAAATTTGTTGAAATTCTCCGAAAATAGAGGGTAAATACTGATATTATCTGAAATGGTTTGAAAGCTTGTCTTAAATTTTGAAGTATTATGCAGATCCACACTTCTAGTTAAGTCATTGCTCTCTTATCTACTGCCTTTTTTTTTTACCCGCCTTGACCATCTCATCTGGACAAACGAAGAATTTATCTCGAAAGCTGTCTTCTCTTTTTCAACGATAAGATATTGGCGGGGTCTGTATGCAACTTCCTATCTCTTCACAGAGCTATCTAAATTTTCTTCCTTTCCTCTCACATCTATCAACCTCGGGCCAAGTCTACTTATATCTTTCAGTCGTTTATCAAATTGAATAATTGTGCCCGCCCAGCCATGTCAGAGTTCATGTTGAGCCGTCCACCCGCTTGACATATGGCCAGCCGCAGAAACTAAACTACAAAAATGAACAAAAAAAAAAAAAAAAACGACAAAATTCTCAAAAATTCTGTGACAAAGTGACAACAACAAGGCGCAGCCGCAATAAAGTTTATTCCACAAAAAAAAGTATGTATATATATATATATATATATATATACGTAAGCGCACAGAATTTTTCTGTCCATATAGAGAGAGATATAGGGAGAGGCGTGTGAGTGAGATAGATTTATGTTTAGTTTTGGGACTTCAACATGCCCTGATTTAGTGCTAAATTTAAAAGATGCCCACGTCCGGGACAGTAAAAAAAAATATGTTGAAAAATATTTTCACTGTATGGGACAACTTTTTTGAATGCAGCAGCGCTCCTGGGGTGCAAACCTTAGGCGGCGGCCAAACGAAACGAAAGTGTTAAAAATAGCTTAGGCCTGTGGGATGCGGAGACTGCTCGAGACTGACTGACTCATCGTAGACGCATCATGAACTGCAGGCCAACGACCCAAAAGGCACTAAATTAAAACACCAGACGCCAGCTGTACGACAGTTCGACATTCGACATTATCATTAGGGGGACCCTAAAACCAAAGACCAAATCGGAAAGTATCTCAGATAGATACTCTGCGTCAATTTGTTGGAATTTATTGCGGAAATGCTCGGCAATTGTTGTGCTGCCGCTGCTGCTGCTGCGTTTAACAAGAGCCAAATATGGTGAGGAGATGTGATGTGAGACTATTTTCGGGAACGATTAAAAGAATTTCGTAGTTCTCATTGAAGCGCAACAACGAAATTGCAGCTTGGCCCAAAAACGAACTCCGTGAGTGAGAGGAAACAATAAAAATGTTAGCAACTGAAGTGGGGACTATTCGCTGTCTGCCTGGTTTCCTTCGCTTTGGCACTTGAACTTGACGTGTGCTCTGTAAACAGCCGGGGAAGCGGTGGAGCAGTGGGGTGGGGGGTGGGGGGGCTCGAGCACTAGCTTATGGCGTCTGCATTTCTTTGTTTATTTTCCACAAACACACACACGCACACACACAAAAGAAGCAACTGCAATCTCCGCAAGATCATCAAATTTAATTGGAGTGTGGCCGCCACTGCAATTATTATTATGAACAACAATAAAGCTTAGTTTATCAAAAAGCCGGACGAACCAACAACAACAAAAGCAACAAAAAACAAACTAAATTAGCACACAAAACTGTTGAAGTGAAAAGTCGTTTTTCATGTCTTTTTTTTTGCCGGCCTTTTCCTTCCATTTTCGTTTGAACTGACGATCGGGCTTGACTTTTACATTCAAACTAAATTTGATCGTGTTGTAGTGGACGGGAAATTGCTTTTTGGTTCAAAAGCAAACGCACCAAGGGGGGAGGAGGGGTTGAAATAAAAGTCCAGCTGTGAAAATTCCCAACTCAGACTGAATGTGTTTTGCTGTTAGCAACTAATTAGAGATCAATCTGACACACGATCTTTAGGAAAAATGCTGAAAATGGAGGCGAAATGAAGAAGAAAATTGAAAAAAAAAATGCTGAGTCAGAATCTTAACAATTTAAAGAATTTACACTAACAAACATTTTTGAATGGAAACAGTAACTCATGAGATTATAAAGTGTTATAGATAATGATTCAGTATATTAAACACCAAGTGAACGAATATATTTTTGGAAATTATTTCTAGAACTATATAAGTTAAATCATTAAGCTGTTGTTTCATTTTGAGTTCTCTGAGTTTGCTGAAAAAGCTGATGGAAAACCTCTGATGGAATATTTTTAAAATTATAAGAACAGCTTTCTAGCTCGACTCTTACACTAACTGAGCCACTCGTATGAGAAACTCATAAGAAATATTATACAGGTTAAATAACTTGTATAATAGAAGTTAAGGACATAACTTTTAATCATTGATTCTTGAATAACTTGAGCAAAAAATTAAGGAAAAGCTTTAAAATAAGGAAAATAATAAACTAACAGAGAGAAACCCCCAAGAACATTGTACTCCAGATGAGCACAAACCATTCAGTAAACTCTGGGTCCAAATACTGACCGACAGAAATGAATACAGTCGTTGTCTTTGCAGTTCGATGTGTCCAAATTAGAGCTCGGTGGTTTTTGACTTAATTTCTAGACATTTTTAATAAATTAATAAATTGCACACAAATGTTAAACATAGTAAATAATTTGATTCCGTACAGCGCTACATTTCCGAATTCATGAGATAATTGCCCACTGTTTAAGAAGCTTAATGCATTAGAATTATAGCCTCGATTTTTGTCAGTTTTTCATACTGTCCCAGTGTGCAGTGCTCTCAGTGTTCTTACATTAATTTTTGAAGAACGCAATTCTTCATTTAAGTTGATATTGTTCCGTTTTCAATAACAGTTAAAACTTAACTGGGTAAGACATTTGATTTAGTTTGGTTCAAGCCTTTATATAGATCTCACTTTTAAAGGTTCAAATATTTCTTATTTAGAATCAGAACATCGCCTCACAAAAACTGTCTTGCTTCATTTTAGTTTTTCTAAGTAAAGAATATAAAAACTGCTGTCAGGCTTGTCTGGGAATCGAAACCAAGACCATTTTCACTCAGCATGCAACGATCGGAATAGTGTGTTAGTTTATTGCACTATCGCATAATTTTTGAACCTCAAGTGCGTTGGTTGAGTGTGCTTGGATTGTGCTCATTTCAAGCACATTTAGAAGTTAGAAGTTTCGTTCCTATTTTGTGGTTTTTTCAGTTATTTATCGGGAACCCATAACAATGTATTAGTATTTTGATAAATAAATTACTAAAAAACTTATACCAAGTAGACATTTACTTTTGGTGCAGTTTTTCGGTACTTAAGTTTGTCAATTTGCTTGCTTTTTTGTTTGGTCTGAATATGAGCGCTTATACAATTCTTCCTTTAACGCTTTTTGAAATTTTAAAAACCACATAGTCTAAATTGAATTTAGGACGCACCTTACTTTAGAATAAATCATGAATCAAATATAGAATGAATGAGAATATACAACTTATGGCCAAAAGTATGACCCAAATTCTTGAGATTAACAAAATTAAGATACTTTGGATAGTCTTAAAGATTGATTGTTTAAATTAAAAACGTATCAAAATATGTCCTAAAAGAAAATCAGCTTAAAAACGTTTTGAAATAAATTCGGCAAGGCAGTTCTACATCTATTCTATATTAAGTTATGTAGTGGCATGATTATCTTTGATGTCCTCTGATTACTGTTCTGTTCAATCTCTGTTATCCCGGTGGCGGGATAATAAAACATATGGAATTCTGACAGAAACTGTTCTTTGGGAGTGGCAAGATTAGAACCAATCGATACGAGCCAAGTTTTGCCTTCTTGTTTACTTAATTTAATACTGATTAATCAGAGCAACTTAAAATATATATTTTGTGATACTTAAAAGGATTAAAAATATAGTCTATTTAGGGCCGTCTTTTCATATCCCATATATCTGATGTGTGTCAGATAACCTTAGAGATTACAATGTTCTTGATGTAGAAGATGTGAAGTCCTTCTTTCATTTGGCAACAATAACAGTAGTTATTTTTCGGGTTTTTGTGTACAAATATTATGAATTTTTCTCTATTTATTTCCATTATAGCTCAAATTACTCGCTTTGACTAGACTCAGACTTCCTAAGTTTATTTGTAAGCTTTTCCAGCCAACATCTGTTCTTGAAATAAACATATTTTCTTTTCTCTAAACTTTTTTTTTTGTAATTAATTTCTCTCTGGCCTGGCAACAACGTCTGTTGCTGCCACCGGCCCGTCCCCCAACTCCGCCCCCCGGGCTAGCGATCATTTTGCTGGCGACTGCAAATTGAGACGCCCTCATTAAGTGTTGCATGTTGCAAGTTGCTCTGTCTGCTTCTTTAAAAAAAATCACTCGGGCATGAACTTTTTGGAGCCGCCAGCAGAAGAAAAACTCTGCAAGTCTTAGGAGATCGGAGCAAACACAACAAACTGTGTATGCAAAAGGCACTGGAATGGCAGGCCGAAAGAAGAAAGAGAGAAATATTTTTCACATGATATAAAACATTTGGCATCAAAGAAAAATATTTTCTTTCGTTTTAATTGAGAGAGGGGGGGTTGGGCCAGCTGCTCGCGCCATATCAGAGGGCACTTTGTGGTGTCAAAAAGCGGCGATTATAAATCTGGGTGGAGAGGCTATTGGCCTCTCTGATTTAAAATGCATTTATCGTCAGCGGAAGCTATCCTGTAACTGTATACCCTGGGTGACTCACTTCCTTGTTGGTCGACCGCACTTGTGCGGCTCCTCCCTTACGACCAAAATTCAAATGTTTCATTTCACATATTTAAATGTCCACTCAGCTGTTTGCGTGTCTTTCCTCTTTATTTTTTGTTATGGGGTCTCACATTACAGTTTTTGCTCGAATTACCGAAAGTCCGAAACTTCTCAGCGTATGCTGTGGGCAAACACTTTGGGCTCTTTGTACATATCTTAAGAAAAGTAAGCAAATGGCTTCATAAAAAGCACTGACTATTGCCCAATTCTAGGAATTACAAACAGTTTGCTTTAAATTGACGGTAGAAATTGACTCATGAAAAGCCAAACAAACAAGCTATGAATGTGGTTGGTTGGCTTATCTTTTCATTTGTGTTTCGTAGTATATAATTTTTTTTTTTGTATTGTTTGGCATTTAATCAGCGCATTCGCAAATGCTGTGTGACACAGATTGCAGTCGGTCTGGAAATAAATCAAAATCAACTTGACATTGATTTTCGATGCTTGGAAAAAGGCGCTCTGTGGGGATCTCCAAAAAAAAAAAAAAACAAAAAAAATGTTAAATAAAAACTGGTAATGCCAAAAAATGGAGGCTTGTTTTTTTTGCAATTTTAAGTTGGCCAGTTTTCAAAGACAGAGCGAGAGGGAGAGAGATATAAAAAAAAGAGTGACTGCAATTGAGGCGTTTCGATTTCACTGGCAGATTGGGCACTTGGACCACAAATGTTGTAGACTTTAGTTCTTCTTTTATCTACCTTTGATGTGTCTTCAAGTTTTCGATTGCCTCTTTTTGCAAACCTAAAGAATAGATTACTAGAAGTTCGTTAATCCGATATCTAGCATTTCATCTTGTTTCGACTTTGAGTTTGAGCTTTAAACATTGAAGAGCTATTCAATTTTATAACAACCAACATGTTAGCCCACTAGACTAACATGTCTCATATGTGAAGGCCGCTTTAAACTATGCGAAACTTTTGTCTGCCTTCCATTCTCCACAACCAGGGGCTTAACCTGACAAAAAAAAGGCACCAATGTATTTAGAAATGTTGTAATGAAATGTGTAGTCTACCGTATATAAACTTGGTCTTCTATAATATTTGCGAAAAAACCATACCTGAAGTGCATAGAAAATATAATATATTATTTTCCAGCAAGCTTCAACTTGCAAATCGATACCAGAGACGCATATTCTTTATAAGTTGGCCTGACAAGCCTCTAAACTTTCAGCTTGTTACACAAAAAGTATATTAAGTATAGACACCTTTCGCAGAATGAAATGGAGCTGTATGGCACATTCACTGCGAAAAAAGTGACAGCAATATTGCTAGAAAAGCTATGAAATCGAACCGGCTAGACGGAGGCTGTTGTACACCTGGCAGATCCAAAGAAACTTGGAAATAGAATAACGGTAGAGAAGCGGAAAGCATTGGAAAAGGCTGGGGAGAAAAACAGAGTTTGTTGAAAGAGAGTTCCACATCCCGTGTGGATCTAAATAACTTTTAGAGAAAAAGTTATTTCTTAGTCCACAGTAATCTCAATGGATCTAAGTGATCTTCACAAACTGTGAGTTTTTGCATAGTGTTTGATTTTTATTCCCTTGAAATTGTCCAGATGTTTGTAACGCATAGAAGGAACTATTTCCGACCACATAAAGTATATATATTATTGATCAGCATGACGAGCTGAGTCGATATAGCCGTCTGTCTCTCTGTCCGTCTGACCGTCAGTTTCTATGCTATCTCCTCCGTCAGTTTTAAAGCTATCGCTACTAAACTTTGCACGAAGTCTTCTGGTATAAGTACGCTGCACATTTGTCGGCATCGGCCAGATCGACTGACTATAACATATACCTGCCTTAGGAACAATTGGTCGAAAAACTAGTTCTAGTGAGAAAAACTTTTTTGTTTTCAATGCAATCGTCTCCACTCCTTTTTTTTACTAGTTTTTAATGCTTCTCCATGATTCTGCCAAATTTCGTCGAAATCGGACATCTAAATAGTATAGCTGCCATAGAAAAGTAAGACTAGAAAAATAGTCTTAGTACAAAAAACTGTTTTGTATTCAATGTAAACCTCTTTAAAATTGGCATATTTTTATTTTTTAAGCTTTCACACAATTCTTCAAAGTTTTGTCAAAATCGGATGACTATAGGTTATAGCTGCCATATGAATGACCGGTCGAGAAACTAGTTTTAGTGAGAAAAACTTTTTTGTTTTCAAAGAAAACGCCTCCAAACTTTGTATTTCTTAGTTTGCTATGCTTTTGCATGATTTCACTAAGTTTGGTCGAAATCGGACATCTATATAGTATAGCTGTCATACAAAAGTAGAGTCAGAAAAGTAGTCTTATTGAAAATAACTTGTTTGTTTATATGTCCTTCAAATTAGTTAAGAAACGTGCTTCAATGGTTTACAAACTTTCCTCTATTTTTCATTCCTTTATTCTTATGCCGTAATCCAAGTACCAGATACTTGTAACTATTTCATAATCGATAGTCTATGATTCATTAAAAGTTGAAAGAGTTTTTAAATTAAGAATTTGTCCTAAAATTTTGAATATAAAGTGTTTTTCAACAGCATTCTCCTCTAATTCTTGCTCAAGAAAAAATGTCTTAGCTTCTTCTTCTAAAGAGAGCAGGATGTCTGTATGGCTACTTCAAGTTCCTACTGCAATATTTTTCTTAGTTTAAGCAATGCTATATTAGTGGTTAAATAACACCCAAAAGCAGATAAATTCTAGTCGATTACTTCATATCTCCCACAGTTTTATAGATTCAAGGTTTGTACCTTCTGGGCATATTTAAAAATAGTATTACTTATCTATCCGCCGATTGAATAGTGAAGATCGGGTGAACTATATTCAAGTTATAGGAAAAAAACTTTGTCATAGTCCAGCTGGAGCGACTTTCCTACTTGTTTTTTTTGTAATCACCTAAAATACTTCAATTTTCGGTTGGTTTCTCCATTTACTTGGTCTCATCTATTAGATTTCTTTATAGATTTGGATGTATTTTCTTAACAATTGAGCTTTTTTAATGGTTTCGTAAGGTTATATAACAGTTTCATTTGTTTTATGAATAAATACTCCCAGATCTTTTGTAAACTTTCAAATATTTATCCTTTCCTTTACTCCTTAGCCTGCATGTGAAGTTCTGTCGTCTTTTGTCACTGCCCCAGTAGATTTGCCAAACACAATTGTCCCTTTCACTGATCAATAGCTTCTTCGGTCACTTAACATTAATCGTGTAGAGTAGAACAAATATGTTTCCTTTTCAACACTTTCATCTCTCATGCAAGAAAACCCATTTTGTGTACCCAACGAAGCGTAGAGATTCAACCGCAATGATAATTCCAGAGATTTCCCTTTTGGGTCAAGCCCAAGTGCAGTTGAACACAACAACTGCATACAGAACAAAAAAAAGCCACAAAGTTTTCTGACTTATGCCTGTGCCTTACATCAAAATGCCATAATTCTCCTTGAGAACAGTGTGAATCATTTTGCTTGATCTGCAGGCGGCCGGCCGGCCCAACCCGGTTTTTAAGTTTCTGTATGTTTGCTCCTTGCCACAACACAACACAGAGGCTGAAATAAATTTCTTTTGCACTTTGCATTTAATTTTCGGCTTGCTTTAATTGCTGAATGCGCTGTAAAAGGCGGCGACATTGTTCAGTTTGGAAACTCATTGAAAAACGTTTTCGGTCAATGTGCATAAATTAGCGAAAAATTCCATAAAATAATGAGACTTACCTTAGCGCCAATTTGGTTGCCGCACTGGCCAGCCTGTAGATGCACAATTTCTCTCATTTTGATTTGTTTCTTTCTTTTTTTTTTTTGATTTGATTAATTCAAATTATGAAGCTTTATTTGGACTGGAGCTGGACTCACTGCTGGCTGTCTGTCTGAGTCTCAGATTTTCTGGGGTGTTTTCTTTATTTTGCAGGGTGAGTCGATGGCAGAGAACGGAGGCAACTTCACCGCACAACGCACAAAACTCAACTGATCGCACAGGCAGGCAGATAGCAAAGACGAAGTCAGAGACCGACAATGCGATGGTTTGGTTCTGGCGAGTGCGAGTGCGCGTAGAGCAGGAGAGACGATCATACTCACACCATGGCACACCCAGTTGTGTGGTGTGTGTGTGTGTGTGTTGGGTGACTGTGTGGCAGCGGTGTGCGACTGAAAAGTTCTGCAATGTCGTGGCAGCTTTTCTTTTTTTTTATTATGGCAGCTTCAATCACTCGAACACGACAGGCCAAAAGCCAAAACAACAAATATTACGAGCCAGCTATTTATACTGGTTGTGGTAGAGGGTATGAGGGGGGCATATGATTTATGTGGAAAGTACCATAATAGACCAAAGATGCACTTGCTGAGCTATTTGGGGATTACTTTCCAATACTTAAAACTTAAATAGCAGGGTCTTAAAACTCTCCTCAGGGGTTCAATGAAGTTATACATTTCGGTTCGGTTCGCCGGATCACGATTGCAGTTTTTGATTGCTTCTGTCGTTATTTTGATAACTGGTTCATGATTTTGATAACACTATTTTAAACAACTATCGGTTTTATAGCATCTATACTAAATAGTATAATAGCATACTTTACAAATATTAGATGTATTTGAAGACTTCTTACAAAGAATAGTGAAGATAGCTGTAAAACTTATAAACAGACGGACAGGCAGACATGTCAGCTGATTATTAGAATATTTATACTTAATGTGGTCGGAGATGCTTCCTTCTTAGCAAGGGTATAAAAAGTGATGAATGGACGAAAGTTTCTTATCGTAAATCGAAGAAAGTGGAGTTGCAGGAATTTTTAAAACACTGGGGCTGCGTATTATTCAATATTATCCTTGAAAAACCCTATAAATCCCAGGTTGCTAAACGCTACTGACCTAAGTTTCTAATATTATTATTATTATTTTGTCCATTGATTCTGAAATTTAGGCGAATGCCTGGCTTGCACTTGCAAGAAAATCATGGTACTCCATTGGTGTTCAGTGAATTTAATTTTTAAAACTATCGATAAGTTTTCACAGCTACGTCAGCTTCTCACATATTCCCTTCTATTGAATATAAGAGACATGATTATGTCGTATAATCCAATAACTAATGGCGATTCTCAATGCTTATACCAACATATGTTATACATCTTGTATTAATTGAATTGCTCTACTACGCTAAACAGGCAGACTACCAATTGACAGTGATTTTATGAATTAAAACACGAGAAAGCTAAGCTAACTTCGTCTGTGACGAAGTTTTTATACCCTTGCAAGTGCTCGCTTAAATATTTTCAAAAATATTTTTTTTCATACCGATTATTCGTGTGGGACCGATTCAAATCGTCATCCGATTTGGACAAAAATTTGTAGAATTGGGTGAAAGCATGTTAAACAAGCAAATACGAAATTGCAGAATGATACCATTAAAAACAACAACTCTTTCATGCTCAAACTAGTTCTCCGACCGATTGTTCCTTTGTGAGCTATAAGGTATAGTCATCCGACCCGATCGGTTTCGACATTTTAGTAGCGTGCACCAAAAAGAAGATTCTGTGCAAAATTTCAGCTCGATAGCAAAAATCTCAAGACTGAGAGATTAGCTTGCGTAGAAACAACCAGGCAGACAGACGGAGAAAGCTCAATCGACTCAGCTCGTCACCCTGATCAAGAAAATATATAGTTAATGGGGTTTAGGGGGTTCCAAACTTCTGGGCAAACTTATAATACCTTGTGCATGGGTATACAAATTATAGTTGGCCTTAGACGGCAGCCCAAATTGGCCAAGGCTGGGCTTCTCTCAATTTCTAGGCTTGAGGGCTTCTAATACTCGCACAGGAGAAAAAATACCTACAGTTTCAAGCCTTTTTAATAACCAATAGCTAGGGAAGGTGCCCGGTTCTGTAAGATTTTAAAGAATTGACTTTTTCATTTGATGTCCCAAGACAGAATCGAACCCACGACCTCTTAGACTAGCACACACACGACCCGCTGCACCACACCCGACCACTTAGAGATATTACTTATAGAGATATTATTTTTTAGTTTAAGGAGCAACATCTAATATCAATTTGCCGTATTCAATCTACCATTAGCTGATTTAGCAACAAAGGTCATTCCGGCTAGTTTCTATAACAAAATTAAGTTTTAATTCCAAAATAATAAATTTTAGCAAATAACCAATAACTTAATAGCTTGGGAATATAGATTAACCGAAATGGGACCACTATATATATTCGGTAAAATGATATATACTTAATTTTAGGCAGTGGATTTCCAGCATCTTATCTTTTCCATTAACATTCAAAGTTCTTCGATTTGTATTCGATGTGAACAGCTTAACCATATCTTGATGCAATGCCAGTTACCAAACTGTTTCTTGGGCATAGAATGTGGTACCCTTTGAATTCAGGTCTAAAACCTTAGTCTTTTTCTAGACTCTTACACACAATTTTAAGATTTCTCTACAAACTGAATAACTAAGTAGCCCCCCAGTCGATTTCAAAACTTGTATGATCATCTTCTCATTTGGTTTATGTACCTAATGTGTATGCACAAATATAGTATATCTCTTGCTTCTATCGTATGCCTCTGTCTCTGCATACTCGGATATCTGTATCTGGCTGCAATGGAGCGACTGGGCGGCACCCCGCCGTCTTTTTTCCTGTTCCTAAGTTCACACATTTTTACGCTGTCAACTGCAGCGACTTTCACGTTCTAATTTTATCAGCCAGCAGGCACAGGTATGCAAGTCCTCGCCTCGGCTGTGTGTGCGTGTTTCCACAAAAGTGTCACCGGAGTCATTAGAAATGTTTTTCTACATGTGTTTTTGCTTTCATTTACGAGATTCTGCTTCTAATGCATTCAACTTTTTCATGGGGGGAAACTATTTTTAGGCGCACTTCTCGAGTTCGAGCTCGGCGCCGTTTTCCGTGGAAATCAATCAAGACAATTTGTAGTCGTTTTACTTTCTAATTACTTTCAAGTTGAAGCAACAGCAGCGAAATTTTAGCAGAGCGAGTAGGGGATGTGTGAGTGGGGAGGAACTCCTCAAGTGTGCCTATTTTCATCTTCGTGCAGCCAAACCGCAAAATTCACTTTAATTTCAGGCATCGTCAAGCGTTTGCTGTGGCTTCTTGTGTATGTTTGTTGCTAAATTTAAATATACCACAAAATAATCTCAAATTTACGAGCTTGAATAGTTATATAAAATGTTATACATTTATGCGACAGTCCAGACTGAGAGGCGGACAACCCGGCGAGCTCGACCAGGTCTCCAGGCTGGCGTACGTGGTACAACAAATATGGCCTGACATTTTAGGGTTAGCAAAATAGTTGGAATTGAAATGATGGAATATTTAGCAACAAAATAAAAAGGGGCGTAGATCTTAAAAGAAGGGGCAAGTGAACGCATAAAACAAAAAATATGATGAGATTGTGGTTATTAAACATAAAATATGTTGTATATTTGTCATTTACTTGATAAATTCATGTTGTGACCAACTGATGTGGTGTGATGATTTGGTGATATCACCAAAGAGGCACTCGAATATTGTGTTGATGATTCAAAAATATTTCCAAACAAATTTTCCAAAAATTTGTGGTTATATTACTCACAACAGAATCGTAGGGGTGATAGTTTAAAGTGCTTTATTACAATTCAATTGACATGACATGAAGTGACAGGATGCAGATATCCTGTGAGGGTATACGTGAGCTCTAAGCTAAGTCTAACTCCAAACGAAAAATACAGAATATATAAAATCTTTCTTACAGCAATGGGCAAATTAGGAAATCTTTAAAAAATATATTTACTTTAAGGGTTATTCTGGTTTGAACATCTATTTTGTCGATTTTTTTTATAAGAACTTCGAGATCTAGATATCAACTTTCTTTATAAAAGAGTCTAATATTTTGATCATTGGTTGAGGACTTCGAACTCCCAGAATATGCTGCTTATTTATTGGGCTCACAACCACGAAAGCAAAATATCAACTAGGCCTGAAGAAGTGGGTGTAAGGCCCTTCATTAAACGAGAACAGTTTCTACCAATCTCTTCAGAAAGGTAAAAATTGCATGAGTGGCCCTATTTAAACTTTAAAGCGAGATTAAGGAGTAGAAACTGAACCGCACAAAATAGAGAAACTCATACCTGGTTCAAACATGTGCGATATCAGAAGTGTGGTAGGAAAATAACAAGAAAGAAAATCGGACATGCCAGACTGTGATATAATATATAAGTATCAACCAAAGTGTATGCACAGTATGCAGCGGTTGCAGCTGTTCATCCATTCTTTACTAAACCTTTGCCGTATTGATAGGAGGTACAAACATTCTATCTATAAAACTTTCTTAAATTTAAAGTTTTTTTTTTGCCATTTGGCAAGTGCGAGAGGGGGCCATCTATCTCTATCCATCCCTGAGATTTGTTTGTTCATACGGAAAGACGGTCGGAATCATCGATCCAATACAAAAATATAGATATTTGATCCATAGTTTCTTTAGTCAAGCGCTCATAACTTGCTTAAACTTCGAATAATTTTCAAATAATACTAAATAATTCATGAATCAATAGGAAACAAACACGCTCCAAACCAGCAGATTGATAAAAAAAATTTCGGGGCGCCCTTTCTAGAAATAAGATTCATGGTACATCTCATTATTTTATTTATTTTTTAACAACTATAATTAACCAAGTCTATACTCGCACAAACAAAAAACCAAAGTCAGAAACAACAAATTATACAAGAAATAGAAAACCGATTACTACACGTATTGTTGTTGCCTTTAATACCACAAGAGCATAGGAGAGAAATAGAAGAGAGACACATAGAAGCTGCCCGTATTGTTCTTGCCTTTAGTTCTGCAACAGCCTTATGCATCAGCCGAAGAAGAAGTAGATCGTCCCGTAACTTTATTCACTTCTGTGCCTGACCTTATCCGTTTCGTGTCCTGTGTGCTGATAAACATAAACTCCAACTATTAACTACTTTCCTGCTTTTGAAGCTCCTTATTTAGCCCGTAGTAAACATTATTTCATACTTTATCCTCCGGTTTTCGTGTCGCACGTTGGCGGCTGCGGCTCTCGGTCGGTTGGGCAGGAGGTGTGCTGCTATTTTTCCCGGGTCTCGCTCATGACAACCTTCGGCTTGGTGTAGCAAGAGCCACTTGAACGTTTTGTGCATTGGAGTTCACACATACAGTCCAAAAAGGATAAAGAAAAATTTATCCTTGACAGACAGAGATTCCAAAAAGTTTAAAAGAATTTCCAAAAAAAAATTTGAAAAACTTGAAATCAAATGATAAAGTTTTATCATACAGGAAACCTGCCGAAATATGTTCATTTTGGTATTGTTTAAATTTTAGTTAGCCGCTGGCTCGTCAGTTCATGAAATCCATAAAAGTTTTCTCTTCTGAGCTTAAACGCTGTCTATAACCCCTTTCCCTTTCAATCAACCATCTACGCTTATGTCAACACAAACACACTCACAACCATTTGACTGCTCTGGTCCGCTTCAACTGGGCGGGCTTGTATGTATGTGTGCGTGTGGTCACCCCCCCAGCCGTAATACAAAAGCATTTTCCCACAAAAAGTAACAAATGTTTTTTTAGGATTTGTGTTTTGGGAATTTTTGCACTTGTGTAAGCGCTGCACACACTCACACACACACACACAAACGCAGAAATATATTTAAGCAAAAATTATACAGACGCATAAACACAGACATTGAAAATATAAAACAAAAATTTCGTCTTTTTGTGTGTGGACTTTGGCAAGTTTTTGTTTTGGTTAGGCATTAGCATATGTATGTATCTGTATTTATACATACATACATATATGTGTATAATTGTTATTATCATGTTAACACAACACGCTTCACTAATGACCACACCCCCCCTGCACCCACTCTAATTGATGGATTTGACCTCGCGTGTATTTTAATTTATTTTTCAATCATCTTTTAATTTCAATTATAATGCACATTTTAATTTCACAGTTACAATTGTTTGTCGGTATTTTTTTTTTTTGTTTTTTAATATATTTTGAATTAAAAATAATTTCTGCATAATTGCAAATTGGCCTGCCTTTCCCTCCGTTTTATTAATAATAAATTGCACGGCTGATTTTTGTATCCTTTGGCAATATTTTAATTGGATTTGATTGATTTTTGCTGATGTTGTTGATGGAAAAATAATATTGTTGTAAAATCGTAACAATTGGGGTAGGTGGTGCGATTCTTTATCTGTTTGGGGCGACACCCCTGAAGCTTAAGCAAAACACCTGCCAAAACCTACGCCTGTGTGCGAGAATAAGCGATAAAAAAAGTGTGGCATACTTGCGGGCGCCGGGAAACAGTTGGGTATGAAAAAAAAAGGACTCAGAAGTGACGATGGGAATTGTGAACATTTAAAGACACATAATGGGCAGTTTAAAATTAATGAAAATGGTCTCCGAATTGTGTTGCTCTCCTCCCTTCTTCACCGCTGTCAAACTCATTTCAAACAAATTTCGCCCCCCCTAACATCACCAAAAACCTCACCTCGCCCTGCACTTTTAGTTACCCAAATTTATGCAACTAATTTTTCATGCCAAACAGCTGCTCTGCCATCGTTTTTGCCTTCAATTAGTTGTTTTAATTGCAAAAACAGCGTCACACAAAACATGGCAACAGCAAAAACTAACCATTTTTGCACTCCAAAATGATAATTTAATAGCATAAGCTTTGCAATCTCACTTGCACGCACACCTTTCGACCGAATATACTGCCATTGGCATTTTGCTTCACTTTATTCCTTTATGGCTAAGCCGCAGTAATTTCAATAAATCTTGTCAATGTCCCTAAAAAATATTAGCATAATAAAAGGCGCGACAACAAAACAGAAGGGTCAATATTGAAACCGAAACGGAAACGCATTGGCACATTTACACAGAGCCGCACAATTTATGGCCAGCAACAAGCTACCACCAAACGACCTTAATACGTATCATTTGGAGTGTAGTGTGTGTGTGTGTGTGGGGTGGGGGAGGTGGTTTTTAGGGGGCGTGGCAATGGTGCGCGCATCGATCAGTAATAAAAATTCAAATTTTGCACAGAGAGGCACAAAAATTTTTGTCAGTCAACCGAAAGATGCCAAAATGACCTAGCCTGGGAGAAACTACTCTCTATCGAGAAGGGTATAAAGAAGTGGCGCTGAAGGTGAACTGTCTCAAATAGATGAACAGTTCGATTTTCTGGCATTTCATTTGTTTTGTGTGTGTTTCTAAATAATATAGGAAAGCAGACTCAGCTTAAACGGGGGTTCAACAGATAATTAAGAGTTTTTAGTTCATAATTAGCTGTTGACAAAGTTTTTAGTTCATATTTTCTAACTTGATTTTGAAATGTATTAAAATAATATTGTAAGGATATCAAATTGAAACTATCCAGATAACCAGCACAAGGTGGCTTGGGATACTCGTCAAATATTTGAATGAGTCTTTAAAGGAATTTATTAACTCATCTAAAAATATTCTATAGCAGTACTTTCACTTGTCGAGATCGAAGTCAGATGAGTGAAACTTATCTCAGTTTATTGTGAATTGGCTGTCAGAAAACTTCTTCTCTTCTTCTCATATATTAAAATGCGTCTCGGATTGACTATTACACTTGTCTGATTTCTCATTTGAGAAACTTTTATGAAATATCAGATAAGTGAAACGTCAGCCTACGAGGAGGGTGTCGGGACTGTATTCCGGCTCCGATACTGATCAGAAAAGATAGACTATCTTTTAAATAAACCGTTTCTAATATTTATACTAGATTTTCCAAAATGTTCACTCTCCAAAAGTAAGCATGTCTCACTACATAAAGTAATTATGTTCTTGATCAAAATGAGTTGATATAGCGACTGTTTTTATACATTCTCCTCTCTCAGTTTGATATCTTTACAAAGCTCTTGCTTTATATCTTTTAGTACAAATACGCTGCATATTTGTAAGTACCGTCCGAATCGGATGACTGTAGCATAGCTGAAATAGAGGCGAAGGGTCGAAAAACTAGTTTTGGTGTGAAAAGTGGATTTGCTTTCAATAAAAACTGGCCCCAAACGTAAAATAAACTGTTCATTGAAGTCACCTCTTAATTGGGCTATTGGTTTGCGTGCTGCGTGGCATGTGGCATCGTCTTGTTGAAACCACAAGTCAGCCAAGTCCAGCACTTTCCTTCAAACGAAACCCAAAGCATTTCTAAATATAATATATATTAAATTAGAATCAAATTCTGCCAAGCCTGGCTATTATATGACCTGTACCTGCCTTTATATGATTTCGACTCATAACTTTAAAATGTGGCGATTGACGAACTATTCGAAGTGCTGCCCAATGCAGCGTAATAGTTGTTTGGTTGAAAAATCGAAAAAAGTAAAGGAATATATGAGCATTTCCCCAACTTGGTGCATTATTGCTTCCTTTCTTTCGATCTATATAAAAGAGTATACGAATCTCCGCAACTTATTCGCCACCTTGTTTTTTTTTGTGCTGTTCCTGTAATATTAGAAAACTCTGTAGCTACATTCACTTGTCTGTAATATATATGGAGACACACACACACACACACACACACACACATACTTGTACATAATATTTGTAGGTCTTTTCCTGCTCCTGCTGTTTTGCTTCGATTTCGTAGCTCGCTGCTCGTTTCACATTTTTGCCAATTGGCCAACAAGTGTTGCCAAATTGCGTTGCGGTTGCTGGCCATAAATAACGGTACTTTTGTCATTTATACACATAAATTGCAGCAGACGCTGAAACGCGAAAAAAGCCAGTGAGCCCAGCCAGTGCAGGGCACGAGATGGACTTTTTGGTTTCGGTTGGTGTTAAAAAAACATGGGCCATCGCATAGGCCGACGAATCCGTATCCGTAACCTCATCCCAACGCCGCCACCAAACTAACGACATTGGCTCTGGCGACACACAACGCAGCTGTCGTTTGCCATTTGGCAATAATTGTTTAATATGCGGGCGCATAAAGGCGGGCCGGAGGACCTGAGGGCCATAAAAAACAACAAGCGGCGCAGCTGGACGAGGCCAAAGAAAAAGCTAAGCAAAGCTGAAGTAAACCACACGTGTGTCCTGTATCTGCCGCCGCTGCCGCTGCTGTTGCCATTGAGGATGGCCAACGGAGAATGTATGTAAGTGCTTGGGTCATTTGAAATAATTAAATACCCGCACAGAACTTGCATTCAAATTCAGCTGGCAGGAGGAACAAGGAAACACTAATTGGCGAATGCCAAAAAGTGCCAAAACGACGTCGATTTGCGCTTATTGGCAATTTCGAACCTGAAAGTATGCAACATATTTTGCTGCGCTGCTGCCTGCCAATGGCGCACATGCTGACTGCAGTTAATTACAAAACTGTCAAATCCAAAAGGTGCCACGAATCAACTAACGAACGAGCGAGCCAACGAACGAGCGAGCCAGCAAAAGAACGAAGCTCACACACGCACACAGTCACCGGCCTGCCAACAGCAGCAGCCATTTTGCACACACACACACACTCACACACTCTGTCAGGGAGAGAGTGAGTGAGCATGTGTGTGTGGGTAAACCAAATAGGCAGATCAGCATCAGAGCAGCTGCCAACGTATGCGAAACTCACAATAAAAACACAAAACCAAACAAAACAAAAGCTGGTCTGATGAGTGGGCGGTGCGGGGGGGGTGGGGGCAGATGCATTGTGTGAACTTTTTGATGTGGTTGTTTGAGTGTGTGTGTGTGTGTGTGAAATATAATTTTGCTGTATTGTTGTATTAAATGATGTCAACAACAGCCGCCCAGCTGAGCTCGACTCGCCCAGTCGATGCCAGTCGTTGGCAGAGCCAAATCGAATTTAATTGCATTGCCGCACGTTGGCTTTTAATTAATTTTTGCTGGAAACTGACTGCATCAGCCCAAAAAGGCTAAAACCAAACAAACTAAGCACTCGCACACATACAAACACCAGCGACAGTCGAAGCTCACCGACAGGGCAACATCAAACGTCACGCACAGGTGCAATGTAATTAGCACAAACTGACATAGCTTCAAGGGACCGTTTGGGGGGAGGGGGAATTGAAAGTGGAAGTGGAAATGGAAGTGGACGTGGGGTGGTAGCCGGGCACATAAAAACAAAAGCAAGCAAAACCTTTAAGCCCAAATGCATACAAGCAAGCAAAACCAAACCCAAAAACTCAGCCAATTCAACTAGCAAGACGGCAACAGCTCGAAGGGAAACAAGGTCGAAGATTTATTTACTCTAGGCTTGAAAAATTAAGATGTATTTGAGCTCCGGATTTGTACTTCTTATTAAGATGAATTGGAGCTACGATTTGTGTCGACTAATGGGCAACAGATCGCGTTTTGTAATATCTTTTCCTCTCTCAAGTTAAAGCCAGTTTCGGCTACTATTGGAGTACTGGGGCTCTGACTCTTCTCTGTGTATGTTAATGATCTCATTGATTGTTTTCTACAAAGCAAACATATTTTTATTGCGGAAGATAAGAATGCGATTCGCCAGTAGGTATCGTTTCACTCTAGCGATACTGCATCATTATCCCATTCTCATTTCCCCACGGGAATAAATGTGACACTATGCGATAACTTCAGGGCAATGAGAAAGCGACACTTCTGGGAGATAAGAAAGCGATGCTTCTGGGAGATAGGAAAAGTCTCTTCTGAGCGATAGGAAAGCGATTCTTCCTGCGGTTCTTTCTCCGCAAATAAGCCAAACGAATAAAAGGTGCCCTAGGTCTCAGTGATTTGCCAAAGACGACAATGATTCGCTGTAATTTGTTGAGTATACCACTTATCTGGAAATGGATTCAATAATACACTTACATGGAGCAACCACAGTCCCTATATCCGAGCGGTTTAAGTTCTTGCGAAATATTCAAACCATTTTCCATATAAAATATACAATTTATTGTGTCAACACGAACCAAAAACTAGAACTTGGCTCACTTTTTCATTCAATCTGCTCGCTATTAAATGAGCTGCCCTATCAAAAGACCAAGGCATAAGACGAAGTTAACTGATTTCTTGTATTTTCACTTTCTCCCAAAGTTGCGAGTATCCAAACGAGCAAACAAATATATTTTTATTAATATGATTTATTGCTTATCACTTCCGGAATATGTAAAACAATTCTTAATAAATAATTAATCATAGCAAAATCCTCTTTACTTTCCTCACAAACTGTGTTACGAAATCAGGATGCCCCTTTTCGTATATTTTCTTTCTGCTACCCCGTACAATATCCGAAGCAAAGCAACATGGAGCTCGTTTGGCCATGGCTCGACTGGCAGCGTTTTAATAGCTTTGAAATTCCAATGGCAGCTGTGGCGCCGTCGCAGTTGATGCCAACCCCTTCTCCCCTCCTGCTAACAGTCACAAAGCGGTGTAAAAAAGCTACCAGCAAAAGTGAGAGGGGGCAACGCTTCTGGTGACGTTGTCGAACATTCCGAAAAATTATTGAAAAATTCTTAATTTTTGTTCTTACTGTGCTAGGGAAGTTTTGCTGTTGCTGTTGCCGCTGCTGCTGTTGTTGTTGTTTTTGTTGTTTTTATTGATATTAGCTATGCAAGCGTATGCATGGCGCTTGCACTTGTGCACTCTGCACCCTGCACCCGCAACTGCCATTTAGTTTATGAGGGCGCCAAAAGTGGGGAAAAACGGTGGATAGCTGGGAACAGCTGTGCGGCTGCTGTGATGTTGCCAATGCAAGTTTATGTGCATTTTTGGCTGGCGCCGGTTACGACAACAGAGTGTGGGCTTATATTCGTGTGCGGGCCACATTATAGACTACATTGTGATTGGGATGGGATGGAGGGGTCAGATTGGCCAAATATTAACAAATACTAAATAATTTTCGATAGGCAATATTTATGTTTATCAATGGGTCAGCTCAAGTTTAAAGCATAGCAGCTTTGTATAACTTGTATGTTGATATACCGACTTAAACGACCAAAAGCCGATTTCTAATCTCATACATACATGGTTGCTATGTGTCAGATAAAGCTAAAACTTACTTTGTTATATGTTAGTTTATATAACCGATAGTGCTATAAAGAAAATGTGAAAATGCTCTTCAAGCATTTAAATGGTGAATCGATTCCAATGATTTCGGTTTTACCCTCATTCATGGATCATTTTTAGAACAGAATTCCTAGATCAGTCGCATTGCAGATTGAATTATATAAATATTAAACGAGACACCCATTATACTCTACATAAAAGGTTGTAGAAATACTGACAGAAATATGTCAAATATTATAAAATCAAAATAAATTCACAAAACACAAAATAAAGAGATAAAATTAGAAGAAAGTTACGTTTTAATAGTAGCCGAAGTTTGAATACCCTTGCAGCACGATTTTTAACTAGGTTAAGGGACATTTACACTGAAAACAAACAATTTTTTCTCACTAAGATTTCTTTTCTGACCCTTCTTTTGTATGACAGCTATACTATATAGATGTCCGATTTCGAACAAATTTTGCAGAATCATGGAGAAGCATTTAAAACTAGTAAATACGGTGTTTGGAGACGCTTGCATTAAAAACAAAAAAGTTTTTCTTACTAGAACTAGTTTTTCGACCGATCGTTTCTATGGAAGCTTTATGTTATAGTCATCCGATCCTGTCGGTTCCGACAAATGTTCAGCGTATTTGTACCAGAAGGTTTCGTGCAAAGTTTGGTCGCGATAGCTTTAAAACTGACGAAGGAGAAAGCATAGAAATAGACGGACAGACGGATAGACATTTTTATACTCTGTACCGAAGGTACATAGAGTTTTATAAGTTTGTGCAAAAGTATGTAACATCCAGAAGGAAGCATCTCCGACCCCATAAAGTATATATATTCTTGTTCAGCATCACCAGCCGAGTCGATATAGCCATGTCCGTCTGTCCGTCCGTCCGTCCGTCTGTCTGTCCGTTTGAACGCACAGATCTCAGAGATGGTAAGAGATAGAGGTTTGACATGTATGGGACATATGCTTCTTATGTCTGCAGGCAGATCAAGTTTATTTTAAATTTTGGCCACGCCCCCTCCCGCCCCCGCAATTTAGAAAATATGTCATATCTCCCACAGTTTTAAAGATAGATGGCTTGTTTCTTCTGGGCATATTTAGTTATTAGGATACCTTATCGATCCGCCAAAGGAATAAAGAAGATCGGATTAGCGGTTTTCGAGTTATGATCAAAAGACAAATTTTCTTGGTACAGAGTATGTTATAGTCGGGCTTGACCGACTTTCTTTCTTGTTTGGACATAAGAATATTCAATATATCATTTGCTGTTAAGTAAATTTCCATTTCGTAGTTTTCCAAGAAAAATATTCCAATGTAATGTCAGACTTCTGCTTTTGACAATTATTTAAAAAGTTCAAGAGTCCAGGAGCTTAAAAATCTGAAGCTTCTATGGGTGGGAAATTGATCAGTAACTCTAATCTTTTTCTAGATACTTTTACCCCTTTTCTGCCGATTTTTGGTGTCAGTCTCACTAAACCCAACCATATAACAGAAGAAATCGCTAAGCAAATTTTCGTAATTTCTGTTGTTTATTATTTTTGGGGAACCGAACCAAAATGCAATGTTCGGAACAAGTTCGGGTACAGCTTGTAAATATTTCTAAAGAGGTTCGGTTCAAGGTTCGGTTCACTGTAAAATAAAAGTGAGAGCTCCGGACTCGAACCGGTTCGGTTCAAGACCGGTTTGCAGTCCTGATTAATACTTTGGTTTTTCAACCCATTAATAAGACAGTTTGTAATTCTCAAGCTTTAATTCCGTGCTGCCTCAATATAAGAGAAGCAACTGAATTTCGGGTCTGCTTAGTGTTTGATAATCGATGTATCACCCATTCAAAGATAGTGCGAGATTAAAGAGTGAGATCAATAGTAAAGAATAGCATTCTTGCCTTCTAGGGGATTTTTGAGGGATGTATCGCCAAATGTTCGAATGGACAGACAAATTGCGTTACCTTATCTTGTTAATTTATACTTTGAAGTATAAATATGCGTTGCTTTGTGTATTTCCTCTTCCCTCATAACACAGGAGGCTGCCATTAGCGCTGCAGCACTTCATTTTAATGACTTTTCAACTCAAACTATTAATATTGGAATATTTTGAAGTAGGACTTCTGGAATGGCAATGCATGCAAATATGAGTTTAGTGCCAAATCTGTGTGGTAAACTTAATAGCCTACTCTTGGGAGGCCACTCCATTAATATTCTTCAGTCAAGCTCATTTGCTCTGTGACATTAATATGAAATGCCGCCTCATTGAGTTGCTCAGTCTAACTTTATTTGCTGCAAGTTTTGCTCTTTAATTCACCACCCCCTGCGCTTGTCCGCCATTTCTTAAAATAAAGCTGCAGCTTTGTTTGCCATTTCTTCGTTTTTTATGATTGCCTGCCACAAGTTTTTCGCTATTCGCCATCGACATCGATATTGGTGGCGTTGCAAAGCGCCGCTGCTGCTGCTGCTGCTGCTGCTTGCGGTTGCCACACTCTCTTCCTCTCTTGTTGCTGTTGTTGTTTGTATGGATTTTGCACATCGTTTATCTTAGACGACGGCAACGACGCCAAAGACGCAGCTGCCGCTAGCGAGCGGAAATGGCGTTAATGTTGCAACAGCCAGCAACTGCAGCAGCAACAGCCGAAGCCAAAGAAGCAGCAGCTGCCAATGAGCGAGAACTTAATCTTGGGGATTTAACACTTTCGATATATCTTGTGCCAGTGCCCCCCCAGCTCCGCCAACCCACCACCCTGGGCAGTAAAACGTATTGGCGGCCATTATCGGTTAAGCTTGGCATTTTATGGCCAAAGGACGCGTTCGGCTTTTAGGTTCCAAGTGGAAAGTAATATCATTATCAGTCGTTGGTATAGTGTTACAAAAAAAAAAAACATACAAATACAAAATTACAAATACGGCAGAAGGCAAAAACTTCTCTCACAGACCAGCTGTGCCTGATAACAGGGCCTGATATTGTTCCCGACTCAGTTGTCTATAGATGCCATCACGATTCAGATAGAATACAGGATCTGTCAGCTTATTTAGATTGTAACCCTCTAAGGCCAATTCACGTTTCTTTAGCTTGAAAGTGGCGGTTCGTGGTATTTCATCCAGCAGACGTATGAAAAGTGGTCGAGCGTATGGCGGTAGGCTTCCTCGGATTACAATGGACAGATAATCCATGTCCACTTTACGTGTGGGATCCACTATGGCGGCCATGCCAGCCTTGCCCTCCACATGGGGAATCTGTTGGAAAATCAAGTGATTAGTTAGTTATTTACAATAAGTATTGATTGCTTAAGTGATAGGGTGGTTGGTTATCAGAGCATTAGACGATATATATTTCAAGGTAGGGCAAATAGATAACCAATTGTGTGTAGAAATAAACAAAAATTTGAAAAGCTTTTATACTAGTCACGGTCGCCATGTAAGGTATTGGTATTGAGTTTTTCTATCAATCAAACATATTTATCTCAAATGTTTGAATATGGCACTGTCATCAAAACTGTAACCCCAATCTTCTTTTCTATATGCCCGCCCATTCACTCACCTGCACTCCATACACCACACAATCATTAAGTCCAATGCAATTGGTAATAATTGCCTCCACCTCCTGCGTGGCCACATTTTCGCCACGCCAACGAAACGTATCCCCTGTACGATCCTTAAAATAAAAATAGCCAAGTATATCACAGACCACCATATCGCCCGAATTGAAGTAGACATCGCCTTTGGTGTAGACATTGCGCAATAGTTTCTGCTCCGAGGCTTCCTTATCGGCATAACCATGAAATGCGCTAGTGGCTCGCCTGGCATCAACTTGACCCACCAGCAGACCCGCCTCACCGGGCAAACATCTCGTACAATGCCCACTTGCATCTCTTATCAATTCACCCGTCTCCTCGTCACAACGCAGGATTTGCACTGGATACAATCGACGGCCAAAGACGGGCACAAATCCAATGGCTCCCAAGCGATTTGTAATATTAATCAGATTCGAGTTGCCTTCGGTGGCGCCATAGATTTCACCTATTTGTGGTATATTGAAGCGGGATACGAATTGTGTCCAGATCTGCGGTCTCAATCCATTACCGTACATGAGCCGGAGACTATGTTGCTGCTGCTCTGGCGTATACCGGGTGGCCAGCAGGTAGCGACACAGTTCTCCTATATATTGAGCCACAGTGCAACCATTTTGATGACAGTCACGCCAAAAGTTTGAGGCCGAAAACTTCTTGCGTAGAACCACAGTTGAACCATTGAGTAGAGCATTGCCCACACCCACAATGCCGCCAGCGGTGTGATAAAGCGGCAGGGGATTGTAGACAACATCGTCCCTATTCAGGCGTAGCATGTAAAAAGTGCCAGCCGACATGAAGAGAAATCGCAGATTGGTTATCACAGCCGCCTTGGGCAAACCGGTGGTGCCCGAGGTGAAGACATACAGTAGCTTGGAGCGGGTGTCTTCTTTAGAGGTCACTCGACTAAGCGCTTGTGGCTCCTGACTCTCCAGCGCCGATCTCAAGTCCACCGCACCTGCTAGCAGTTCATGTTCTGGATTGCCCATTACCAGTGCGTCTGTATATTGAAAGATGGGCAGTTCCTGCAGCTGTTCATTATCGATTAAGTGTTTGAGCACATCCACCAGCTCACTGCCCACTATCAAGGCCTTGGCATTGGCCACACGTATGGAGTGCCTTAGTGTTTCTCCGCGTAAATTGGAATTAATCAGCGCTGTTATTACACCCAGCTGGGAGAGACCCAGCCAAATACAGGGATACTCCACGCGTGTCTCCATCAGCAGAGCCACACAATCGCCGCGCTGTAGACCGCGTTCATGGAAGTAACCGGCTATCTTTTGACTCAAGATCAAGGCTTCGCCATAGCTCAAATGATGTTCGTCCATCACAAAGCAAGATTTCTGGGGTTGAGAGCGTGCCAGTTGCTCAAAGCAGCGAGCTACAGTGAAACCCCGACGATCCTTTAGTATCAGATACCAATTCAAGGCCAGAAAACGCTGCAGTGCCCTGAAAGACATTCAAGCTAAATTACCCTTTCACACTTTTTTCTCTCTCACATACTCACATCAGATCTCTCCTCACGGTCATCACCAGGGCAAACACATAAATGGGACTTCTTAGCATCAACACCAGCACTGCCACCAGCAGCAGCTTGGCCTTGCCACTCTCACAGCACAGACACAGTATGCCAAATATCAGCAATCCTGCCCACACAATACCCAATCGAGTGGCAAACTTCTGCTTCAAATTCAACTCGAGCAGAATCTCCATTTTCTTCTGGCCGGCAGCCTCGTCCTCTTGCTCCACCGCTTTGTCGCCGCTCACTTCGAGTTTGAAAGAAAATTAAACAAAATCCAAGCAAACATGGTTAAATGAGTTGCAACGAAAAATTATGTTAATGACAGCTAAGGCAAAGGTGCCTTCCAACTGACAGCTAGAACCGAGCGACCACAAGCGACTGAACTGCACTGATAGCGAGCGACACACATGGCCGGTGTTTGATATCGAAGATTTAGACGGAACCATGTACAAATCAAATGTGTGAGGGGAATGCCAGGTCTTATCAGTGTTATGAGTAATTTAAGGTGGTTTAAGCACTATGCGAGATAGCGGCAGTTTACGCTCTTTGGCTTGTAAACACACTGATAGATATGTTAGGTGTGAATAAACACATCAAGACATCGTTTTCTGTTGACCTCAAAAATTATAGAATCCTAAATGGATTGTTTCCTATGTATCAAGTTGATTATATTATTGAAAGTGTTTAACCTAATTCTTTAATTTAATATTCTATGTTATTGAAACAAGACTACTTCCACATTCTTAGAAAACGAGTCACAATTAAAGTATGAAATTGCTTGTCCATTGTACGAAATAGACCTAAAACCCCAAGCCGAAAAGTATGCTAAATAAATTACTACTTTTTTTGCTCTGTACCCAGAGATGGGCGCGTGTCGAATATTTGCAGCATGACACGAATTTAACACGAATGCCATGTTTACAACAGGTACACGTAAAATCTTCCAAATATAACAGTTTCATATATCCTTTGGATGATTTTAAGCTCCGTTGTATGATAAATGGGTATTTAAGAGATGTTGTAGTCAAAATGGATACGGAAAATCTTCCAATGGATATTTTTATACCCTTGCAAACGGTATATTGAAATTGTCCAGATGTTTGTAACGCATAGAAGGAAGCATTTTCGACCACATAAAGTATATATATTCTTGATCAGCATGACGAGCTGTGTCAATATGGCCATGCCCGTCTGTCCGTCTGTTTCTATGCTGTCTCCTCTGTCAGTTTTAAAGCTATCGTGACCAAACTTTGCACGAAGTCTTCTGGTACAAATATGCTGTACATTTGCCGGAACCGGCCGCATCGGATGACTATGACACGTAGCTGCCATAGGAACTATCGGTCGAAAAACTGTTTCTAGTGAGAAAAACTTTTTTGTTTTTAATGCATTCGTCTCCAAACTCTGTATTTACTAGTTTTAAATGCTTTTCCATAACTCTGTTAAATATGGTCGAAATCGGACATCCATATAGTATAGCTGCCATAGAAAAGTAAGGTTAGAAAAATAGTATTAGTAAGAAAAACTTTTTTGTTTTCAATGTAAACCTCCTAAAAATTGGTATATATTTATTTTATAAGCTTTTGAACAGTTCTTCAAATTTTTGTCAAAATCGGTTGACTATAGGTTATAGCTATGAATGATGATATGAATGATCAGTCGAAACACTAGTTCTAGTGAGAAAAACTTTTTTTGCATTCAAAGAAAACGCCTCCAAACTTAGTATTTTTTAGTTTGCTATGCTTTTGCATGATTTCACTAAGTTTGGTCGAAATCGGACATCTATATAGTATAGCTGACATACAAAGTAGTCAGAAAAGTGGTCTTTTTGAAAAAAAACTTGTTTGTTTTCAGTGGATTTGTCCTTCAAATTAGTTAAAAAACGTGCTCCAAGGGTATACAAACTTCAGCCGAGCCGAAGTTAACTATCCTCTATTTTTTTCTGTGTAATTGTTCACTTTAATAATTTATTTGGCCTGTAAGTCTTAAGAGCCATCCTCCTGGTATCTCAATAATCAGGAGGAAATAGCACAAATTTTTTCAGTATTATTTTTGTTGAACCAAACCGAATTCTTGGGCTCGGAATAGGTTCTGGTTCTCTTATCTTGCACACTTGGTTCGGCTTAAGGTTCGGTTCGGTTTGCTTGATTTCTTAATTGGTTAAGCAAATAACTTTAACTTTCAGGGTTTTGATCTATTGATTCCTATAAAACGGCACATATTTTCACAAAAATTAGCACTACAAAAGTTCTCAAATAAGACCTTGCATTGACCCTTAAACCCATATCTACGATACATATTGAACAATCATTATTCAAATTGCTGAAGCTTGAGGTCTGCTAAATTGTAGCAGCAATTAATGTTCATTCTCTTTATGGAGGTGTTAGGGGGCAAGGAAACAATTGAAATCAAACCATCTAAAAATAACATTTCAAACTAGTTTCAGCTATTTTAGGTACGTGTCCCTGCTTTCCGTGGAATCTGTTGAATTATTATATTTAATGTCATCAACCGTGTGGGGGGGAGAGTTGTTAAGTTTACCGATGTATTCAATTAGGTGAATGCATGTTCCCCACCCTAGCCCTTTCTGTTTGTTTTATATGTGTACTTTATGTAACACACGAACAAAAATAATATAATTTGTTTGAGGGACAGACCACTGACAGACTCGCCATAACTATTTAAAAACGTTGGCAATTGTTTTGGTTTTTGTTCAGAATTCGCTGCTTAAATCTCTTCTAAACCACAGGCTAAGTTTAAACATTTTTAAACATGTAGGCAGAGCAATGGGTGACACAGTTAATAAATGAATCAGCACCGTTGTATATATGTATGAATATAATTTATGGATGGTTGAATTGTTAACAAAATGTAACAGCTAATCAGACAGTTCAAAGCTCTACTTGTGTTCTGTATAGCTGCGCCCACACCATCTTGCTCTCGATTCACTTATCTATTCAATTTTTATACTCTGTACCGTAGGTACATAGAGTATTATAAGTTTGTGCAAAGCACAATCTCCGACCCTATAAACTATATATATTCTTGATCAGCATCAACAGCCAATTCGCTATTACGTCTGTCTGTCTGTCCGTATGAACGCATAGATCTCAGAGATGGTAAGAGATAGAGGTTTGGTATATATGGCACATATGCTTCTTATGTCTGCAGGCAGATCAACTTTATTTTCAATTTTTTACACGCCCCTTGCCGCCCCCGAAATTTAGAAAAAACGTCATATCTCCCACAGTTTTTAAGATGGATGGTTCGTTTCTTCTAGACATATTTAGTAGTCGGGATAACTTATTGATCTGCCAAAGGAATGCTGAAGATCGGATGAATGGTTGTTGAGCTATAATGAAAATACTGTTGGCTGCTTTCAGCTGTTCCAGCAGCATCAAAATTTATGCTGAGAGCATTATTTCGATGGTGCAGAGTATAATATAGTCGGGCTTTAACGACTTTTTTTCTTGTTTTTATATATTTATGCCAGCTAAATAAAATATGCCGGCTGTGGTGCAGCGGGTAGTGTGTGTGCAAGAGGTCGTGTTCTCGATCCCGCCTAGCGACATCTAATGAATGAGATTACTTCGACCAGCTGTTGTTGGCGCCAGCTGACAAGTAATAAGTCATGAAAAAGCACGCGCCACCCTTTTTCCAATTTTTTTTTAGTTTGGAGATGCACCAAATAATAATCCTTTGCCATTAGTTTAGGCAAAATTACTAAATATGTTAGATAATTTTAAGCATTTCTATATTTAACATATTTCTCTATTCTATACGGCTGTGTTGTTCTAGCCACAATCCCTTCCAAACTGATGAAATTTTTTATGAAGATCACCTTACACAGTCTGGATGTAATCATTGCATGGATCAAATTCATCACGAATATGATTTTGAGTATAAACATAGCTTTGATATCCACATGACCGCCACTGATAATGCAGATCAATGGCCATATATAGTATAAACTGTCTACAGAAAAACATTAAATTATAAAATAAAATATTTCAACAACAAAAATGTTCTCCGCCTTTTGGTTGAAAACTGATTTTTGATTTCAATGTTTTGAACAAATTATCCCATTGAAATAAAACCGTACGTTAATCTACTCAAGTCCAGACTTCAATATTATTATTATGTGTCTACTTAGGTGTTAATTGGCCAACAACTTAAGAGGCAATATAAAAGCTAAGCAGCTAACCGGTATTAAAAAAGACAATTAAGTGGTTCACTTGATGAAATCTACTCAAAAAATTACAAATTATTTAAATTTTGGTATATTTTTCGGCAGACGTTTTTAAAAGCTAATTAGTTCTAGTACTGTTAAAAGTCAATAACCGTAATAGCCCTTAAGTAACCCCTTACTGCCTAATTAATCTTATCAGTATTTGAGATTAGCAGAAACAGAGGCCAATAAAATTTTTTTTCTGGCTGAACCCGTTGAATGGCACAGCTGATACTGAATACGAGTTTGTATGTCGGAGTGAAATATTTCATGATAACACTTTTGCCTGGTTCATTGTTTTGACAGCCTAATCGGTCTTTAAATAGAAAATTTAAAATCCAAACAAAAAAGCCTGTGCAGTTTATTTTGTGTGTGTGTGTGTACACAAATGGACAATTGCTAGTATGTATGTGCTAGACATGCCCAAGGGTTAAGGGGCTATCAAGAGACGCGAATCGGCGTTAAGTTCATTGCCATTGAGAGGAGAGTTTCAAATTTGGACGTCACATTTCTTGATTTACATGCACTGGCGTCTGTCTATCTTTGCCATGGACTAGGGACCTTGACTTATTTCGTATGCCAAACACAAAGCAAAGCTCTTAAATGGTTCTACACGCTTGTTACGTGCGTGTACAAGTTTCCACTCGGCCAACACCGGGGTTCTTTTGTTTTTGTAGTTGGAGGTTTGGTGATCATTTGAATTCACTTTTCAACCGGTCAGACTAGCCTTGCAGTTGCAGCTCTCAATGTTAGTTTTATTACATATAACCGCATTTGACATACTTTTGGCACACCACACTCAACGGGGTTCTAGCGACGATATGGAAGTAAATATCAAAACAAACAAAACAAATTTATTGGCAGAACAGAGCGATGATCCGACTTGGTGAAGCGAAGCGAACGACTGAATCAGACAGTGGCACAGCCGCAGCTTTTTATGAGCAAGGCGAATTCGTTTAGAATTCTCGATGGGAGAGCGAGCGAAGTATCTACTTAGCAGTCGCTGAGATCAAAGCTGTTAACCAACAGCTGTTAAACCGGCACGCTTGATGCTCTGACTCGATTAGCTGTGCTCAGCATTTAAATGGGCTCCTGCAATATATCATCAACTTATTCAAATTTCAATCATTAAGCTGCGGTACGAAAAGCTTGGCATAGATGCAATGAAACATAAAACATTGCACATAATTTTCCATTCAGCATATCATAAAGGTAAACAGAGTATACTAAATTTGTGGAAAAGTATGAAACAGTATGTAAAACATTAAAAGGTATTCTTGATTAGTATTAACAGCCGAGCCTATATAGCCATGCCCGTCTGCCCGTTCGTATGAACAAACTCGATCTCAGAGGTGGTGAGACAAAAAAGAAGGGTCATAAACTTTCTTTACTTGCAGGCAAATCGGGCTTACTATACCCTTGCAAAGGGTATTATAATTTTGCCCAGAAGTTTGCAACGCATAGAAATATTCATTTCCGACCCCATAAACCATATATATTCTTGATCAGAGTGACGAGCTGAGTCGATTGAGCTTTGTCAGCCCCTATGACTGTCTGTTTCTACGCGACCTAGGCTCTCAGTTTTAAAGCTTTCGAGCTGAAATTTTGCACAGAGTCTTCTTTTTGCTGCACACTATTAATATTTCGCAACCGACCGGATTGGATGACCATATCCCATAGCTCCCATAGAAATAATCGGTCGGAAAACTAGTTTTAGTGGGAAAAACTTTTTTCTTTTCAACGGAAACGTCTTCAAACTTTGTAATCGTAGGTTTACTATGTTTTTTTATAGTTCTACCAAGTTTTATTAAAATCGAACAACTATATGGTAAAGCTGCCATACAAAAGATAGGTCTAAAAAACAGTCTTAGTTAGAAAAACTTTTTTGTTTTTTATGGTAGCATCCTGCAATTTTGTATTTGTTTGTTTCTCATGCTTTTACATAATATTACAAATTTTTGGCCAAATCGGATGACCATAACATATAGCTCCCAAACGAACGATCGGTCGGAAAATGGGAAATTTTTGGAAAATATTTCAGCGAGCACTTGCAAGGGTATAAAAACTTCGGTACAGCTTAGCTTTCTCGTTTTTCTACTATCTTTAATCTAGTCGTTGTCAAAATTGATGGATCGATAAATTAACAAAAATATCCCCAATCGAAAATAGATTCATTGTATCATATTTTGCCTACTTACCAGCCTGTATTATAAAATCTTTCCATTAAATGTACCCCTCCCCCATTCGACTTTAACTGCCACAAACACTAGAAAACAGCAACTGCAGGTGAAGGCCCCGAGTCCTGCAATAGTTTTGTAAGGGTCAGTGCATTTATGCTTAGCCAGCTGTTAACATTTCTCGCAGTTAAGCGTATTTTTAATTAAACCATTTCTTTTTAGCCCGGGGGGGTATAAGGTTTCGGGCAAGTTACGGAAAACAAAGCCCGAAACCAATTTGTGCGTCAATGAAAATGAAATGCCAGTGGCCCAAAATGAATTAACATAAAGCAGCGCTGCTGGCTGTGGGCCGTGTCGGAATCGGTGGCAGCGGAGAGGCAGCGGAGTTTAGCTGTCAAATGCCGGCAGGGCGCAGAAATATCAAAAATATGTGCATACTTTCGAGCAGCGCATATAAAAAATGTGCGCATACTTTTTGGCAGCTTTTTTGACTTATAGATGGCGAGTGGGAGGGAAGGCGAGTGTGTGAGTGTGTGGGTGTGTGTGTGTGTGTCTGTAATTGACACATGTTACGCGCACAAAAGCGAACAGACCCCGGTCCCAGCCCCAGTTCATCGTTATTATCGACAATGGCGCCGCCAAAAACACACACACACACACACACACCCGATGTCCCTCAGCCACTCACATGCCTTTGCCTGCTGCACAGCCTTCAAATGCAGGCCCAGAACTCAGCTCAGAGGCCACCTCAGTCAACTTTGTTTGTAGCCGGCAAAAACAAAAACACAAGCACACACACAAACACACAGACACACACAGACACAGGACGCACACACACTCAGACGTTTGCTGATAACGTTAACGTCAGCTGTGCGCCACTTTGGGGCACACGTGAGTCCTGCTTCTGGTTCAGGATCAGGGTCGGGTCGGGTGAGTTGTGTTGTGTGTGCGCAGGCAAGCGTCAAACGTTTTGTACCTTGCCTGCCCTCACCTCTCTCATCCACCACCCACCCACCCCCTCGGGCACAACTTACTTGCTTCTCCTCTGCGCTGCGTTTGGCATTTGTTTGTGTTGTCAACAAAAGTTTCTTTGAAATCAGTAACAGATGTCGATTGGAACGGCACAATTGCTGCCAGCATCGCTGCCTGGTGGCAGCCACACTGGGCGGCGCCACTCATGATGAATATTTTTAATGCCCCAGACAAGGCCCAAGGTTCGCACAGGCTGAGAATATGGCCAGAAGAGGCGGGCTTATTGTGCTTTAGTTTTTAATTAAAAAATTTTGTACACTCAACTGGTAATGTATTTTTGGTTAATGCACTTTGTGTTCGGTTCAATGAAAGTTGGAAAACAATGCAAAGGACAATTCGAAATGGTGCATTTTGGGGTAAACAGAGGGGGGGTCACTACGTGAAGGTTGCGACCAGCGGTGGAGATGGCAATTGTTGCATTTGCACGTGGTCTAATACGGGGGTTCAGTTTGATTTTGAAAAATCTATTGTACACATTTTTGTGACATTTGGGCCAAAATTAGTTAGAACTACCAGTTTTTATAGATTTCAGGCATATCATCGTATCGGTTCTAAGCTTTTAAATGACATAACATGGAGTCAATGAGACTTACAACATCATTTGTTTTGCCTGTTTAGTTGTTGCTGTGTAATGATTTGCTTTAAGCCAAGGTTATTTTGCCATATTTTTCTAGTCCTTGTCGTCTTGAAACCGTTCTTACAATTTGAAATAAATAAATAACGTCATAGCACTTGGATTCTTTGGAAAATTCACACGTTATATTATAATCTTTTGCATAAGATCTCCCTCGGAACGGCTCTATTTCTCATCGGCTTATCGACAATTCACGACACTTTCATGCTTTTCAATAACCAATGGGAGTCCTTGAGAAAAAACTTCGTGTATTCCTTAAGTTAAGATTATGAACCGAACCAAAGCGCTTCAAACTGCTCCATGCTTACAAACCGAACCAGCATCTATTGAAAAATGACGAAACGTACCTAAATCCGCAAAAAAAATAGCGGTTCGGCTCGGTTCGGTATGGGTAAAGTTCGACATAAGGGCAGATTTCTCATCTTCTAAATTGCTTTTTAGTGACATAGCCCCCGCTAACGCATACAAAATTTAATTAGAAATGCTCCTAAAAGTATGCTAACTTTATTTCCTTAAATAATTATGAATATTGAATGAGTAATTCAGATTGTCAGTTAGAAAAAGCTGCGAATAAGATGTAAAATCATCCCTATAAAGTTTAGGAAAGTTTAGGAATCTTTCAAACTTAGTAGAGTTTGTCTAACTACGTCTTAAACTACAGCAAATCTGTCGGTTTACAACACCTATTTTGGTACATCTCTAGCTATTTTCGTCTCTTTTTTGATAGCTTATGCGCTATCACATACCATTTCCGGAACTCAGAACTGTCTACATTTGGTGGAGTGTTTTTCCAATGTTCTTCTCGGCTTCTTAGAGCTTTCCCGCTCTATATGACAATTCTTAAACGTTGGCATAAATATTGTTAAATAAAATTCAAATAGATATACTGTACTGTAAAAAGTGAAATATTTCCTTTCTATTAAGAGTGAAACCATGAACCAAAGCGATTAAAAAACCAATTTATAAACCGAACTGGAGGTTCAAAGACTTCATGAACCTCTACCAAAAAAGTTATAATTCCCGATCACTTAGAAAGTTGCATACATTTTTTTCCACTAATTCTCTGTAAGACAATGACTGATCTGCAAAATAATCTGAGGTCTGGTACATTCAAAACCACTTGATGCAGAAAAGTCTAACTTTCTATTTGATTCTACATTTCTAAAAATCCACATATGTACAACCACCGGGAGAAACTTTTCTTAGTTAACCTCATGAAAGCGGTTTCTGAAAGAAATGGGTTTAGGTTAGGTTAGGTTGAGATGGCTAGGGTCAATAAAATTGTCCCTTCACTTAGGCCAAGATAGGCCCATTGCGATACCATATATATTCTCTATTTAAACCAGGGGGGTTCCTCCCGATTAAACAATTGGGTTTATAAGTATTAATTTCATCTTTGAAGCTTCTTAACTTCTGCAGAAGGTTCAGTGTAAATTCAAAGCTTCAGCTGCAGTTATCAAACCTTGCGTTGTGGTTTAAGTAAGGGTCCAAAATTCTTTGAAAGCTTAATAACTTTAAGCACTTTGCCGTTATTAGGATATTTTTGAAATGAGAATGAAATGAAAATAAAAATTGTATTATAAGGATATTTTTGAAATGAGAATGAACGGTTCAATACATGAAGTCATATATAATCATCCAACCGACCCATTTAATACCAAGTCTTTTAAATTTTAGTGTACACTTTATAAATATGAACATCGATTCGTTAATTAATGATGAAAAAAAGTTCAAAAAGTTTGGTTTTAGTATACGAGACGGGGCTTCAAAGTTTTTGATATCACCCATACGCAGTGTTGCTTGTCAACTTAATATATTTTATGGAATTGACGTTGAGTTCAAACAAAAAAGGTTCCGGTATTTTAAAATGATACTTTGATTTAAACCATAGAGGAAGAAGCCCAAATATGTAGTTGTAGCTCTGCCTATGATTTCGACAAGAATAGTTTTCCAGCAGCCCTAAAAAGATGGTCTCTGTTTCTTCTTCCTTCAGCGTAACTCCAAATGCTCCCATGAAATAAACCAAGTCATTGTACATTGTACATTTATATGGTGGCCATTTTATTAAAAGAGATATTTTATTTGATTGTTTTAAGTGGTTTTTTTTCAGCTTGTTTGTGAGATAACTGTGTGAGCTTACCATAAAAGATTGATCCCAGATCATGAATTGTTCAGAAATTTGGCTTAAAAACCTTGACCAAATTTAAATGTTTAGGCAAGCTATAATAAATACATTTTATTACCAAATTTCATACGTGAATGAGCCCATTGTTTCCATTCCTTATTGCATTCATTGGCATCTTCAAAAATATTCCAACATTTTACAGACTGTAATCCCCTAGTGGCATTATCTATTCCCGCTTATTTTGTTGATCCTTTTCCCTCTGTAATGGCCATTGACAACATGTCCATGTGTCCTGTTCACTGTTTCTGCCTCCTTCTGTTTGAGCTTGTGGCTGCTGCTGGCGATAACAAACGATAACTGCATGTTAAATAGAAGCTAACGAAGGGATAGCCAGCCCACACACAATAAGGCCAAAAAAGTGTTGGGTGGTGGGGACAAGGCGGAGCATATGCAAAAGCTTTGGACAACTGGTTGTCTGTTAGAGTTACAGTGGGGTTTGGGTGGAGGGCTTTAGAAAATCACTCAGGTAGCAAAATGCCATCATCATCATCATCTTTGTTGTTGTTGTTGTTGTTGTTCTGGTGAAGGGTTGGGAAAAAGCGCACAGCATTCGAGACAAAAGCAAAGTTAAGGCAAGCTGCTGTTTGTATGTTCGTGCGACTGTGTGAGTGTGTGTTTGTGTGTGTGTTAGCCACAAGCCGTGTGCGTGTGTGTGCAACAAATGTTGTGGGCGGTGGGGTACTAACGAGCTTTTGCTTGCTTGCAATGCGACAGCAGCAGGTGTGCCACACACACAGCTGAGTGACGATAATTGAAATTTCATCACAGTAGTTTGTGGTTTTGTTGCACACACACACACACACTCTCACACACCACTCTTACGCACACACACACTAATGCACAATTCATGGCTGCCGTCTAGTTTTAGGCTGCGTATCGAAATGCAATTTTTGGTTTAAAACACTTTATTTCTTGGGTTTCTTTTAGCCTTTTTTTTTGTAGTTGTAACATTTACTCATTTTGTTTTTGTTTCAATAGTAAAAGTACATTTAAATATTAGTTTAGAAATACAATAAATACTAATTAATAAATTAAATACAATCAATAATATAATAATTATATGCGGTATGTCATAATATTAATAAAAACTACTATGTTCAGTTTAATTGGATTTCCATTTTTGTTTGTTTTCGTATTTGGTTGCCTAAGTTACTTACAGTGTGGTTTTTAAGTGACCTTTTTTTTTATATATCAACTTTAGGTTAAGTAATTGGGTTTTTGTTTTTGGAGTGATGTGCAGTTGTGATTTTAGATTTAAAAAAGTGCAGCTGCAGTCAAAAAAAAAATGTATTTAATGAGTGAAGATTTCGTTATTTAGGTAGGAAGAAAAGACAATTTGAAATATTTTTTGTTAATATACAAACAGTTCTATGAACAGGAACAAGGGAGTCTATATTCTCATAATTGCAGTCACTGACTGAAGTTAATTTTGGGAATCTTAATTGACACCTGGCCAACAGTTGGCATTAGCTGAAATCTGATAAGTGTTTGACCACCAGGCAATTGTAGGGTCATTTGGTGAGCCTTGAGTAAGGACTGAAAATATTCAAAATTCGGAATTTAAGAAAAATGTTGAGTAAAAAGTTTGTGGAGTAAACCAAAACCAAATAAACATGTTCGTCTTCAACTGCTCTTCTATTCTATTTCTCATCCTCTAAATAGCTATTATGTGTCAGATAAACTTGGATTTTGCTGTTATTTGTGGGAACATTAACTAAAATGCTCCATTAAAAATCTTCAAATTAAAATTACAACCGTTGAAGAGGTGGCTAACAAATGGAAAACATGTAAAGACGGAGTATTTAAATAAGCTCGATTAATCGCTAATCCTCACTCTGCCCCAAGATCAAGTGACAAGCATTTCCGACCCCATAAACTATATATTCTTGATCAGGATGACGAGCTGAGTCGATTGAGCTTTGTCCGCCCCTCTGTCTGTCTGTTTCTACGCGACCTAGGCTCTCAGTTTTAAAGCTATCGAGCTGAAATTTTGCAGCGAGTCTTCTCTTTGCTGCACACTACTAATATGTCGGAACCGACCGGATCGGATGACTGTATCTCATAGCTGCCGTTCATATGGTCCGAAAACTAGTTTTAGTGAGAAAAACTTCTTTCTTTTCAATGGAAACGTCTCCAAACTTTGTAATCGTAGGTTTACTATTTTTTTTTTATAATTCTTTCAAGTTTTATTAAAATCGGACAACTATATAGGTCTAAAAAACAGACTTAGTTAGAAAACCTTTTTTGTTTTTGATGGTAGCATCCTGCCATTTGTTATTTGTTTGTTTCACATGCTTTCACAAAGTTTTACTAATTTTTGGTCAAATCGGATGACTATATCATATAGCTCCCATACGAACAATCGGTCGGAAAATGGGAAAAAGAGTATATTTTGAAAATATTTCAGGGAGCACTCGTCCGTGTCGAAGTTAGCTTAGCTTTCTGGTTTTGATTTGAAAATATCCCGATTTCATATCCTTTGGATGACTTTCAGCTCCGTTGGTTGAAAATGTTAGAACCATTGATAATAGAACAAATAGATATTTTATAATCCAAATATGACATTTTTTTAAATATACAAAAATGAATATTATGAAATATCAGTTCCAAATGAACACAGACATCATCCAATGATTAATTTTTAATATCCAGGCAGTAAGGCAACTTTATGAGGACCGATTTCACATCTTCACATAAAGTAACACTCATAGCCGCTATTGAGAAGGTGAGAAATCGGGTCTAAGTCTTGTGTTTTTCTCCCCAGCATATGTAGACAGAGTCTTAAAAGGTCTGCAGTCGGAAAAAGTAGATCAAGGAATTTTCATAACATTACTCGATTATTTATGGTCGAGGATTTGCTGGCTTCTTCGCTTACCTTTGCGTAGTCAGCATCGGGAGTTCTTACCAAAAGGTCTAGAAAAAATCCAGATTTGTGGGAAATACAATTCTAGGCTTCTGCATCACAATAATGTACCAGAGACCACAATCACCGGAACTAGCGACTGTTCCTGTTCTGTAGACACCCTTAAAAGGACGGAGACTTAAAGATAAAACCAGCATCGCTGGAAGATTTTAAACCAAAAAGGGCTTATCGGAAGTGGTTTTAGGATAGGAAAAAGTGGTGGCAGAAGTGAATTTTGTATGAATTTGAATAAATAAAATGTTTGTGACAAAAGCAAATAGAAAGTTAAGCAACTTTTTGGTGGTACCTGGTATAAATTTGGAAGTTCACTGTATAAATTTGGCCGAAAACAGTATTGAAAGCTTTGGTTCTGATGATTTCATTGGAAGTAGGGCTTATTCCTAATCTTAACGACGGGCTTGAATCTTGGTGTCCTCTGCTGAACTGCTGCTGCCTTCTCCTTTATATGGTCTAATCTAACCTTTGTCACTGAAAGAAACCATTTCCATCTTCCAACCTCTTTTCTTCTCTTCACCCATTAAATCAAGTGACTGCTCTGAGTGCTTTGTAAAAAAAAGAACATTTAAATGCTTCAACTTTTCGAAATGTACTTAAATATTTTCTATGCTGTGTCTAACGAACTATTATAGTTTTTTTTTGTTTGTTTGTTTGTTTGCTGTGTGAAGTAATTCCTAGTTTGTTTATCTTTAAGTGCATTTTTAGAAAACTATTTTGAATAATGTTGACAACTGGGTTTTGCTTCTCTTTGATTTTTGTTTTTTGGTTAACTGCATATCCATATGTGTGTATGTATTTATGTATATATATATTTAAATGGGGTGACTGGTTTCCCCCGAATTTAATTTGACTAGCACAAGTATTTCTTTTTGGGTTTCATCATGCGAATGCGTCATTTGGAGCCCAACCCATTGGGCACCAGAGCACTAGGCGTGGCGGCGGCCACAGCAGCTGCTGAACCACCACCACCACCACCACCACCGCCGCCGCCGCCTCCACTTCCACCAGCTGCTCCTGCTCCAACTACAGACCCGCCAGTATTTGCTGTGACAGCCACTGCCTCGCGAGCACCAGCAGCAGCCGCTTGCATATGAACTGCCGCCGCTGCCGCCGAAGTGGGTGTGGGTGGAGATCGTGTGGCCATGGCACTACGCAAACTGCTGGCCGTATGCAGATGCTTGGCACTTAGCTCACTGGCTCGCGAATTGCCGCAGACCTGCAAGTGTACATGGAGGATGGCTGTAGTTGATAAGTATTTTGCTTGACACGCTGACATGGCTAACCCACCTGATGATGGCTATCCCAATCCCTGTATTGACACGAGGCACTGCAATATCGTGCCATATTGCAGCCAGAGCAGGTTTCAGTTGCCTTGCGTCCACAGTTCCAACATTGTTGCTGCAAAGTGCTGCCCTGGATGAGAAATCGGAAGGGTGAAAGTTAGAGCAACAGAAAAATATTGTATATTCCTATCAAAGTCAGCATAACAACTCGATCCCCACCTCCTCCCAAATAGTCTAGCCTAGTCTAACCCACTTCTGTCAACTGAATGCTCTCTGCTTTTTTGGATCACCTTTGATCTTGTTGGCTCCGCCCCCCGACTTACATTCTGTGCTGCACTCGCTATTGACGGCGACTTATTATCCAAGTCCCGTTCTCCACTCGAATGACGACTCATTTCCATGAAAAACTTTTCCATACGCAGTCGCTCCTGCGTCATAATCTCGGCGGCACGCGTTTCGGCAGCCACCACAGCACGTTGAATTTCAATGACAGCCTGTCGCTTGACCTGGGGATGAGGGAGAAAGACATGAATTTGCGTCTCAAAGTCTCGCAAGTCTAGCTTGCCAAACCCACCTGTGTGACTGCATCCTCGGCATTGCGCTTAAATTCGGCCACCTTCTCTTCGGTCTGGCGACGCAGCTCGTTCATGGCGGCTGGCGTTACCTCCTGGCTGGCATTCGGGTGCTGCGGTTCGATGCCTCGCTGCTGGAGTATGGTAATGGCACGCTTCGTCTTATCCACCATGGCCGATATGCAGTTGAGCATGGTGTGTATGTTTTTCCACTCCTCCTCTCCGCCGCCGCCACCGCCGCCGCCGCCGCCAGCGGCATTTGGATTGGCATTTGGATTCGCATTGTTAGCATTTCGCTGCGGTGGTGGAACCTGAGCTGCCGAATGTCGAACTTGGGCTTCGCTCAAGCGCATATCCCGCTCATCGTTGCGCTGCAGGTAGCCCGCTTCGCTGGCTCCTGCCCCATAATCATAGGCCATTACTGAGTGGGCAGGATGCATGGCCAAGCGCTTGCTAGGTGGAGGATAACTGGGGCCACCGGTCATATACTCGCTCCACTCCTGCAGGCCATTGTGTCCGCCATGCTCCATCATGGAGTCCGAGGAGCGGCGCTTAAACACGGCGCTGCCATTCGAAGTGGGCGCCTCCAGCTGCACGAAAATGTCACCAAACTCCGCACTGGCCACGCCATGGGGTACGAATTCCATCACCGCCTGCTCATTGCTGGTCACGTACTGCAGGGCCGACTGATTGGTGGCCCTGGACAGGGCCAATATTTCGCGTTGCACGAGAGTTATGCTATTCTTCAGCAGGGGCATCACATAGGGTCGCAGTGGCAGATTGATGGCCTCCTGCAGCGCCAGACGAAACTCCTCCACCGAAATGGTACCGCAGCAGAGGGAGAGCACCAGGGCTCGCACTCGCTCACTGACCTCCGGTTGGCCCAGCTCCTGCGAGAATTGCACCAGGGCGCCCAGGAATTTGCGCATTTTGGAAACCAGCCGAGCCTGTTCGACATGAGCAGCGGCCAAGGCCAAGGAGGCGGCACCCGGAGTGGGGGAGGCGCCCGAGGAGGCAACTCCTCCCCCGTTGACCACAGGCGAGGCACTGGCATTGCGCTGCGGCCGCTGGTGCAGCTGCAGTGGTGAGTGCGGGGAGCGCGGGGCTAGACTGCGAACTGTATCGGGTGGTGAGTCGGGCGGAGTCCGACACAGGCGATCCCTCTCTCGTTCGCGCTCCCGACCGCCTTGGCTCTGGCTGCTGTCTTTGCTGCTGTTCGAGGAGGAGCAGGAACTCTTGTCGCCGTTGCTGATGCTGCTGCTGCTGCCGCTGCTGTTGGCTGTGCGGAGGGTGGAGAGGGGAGAGGGGCGAAAGTTAGCTCGTTAGTTGTGTGTTAACAATAAACAAGAGAAACAAGTCCAAGTCCTGCAGGATGTGCAGCCCGAGCGCATTACAAATGCATTAGTAGCAACTTGAGCAGCAGATACGGAGCGCAATGGGAACGGAAGCTGCCACAAATATATTCTACTGACCACAACAAGCTACAGCACTTGTCTAGTCCCATCCAGCAGTGCGGAAGGCGGAGGCGGCGGAGTATTTGATGCAGAGGAACATTAACAAATTTGTTTGAACATGGGAAATAAATTAGCAAACATTTTTGGCCTCTGTCGAGCTGGAAAATGAAGCGCCAAGCACTAATTGCTGGGCCCCAGGGGGGGGGCGACGGGGAGGGGAGGGGAGGGTTGCGAACCGAAGGGGGTTGTGTGTGTTGGAACGTGCTGTCCCGGCCATGATCCTGCCTCCGTGCAGGCTGTAGCTCAAAAATGAAAAGCTTAACGCAAATCCGCCGGGCACAGATGGACGAGAAAATGTTGCCCGTAGCAGAAATTGGGACAGGCGACAAATGTTCACAAATCGATTGCATAACGGAACAGTGGTTCTTATCATTGGCTTCCTTTCAAGTATTTTTGTTTTGGCAACAAAAATTCAATTAAAGGACTCCCGATTTGATCCTAAAATAGAGTCACTGTAATGAACTAAAATAGTCTAAAAACAAGAAAGAAAGTCGGTGAAGCCCGACGATAGCATACTCTGTACCAACGAAATTATACGCTCAGCATAAATTTTGATGCTGCAGTAGCAGCTGAAAGCAGCGCTGCTTCTGCGCTGCAGCAGCGAACAGTATTTTGATCAGAACTCGAAAACCGTTCATCCAATCTTCACCATTCCTTTGGCTGATCGATAAGTTATCCTTATTACTAAATATATCTAGAAGAAACAAACCATCCATCTTTAAAACTGTGGGAGATATGACGTTTTTTCTAAATTGCGGGGGCAGCAGGGGGCTTGGCCAAAATTGAAAATAAACTTGATCTGCCTGCAGACATAAGAAGCATATGTCCCATACATGTCAAACCTCTATCTCTTACCATCTCTGAGATCTGAGCGTTCATACGGACAGACCAGATCGGACATGACTCGGCTGTTGATGCTGATCAAGAATATATATACTTTATAGGGTCGGAGATGTCTTCCTTCTTGATGTTACATACTTTTTGCACAAACTTATAATACTGTGTACCTACGGTACAGAGTATAAAAATTACGCATCCGCCATGTGGTACCAAACGGGTAATGTAGGCTTGGTCGTATCAGCTAAAAACTTCTTCCACATGTTATACTGGTCGCTGTTATCAAATTCACCAAGTTTCAACTCTGTGGCTGCATTTTTCGACTTAATGTCATAGAATTTTTACATCCAGCTCAGTGTGTTGGGGGAGGGGGGAGAATTTGCCTCTGACATCCCGTCAGAGCTTATCGTGTGTGAAAGTTTCAGCACTTTTTATTAAATTAAAATTCACAACAAAAAATCCACACCGAAAATAATTTGATGAATCATCCTTTTTGATCAATCAAAGTACATTCTTTATAAAATTCTTAATTAGGAGGTCCTATACTACACAGTTACAATAAATTCCAGTTGTAAGTCGATTAAAACTTGTTATATTTGTATTATATATATGACTTTTGACGAAAAGCAAATGCAAAATTTAAAGTTTCAATTAAAAGGAATCATGCATGACAGCCGCGACTGTACTGAAGGTTTTCTCAGAGAAACAAAAAAAAACAAAAAGGTTTTTCCCCTTAGAAACACATTTTTCCATAGTTCTTTTAAAAAGCTACTTATAAATTACATTTTGCCACCTACTTTTTAACGCCCTTCTATATTTTGTCATATTTTTCTAAATACCTCTTTAACTTCCAAGCTTACCATTAAGTGAATTCGTTTCGGAGACCATTTGATTATACTCTTTGCCATGAAGTGTTAGCAAATGTCTTCGCAAATTGGTAATATATTTGCCCGAATATATTTTCTGACAAATGCGGCAGACTGATACATTCTGATCAATGAAATAGTAGAAAAAGTTGCGAACTATTATTTCCGGCTTGCGTCCCATTTTCTGTACGTTTTTTTGTCTATATTTGAAATGAATTAGTACAACCAGTTTCGAACAAGTTTTTCAACTGAAATGATTTTTATTAGAAATAAATCTAGGAACTAGTCGCTTGGCCTACTTTTTCAAAAAAGACCTAAAAGTTATATTCTTAATAATTTGCAACTTTTGTCGCCTGCTCAGCACAGTGGCTACCAAACACACACAAACTTTGTTTGCACAAGCTAATGGAAATTGTTTATGGGAGACTGTGTGTGTGTGTGTGTGTGTGTGTGTGTGCGAGAGTGGGAGGATGTTGGTCTTTGGGACTGGGTGCAAATGTTGCTGCTGGTGACGATGATGACGACAACGACAGTCAGTTGATGTTGCTGCCGCTGCTGCTGTGGCTGCTGCACAGTTTGCTTTTGTGATAATGATTGTGGATACAGCTGCAACTGGCTGTGTTTTCACAGCCATTCAGGCACGCCACCGCCATGCCAATCGAAGGGACACACACACATAGTTGGAGGCATCACTCAACTCTGAGTCGGCGGCGCTTATCAAACGCCAAACATAGACAATGATGGATCACCTCCCACTGTTCCCCTCTATAATTGCCTGCTATCCGGCATCTTCTTTTTCTATATGTTTTCTCTGTCGCTAGACAATTGCTAAGTATTTCGCTAGGCTTTCAAAGTTGGTTTGTTTTGTGTTCTAAACCACAACTGACCCAAAGTTGGAGCAGCTGGCCCCGCAAAAACCCAAAAAAAAAAAAACAAAAATATTTCTGAAATTTTGTGTTGACAATTCACATATTTTCTAAAACATAATGTTGGCCATTTTAGAACGGAGGGGGGAGGGAGGGAAAAGAGGTTCTAACTGCTGGCTCAACATTTGCCAGCATCATGAGCTTGCCATCGATTTAAGGTTACGTATACGCAGCATGGTCCCAGGCCAGCCTGCATATCCCTCTCTCACACTCTGTATGTGTGTGTGTGTGTGTTTGTGTGTGTGTGTCTGTCTGTATGTGTGTGGGCAACAGAATTTGCACAGCTGCGTCCCATAGATTGCAGTCGAGCGCACAAAACGAAACGTTAGCAAGTTTAGTTTGCTGTCGTTGTTGTTGTCGTTTCTGTTGCTGGCATAGTCATTTGGGAAAACAATCATTTTGGCAAATATTCATCATGCACTGTTTGTGATTATCATCAGCAGAGTGGGAGAAAGACCGAAATGAAGTTTAGTTGCCATTGTTGTGGCAAACAAAAACTTTTTTTATTCAGAATGCCACTAATTAGAGGACACAAATTTAAGTAAGCTCCTTAAACTGCAGCGCTCACACATCATTGGCCTGGGAATTGCCGCAGGTACGCACCCCAACAACAGCAACAACAATGGCAATCAAAGCAAAGCATCGCACACACACACACACACACATACTTACACACGCACACAAAGCACAGAGCAGCCGCCCCCTAAAAGCGGGCTATGCTTTTTCGCCTGCCTGACTGAATGCCTGCGGGCTGCTGGGAACCAAGCCAGCAGCGCTTCCACTTTTTGTGTGGCTTCTTTTTTAAGGCAGACAGAGACATCAGCACAACTAGCAAAATGCTTGCCTGTGCACTGCGGTTTGAAATCACATACAAAATATGTAGAGACAACCCAAAGGAATGCTTCATGAGTTGATGGGGGCTTTGAGGTGGTACACAAATTTGAACCAAGGAATGAAATAAACGGACTCTTAAAAGTTCAAAGAGTAAGTTTTGAATCCAGATCCCTTTCGTTTTCTAATCTTATACATAGAGCTATCTGTCACTTAAACCTACAAATAATCTGAGCAAAATCGAAGCTTATCTGACACTTATCAGCTGTTAATAAGATGAGAAATCCGTCCTTAGTGATGTTAAAAGTAAACGTTTTCGATTCCCCAACTAAGGTATTTAAATTAAGTGAAACACAAAATCCTATCTTCTAAAAGAGTTTATGGGTTGAACATACTCACATTGCCAACAGATAAACCTCTTTTTATACTCTGTACCGTTGGTACATAGAGAATTATAAGTTTGTGCAAAAGTATGTAACAGCCAGAAGGAAGCATCTCCGACCCAATAAAGTATATATATTCTTGATCAGCAACAACAGCCGAGTCGATATAGCCATGCCCGTCTGTCCGTTTGTCTGTCTGTCCGTATGAAAGCACAGATCTCAGAGATGGTAAGAGATAGAGGTTTGACATGTATGGGACATATGCTTCTTATGTCTGCAGGCAGATCGAGTTTATTTTCAATTTTGGCCACGCCCCCTGCCGCCCCCGCAATTTAGAAAAAACATCATATCTCCCACAGTTTTAAAGTTAGATGGCTCATTTTTTCTAGAAATATTTAGTTATGAGGATAACTTATCGATCAGCCAAAGAAATGGTGAAGATCGGATGAACGGTTGCCGAGTTATGACTAAAATATTGTCCACTGCTGCAGCGCACTAGCAGCGCTGCTGTCAGCTGCTACTGCAACATCAAAATTAATGCTAAGCGTATAATTTCGTTGGTACAGAGTATGTACAGAGTATATAGTCGGGCTTGACCGACTTTCTTTCTTGTTTAGGGTTATCCTTAATACTGGTTAACAGATTCGAAAAAGATACTAATAATTGGATAAATTTCGGGTTTATTTCAATGACACTGGGATTGAAACTAAACTACCCTAAAGAATCAAGAGTCTAGGTAATATATCAAAGTGTACCTTAAATTTAGAATGTTTTTTCATTAATTTAATTGTCAAGTCTCTAAGAAATATGTATATATATTTTGGTGGTGATTTCTATGTCTTAGACAAGTGTAGTTCCTATCGCTCAGAAGAAACTATTGCCTATCCCCAGAAAGAATCGCATTCTTATCTTGCAAAAGTGTCGTAGGAACGCGTCAGGAATGGGCTATGGCTAAAGTAAAACTATACTTACGAGTACTAAACTGGTGCAAGCTTGGTCTACCAAAATATGGGTCTCTATCTCATAAAGTCTCTAGAATCGATGCTAATAGATACTAAATAATGTGTGAAACTGTTCTTTTTCCCTTTCTAAACATTTGCAAAGACTTTATGATCCCCATTTGAAGGAGAGCAAGTAAAGAAAGACACATACGAAGTTGATAGTGCTTTTTTGCTATGCGCAAGCCGCCCTGCGTAAAGCTACAACAAATCCTTGTAAACTCTCAGATCTCAGAAATGGTAGGAGAAAGAGGCTTGACATGTATGGGGCAGTACTTGCTGGCAGAAAAAAGCTTATTTTAAATATTTGCCAAGCCCCCTGCGGCCACATCTCCTACAGTTTTATAAATGGATGGTTCATACCTGCAAAGCAAATGTAGTAATCAAGTTTATTTATCGATCTTCCGAGGGATAAGTTAGGATTAGATGAGAGATAGTCGAGCTATGATTAAAAGAATGTTCGCTGCTGCAGCGCAGTGGTAGGGCTGCCTCCTGCAGCTACTGTGGGCTCTTGAATGGGCAGTACTTCACACAGTACGTATGGTGAAACTTCCATAAGTATGTCTGTTCTTTGTCTAGAAATGTTTGTTGTGTGATAAGTTAAAGAGTAAGCTTTGGGCAGGCTCCTCCTGCTCTTCGTTTTCGCTTCTTTTATCTTTTGTCATACACAAACACACACACACACACACACACAGCTGCTGATGTTCACACCATTCATATGAATCGTTGAGCTTGTGCTCAACGCCTTAAAGTATACTTCAAACTCACCTTTAAGCCTTCGACTAATTGCACTGGCTGCTACTGCTGCTGATGTGTTGTTGTTGCTGTTAGCTGCCGCCACTGCTGCTGCTGCTGCTGCTGCTGCCGCTGCCGTAACCACTGACGCTGACGATGACGAGGCAGGTGGCACTTGGCCAGCTGTTGCTGTTGCTGTGGCCACCGCCAAAGCGGCTCCTGCTGCCGCTGCGGCCGCGTCATATGCGTCCTTGTCGGTAATCTCCTCCTTAATTATTGCCTTGCCATCGAGCGCCATCTAAATTGGGGTGAAGGGGGGGGGGGACACACAAAAAAAGTTGAAGGAAATAAGTTGATCAATTTTAAACCAAAAGCGGTGGGTGGAACCTCCTCAGCTGGGTAGGTTGCGCACGTTCCCAGGCACAAAACAAAAACATCAAGTGACAAAGTTCTCACATTATGTTTTCAAATTATTTGATTTCAATTTGATTAAATGGTTGTCTGACATGCAAATTGGGCGCGCCCACAAACCGAATACAAAAGCGACCAAGGAAGCCAGCAGCTGCAGCTCGGGGGGACTCATTAAGCTGGCTGACTGTGAAGGTGGAAGGTGGCCAAATAAGGTGAAAATACAGTAAATAAAAGGCAAAAACAAAACAGAAATGCTGTGAAATCTAAGCGAACTCCAAACAAATCAAAAATTAATGTATTCCCTTTCCCCATTTCAACGCATTTCGTTGGAAAATATTAAAAAAAAAACTTTCTTAATTTGAAATTGATTCCCCGAGCCAATAAATCAAACTTGTCATTTATTTTCTTTTAAACAAAATTTCCAAAATAGTTTTCGAATTCTCTGCATTTTTTTGTCGAAAAAAACAACATCCATAAGCTGACGACAGCTGTAAATGGCCAAAGAACAGAAACACACACAGACGAAAGCTGGGGACACCTGTTCCAAATTTGAAATTACTTTTGAGTGGTTTTCATTGAGAAAGAAATCTTTGGCAGAAAATTTGTGCTAATTGACTCAGGCACAAGTTGCAATCAGCCCTTTACCGAGCAGCCCCTCCTTGCTCTCGCTCTCTCGGCAGCGCCTCCTGCCCTCCATTACCACGCACATGTTCATGTCCGGGCAACTTTTTTTTTTCTTTTTCGTTTGTTGATTTTTATCACTAAAATATGTAAATACCTGTGCGGTCTGTGGGAGTTTGTGCAGCTTGCCTTGCTGCATAAACAAAAAAAAAATACAACTGTTTGAAGAAAAACGAGCGGGGGGCAGGAAGGAAACCTGTTCATTTTCATTCATGCCTTCGATCAAAATCGCTTGCGGTTTATTTTGGCTAAGAGGTGTAAAAATTTGTAGCCAATGCTTTAACTCAATCGCCATCGTCCCCACCCGCCGCTCGGGCAGCTGTTTCGCATCAGAGTGAATTACACGCACGCCCGCTTAGCAATGCGGCTGCAAATGAAATTCTATTAAAAACAAACAATTGACACAGCAGCTGCCATTTGCCAAAGTGCCGAAGCGACTAATGACGCGTCGACCCAGACTCTCGATCCCAATTCCCCATACTCTAATCCCACCCAGCATATGGCGGGCATAACACTTGTCAACTGTTCTGTGACTGTGGGGGGCTTGCAAAACTGGCCAAGAAAACTAACAATAGCAACAAAACATGCGTGACAACAAGTGTTTATTTATTTTCTTCTACTTTTTTTTTTTTGGAGGAGCGGCAGGTGAGAGGACTGCGCCTTGGGCCTGACTCACTTAATAGCTTGAAGCTTGGGCTGGCAGCTGCTCTCCTGGCTATGACGAATGAATCAAATGTCAAAAGCAGCCGTGTCGTTGTCGCTCAAGCAGCTGTCGCTTGTCGTCGGCAGAATGCCCCACCCCACACCCGCGCGCACACTCCCCAACCGCCGCACCCGCCGCACAAAAGGTTGGCACTTCAAAGAGCGACTCACAGCTTCAGCTTCAGCAAAATGGAAAATGTCGCCCGCAGAAGTTTTTCCCACAAAACTTGGGGCAGCTGACGATGACGACGACGGCGACGACGACGACGAGAGAGAGCATGGAAACGGAGACGGAGACGCTGGCAACGGCTGCAGGCCAAATTGCTAAAAGAAAAAGTAATTATTTAAACTGAGTGGCACTGTGGGGCCAGCGAATTGAAATTAAATCAATTTGTGAATTGGAATCAAAGTCAATGTTCGTGGCAGTACAAAGAGTACCTATTTGAATTCTTCACATTAAGTCGGCTCTTTAACCGGGAGCGGGAAAGGGAAAGGGAAAGGGAAAGGGAGCCTTTCGAAACATAATTTCAAACTGAACTAGGGTTAGACACGTTTTGGGACAAAGTTTAAATATAAAATACAGACAATCAGTTTACTACTTTGAGTTTTAGACAGCTGGCATAGGTTTCGGACTAAATTCACATCGTTGAACAGAGTTGGGAAAACAAAACCCGTCTCCGTGATGCTCGAAACAACTTGAAGTCCAAAAACTATCCTAATAATTTTCAGTTTTGAAAATGTAAAAATCCCAAAAATTCACAAAACCATTTCATCCCTAAAGATTTTATATATAAGGGTTTTAGCGATCTGTGTATTTATATAAAAGTTAATTGTGGCCGTGTCTCAGGACATCCGGAAACTCAAATTTCTTCATAATTTGTTCAGCATTTCGGTCTGCATCTCACCAATAGCAGAGCTGTAATGTTGTCTTTCAGGGCTTGAACTGGCGAGAGTAAATAGTCCAGTGAGATCAAGGTCTAGGCCTGTGTTCCCCAAGAAGAGAGGCTACCTGTCGCTCTCCATGTCTCTCTAACACTCACTGATGCATTGCTTCGGCAACCGATTGGCATGAATTGCCGGAAATGTTCGGCCCTCGGGGGCATGGCTGGGAAATACTGATATAGGCGTCCAATGTACTGGTCGAAAAAAATTCAGAACTGAACGACCAACTGGTGGTGGTGAAAGGGCAAACCTTACTGAGCATTTTCGGGACTGCCACATGCTAGGTAGCATGCGTGAGGTATCAAAAAAATGTATACCGAAAACCAAATAGCATAAAATTCTGCCTTCAGCTCGTATAATTTATAAAAAAAAAGGTTTTCAAATATTTTCGATTAAGATTTTGACACTAGAACTAGTTTTTGCATGCCGACTTAAAAACTAAGTGCCGATTTCTCATCTTCTAAATAGCTGCTATGTGTCAGATAAGCTTAGATTTTTCTCTGGTATTTGTAGGTTTATGTGACAGATAGCATTAGCAGGCTTAGGTTCAAAAAACTTGGTCAAACTTGGTTCGGTTTGGAGTAAAAATATATCAAAATTTCGGGTCTTGATAGCGTGACCTCCAAAATATAATATACACTATCAAGAAACTCTTATTGATTAAATTTGGCACTTTGATTCGACAGTTGGTATGTTTTGTATTAAATCCTACCCAAATGATGACTTTTCCCATAGTACTATTTATGCGATCTTTCATATTTGGGGCGTGGCAACTATTAGCAATGCGCCTCACTGGTCGTCAACCCGTCATGACAAATTAAATCTAAACAAATAAAAACTGCGTTGAAATTTCGCTGCATAATTTTCAATTAGGCTGGCAAAAATCGTAAAAAATTCAACGACATTTATTTAATTCTTATAAAGAAGCAGCCGGGTCGGGAGGGGGGCGGGGCAGAGCAGGAGGCCATGTGCTGGACACCAAAGCATTTTATACTTTTATCCCTTTTGCTAACAAAAACACACACAGACGTCCAGATGGCAGAGGGAGTTAACGAAAAGGCGCGCCAACTGTAATAACAACAACAGAAAGCGGCGAGGGAGAAGGCAGAAACAGGGGGTTGGAAAATCACAGCACAGCTGCATGTGCTTTTGCTGTAAGCTGCCCAGTTCACGTTCAGGTCCTCATCCCGATTCATGTGTGTATGTGTGTGTGTGTGTGTGTGTGTGTGTGGAAATGACAGCCAAGCGGTCGACTCGGACCTCGGACTCTTTGTATTGCGGACTCCGCATTGTGAGTGCGTCATTATGCGCAAGTGGCGCCCATTGCTGCCTGGGAGAGATTACTGGCGACGACACCTGTGCAGCAGCAGCACCAACAGCAGCAGCAGCGGTGGCGGCAGCAGCCTGTGCCTGGATCAGGACCATTCAGTTTGCATATGTGCCTGTGTGTGTGTGTGTGTGTGTGTGCGTGTTTTACAGTTAAAAACTTTTTTGCAACTTGCTGCGTCAGCTGCTTCATTACACATGGGAGTTACAAATGTTTTATTTTTTTGTGCCATTTGGTTAGGGGTGGCTGCAGAAGTTTTTATGGGATGAGGCTTAATTAGGTGATAATTGAAAAAGGGCCAGAGTAAATTTATTCTAAATACTATAATATTATGACCACAGCTTCAAAAGAAGTTTACATGGTTTCGAAACAGCTATGAATTGTTATTGATCCATTTCAGATATTTTGCTAATTATGTGTACAATTGATTCCAAATCGATTCCAAGTTCATTGAAAAAACTGTTAGAAAATGTTCATAAATAACTCAAATGTGGCATTTGAACAGCAACAGAAATTTTAGTATAATTGTTAATGATTCATAATCAAAATCACCAAAATTCAGTTAATTACTAGATTTTCGGTTAACATTTTTGAATATCTATGTTAAGACAGCCAATCAACAAAGAATCAGTTTCCAATTTGGCATCAAGCTGGCTCCAAACACTCATCCTGAAACTGGTTCTAGCTACAAGCAGACTATAATTGTTTCAGAATTGAATCAATATGTGGAAACCAAATTTTCCAAAATTGGTCAATAACAATGCAATTACCCAGGCCATAACTGAATTAAGGATAGTTTCACTCTTGTAAGTTCATAGTTCATGATCGGTTCAGATTTTGGCACCCACTATGTGTAAAATAAGTGAAATATGGTCCAAGCTTCCAAAAGAAAACTGTCGACAAATAGCAGGGATGCAAGCCACTCAAATTGAAGTACTGCTTCAGTTCAGTGGTTCACACAGTTTCCGAACCGCAGGTTCTGTTCATTACATGGTTTTTGCGAGCTAACTGAACCGCGGTTTTGGTTCGGTTCAGTGGTTCACAAAGACACATAATGAAATATTCGGGCCTGTTTCCGTTTTCGATTTCGATAAAATTATGTGAAATCGGAATTGGATACTCTTCCCTTTTCGAAAAGCCGATTGTTTGTCTCGGCTTTTATCTTATAATTTCGTATCCTCTCCAAAGAACAGTTCTGATAGCTGACAGCTTTAACCGATTTCTCTAATCAATTCTTGAATATCAGTTCTCTTGCCTATTCCTATTGTTCGTATTCGGAAACGATAATAGACCTGATTATAATTCCTGTTTATGATTCTGTTGCTGTTCTTCTTTGAAATTGAATTCTTATAATCCATTTAAAGATCTTTAAAATCCTTAGAAGAATGTCCAAGGCTTATTATGTCGGCTTTCCAGTATTCGTCTATAAGTTTCTAGAAGAATGCCCTTGGAAAAGTGAAAATGTTGGCTAGAAAAGAATACATACCATTTGCATCTTAATTACCCTGTTTATCATATCCTTTAAGTTAGACTCTGACCTGAATCATGGCTGAATCAGCCCTGAAATGAAAGGTCCAGAATTCATAATATCCTTTTTATGAGTTTCAGCCATGGATTTTACACTGTAGGACATATCCTACCACGTCTTGAACTTAGTTGATTTTAGGCATGATGTCAGTACTGAACTCATGGGCGACTTTCGTGGGAAGTACTAAAACAGGCTTGAATTCAAGCATTCAATTCAGTTATTCCTACTGCTCAGGCCTGAATCAGCCCTGAAAAATTCAGAACTGCAGGGATTATATGAAAAAAGTTTCTCCTGTCAAAGATTGAATGAAGTCAAAGAAATACCACAGAAAATTGAAAATATTGTATAAGTATTATAAGATCGGCGGGCTATGGCAGAAGACTTAGGGCCGATTTCACACCTTTCACATAGAGCTATCTGTCACATAAACTAACAAATAACAGAGTAAAATCTTAGTTTATCTCTCATATAGCAGCTATTTAAAAGATGAGAAAATGGCCCTTACAGTATTACATGCTGTAAAATTTTCGACAAGAGTTATATCGATCCGGCATCGGTAAATATATAGAGAATGGAATGACATGTATAAAAATTATCTTTGGGAAACGATGCAAATTCCCAAAATTAATAAAAATCATTGAGGGAGGAAAGCTCGTCAGATAGTTGAATCGAACCGAACCGTTTTTAATTGTGGTTTTCGGTTCGGTTCAGCAATTCTTAAAACAATCCAGTTCGTTTTTCCAGTTGGAATAAGCAAATCGGTTCGGTTCAAAACAGGTTTGGTTCAGAGCCGGTTTGCAGCCCTTATAAAAAGGTCATTAACTCACTTCCGAATGAAAGTATTAGCCAGTTCCCTAACTTCTGTAAGTTTTTCAAACCGTAGATCCGTCGATAACAACTGACTCCCACAAAGTACTTGTGGGTAAAGAAGGCAATGTTTGTATCATTTGCTTTATTTCCCCTAACAACGTCGTTGGAAATGATTTACCCATACAATGCTCCAGCTGATCCAGTACCATAATCTAATTCTTTCCTGTTATAGCCTTGGCAGTTTCAATTCAGTTCCGCGGTTTCAAATTTCTAAAGCAACCCTCGCTGAAACTATTTTCCTGTGCTTTCGTCTCTCCACAATGAATGAGATTGGGTGTGTGTGTGTGTGTGTGTGTAAATGTTTCCAACGTGCCGCAGCATCGGGGCTTTATTTTAAATTACATATCACAGACTCACACACACACACAGAACAACAGCAGCAGCAGCAACAACAACAACAGCAACAGCAACAGCAACATAAGCGGTGGCAACATCAACATTTTTACACTAGTTGCCGCACGTGTGAGTCGCTGCCTGTGTCAGTGTCAGGCATAATAAGATAATGGCATGTCACATAGAGAGAGAAAGAGCGCATCACACACACACACACACACTCACGCACGCACACAGTCAAACGAAAAGTGTTGCGCTTAATCGGCTTTATGGTCTGTTTTATTTCCGATATGAACTGCGCCTGGAAAATGTCCAAGCGAAGAGAGACGAACATTTGCCTGCCACATGTTGCCCACAAAATTTTGTATTTAGGAAACCAATTATGCCCAGTTTGAGCGCCAGCTGATGGTCGCCAGCTGCCCGAGTGCAATTTTCAGAAAATCCCCCCATCTCCCTCCCAATAACGAGGCCATGCTGCAATTGAAGATTTTCCAGCTGCCAAAACAGGCTGATTGGAAAAGCATTTTTGTTGGGGTTTCGCAGCACGTGACGCAGCAGCAGACAACTTGGCTGCCCAGGCAATCAACAGCAGCAGCAGCAACGGCGGCGGCAACAGCAACTACAACAAGACAACTAGCAACTGGCAACTGGCAATGGCAACACATGTTGGCACGTGTCGACGTTGATGTCTCCCTGGCTCCCAGGGACTGCAACTGGCTGCCGTTTTCAATTAAAAATTGCGAATGACGGCAGGTGCTGTTGATGGCCTCAACCGGGAACCTGGAATGGCTGTGTACGTGCACCTGTGTTAGGTTGATTTTGTTATATCTAATGGCCTGGCAAAGCTTCTTGCCATTAGCAGGCCAAAACCAGGAGCGAAATTCATAGGAAAAGAGGGACCGTGTGAAGGATTTTATATACTAAATCAAAAACTTAAGCAGATCTCAAAGATGGTGATAGAGCTGAAAAAAGGGACTAAAACCGAAAGATATTTCAATTAGAAAATTTGTTCCCCAAATACTTTTAATGGCAAATAGGGGGTTCCCTTGTGCTAGTGGCTAAGCTGAAGCAATAACAATTATGCATGTGGCTGGTGACTTAATGATGTATGATTTTGTTTGAAAAACCACTCAGCTGTGTTTTGAGAATTATTTTCTTCACATGTCTACTCCGACTTGTGCTAGCTCGCTCTAGCTCCTCTGGTTTAAGACGAATTTTCGATTTATTTCTTGAATACTAAAACCTTTACGAATTTCTTTTTTAATTTTTTTATTATTTATTTTTTTGAATACTAAAACCTTTACGAATTTCGATCCATCGAACGATAAATCAAAAGGATATTTCCACAAAGTTTTAAAAACCGAAATGAAACTGGTTAAGAAATATAAGCTGCTGTTTCATTTGGATACCCTAATTTGAACACAAGTGGGACATATCCTTCTTATACTTGCAGGCGGATTATGTATATTTTCATTTAATATCGTATCTCCCATAGTTTGGAAGACATATGGATTGTACCTTTGAGTTATATTTAGTAATCAGCATTACTAATGGATGCTCTAAGGGTATGGTAGAGATCGAACGAACGATGGGTTAGAGCCAGCAGCAGCGCTACTTACAGCTGCAACGTCAAATGCCATACTGTGCATACACTTTCGCTGATACAAAGTATTTTACAGTCCGGCTTGACGGCCGCCTTTCTTTCTTATTTTGAATTAAAAATCCTTTTTCTCCTCTTCTCTCCTTCTAATCTAATTATTAGCCATTTTACATTCCGCTCTAGCTCCTTTTGTTTTCCTCTTCATAAATTTCTCACATTTTTCCACACATTCCTCACTTAAATAGCAAGTTGCAAATGTTTTACCCATTAACCTTCCACTCCTGCTCTGCCCCAAAATCCTTACACTCAACTGTCCTCCTTCTCTTATGTTTTAAACATTTCCTAAGCTGAAAAGATGAGGAAAAAAACGAGCCATGTCCAGTGCAATCACAGACGACGGCATTTGCTGGCAAACTACCAAAATGTATCTGCCCCTGCTGCTCTCCTCCTGTCGCCTGCTAACGGCCTCCTACACTTTTAAGTTGAACGCAAAACATTTGAATTGAATTTGCCCGGCCTTATGGCTGGCTCTCCAGCCTCAGACAGGGCTGACCTTGTCACACACACACACCACACACACACACACACTGGTACCACTCGCCTGCTTTGGGAAAGGGGCGTCAGCCAAAAAAAAAAGAAAAAAACAGAACGACAAAACGAAGCAGCTGGCACAGCTGCCGCAATATTTCTTGCGCCAGATGAAACGCAGATGATGCCCAACAACAAAAAGTGCGCCCGCCAAGTGGCAGCAGCTGTCTTGCTCTCTCGCTCTCTCTTGCTGTCTTCTTCTTACTTTAGTCATTCCATTTCTTGTAACTTGTCATGGCACAGTTGTTTGAGCTGTTGGCTCAAGTGTCTGCAACAGATTTCTGGCCAAAAAGAAAGAAAAAATGAAATAGAATCACACAAAAAAATTGATTGTTGCTGCTGCAGTGTCATGTGTTGCTGGCGGGCACCACTTGCAATTTGCCGGAGAGCAACATTAAATAGATTTGTACAGCGAGTGAGGCCTGGTGATAAGTAAGATAAAGAATGGTCCAAGAAGAGCAAGAAGATTATTATAATACAGACAAATCATACCGGAATCTGAACCGGTAATGCATGCAAAGAAGATCTGGTATTTATTTATATAACTATATATCCGTATATAATACACTGGGAATGACTTCCAGATGTTAGCCATCGACAATGTTGTAAGCTTCTTTAAAAAACGAACAACAATACAAATAATCGATAGTATCCTGGAAACCATCAGATTAGTCATGTCATGTTTAGACGCCAAATCAAACATTTTTAGACCCTGAGAATTGATTTCTGCAGGTCTGCACACCGGTTTTGAACCGAACCAGCTCGAACCCAAAACTCGAACATTTATTTTACTGTGAACCGAACCTTTAACCAAACCTCTTTAGTGATAAAAGCTGAACCCGAACCTGTTACGACCCTTAAATTTCAGTTCTGTTCAGCAAAAGTGGGAAAAGAGTATTAAAAAAAACCATGAATAGAATTAGGAACTACTTTTAAAGTCCCCACTCATAAAAGCTTCCGTTTGTAAGATACTCGGCTCCAAAGATTTTTCAATGATATACCAACATTAGTAAATTATATCCTTAATATTCTTCACGAACCGTTTTCGACCCAAATTCGAGACAATACCCATACGACTTGAGTAGTTCTTAAATCCAAAGTGATTTTAAGAACACTTGGGATTAATTTAACTACTAAGCTTAAGATATATTTAGTAACTAAATAAATATATTGCTTTTTGTACCCTTGAGAGAAGGGTATCATTATTTTCCCCTGAAGTTAGCAACGCATTGAAATATTCATTTCCGACTCTATAAACCATATATATTCTTGATCAGGGTGACGAGCTGAGTCGATTGAGCTATGTCCGTCCGTCTGTCTGTCTGTTTCTACCAGAACTAGTCTCTTAGTTTTCAAGCTATCGATCGAAATTTTGCACAGAGTCTTCTTTTTGCTGCACGCTACCAATATGTTGGAACCGACTCTATCAGATGACGATATCTCGTGGCTCCCATAGGAACAATCGGTCGGAAAACTAGTTTTGGTATGAAATACTTTTTTCTTTTCAATGGAAACGTCTCCAAACTTTGTATTCATAGGTTTTCTATGCATTTTCATAGTTTTGCCAAGTTTGATGAAAATCGGACAGCTATATGGTACAGCTGCCATACAAAAGATAGGTCTGAAAAACAGTCTTAGTTAGAAAAACTTTTTTGTTTTTATTGGTAGCATCCTGCAATTATGTATTTGATTATTTTACATGCTTTTACCCAATTCTACAAATTTTTGTCCAAATCGGATGACTATATCATATGGCTACCATACGAACGATCGGTCGGAAAATGGGGCATTGTGGGAAATAAATTATTTTTAAAAATATTTAAACGAGCACTTGCAAGGGCTTAAAAACTTCGGCAGAGACGAAGTTAGCTTAGCTTTGTCGCTTATATTCATATTGTATCAGGCTGAACCAAGGTTTGCACCAAAACCTATGCACAAAAACTTCGAACCTGAACTTTTGGAAAAAAAATTTTGGTTTTGCAGTACTGTTTTTTTTTGTTGGATTATAAATCAAAACAATGGGGTACTCAGAATTTTTCTAGAATTAGGTCTTTCTCAGTTAAGTATGTAGCATTAAAATATATATATCTTCTATGCTTGTACGACATTCTAGGCGGATATTTGTTACAAAATAGCTATAATCTACTTTCAACCAGCAACAGATGTTGGATTGACTCAATTTATGACTTGATTTTATCTAAAGAACACCTTGAGCTTGATCTGTTTGGAGTTATTGGACATGTTTAGCAGATCAATGATTGATTGTATCACAAAAAATGATACATCGAATAGTTTCTGCTTAACAAAGTGCAACATTTTCGTGTAAAGACTTTACGAAAACAAGACAATTTTTAACAAAATAAATTATCGCCCATAAAAAAATCATTCTTAAAATAAGTTCACAAAATGAACCAAGATACGAGTATCGGTATTGAAAAAAAATCTATCGATATACATTTACAGCTGTAGGTAACAGTAGCATTTAAAAGGAGTATACCATTTCCTCCATACACTATCATGATACGTCAAATTAGCTATCATAATACAAATCTATGATTGATCAGGGATTGAGATCTTCTGATGAACGCGGCCATTAATCAAAACAATTTCAGACTTGATTTACGTAAACCTTTTTTAAAATCATAAATCAGAGGGCATCTAATCATGCAGGGCTCTAGTTGCTGGTTAAAATGGGCCCACCATGCGCGATCTTAGGGTGATCGAGGAAAACTGGTCCTAAACCGTACTTTCTTAGAAGAATCGCCATCTTAGGCACAAGCCATCTACCATGTAGATTTTCAAATAAGGAAATAAAGCAAAGCCAAGATATCCAGGGATTTTCAGGGTATACTCTGCAGTGGTATTCGAACTGCTACCTACTGGCTAAAATAATACATCCTTAAGTCTTCAAACCCCACCTCAGGCAGTTCTCAAACTTGACAATTTCAATCCAAACATACTTGCAATTCCTATCAAGCTTTCGATCAATAAAACCCATTTGCCAATCTGTCCATCCCATATCACATATATCACTATTTTTGCTCCACTCATAGAGAAATTCTCTGTTAAATATTTTTCAACGTTTTCTATGGCAGTTCTGTGTTTAGCCCGAAAACATTTTGGTGCTTCTTTTATTTCGTTTGTGTGCGCGGTTGTTGCCGTTGCCGTTGCCGCTGCTGTTGCTGGCTGTTGCCCACGTCTTTTTAATAAGCTGCCACTTGCAGCGACAACAATTTCGCTGGCAAAGCCACAGGAAAAAAATGAAAGAAGGCAAAAAGGAAGCCAGCCAGGCGAACAGCAGAACTAGGAGCAGAAAGCGACAGCAAAACCGAATTTTGTTTTTGACTTTTTCGATTAAGTGACACACACACACACACACACATAGAAAAGGAGCGTGCGAGGGGGGGGAGCCGGAGCACCGTTAGTTGTTCGCGCTTTTTTAGCTTCAATTTTTTGTTTGGCTTTGAGCTTTTCGAGCAACATTTGTATTGCTGCCGCTGCGGCTGCTGCTGTTGTTGTTGTTGTTGTTGAGGCTAATAAGCAAATTGACTTATTTCCGGTCGTCGCCATATTGTTGTCTCAGCTGTGCCAGGCCGCAAACAAAATGGCGTCTCATTAGTCAATGTCGTCGTCTAGGCAAAGTCGCCGGCATCTTAATTGCAAAAGGTGTGAAAATTCCAGCAGGGCGAGGCAAATATAGAAGCAAAGTTTGCAGTGCTAATGATTGATTGAGCGCTTGATGGATTGCCGTATGGCGGGCAGGCAGACTGGGATGGCACACATGTGGCCCCCCCACTGGACTAATTTTGATGCCAACAACAGCTGCATTTGTCATGTGCATTTCACCTGTTTTTTTCTTTTTCTTTTTTTTTTTGCTTTGCGCTTGCCGACTATTACGCTAATAACTTTGCCCTTTTTTGCCGCCGCCTGTCCATTTTAAATGCCTTCACTAACTCCCCCCCTCCCCAATCCCCACCCACATCCCATATGAATGAGCATTGCATAATTTAATAGTAAATTGCTGGGCGTTTGATTGCCCGCTGATTGCTGATTAGACAAGGCTTAAAGCGTGGATTTATGGAGAGGACAAAACAATATCAAATTATTAAAACTAATTGGAGGGATAGCAAGTGGAATGGGGACTGTGTGTGTGTACACTCAGTGATTAGTTAATTTATTTAACCTCTATTAATAATTAACAGGAATTCATATAAGATTCGGGTTGTTGCTGCCAATCATCACTTATTTTAACTATCGTCATCAAACTAGCTGACCCCCGCAAACGTTGTGCTGCCATTTAATGTATTTATAATGAATATTTTAGGTAATAAATAAAACGAGAAAGCTAAGCTAACTTCGTCTGTGCCGAAGTTTTTATACCTCGCTTAAATATTTTCAAAAATAATTTGTTTCCCACAACGACCCATTTTCCGACTGATTGTTCGTATGGTAGCCATATGATATAGTCATCCGATTTGCACAACAATTTGTAGAATTGGGTGAAAGCATGTAAAGCACGCAAATACAAAATTGCAAGATGCTACCATTAAAAATAAAAAAGTTTTTCCAACTAAACCTGTTTTTCAGACCTATCTTTTGTATGACAGCTATACCATATAATTGTCCGATTTTCATCAAACTTGGCAAAATTATAGAAAAGCATAAAAAACCTATGAATACAAAGAACAAACATTGAAAAGAAAAAAGTTTTCCATACTAAAACTAGTTTTCCGACCGATTGTTCTTATGGGAACTATAAGATATAGTCATCCGATCTAGTCGGTTTCAAAATATTTGAAGCATCCAGCAAAAAATAAGACTCTGTGCAAAATTTCAGCTCGATAGCTTCAAAACTGCGAGACTAGTTCGCGTAGAAACAGACTGACAGGCGGAAAGACAAAGCTCAATCGACTCAGCTCGTCATCCTGATCATGAATATATATTATATATATTGTTGATGTGGTCGGAAATGAATTTTTCAGTGCATTGCAATCTTCTGGGCAAACTTATAATACCCTTTGCATGGGTATAATATGATGATATGGTGATACCTAGTACAAAAAAGAAGATTTAAGCGCTGTACCCAAGAAATTGTAAGAAACAGCAACCATTCATTGCATCTCTTGTTTTTGATCTCTTAAAAGTGTAAAGTAAAAAAGAGATATATATATTTGAGCGTAAAGGAAGAACTTAAGATAAGGAAAATCAACATTATTTTCGAATTCTGGTCAGTCAGTCTTTGGTTAAAGCAAATTGGCACAATTGTTTGTCAACGCGGGAACATGCTACGTATAATAGTGGTCCCAAATCTAAGCATTTAACGGACAGTGTTTGGCCTTCCGACTAATTGATAGACCATTCGAATGCAAGAGTAATGTTAGAGAAAAATGAATTTGTTTGAATGCAATTGACACATTTTTGCGAATCATTTCAATTCGTAGCACGATAACATATTCAGCTCAGATTTTAAATAAAATTATCATAAAATTATTATTTAAGTTTGCCACACTGAGACTATTTGAAAACCTATTTTTTCAATGGCAGCACTTAGTCTTATCATGGGAAAGCATTAGAAACTAATAAGGAAGGAAGCATTTCCGACCACATAAAATATATATACATATATAAATTCTTGATCAGCATGGCGAGCTGTCTGTTTCTATGCTATCTCCTCCGTCAGTTTTAAAGCTATCGCCACCAAACTTTGCACGAAGTCTTCTGGTACAATTACTCTGTAGATTTGTCGCAACCGGCCGGATCGGATGACTATAACATTCAGCTGCCATAGGAACGATCGGTCGAAAAACTAGTTCTAGTGAGAAAAATGTATTTGTTTTTAATGCAAACGTCTCCAAACTCTGTATTTACTAGTTTTTAATGCTTTTCCATGATTCTGCCAAATTTGATCGAAATCCGACAAATATATAGTATAGCTGCCATTGAAAAGTAATGTTAGAAAAATAGTCTTAGTAAGAAAAACTTTTTTGTTTTCAATGTAAAACTCTTTAAAATTGGCATATATTTATTTTATAAGCTTTCACATAATTCTACAAAGTTTTGTCAAAATCGAATGACTATAGGTTATAGCTGCCATATGAATGATCGGTCAAGAAACTAGTTCTAGTGAGAAAAACTATTTTGTTTTCAAAGAAATCTATATAGTATAGCTGTCACACAAAAGTAGAGTCAGAAAAGTAGTCTTATTGAGAAAAACTTGTTTGTTTTCAGTGGATTTGTCCTTTTGATTACTTTAAAGTGCTGCAAGGGTCAATTTTAGACTTTGTGATTTTGATTCAACCCAAGAATCGTAAGGACAGGAGCAGTATAGATAATCTTTATAGGAACCAACAATCAAAATGTGGGTTTCAGTGAGAAAATGTGTACTCTTTTAATATATCTTGAAAAGGAACGATCAACTGATTAATTAAACTAAGGAACTTGCAACTTGAACTTGTTGTAAGATGTATTTGAGTTAAATTTCAGCCTCTAGCAGCTTAGATCTTAGAGTATAACAGCGCTTAAGGCACACATTTCAAAAGCAGATCTCAAAGCAACCGACTGGATATTCCCAAATTGGACAGTTTTAATAGACTTTTGTTAATTCTTAAACGAAGATAAAAAAAAAAAAAAAACCAGACGGCGAGCCGAGCCTACAAGCTGTTGAAATGTTTATGCAGGTGTCGGGCCAATGACAGACGACAGACAACCAGGCGGCGTGATGGAACAGCCACAGCAACAACAACAACAACAACGGCAGCAACCACAACGATCCGACTGCTTGGGTCAGGCAAAAACAAAAAAAGGCCAAAAGCAGCTGTTTGCGCACTTGCCGGCTGCTTAGTAGTTCTCTTTCACCACATTTCTTTACCCAATTTTTGATCAGCAGTCGGTGAAAACAGCTGCCCAGTCAAGGACACAGGCCAGGTGAGAGAGAGAGAGAGATAGAGAGAGAGAGAGAGTTAGCCCTGCAGGACAATAAAGTTGCACAGAATTCTAGGAATACGAAATAATTATGTAAAATATTGATACATATTTTCAACGAAATGAAATCTTGAAATGCACATTTATCTCCATTTCTCCCCCGTTTTGACACTTTGGTTGAGCAGAAGTTTGGGATGTTTGGCAATGGAATCGTCGTCATCGACATCAGCGACACACACATGGCCAGCAGCTGCAATTATTTGCAGTTGAACTTCTGTTCTCTGTACGAATCGCCGTTTTGCCCCAAGGCCATCAGAAACAGACGTTGGCGGCGCAGCGCGGCCAAAGTCATGGACCAACCGTACTCAACATATCCGGGAGGGGGGGGTGTTGAGGCAAATAATTTATAATTTTGCACGTGAAACTGACACGAGCAGAAATAACCCGGCAGCGATGTGAGATCAACATGTGTTGACCTGACCCCCGCTTAAACTTACCATTTTCAATTAATTTGATAAATCTTTGATTGCGGGTTTTAAATAGCTTTGGTGTCGGTCATTTAGGCATCAATTTTCAATTGATTTGTGACATGTCTGTCAAAAGTATCTCGCAGATACTTTTCCTAAAAGTCAACTTTCTAGTTCGCACTCACACACTCGCGCCGTCGCCACCGGTTCGATTGACTAGTAATATTTATAAATACAAAATTGTTATTTATTTGTTGTTTACACACCGACATCGACTACCACAGTCACGCGTCACCAGAACCGGCATCTCGGAGCAATGCCAAACGACTGAAAACAAAACTCAAACAGCAGTGAGGAATTTCCACGAGAGCATCGACGTCCGACCAGTTGAAAGTTGAATTTGTTTGTGAATGGCGAGTTCTTTCAGGTAGCATTCCTCCTGGCACATGTTCAAGTCGGGTCGAGTCGTCAGTTGGTCGGTTCTCGGTTCGGCGAGGCGCCTGCGCCGTCGCAGTGGACGCTGAAACAGCTGTTCACCCCCGCCGCTGCCAGACATTCGTCGTCGCCGTCGTCGTCGTCGTCGCCGCCGTCGCCGCTGGGCTATTAACATCAGCTGCTGTTGCTGCTCAGAATCCTCCCCATCCTCCTCTTCAGCGAACGGCTGCTGGCGGCAGCTGAAAAAAATTCCTTTTTGGCAGCAGCTTGTCTCGTTTTGTTTCATTTTATTTGTGCTGCTGCCATGAAATTCCAGTTGGCATTGCGTTTGCCAACTGCGTGCCGATATTTAAATAAATTGCCAACCAATTGTGCACACACACACACAGACACACACACAGCCCTGCTCCATGCCCCAATCCCACCCTGTTGTGCATTTGAAAACCATTCGAATGGCCTTATGCTCGTGTTCACACCATGTCAAATGCTTACTCCACATAAACCACACACTCCTTTCCACCCCACCCCAGCCCACCCCACCCCCACTTTTGGGAAGTTTTCATCTTTTTTTGTTTGTTCGTTTGAGTTCGTTTGGGTTTTCCTGGCCAGGGCGGTAAATAAGCAGACAAATTAGAGGTGTGTTTGTTCTTTGGGTTTAAATTTAGAGTTTAATTTTAGGTTGTTCTTTTGCTTGTGGAAAATATTCGAATTGGAATGATTTTACGGTGTCTTTTGAAGTCCTTAAGACGCATTTCGGAGTCCGTAAGAAATAGAAATTATGAGATTGGTAATAGTAAATGACAATTAACAGTGGAACATTTTGTTTTATTTCACTGAAAATTGATAAATGTGCATCAATGGTATTCTTTTTCTTTTCAATAACAGCAACAGTACATTTGTTGTTGTTGCTTGGTACTTGAATTCTGTTTTTTTAGAAAGCCCATGCAAAATTCTACTGTTATCACTAATATTGTAAGATAATGACAGCATTTTCATAGAAAACAAGTATATGTGCCTGCTTATTTTGAAGTGCAGGAGGCTGCAGGAATGCACTCAAATGAACTTATGCTCAAAATTAATTGAATGAATGTGAATGTTGGTAGAGTGTGATATTTATGCCATTCAATCGATGAGAGCAGATAATAGATTGAGTGAAGTTCCACCAGGGTATCTTCGTAAACTAAATGTGTGAGGTATTTCATTAATTCGATCTTTATTTATAAGTTCTCAAAATTCACAAATATATTTAACATCCAGATATGAGATCAAATAAATTCTATCAAGCAATTCGATAAATGTGCCGAACCCTTTTTGTTTCCTTTATTAAAATTATGAAACATCGGGTGGAAACATTGATTCAGTTCGGCTTAGAGCAAATTTGAGTAGAAAGCATGGAATTTGACAATAATGTGAAATGGAAATTTTAAATTCTTAAATCTAATAGTCAAACGTGTTAAATCTAAATTATTTTAAAAAATAGAGGAAAGGTATTTACTAGTTTGCATTGCTTCTCCATGATTCTGCCAAATTTGGTAGAAATCGGACAGCTAAATAGTATAGCTGCCATAGAAAAGTATGGTTAGAAAAGTAGTCTTAGTAAGTAAAACTTATTTCAATGTAAACCTCTTTAAAATTGGCATATATTTATTATATAAGCTTTCATACAATTCTTCAAAGTTTTCTCAAAATCAGATGACTATAGGTTATAGCTGCCTTATGAATGATCCGTCGAGAAACTAGTGTTAGTGAGAAAAACTTTTTTGTTTTCAAAGAAAACGCCTCCAAACTTTGTATATCTTAGTTCTGTTTACTCAACCAGAGCTGCTCAACACTAAAATCGAAGGTAGCCAAGAGTTCTGTTATACACCGTCTTTAATGTGTGCAGAGCTCAGTGAAAATAAGTGGCTACTAACGAGCTTTGATCTCACCCATTTGGCAGTGAGCCTTTAATGTAATATATTCCTAACTGAACCAAATGATATTTCCCACTTTAATATAATGTATTTTGCTACGACGAAGTGCTAATCGATTAGCTGGTTTGGTTCTGATTTTGAACCCTTTCGCATTCTACAGCTAATTAGCCGCTCACCCAAGGGTTTCCCTTCAACTTTGTAATCGTCTATTCATCCTTTGAACAACATCTGCACAGATCAATCTAAATGCGCAAGACATTTCAATAGCTTCAACAAATTGACCAAACACACCAACTAAGACCAAACCTGCTGTGGGCCAATAAATGGCCATTCATCTTGTCCAGCTTGAACCCTCTTCTCTCCTGCAGACCAAAACTTGCCGCAAAACGAATACCCCAGACCGCAAACTTAGAGCATAGAGCAGTTGGCACTCCCACCCAAAGAAACAAGCGGAAGGACGAGTGGCATCGGCATCGGCATCGGCATCTTCTTTTCTGTTGCCACTTTGGTAGCAGTTGGCCCTGGCAGCACCAGCGGCAGCGGCCCCAGCCGGCAAATAATGTAAAACGCCATTAGGCGAGATTTTCTCATACAAACAACAATTGTGCATTGGTAACGTCTGCCGGTGGGGGGTGGTTGGGGGGGTGGTTGGACACAGCATTTTTTTTTTTTTTTTTATGCGCAAGTCGGGGCAGCCAAAAGGAGGAGGGGAGAGTCTCACGAAACGTAGCAAACGAAAACAATTTCGGGCCATGCCGCCGCCTGCCCGGCTGCCTGGCAAGTGGCAACATTTGTTGCTGCTGCGACAAATTGAATGAAATCACGGCAATTTGGGCTGGCATACATCGAGCTCGAACCGGGGGACAGCTGTGTCCAGTCCAAATGGCCAGTCGCCCGGTGGGCGAAACAACAACAACAACAACAACAGAGAAGCGAATTCTGTTTGCCTTGGCTGTTGACGCATAATTGAATTATTAATTTTTATTTTTTAAACAACAATAAATACACTTGTATGAGGCTGATGCGACACTTGGCCCCTCGCTGTCTGACTGTTGGCCCCTGTATCAGCGAATGCGGCGTGTATTGGTCCTGATAAAGAAGTTGTTTGCTCAGCATCAATTCATTTCACTCCCACACCCACACCACTCACATCCCATCCCGACCTCAGCCACTTGATGCGCCCTCTAGGCCAGCAGGTCAAAATGAAGCTGTTGTTCGGGTTGGGTGCCGCCGCTGGCTGAGTGTGTGTGTGTGTGTGTGTGCGGCATTGACTGACTTTTGATAATAAGTTCGAGGAGATGGAGTTGCCCTGGCCCTCTGCTCTCTTGCGATGAGGGGTGGGTACTGACTGCGAACAGATAACACTTCATGCCGGGTAATAATGCTGATGACGATGATGTTGTTTACTTGCTGCTGGTGGTCCACAATTAAGTGTGAGATTTATTTGAACTCGAAATGTGGATAAAAAAAAAATGTATAAAAGAAAACTTGGCAGAGCTAATTACCATTTTGCAGCTCAACAAATATCTGGTGTTGCCGCTCAGCGGTTGGGCCTGTCCAAGGCGACGCGTTAAGGTTGTCACCGCCAGTGACAGGCGGCTGAGGCGGCCTGGACCGCTGGGCGTTCTTTTGTTTGGTTTTCCATCGTGCAAAGTGAAAAGCGTAAAAAAAAAAAATAGCTGAAGCTGCGACTGCGACTGCTGCTGACTGGCAGCTAAAGTGTGAACAATGCAAAGGATTTGACGAGGCTAAAAAGCCAACCAGGAACGATATAAAAGACATAGTTCTAGAAGGTTTAACGGCAATTGGCATTGACGGCAAAGTGGGAGCATACAGAAGCAGAATTGAGATTTTGTCATCAGTTAAAAATGTTCAAAATGGGATATCGTTATGGAAGACAGCTAGCGGTCCACAATCAGAACGATTGGAAGCTCTGTAAGAACGGCTGGGTCTCACAGCTCGTCATGATGATTAAGAATATATATATCTTATGTGGTCAGAGATGATTGCTTTGATGCGTTCCAAACTTCTGGGCAAAAATTTAACACTCTTATCAGGCGTATTTAAAACGGCGAGATAAATTCAATCGATTTATTCTTGGACAAAGAATGAGTTGAAAATTCAATCTCAACTTGACAATATGTTCTACTCAACACAAGCTTTTAAGTCACGAATCCAGCCTTTTGAGTTGCAGGGTTAAAAGTTCAAGTCGCAAGCAAGACCATGAAAACTAAGATTAAGAACAATTTTAATCAAACTACAACTGGTGTGCGAAGAGAACACAAATAAGGGTCGACTACCCCAACGAAAAAATACCCGGTTTATTATTAATTTTCCAAATCCGTTTCCTTCCCCCTGTTACATACATTCCGCACAACTTCATGGGCTCAAGGGATTTTAAAAACTATCCATTCCAATTGAATATTTAAGCATAGTTGTTATAGTTATTTTATAAATGTAATGTTCAAAACTGGTCTGAATAGATTACACAAGGCAACAAGAGCAGACTTTGTTACAATATCTTAAGAGATTTTTAGTTATTCCAGATCATTTTCGTGTGCTGAATCTGTTCTTGGAAATCGTCTATACCGTCTCAATGATGCTTAAAAAGTAAAAGCTAAGCTTACTTCGTCTGTACCGAAGTTTTTATACCCTTGCTAGTGCTCACTTAAATATTTTCCAAAAATTATTTTTTTCCCACAACAACCCATTTTCCAACCGATCATTCCTATGAGAGCTATATTATATAGTCATACGATATGGGCAAATATCTAGAATTAGGTGAAAGCGACATGAAACAAACAAATACCAAATTTTGGGATGCTACCATTAAAAACAAAAAATGTTTTTCTAACTAAAACCTATTTTTCAGACCTATCTTTTGTATGGCAGTTGTCCGATTTTCATTAAACTTGGCAAAATTAAAAAAAAATGCATAGAAAACCTATGAATACAAAGTTTGTAGATGTTTCCATGGAAAAGAAAACAGTTTTTCTTACTACAACAAGCTTTCCGACTGATTGTTCCTATAGGAGCTATAAGATATAGTCATCCGATCCGAACGGTTCCAACATGTTAGTGGTGTGCAGCAAAATGAAGATTTTGGGCAAAATTTCAGCTCGATAGCTTCAGAAATTAGAGACTAGTTCGGGTAGAAACAGACAGACAGACGGGCAGACGGACGGACAAAGCTCAATCGACTCAGCTCTTCACTCTGATCAAGAATATATATAGTTTATGGGGTCGAAAATGAATATTATATATATTATTATATAAATAATAATACCCTTTGTAAGGGTAAAATGGCAATTTTGAATTTAATTTCAATATGTGGAAACTTTTGGCATGGTGTATTCAATCGAGATCATTTCAGGACTAATACAAAAAAATTCAGACAGGAGTTTCCAAAATATTTCACTTCATAAATCCTTTCATGCTGTTTTCATGAAAATACTTCCGCTTTGTCACATAGATACAATTTCAGTTTCCGTTTGGCATAACTTATGGAAAAGTGTTCCCTTTGTTTGATTATGGAGGTTGGCACCGTTTTTATGTCGTGACGCAAGTGGATGAAATTTGACAGCAATGCAATTAAGGAATGTTTTATCGAAACAAAATATGCTTTTTGTTGGGTGTTCAATTGCTATTGTCAAAGCAAAATAAAACAGAAAATAGAAATCAGTTGGGTAAGAGACTTTTATTTAAAATGGCCTTGAAAGGATTGACTTTTAGCTTAAAAGTAAGGTAAAATGATTCTGGGTAGGGCGGGGGGTATAGTGATATTTGCAGCAGAAGGTAATGAATTAGCTTAGGTGGCCAATGCGAAGCTCCTTGAACTAATTAGATGTGAGTCCTGCTTTAAAGTGATATGTCACAATTTATTGGCACTTTAATTGAAATATTCCAATCGTCTAACCCGAATAAGTAAGGCATTAATTTAGGCCAATTTCTATCAAAAGTTTTAAAGGTTTACTTGATTTGCTAAAAACAGACAGCTAGATGCCAATTATATGAACAGATCCTTAATTTCCCTCTAATTATATTCTGTACAGAGTATATTTTGTTTGTTCAACAACATCTCCGACCCTTTAAAGGGTATATGTTCTTGATCAGCTTCAGTAGCCGAGTCGATGAAGCCATGTTCGGCTGTCTGTCCGAATGAAAAAACAAATCTCGGAGATGGTAAGAAATAGCGCTTGGACATGTATCGGACATACACGCCTTATAATTGCAGGCAGATCAAGTCCGGCAGCGCAATTTAGAAAAATTGTAATATCTTTCACAATTTAATAAAATGAAAGTACGAACCTTCTGGATATAGCTGAAAGAATGGATACTATCGTTTGATCAATAGTCGACCCATATACACCCACCAACTTCAAACAGAATTCAGCCAACTCTAGGCTCTGGGCTAAGCGAGTGTAAATTTCATTCCATAAGAGTGCCGCCGCTTCCTTATCCACCTTTAGACAAAGTCATTCATCTTTACATTGAATTGCGCAATCAAAAAGGAGACAAAGACGTCAACTAACTGACGAAGATGACAACAACAACAACAACAAATGAACAAATGGAACTGTGTAACCCACAACTAAACACAAGGATAAAACTGTGAAACAAAGCTGTCTAAATGTGTGCGTGTGTGTGTGTGTGAGCCACAACAGCAATGGCAACTGGCAGCAGCAGCAGCAGCAGCAGCAGCAACAGTAACCGTTATTAAAGATTTTGAATACCTAATTATGAAAATGTCAGTAGCAAACGTTTTTTTGGGTTGCTTGGCTGGCTGAGAGAGGAAATGACAGCGGGCTTAGGAGAGGAGAGAGCATGTTGCTGCTGCTGTTGTTGCTGTTGCTGCCTTCACTATTATGGCGAGTTGTGTTTGTGATGTGCCTGGCAGGCAAACACGCTGTTCTCTTTCTCTCAGCTTTGCGCTCAGCACAAAAATATGAAAAAATTCCATTTTCATGTCACTCAATTGAATTTCCATTCAAGTTTTCCTTCCTTATTCTTTTTTTTCTTTCTTATATTTAGCTATGTTCCTGACGGCGACGGCGCCGGCAGCAGCGTCGCTTTTTTCCATTTTTCACATTTTTGCCTATTTTGTGGATTTTTGGTTTTTCCTGTTAAATTAATTGCCTACGGATTTGTAGTTAGTTGCCATTGTCGAAAGCTCAAACACAAATACTAACCCACACACACACACACACACACACACACTCAGTTACCCACAACAATGCCAAAAGTCCTTTTTTGCACCCGTGCATACGAGTTTTGCTGGCAAAAATAAATAAATTTTGGGTTTATCTCAATGGCATACAAGTCATTTGCAGCTGAGGTTTTTTCCTACCAATTTTTTATTTTTCATTTTGTTTTCCTTTTTTTTTTTTTTTGTTATTTCCTCATATTCACTTGTGGTTGGTTTTTGAATGCAAAAGGTGAACCCATGTGTGTGTGTGTGTGTGTTATTTGGTGGAACAATTCCGGCTTGCCGTGGAGATCTATTAAATCTGGACAAAGGCTTAGCACAGTTAGAGAAAAATAAGTTGAGCTGAAAAGTATGCTATACTCAGATCTGATCCTATTCAATTCTGGTTAAACTATTTTGATTTGGATACCAACTCCTTCCACTTGCTTCGCACCCAACTGTTCCACACTTAGCACCCCCAATCTTTTCCTCTTCCTGCTCTGCTGTTTCTGACTGTGTGTTTGGTTTGTGGGAGAATGAACGAGAAGGGGGGGGGGGCCTTTGTTTAGTGGTTCACAGCCATGCCAACTGCAGTGGCATTTCTCATGTTTTCATGCATATTTATTTATAGAAATTTAAATTTAAAAACTGACCAAACGCCGCCAAAGGCTCTCTCTCCTCCTCCCTCCGGGCACATTGGCGCCTGCTGTTGACAAGCTGACAGTCCTGCTGAGTCTGCTTCTGATTCGGATTCAGAGTCTCATTCTGTTTGGTTAGTCCTGGGCCGGGCCGGGCCGGGCCAGGCGACTTTCCCCAGTTGTCAAGCTTTTGCTTGAGTAATTAAATATAATTTTCCTTTGCGTTTTACACGGCATCAACAACAAAAACAATAACAACAAGCGAATGCATTGGCCAGGAAGGGAAATATTTCTTGACTGTTGCCGCTGGTTTTTGGTGTTGACAGGCAAACACAACAATTAACGCTGAATGGTGATTGGGAAAGGAATTGTCAATAAAATTCTATGTAATTAAATTGAATCAAGGTCACCAGGAATCAATTGTCGAACATTAAGAAATCGAGCGGAAATGTCAACCGACAAGTTCCTTATGGAACCTCGGGGTCAAAGAATAACTTAACGCAAGATATTGCTTTGCCAGACTAGCCCGAGATACGCAACGAAAGGACTTCTAGTTAGAGTCCGATTTCCCCAGGCAGCATGCCTGTAAGGCTTATTTCCATCTCATTTTGTCAGCTAGGTTAAAAGGTCGTGATGTGGCACTTCCATCCGAGTCACCACGCTTTAAACGCTGTAGTACTCCATTAAGACTGATTTCATGAACCTAATACAGTTTTGTATTAGCACTTTGGCACTTCCATCCGAGTCACCACGCTTTAAACGCTGTAGAACTCCATTAAGACTCATTTCATGAACCTAATACAGTTTTGTATCGTTGGCTTAGGCTTGTACCTTGGTAAGGAGATCAAAGGAAATGACAATCAGAAGCGGGTCACACCTGGCTTTAGGTTGCAGAGTTTCTTGAAACTGGATTTGACTTACATTCGAAATGATCTTATATGTTCTTTAGGATAGTATCAATTTGTGGGACTATAAAACTTTATAGATCACTCAAGCCTTCTTGTCCCAGCTACACTTATTCGTTTTATTCGACTAAAGGCCGTTTTCTAATCTTCTACATAGAGCTATCTGTCACATAACCCTACAAATAACAGAGCAAAATCTGAGTTTATCTGACAAATAGGAGCTATTTAGAGATAAGATGGTATAGTGAAATTGTCCAGATGTTTGTAACGCATAGAAAGAAGCATTTCCGAAAACATAAAGTATATACATTCTTGATCAGCATGACGAACTGAGTGGATTTAGAGTTGCCCGTCTGTCCGACCGTCTGTTTCTATGCTATCTTTTACGCCAGTTTTAAAGCTATCGCCACCAAACTTTGCACAAAGTCTTCTGGTACAAATATGCTGCACATTTGTCGGAACCGACCGGATCGGATGACTATAACATATAGCTGCCATAGGAACGATCAGTCGAACAACTAGTTCTAGTAAGAAAAACTTTTTTATTTTTAATGCGAACGTCTTCAAACTCTGTATTCACTAGTTTTTAATGCTTCTCCATAATTCTGCCAAGTTTGGTCGCAATCGTACATCTATATGGTATAGCTGCCATAGAAAAGTAAGGTTAGAAAAAAGTCTTAGTAAGAAAAACTTTTTTGCTTTCAATGTGATCCTCTTTAAAATTGGCACATATTTATTTTTTAAGCTTTCACTCAATTCTTCAAAATTTTGTCAAAATCGGATGACTATAAGTTATAGCTGCCATAGGAACGATTGGTCGGGAAACTAGTTTTAATGAGAGAAACTTTTTTGTTTTCCAAGAAAACGCCTCCAAACTTTGTATTTCTTAGTTTGCTATGCTTTTCCATGATTCCACTTAGTTTGGTCGAAATCGGACATCTATATAGTATAGCTGCCATATAAAAGTAGAGTCAGCAAAGTAGACTTAGTGACAAAAACTTGTTTGTTTTCAGTGGAAATGTCGTTCAAATTAGTTAGAAAAGCGTGCTGCAAGGGTATACAAACTGCTGCCGAGCCAAAATTAACTTTACTCTATTTTTATAACCTATCTTTTCTATGGCAGCTTTACTTTATAATTCTCCGGCTTCAAACAAAGTATGTGGAGTCTTGAAAAAGAATAACAATCTAAAAAATACGAAGTTTTGAGAGGTTTCCCGCTAAACCTAGTTTTTCGACGGATCGTTTCTATGACAGGTATATGATATACTCAACTGATCTAGCCCGTTTCTGATGAATGTGCAGCGCTTTTGTATTTAGAGTTTTTGTGCAAAGTTAGGCAAAGATAGCTCAAAAATTGACGCAGGCAACAGCAATGAATCGGATGGACATGGCTATATCATCTCTGCTCTTCAAAACAATATATTAATATATTAGCCAGACGCTGTAACTCCTTCCCTGAGGACAAATTATAAAGGAATTCCAAAAATATTGGAGTATAAGTCAACCCCCAAAGCACACTACAAAAAACACTACCTGGAGCCGGCCAAAACCCAAAATCTAACTTAATAAATCACTTGTATCCATATATATAACGCCATTGATGCATAATCTGTATAAACTTGACTTTTTCAAACTATCTGTTCAGAAGTGAAACTATTTTTAAGGGATTTTTACCACAAAATGTTGCAGACTTTTTTCCATAAATTTTTTGGCAAATATTTGACAATGTTTTTGTTACTGTTTTTGGTTGTTCGCCTGTAACAATAAATACTGTATGCAGCTGCAGCAACAAAAAAGCAATAGCAGCATCAATTTTTTGTAACATGTTGCCAAACATGGTCAACCACGCCCACCGCCGCCTACTGTTGGCTAGCCCTGCTGATGCGGCTGCTGCTGCTGCTGGTGCGGTGGCCACTTAAATGTCGTTATGTTGTCGGGTCACGCGCCATGTCCCAGGGACCATGTCCATGTCCTTGTCCTGTGCCAGCGAACGGTTTGGGGCAGGGGGACAACTTTATTGCCGCAGCAATTATGCGTAGCTAATAAAAATATGGAGGTGTAGGAGCAGAAGCAGTTGGAGGCGACAGCAACATCGACAACCCCACGATTTATGCCAGTGAAAATAATTAATGCGTTGATTTATTTAAAAACGTGTTATGGCATTCAAATGAAGGCGCCAATTGGCCAAAGAGCAAAGCGATGTATTGAACTGGAACTGGAATTAACCCATTGGAGAGAGGATGAATTGAGTTTACAATTTGTAAATCATTTCAAGAAAATTACTTTTTCAGAGGGTATCATAATATATATTATATTTTCATATTCTCTTTTTTAGAATAATCTAAAAAATTTGATTCCATTTATGAGCTTCCAAATCAAGGACCATTAATGGGTTAAAATTAACTGCCAAACACATACTTACTCACTTACACATGCACACGCGAATGTGTGAACTCTGGCGCTTTTATCGGAGCACAAAAATGTGTATTCCAATAACAACAATCCAACAACCAAAACAAACAACATTGTCAAAAAAAAAATATACAACAACAACAAAAAAAATTCAAATATGTTAAGCGGCATTTAAGCACGCAGAGTTGTGGTCCTTTTGCCTGCCTGCCTGCCTGCCTGCCACACGAGATAATGCCCGAGTTCTGCTGTGATGTGTTTGTATATTTTTCTAAAAATTTGCACGAATTGCATTGTTGTTGTTGTCTTTGGGGTTTTGTTTGTTTGTCGCACATATGTGAGGTTCCCAGCACCCAGCACCCGGATCCCTAAAAGTATGCAAACCAAAAAAGCGGCGCACGCCATTCGTGTGTGTGTGTGTGCATGTGTGGGTGAATGTTAGATGTGGGAAATGTAAACGGAATTGTTTTGCTTGCTTGCTTGCCTGTGTGTGTGTGTGTGTGTGTGTGTGTGTCGAAGGGATAATGACAAGCAGGACACACACACACGCCCCTGCATTGGCAAAGGTGATGACGTCGGCAGAGCTCGCGTTCTGCCCACGCCGACCGCGACTGCGCTGTCGTGCGTGTCTTATCTTCAATATGGGAGAACACGCACGCAACTCTTAAGGCAACTCAAGCGAGTTGACAACAACTTGAGACCCCATCGCTGTGAGAGTCTGCCTGAGTCAGTTGTTAAGTTGGCACAATGGATTTGCATTGTGGCATTTTGTTTGGCCCTTTGGTCTTATCCTTTTGCCACATTGAGGACACAGCCGGCTACAAAATTAACTGTAAATGTGCCAACGTGCCCCCACTTCCCTTATCCCCACCCACACACGCGCAGCCAGATAATGGCATCAATCACATATTGTTTGTCAACTATAAGGTAAAACAACAAGGCAAATGTTTTGAGAGTTAAGTGAGCATTAAACTGACGGCGAGCAATGCAATCCAATGGACGCCATTGGTGAATCGAATAGTCCCCTAGACTTAGCTGAAAATATATTATTAATTTATGTTCCAAAAGAAGTAAGAAAGTCGGTGAAGTTTGACCAATGAAAGTGTATGCACAGTATGAATTTTGTTGCTGCAGAAAGCTGCTCTTTTGCCCTTAACTTGACTATCAATTGTACGATCTTTACCATTTCTAAGGCTTCTATAGTTAAATAATACTGATTACTTAATATGCGTATTGTGTGCTTTAGTAGGTATTTTCTGTATCAAAAACTGTGGGAGCTATAAGACTTTTTTAAAATTTGCTGTGATTCTATTAAAATTTTAAACAAACTTGATATGCCTGCAAGTACAAGGAATATATGGAACCTCTTTCTCTTACCATCTCAGATTCATGTCAACGACAGCGTAAAACACTGTCTGGGAAAGATAAAACGGAATGCACCAGCTCTGAGAAGGAGCGCCAGTGCCAGGAAATGCGACGAACTCCACAATCAATCACAAGGAAGCGGGAACAGAGTCTTGGTAAGCTGGCCGTAGGCCTTTTGATCTCGCAATATCCACTATTTTTGTAAAAATAGCTCCCGTAGTCGAAGAATTTCCTCCAAATACACTTGCCTGGTGGTCACCCGATGTGTATCGGGCATAGTTTCACTTGCCCTGGCAGCCTAATTGTTGTACGTACAAGCGATGTATCAGATTCTAAAGAATATGGGCGGGCAGGGCAGCATTAGCACATCTCCTACGCTTGTATATAATATATTGACTCCCAATCCGATCAATTAAGACCTCCCCCAAAATGTAAGATCCAATCTTAATAAAAGTTCTTAGCCTCTTAAATATGTAATGTTTTCAAAAACGTAACTAAAAACGGCAAGACCATGGGGACACACACACACACAAAGGGGACTGTCTGTTTTTTCGATATAGTTCCTAACGTTATAAAGTTAATTCATGCATTATTTTTGGTAACGATTGGATTCTCAGTTATATACCTCTATGTAGGGCATGGTTTCACTTGCCCTGGCATTCGGATGCTTGTTTTGATGGCACGGCATACATTTATTCGATTCCTCTATAGTCAAATTTTCTCGTTAGTAAACAGAATTCGTCTGTGGTCATTGTTAGCGTACAGTCGACGCAATGCTTGCGATATTGTCCTACAGTTTGGTTTCAATGAGCAACTGACAGGTGTGTCTCTGGTAAAAAGTGAGTCCCTATTCACGTTTTATGCTGCGCGACATGCTTTCCTTGCTGATCTCATCTCATGAGTCATGATTTTCTGCTTGCGCAGTGGATTTCGTCGAATTCGATCTTTCAGTATCCTCGAATATCTTAATCGCAACATCCGAAGGATTTCACCTCTTTCTTAGCCGCACAATTTTCGAGCAAAGCCTCATTCCATGATTACAAACAACTGACGCCAAATAATTTTGATGCAGAAATAGTTAGCACAACTTTTGATGGCTCTTAAAGCTGTTAGTTTATCATTTTATTTTCAGATTGGTCGGTCTCGGTTCGGTCTTAACAATTATTCATTTTGTATGATTTCAAATGCTAAGAGCAATCATGATTGTGGATTTGGCAATCATTAATCAGTACACAGAAAAAAATAGATCGAAAAAGATCCATTTGGAGTGAATATGTCTTTAATATAGTTTTAATCATCTAACGGAGCTGCATAATCATCCAAATGATCATCAGTTTTCATATCCTTTGGATGATTTGTAGCTCCGTTGGATGATTAATGGGATATTTATGACATATGCCGTCCAAATGGATACCGGAAATCATCCAATTAATATTATTTAAAATCCTTTTTATATATTTATCTAGCTTAAGCGAATCTTTTTATTTCAGAAGATTTTTAAAATAGTCCATGAATTTATTGCATCACAGTTTATCGCTAGAGCTGTAACCCTACCTTAGACACAACCTCAGAACGATTCGTTCCCTTGCGACGAGCTGAGAATCCGGGTTCAGTATGACCTCTTATACCTCTTATATATAGCTTAATTTTATTTTGTGAATAAATAAACCCCCACAAGTCTTTTTAAAATATTCAAGCTTAACAAAATTAGCGCCCACCAATTCAATTTTCGATTAGCTTAGCTCTGAAATCGATAGCTACTGTTAATTCACAGAGGTGGTGCTGTAACGCGCACTTTTGTGTGGATAAACATATTCAACATCCCCATTTTCCAGCACTGAAACAATTTGAATATAAATTATCGTCATGTGTTTCGAATTAAATTAATTGCACTTTATTTTCTGGAATGAAATCCTAATTTCTACACATTATTTTCTACAATTATATCAAGTAATTTGTTTAACGCTCAGCCACCACGCCCATGAATTTTTAAATTTAATGACTATTGTTATTTTGTTCATTGACTCTGCTGGGCGGTGGAGTGGGGGAGTGCATTGCTTCGCATTCATTGTGACGACATCTCAACTTAGTTTCAGTTTAAACACTAATTATCACATAGTAAACTTATTTCGTAGGCGTTTTTCGTTCGCGTTTGCACTAATTCTCTGTAGTTGACTTTAGCTGTTGTTGACTGACGGGTTTCCAATGGACTTCAGCGATAACCCAGCAGATATTTGGGCAGATAGGTGATCGAGGAGAGCAGGCTGTAGCTGAGGTAAGACATACATATTGCAATCATATTTAAGATATAAATTTATTCTTGTGTCAGACATGTCAAAATGACCGGTCACCAAGGGCATTGATGTATTTACAATTTGTTATTAGCACCTCAACCACCAAAGTTGACAATAACGAAATCAGGTGCACCCCACGATTTAGTGCTTGGCTCCTCCTCAGAGGCGGGCTGTTCCGTGTTAACTGCCTCTCCGCTAAACCGTTGAACCGAATGAATGTTAACCAAACCAAAGTGCAGAAAATAAAATTATTTGATATTTGAAGTTATGAGTTATAAGTTATAAGTTATATGAGTTACAAAAGCATTGCATTTATAATGGAAACCAAAAGAATGAATAAGCATTTCGGTTTACCGAAATTATATTAACTTTTGCAGCTTAATACTTAATACTTTTGTGTTTAATATTGAATTTGAATACTTTTTTATGGCCACCATTGAGAGCTTTGAGTCTCGTAGAAATTGAACCGATAATCTAAACCTTTTTCATAATTAAAATAATTTTAGTTGATCTGTTATTTTGAAGACCGAAGATCTGTGTTTCATCTGCTAGGATTCTTTAGTAAACCTAATGACCACTAAAACAAACACTAAGGGTCGATTTCTCATCTTCTACATAGGTGCTATGTGTCAGATAATCTAAGATTTTGGTCAGATTTATAATTTAATTTATGTAATTTATCATGACACTCCGCACAGATTTTGAAATAATGTCACGGCTGTAATGCCGCATCACATAGACTTTCAGCACCTATTATGCAGGAGGAATATCCACCGCTTTAACTAAACTTAAATCAGTTCATTATCATCACCATCAGTTTGAAAAGAATCTTAGTTTGTATCCAAATCAACAAAGAATGTAGAATCCTTAGGCATGAGATCATGATTTTTTATTAGTGATGCAATCAAAGAACTCTTCAAGGGAAATTATAGCTCTGTCTAAATGTTTGCTCAATTCCAGAATTTTAATTTCTATATTCCGCAGCGAAGTATAGAACATAGAGTTCTGGAATTGAGAAAAAAACTTAGACGGAGCTATAATTTTGCAGGAGGAGTTCCTTAAATGCATTACTAAGTAGAATCATGTTCTCATGCCTAAGGATTCTACATCTCATTTTGCTGATTTGGATGCAAACTCGGAGTCTTTTACAACTGATGAAGATAATAGTGATTATGAAGATAATGTTCCTAAACAAGGTAAACGATTGAGGTTTTTACTTGCATGATATGTGTTAAATATACACAGGATGTGTATTATAATTTGCCAAGGGTATGAGCAGCGACAAACACGAAGTTAGCAGCATCACAAAAACTGATTCACTTTGCTAGACAAGAGTCGAGCTTGCAGCAAACTTATACTGTGTGTGTATCGACAGCGCTGCCTTTAAGAGTTTGCCTTTATCAAGTAGATAGTGAAGTGGCTGTTTCTGTGTTAGGGCCATGCAATCATTTCAAAATTTGGGCTGTGCTGGTAGAATTTTAACTGCTCTGCCCATATTGCATTTAAATAAGATAAAAGCATTTAAAAATATATCAATAACATCATTTGCTTTGCCTTTTTACCCTTTTTTCTAACGAAATTAATTCAATGGGCGTTATTACCTGCACCAAAATAACTACACAGGTCAATCTCAAATACTTTAGTAGATTTATAAGCTTTCTGCATAGTTCTCAGACAATGGCAGACAAGGTTTATACTCTAGTTATGAATTATGAATTTGAACTTTGGTCCACATTTATCCACTGCAAAAGTTAATTAAGCTTAATACAAAACATAATAATGGCAGTTAATGACTTAAGCCACAGCACCAGGAAAATAAGCCACAAAACACCACACAAACAAACTGGTTCAGTTGAAAAGTACATACGAATTGGATAGTCCACGATAGAACCACGATTTCCATGATTTGGAGGACTCTTCATCGATTTTGGACTCCACATCGGCACAGAAATGTTTACGATCATGCGAACGTCCGCTCTTACAATCGCACAGCATACGCTTTTTGCACTCTGCATCACAGGTGGGTCGAGCCGGTGAGTTCTTCCAGTAGTATCTGAATTTTAGGTAAAAAGGTGGAATGAATTTCAATTTGGGGTAAGGATATGCATAGCAACTAACTTGTAGTACAACTCAAATAGTTCCTGATTGTTGGTCAGTTCGTTAAGCAGATTGTTCCAATCGCTGGGACGCAGCGCCTTCATATTGAAGGCAGTGCGAGCTGTATAGAGTTTATACCATATGGGATAGCCATACAGATTGGCCTCTTTGAGATTCATAATCCAGGACTCGTGATCGGTGACCAGACGTGTGGTGCTCTCATGATCGCCATCTACATAGTAAATTCGATAGCCTGGATTTAGATCATAGTAGGGTGATACGGAGGGTCCTATATAGGCAATGCTGTTGGCATGAGCTGCATAAAAATAAAGCTATAGTTAAGTACACTTTGTCAGACAGATTCACTACTCACTCAGATCATGCGGATCGTAGAACATTTCAAACTCATCGTAGTGCGTATGACCATAGAACTGGGCAGTGATGGTACTCTCATAGCGTGAAATGATCTTGTAAAAGTTGCGAGACCAAACCTTTAAGCAATCGGAATGACCAGGTGGTATGTGACCTATGACATGAACTTTCTCATTGGAGAACTCGGCGCTTTGCAGCTCATAGATGAACCTGTAAAAGAAGAAATGTTACAAATTGGTGATCACTCAAACAGTTCATCTCAACTTACCATTGCAATTCTGTGGCCGGATCTGTGGAGTTAAGCAGCAGCCACCAGTTCTTGTTGTTACAGTAGTTCATGTTCATGGAGATGATACGAAAACCGGGACGTACCAGCACCGAATAGAATGCTCCACGTCTCACCGTATGGGAAACACTTTGCGGCAACCAGCGACGCCATTGATTGTCCAGTTCATCATACAACCAATTAATGGATATATCCACCTGATTGACATACGGCGGTGGAAAACTGTTGACGGGCGCACTCTCATGATTGCCCAGCGCCGGAAATATGGGCACTCCCGGAAACTTGTCCACCATCTGCTTGACCGTCTCCTTAATAATGGCCAAGTTCTCTTCCTTGGTTTGATTCCAAACATCATGCGGCGGCAGATCTCCTGTCCACAGTATATAATCGATATCCTTGTGGGTGTCAGCTATATGTGCCAGCATATTGTCCACTGTCCTCTTGGGTGTATCACATTTCCGATAGTCGCCCCATTTACCCGCCGCCGCATTGGGATTAGCGGGTCGACCGCTGCTCAGGCGACAACACAGCGGTTCATTGCACTCGGCATTTGAACCCTCGGCATAGTGCGGGTCATAATGGGTGTCTGAAATGTGCAAGACCTTGAAAAAGGGTGCTGCCTCCTTGGGTACAGGCAGATCGGCTAGTCGTGGTGGTTTTGGCACTGGTGGGAAGATCACCTCCCACTCATGATACGGATTGTACACATCGCTGCAACCATCGCCTATAATGAAACTGCACAGCTCATCGGGGGTTAGGTTAACCCTTTTCAAAACGTAGATCAATTCACTGCCAAACAACTGAGAAACACCCTGACACACCCGTGCGCTTTGTATGTTCAGATTGGTGCAGTACTCGGCTATTAGTCGCATGATCTCCTCATCGGATTTGCCCGAATGTATCTGATGCTGCAGCATGCCAGAGCCCGCCTTGCAGGCCGTACAGGTCACCCTCGACATCACACTATTCTCTATCTCATAGGCCACCTGTTTGAGATTCAGCAGTTTCAGCGCCTTGTCCACAAACGGCGGATACACCAGACCATCCCCCGCTGCCACATCGTACCACAGCATGCGGGCTGAGGAGCTGCGATTTGCTTTTATAACACGCAAGCGCTCCAGAAACTCAGCATCGCTGTCCGATGATTCACTGTTGGTGCGATTTGTATGATGCACCAGACTCAAGTGCGGCTCCACGCTTCTGGGTTGCTCCTCCACTACCCACTCCGCCAGCATGGGTTGGGTCCAATTGATTTGCGGCTGCACACGTGGGAACAGGAAGGGAAGGGCTAGGCCAATAGAAAGGAAAGACAACAGTTAGAAGTGATCTTCAGTTTTGCTCCAATTCTTACCATCTGTCACGGCCAGAACGGCGGCAAGTACCAGCACCATGAGCCAGCATATTCTTTGGGGACTTGGCCATGGCGGCCGTTGCTGTGTCATAATTGTGCAGTTGTCTCTCTGGTTCGGCCAGTGAGGCTTGACCTACATTTTGGATAAAGAAAACATACAGGAAAAAAAAAATCAACAGTCATTTTTTTGCTGAACAAGTTTATTGTTTATGGATATTTCATCCATGAGGGGGAAGTAATTCAAGCTCCTTCAGGCACTTGCACTTTATGTAAGCAAGCAAGTAAGTAAGTTAAAACAAAGTTGCACTAAATTAAACACAAGTCCAGCTGCTTCGCCGCCATCTAAGTGTGCATTGTGATCGAAATTCGGGTACCTAGCCCCAGCAATTCTTCTATGAACGGATACCGGAAACATCCAAAGTATATTTTTACGATACCTTTTTCTCCTCTTTCTGGGCGTAAGGCTTTAAAAAAACTCCGCCAAACAACAAAGAAAGAGTTGGTGGTGAAAATAGCCTTGTTCAGCTCATTATACCATTGCAAAGGGTATTCTAATTTTGCCCAGAAGTATGCAACGCATATTAATATTCATTTCCGAAAACATAAACTATATATATTCTTGATCAGGGTGCCGAGCTGGGTCGATTGAGCCTGTCTGTCTGTTTCTGCGCAAACTTGTCTCTCAGTTTTGAAGCTACCGAGCTGAAATTTTGCACAGAGTCTAATTTTTGCTGCACGCTACTAATATATTGGAACCGACCGGATCGGACGACTATATCTCATAGCTCCCATAGGAAGAATCGGTCGGAAAACTAGTTTGAGTATGTAAAACTTTTTTTCTTATGAATTTCCACAGTTCCTATAAATATCACCACATTGCAAATAGCAATAATATAAAATATCAGAATAGAATAGAGCGTTAGTAATTTGAGTGCGGAAAAATCTCTTTCTATAAGCATTTGATTGGCCTGCCAGCCCGTTTTGAAGGGAATCGGTTCAAAAAACGGCATTCCCACATTGTTACTTACTTACGAACCTTAAGTCATACCATGAGTGATACATAAACTGTTCCGAACCCACATTTTCCACTGAGTTTTCCCTTACTGAATATTCAACATTCATTTTGTAGTCGAAGCGCCGTCTATAAGTTCCCTCTACCCTAGATTTTGTCTCTTGTCAATCATTTTCTAGCCGATTGCATACATGCACTTACGATATGACGATACTTGACCACCCACTATATCAAATCGAATTGATTTGCTCTTTTCAGATTATATAGATAGGACAATGAAACAGTATTAGACTTTTAACAGTACATTGAAGGGTTGGTGGTTATTCGAAATGATTTCCCTTTGCAGAACATTAAACTGTTATCAGAAATGGTCCAACAGGTCCAGATTTATAGTAATATGAGCTTAAAGTTGCGTGAAGGTCCTGACCTACCCTTTTTGGATACGTTTTATTGAGAACCTATACCATTACTTTAACTGACTTTGATATTATAGCAAAGTATTACTTTTTAGCTCAACAACAAACTATCCTGAAAAATTCAGCGATATTTTTAAGCCAAGAAATACCATTCTGAATACCTGTGCTCAGAACTATTAAATTTTCTAAGACACAAAAGTATGCTATGCAAAATCACTACTGTTGGCTAGATAGTTGTATTGAATCCTTATGTCCGAATTCGATATGCCTGTTACTCAGTAAATTTAATGTTTAATATCATTAACAGAGCATTAACATTAGTGTAAATTTATGAACATTATGTTATCATATAGCGCATGCTGCTCTAAAAAGTATGCAACGGTTTTATAACTTTTATAAGAATGACATTTATTATCCGACCTTTATGAAAATCGAATACACATAAATTATAGTTCAAAATATGTGGAAATGGTGCCTTATGGCTGTTACATTCTGTTGCACAAACTAAATATACACAGATTATACAGAGATACAGTCAATTTCTTGAAACATTTAACCTTTAAAATTCAAGAAAGAAAGATAAATAAAGCAGATTGTAAAGGTAAATCTATTTTGAAAAATTGAGTACAATATTTGCTTTTAACTTCAAACTGAACTGAATACAGAATACTTCAGAATTTACTAAATATTTGAAAAATCTGTGTAGTTTTAGGTTTCTGCATCTGGGTACTTAAATGAACAACAGTTTCGGGAGCAAAACTGTCCAAAACCTCTCTTAGTCGCACTCACTTCCTACTGCACCACAATCGACCGAAGTCTTAAACGTTCAGAGGAGTTTGATGATTCAGCATGCCAGATATTTTCAGCAATCTCAACACTTTCATAATTATCTGTTTGAATAAGCAAGCAAACGGGGCAAAAGCCTGCTAAATATCACATCTCAAGTGGCATAAAAGTCGTCCAATATTTTACTACTTTCAAGATTGCTGCCTTATCAGCATCCTCACCCAGTCCGAGAGTATGTAAACAAAATATTGAACAAACAGTTGAACTTTAATTGAAATTTAAAGCGTTTTTCCGCTTGTTTTCAGTTGTTATCAATTTGAACAGAATGGAAATATTAATACAGCGCAATTATCGCTATCAGCTAATACAGTTTGCATCGTAAAAGTCATATTATTAAACAAAACACTTTACTCAAGCACCAATAATAAGAAAATAATTTGGGGAAATTGTAATTTTTGTTTTGATCGGGCATCACATGACAAATTGATTTGTTGTTTGCCTCTGTTCAGTTCAGTTCAACCTTAAGACCCATTTGTGTTGTTGCGTTTATTGTGCGACGAGCCCCATTATGCATAATTTCAATGGTGGCGGGGAACGCAACGCTCAATGCCAAGCCACCGTTTGGTCACTGGCAAAAATTTTTGTATGCTCCGAACCAGACGACACTCGAACCGAGCCGAGCCAGTCACAGTCACAGGCGGTACATTGGCCCCCACATCACATCAAAGTGAAATCGTCAACTTTGGTGTAATAAGTGCAAGAGTAAGTAGTGGTAGGGCCTCGAAGAAAACAGAAAACGGTGATTTCATTTGCCGTGCGCGAAAATCGAAAGTGCCTTCTTCATTGTGTGGTGTGGAAGAGTTCAAGTAAGATGCATAAATGTTTCTTAACCACAAAACAAGTTTGGGCAAGGTTACAGAAATTTTCCAACTGAGACAACAGAAACAGGTCAAGTTACAAACATAAAACTTTGAACTAAACCAAATGCACAAAATTCAGAGAAATATGGTCAGCTAAACCAGTTAAGCACGTGTTAATTTTGGCACACTTCCAGCTGAGTTGAATGAGAACGCAGCTTAACTTATGATTATTATATTCAAAGATTGGGAACGCCTTCGTAAGGGCAACGAAATTTTTTGGGTAAAACTTTCACTTTCGTTCAGAAATTCATTTTTTCTTTATTTGTTTTTTTTTTATGAAAATTGCTTGTGGAATGTGCTAAATAGCTGAAATTATGTGGCCCATTGTGGCGGAGAGGCTATTGTATAACGGTGCAGTTGGTTGTCAGTCACGCTGCATGTAATGATTTAATGATCATTTTTTCGTTTGATAATAATCAAGAGAGAGAGAGAGAGAGAAATGGAAATGGAAATGGAAATGGAGATGGAGTTGAAGATCCGAAAATGAATTGAAAATGAAAGTAAATTTCTTGTTTTTCATTTCCAACATTGTGGTAAAAGGGTGTTTTGGTTGATTGTTTATGTAAATGAAATGGTGTGTGTGTGGGTGATTTGGATTTACTTTCTTGGAGAAACAATTTTCAATAAAGGATTACATAACATGTTTTATGTGTTGAAAAGGTTTGATACCAAATCAGATCAGATCAGAACTACTTATTTCCTATAGTTTTCATCTACGATCTCTCAGCAGTCATCAGTCCCAAAATTCAGTAAACTAGGTGTAGTTTGTCCCACCAACCAGGTACATCAGGGAGCTTATGAATCTCAAAGGCAATTTCAGCGTCTAGGGTATCAAAAGAAGTACATAGACTGATTTGATATACTCTTTAACTCAGTTACACAGAGTATTTGAAGTTTATTGTACTTTTACGGCCATAAATACGTTAATAAATAATAATCACTGAGATGCTTAAAATGACTCCTTTATTGCATCCTGTAGGCACACTTTTCTTATATATTTTGAGCATCCCTTTTGCTCCGGCGAACATAATTCTTTGGTCCCCATAGGTGGTTGGCTATGAGTCTGCGATAAGCTGGATAGAACTGGAGAAAACAGTTGACCCTTTAAGAAGGGTACAAGGGTACATTAGGTGCAAAAATGGATTGCCTTTAGTTCGGTAAACCTAACACTTAAACTTATCAAGGTTCGGTACAAAAACTTGAGTAGCCAATATCTCAAAATTCTCAAGAACAGCTTTTGCAGTAAGACAGAAAGTAAGTGATCCATAAAAATGACCCGATTTAAGGTCTAAATGCTGAACCGAACCGTAAATCACAAATAAAAACGGTTCGGTTCGGTTCAGTTCACTGATGAACTTAATCATGTCCCTAACATAGATCAGTATCTAATTAGTTGGCGTCGATTTTAAAACTTGTGATACCGTACATCTCCTGCAATGGCCCATCTAAATACGCAGGTCATTGATAACATGCCATTTGTGTGCGGATCCAATTTCCTTTATGGGAAACTATTGGGATAATGCAACACGCTACCATTACCTTAATCCAACATTAGCCAATATCAAGGCTTTCAAAGTGAATTCTTTGTGGTCTATTTGATATTTAATATTTATTAAGTTTGTGCTTTCTAATGCTACTTATTAAATATTGCATCAGTCACGAGAAATCAATCACAGAATATCGTTTTACATACAGATAAAGAAAGTGTGGAGACAATAATTTACTTATTCAAATGTTGTCCATGAATTCAATTTCAATTCAATTGTTGAGAAGTCACAAATTCAACTAAGATAGAATTCTTCCAGATGTTTAAAAATAGGAGCTTTCCATACAGATTTAGGGACATTTATAAGTAATACTGATGAATGAAAGATTCGGTGGAATTAAGGACAAATCTTAAACAGAAACTTCAAACGTTCGAAAATTTGACTTTGTCGCGTCAAAATACTCAAGTTAAAATGGGTTGAAAGAACAGAAATGAGTCTTAAAAAGTTTGGCGAGCCGCCTTTGACTCGGCCGTTTAGAAAAATTTATTTTCCGCACAGATTTAAAGCCAAGTCGGGACTTAATAATTAGAAAGGGTTTTCAGGATTGACACTCAGCAAAGTAAACTACGATTCTTAAACAGAAATGCGATTTCACCTACTTTATGGACTGTCTTACATTGAAAATTCCCGATATGAATCGATTTCCCAACAGCTCTAAACGAATTACTTAAGGGTAACTTTCCGCAAAAAGTAAGTGTTGGGGTGTGCCAGTACTTCTGCCGATTCAACTATCTAAATGCATTTTTGGTATACTTCGGAATACCTTATCTTCAAAGGTTCGCGCAGATTTAAGAAAAGATCGCGATTTTATGCTGAAATGGAAACAGTTTCTCAATAAATATACAATAATTTAAGAGTGAACCTCTAATATCGAACCGAAATTGTGATTAAAAACCATGTAATAAGCCGAAGCTGCGGTTCAAAAACTCTGTGAACCACTGAACCGAACCAGTTTTCATTTCCGCGCTGTTTTGCCAAATCTGGTATATGCCAAATATAGTCTAACATAAACACCGTAGTAGCTTCTTTGATATCAGACCATTATAGAACAATACAGGTAAGGCATGCTGAGTGTGATGAGTACTTTTGCCAAATGCTTACGCTTCAAGAGTACGCGCAGCACTGAACGTGAAGGTACTTTGCAGAGAACTCACACTGACGCCGCCTTAGCTGTATTGTTGTATCATGTGTCAGACTGTCTACAGGAACTCATACAATCAGAGGGCTGCAATCATTTCAGCTACAGTTCTTTGAATCAAGTCGATGTAACAAAGTTTTTAGAGTAATATTTGTTTTGAATCTTGGTTCAGATTTATCAATAGATAATATAAATATATAATTATTTAATAGAAATATAATAGAAAGTCAAATTCAAAATAAAATTAAGAATTTTAAACTGTTAATAATTTGTATAAACTGCATCGTAAATTTGTATCTTAAATAGTTCACACTGAGAAACCCGTTTTTCTTTTTCACCCAACAAATGATTTGATTTCCGCAGTATTCACTTCAACAAAACAGCTAATAAAATGTAAAAAAAAAAAACCTGCTGTTGAAGTAAACTCTAAAATTTGTAATATTTTTCGCCCACTCTGGAGTATGAAATGTCTTCTTACCAACAATTTCAAACATTTTTTTTAGCTTGGCCTATATTAAAATCTATTTTGGATTTTATTTCTCGTTTCGGTTTCTTTTTTTATGTTAGCACGAGCTAATTAACGATGCAGCTACCGAACCAAAACAGACACAAAAACAACAAAAAAAAATAAAACATAAAGCCGCGTGCACACGAGTTGGGTCTGGAAATGGAAACAGAAATCAAAAACTAATGAAAGCGCTGCGTAACCTGTCCAAGAAGTCTTGCGTACACATCAACTGAATGCCAATGACGGACGGGCAGGGAGAGCTTTAGAATTGGACAAGAAAGAAAAAAAAAAGTGAAAAATCGTTGACAACTTTACAGATTTTGCAAGCTGAGCGCACGCATGCGCGACTACGCTGGTGGTGGAGTCAAAGACTTGGCCAAGTGAAATGCGCCAACGGGTTTGGGACATGTTTGTGAGTGCGTGTGTGTGTGCGTGTGTGTGTGCGCGCGCTTCTGACGAAATGTGTAACAGTAAATCGCCGCCAACTGGTTTTGCATTTCAATAAAGAAGAAAACATTGCCACCAAAATCCATAAATCATTTCATTTACCTGTCTAGAATTCACCAAAAATCAAGCTGCTGCTGGAATGCGGCTCACAAAATTTCACAATCACAATACTATGAACTTTCGTTCTGGCACCGCCACCTCCTCCTTCTCCTCTCCAGCGGTTTGTTTTCCGCCTTTGCCTGTGTTTTGGTCTGTCACTTTTTCTTTCTTTTGTTCTGCCCCAAGTATTCGGTATTTATAGCCAAAATGCCATAATTCGCCACTCTCTTTTGTTGATTGGCCTCATTAATATAGTATACACTTCATTTGGTTATTATTTATTGTGGTTATTTACTCCTCTTTTTTTCATATATTTTTTGGCATGCACTGAACAACACACTGAACACTGATTGTTGTCGTAGATTTCACCCGATTGTTATTGTTGCCTCACACAAACGCGTTTCTCTTAAGCCCACGAAATAATGCTAACCGCTCGCCATGCACCGCCATCCACAACTGAATCCGAACAGAGGAAAGACAGCTTTTGAGTCAAGCTTTGCTGAACAACAACAGCTGATGGTCAAAGAGCGCGACAGACAGAGAGCGAGAGAGCAGAGAGCAGAGAGCTGAGAAGAGATTGCTAGCTTTTTTGTCCACACTTCCCGAATTGAATCCACAATGGGAGCTGCTTGATGGGTGGAAATTTATTTCGCATGAGCAACTTTTGACATTTAATTAGACCGATCTTATCTAAACTATTGTTCTACAAACGAAAATGGTTAAGCCAAAACAATATTATATATATATATAGCAATTCAGTCTAATGAGATGTTGCTGAGTCACTGCCAAATCAAAACAAGACAAGGCTTTATTTATTAAGCTAAGTGGGTAATGGGATTGAAAAATTGGGACACTTTTTTCAATGGGCTGTTTCAATTACTTACCATTTTGTATTAAATAATAATATACTGATCCGAAGACTCTAAATATTCTATTTTTAGAGCATTTTTTAACGGTCTTCTGAATGTCGATTCAGCAAATAAAATCTCTGTATATTATAACTTTCTTAGTTCTACCAGCTCCTGACCATCTCTTAACATTCCTAAACAAATTTATTAGTTCAAAGCTTCCCTTCCATATTTATACCAATTTAAGGTTTGCCCCAACTCTGAATACCCAAAACATAATTACATTTTAGTTCTGCTGGTCTAACACTCTGATGCATCACTGAACGTTAGTTGATCGTTAACAATAGGTAATGCATCACACCGCTAGTTCAATGCTTGAACAACAGTGTAATGCAACGTCGTACCGATTGGAACGGCTTGCAAACATTTCCATTGCCAATTTGTTGGTTGGTGGTTAGTCTGGTGGCAAGTGCTCACTACCAGGTGTTGGGGTTACTTTAATATTGTACCGGTGGAACCAAACTACAGGATAGTACGGAATATTAACGGTATTGTTGCTAGGAATTACGCTTGCTCAGTGATTATTACAAAATGTAATTACTATTACAATTACTTGAGTAATTGAACCGGTAAATAGGGGTCTTTTAATACTTGTGCTTGAAATGTTGAATTATATATACATATATTTGTAGCTGAAAGCTAAAATGTTTGCCAATGTTTGTAGTAATTGTACAACATAACATAAAAAATCCACATTCTCTCTTAAATGGACTTAATTACATGGTCTTATTAATAAAGTATAATCATTTTAGCTTGATTTTGAATACCATGATCAGCAATCAATTAAACAAGCAACATTTTCACCAACAATTACATGAATTATTCTGCTTTTGAAGCACAATTACTAATATTAATTCTCCTTTACAGATAAAATTATTCAAGTAATTGTAAATGGAATTACAATTTGAAAAAATCCATGAATTATCTGAGTTTCAAACAATAATTATGATTACTAAAAAATCGGATGCAGGAAGGGTTTCTTCAAAATCGGAATAATCGTCATTATTTAAAGGAGAATTTACACCTCCTTGTAGGTCCAGTCTTACTAAATACCAAGCCTTAGTGGTAAAAAAACATTGGTCAAAGGTTTTCCAAATTTAAAAAGAGAGGATTAGAAACTTTGAATTCGGGGAACACATTATTTTTTAGGAGACCAAATGGAATTTATGAAGTTCTTACTTTTCTTTCCTCATCTTTAAACGTTTAAATCCTCAAATATGGAAATTAAAATAGTATTTCCTATTTATTTTTATAAACTATTCTTTATTCATATATATATTTATATGTCAGCCCTATCAGTTGCGCTTGTAAAATAGAAAAAACAAAGCAAATACAAATATTAATCAGCTAATCCTCTTCAATAATTGATCTTGCTCTCTATCTCCATCACACAGAGGACTCAATTGATTCATTTATAGAACTTTCATTGGGATTATCTATGGTGTAAACACCATTCTTAAAATTATAGAAACACTTTAGCGTACTGGAATCACCTTCTATATTTAAGGCCCGATCAGCTGGTGTTGCTTTCGGCTCGACTTCAACTGGATTCTCTGCAGTCCTAGCAGCAGCAGCAGCATTCGGTGCACCATAGCACTGCCAGGTGACAGTGATCTGACGCAGACCACAACAACCTCTCATACATCTCTGACTATGCTCAATGGTCTCTGTGGGCATGGCCTCGTCCTGCAATCTCTTAACTCCACAGCAAAAGAAACTGCGTATCTTTTGGCAAACCAGCGACAGGGTGCGCATAGTTTGCGTAAGGAAAGTATAGAATAGAGGATTCAAAGCGCAGCTGGTCAGATTGAGTATGCCAAAACTGAAATACAGCAACCAGTCGACGGGTGTGGAATAGGAGCCATAGAGGCGCATAATTAGAAAAATCCAGGCGGGCAAACGTAGTCCAATGAAAACGGCCATCATGAGCAGCACCACAAGAACCATGCGACGGTGTCTCACCTGCCTGGCCATGGCAGCGGGACCCACTGAGGACGGCGAGGAGCAAGAATTGGGCGGCATGGTGGGCATACCAGGCAATTGTATCTTATCCATTCCAAAAGGGGCTGCAACATTCAGAGCACTCAGCATTGAGGAGGGCATCAGCAGTTCCACCTTGTAAGCTTGACCCGGCTCTGGCTGTGGTTGATTTTGGTAGTGGCGCCTCTGCCACAGTTGACGAGCAATCGTCGTGTTTAGCCAAATAAAGGCCACAATGCAGGGCACAAATATGAGACTGAATAATATGACGTAGTAGAGTCCAACATTGCTCTGTGCATGTTTATATAAATAGAAAGCAAACAAAAATAAAGTTGTTTTCGTTGAGTGGCTTTTCTGATAAGATAAGGCAGCAGGTGAATGATTGAATGGATGAACTTACATCTCCTGCTATGCACATGCTGACCAGCTCCAATTCATTGACCAGCACATTACCCATCGACTCTTCTGATTCAGATTCTGAATCACTTTCATCCAATTCCAGCAAATAGATTCTCTTCAAATCGTAGATGCCAAACAACGGCCCGGAGGTTCCCATGGAGGCAAACCAAATGCCACCCATGCAAATGATGCAGAATCGAATACTGGGATTCCAGAAACCCAAAACAGACCGCTTGATGACCATGTAACGATCCAGAGCAATGGCAACAAGGGTCAGACTGCTGGTCAAGACAGCAGCTGTCGTTATGAAGGGCACAAATTTGCACATAAAGTGGCCAAGCGTCTGAGGATAAAGGAATTTAAGTGGGAAAGTTGTTATTAAAGTAAAGAAACAATTTTTTAGTCGAAATATGCATTAATCGGATGGTTTAAATTCGGTTCAGAACTGATTTATACATAACTTCTGTTTAATTAAGTGAGAGTTTTGGAAAGCACAGAAGGTAATCCTTTCAAACAGATTCAAAAAATTAAGAGGATAATTTTGCCCAAATTTTTGGAATAAATCGTTTTCAAACGCTTGAGGTTAAGTAAATGTATGCTCCAAATAAACTACTAACCCAACTAAACTATTAAGACAACAACATTAAACACAAACTAAACATAAAACTCACCCACAGTTGCAAATACTCTGCCCGAAATTGTGCCATATACGCCACCGTACTAAGTCCACACGACATCAGATCACTGCAGGCCAACGATATTAGACAGGCACGAAAAAATGGTCGCAATTTCCTTCGCGAATTCACATAGAGGGTACTCAAATTACCCAAAACAGCCAACAGAAAGAGCACTCCAACCACACTCATAAATACGCAACTCTTTAACGAACTAATCTGACTCAGGTCAGTGATTAGGATGCCAGGATATGTTGCTTCATGCGAATAGGTGTCCGTGGTGGCAACCACATTTCTATCTGTGAGATATTTAAAATACAGCTGCAGCTGTTCCAACGTGTATTGCAACAGCGCCATTGTCAAATGGTGGCTACTATTGGCTTTGGCTACCAGGATTAGACTGAGAACAAATTTATGACACGAGTCGACTACCGCCTGCCAACCAAATTGTTTATGTTTATCATTGTTTTTGGAGTTGCGCTTATCGTGGGCGCATTTTGATTGTTATCGGTTGTCATTATTATGGGACGAACCATTGCACCGTTGTAATCAAAATGGATGAGCGATGATGATTACTGGGGAAATCGGTGCAGGGGGTCATAAATTTTAGGGTCTCCACGCGATTTCCGCAATTCTTTATTTGGTTTTGGAGTAGGGTTTGAAGTGTGTATAAGCTAAGGGCTAAGTATTGTGATATGCACACATATAGAGTATCCACTGTACCCAGTACATTTTAACTTACACACATTGTTACACTTTGTTGCAATGTTTATGTATATTCAAGTCCCACGCTCAAAGCCAAAGTAATATGATCCTCCAAACTTCATAAGTGATGCGTCGGCATATTTAGCATAAGCTGGCGGCGCAGTTAACATGAGCCAATCTATGTGCACATAACACTCTCTCCCGCACAGCGCCGCTCTGAGCGTTGTGTAAATATGCCGACGCATCACTTATGAAGTTTGGAGGATCATATTACTTTGGCTTTGAGCGTGGGACTTGAATATACATAAACATTGCAACAAAGTGTAACAATGTGTGTAAGTTAAAATGTACTGGGTACAGTGGATACTCTATATGTGTGCATATCACAGTATGCTTAATTTAAATAAATTATAAGCTTGTTGAAATCATTAAGCGAGTGTAAGCTGTTTGAAAAACCGTTGGCGTGGATGGAACAGCTTAAAGCAGTGTCCGCTGTTGACTAACATAAACTGTTATCACAAATCGCTGGCAAGTCGATTAAACAGTATCTAACTGCTTAGGCGCAACTGCTTTAAGCAGCTGTCGCACCTTCGCTTGGAGCAGTTCCGCCCAAGTGCTGCAATGTAACTGAATCACTGTGGTTTCCGGTTTAAATTTGTGTATTTTTCAGTCGAATTCATTCAAATAAGTCGGATAAAGCAGCAATCGAACTGCTTAGTCGCAATATGTTAAGCTAACACTGCTTCAAACAGTTGTAGCACCTTAGTTTAAAGCAGTTCCGCCCATGTACTGCAATATAACTGAATCTCTGTTGTTTCCGGTTTAGTTTTGTGTATTTTTTAGTCGAATTCATTCAAATAAGTCGTGCAGTATGTTAAGCGAACACTGCTTTAAACAGTTCAAAGCAGTTCTGCCCAAGTGTTGAATCTCTGTGGTTTCCGGTTTAATTTTGTGTGTTTTTTAATAAAATTAGTTTCAATTCCCTTTTGTTAAAAACCATTGATGCATTTTTATTAATTTTTAATAATCTTTTTTTGTTTTTGAATTTATTTCAACACTCTTTGTCAAGCTGTTTGGCTTCTTTGGAGTACACTTACACAAAACAATTACAAGAACTGTGGGTTTAGTACATACAAAATACACTTTTCTTAACTTGGTTTTTTTGATTAACAATTTCATTTGTATAGACCTAAATACACTTTAGTCAACAGTAACCAAAACCGAAAAAATATGTGAAAATAATAACTTTGGAAAATACGCATTCTGTCTTAGATTAGTTAACACATCAAATTACTTTGTTTAGGAATAGATTTCTTTAAGTTTCGGTTCGTATGAATGCACAAATTTCATTATGAACATTGAGCGGTCTCGGGGAAAGGTGGGTGGTTAGGGAGCTTTTAGTTTATATTGTTTATAATGTAGCGATATGAACTTGTCGTTTTTTTTTTTTTTTTGTTTTTTTTGGACAAGGTAAGCCCAAAAATTTCGTATAAAATTTGAAGCTCCTCTGGTTTTTGAGTTCTTGGGGGGATCGTTTAAAGTAAACATTCTTATGGAGAAGTATACCTATTTGGTTGCCTGAATTGACAGTTTTGTTTTTCGATTTGCTTTCATCTAGATATATTTTGTTAACGTAGCTTAAATTTGATTTGAGCAAATTGCTTTGTGGTTTTGCTGGGCCAATTACATAGCTAAAATATATATTTTTTATATACACCAATTGCATTTAAATACCTTTATTTTTGTGTTAACAGCCATTAAATATTTTTAATTTTATATTATTGTTGATAATTTTTGTTAATTTTGATGTGAAACATATTCACACTCTCCTCGGCAAAAGTCACTTTTTGTTAACAGAGCTCTGTTAGAGATTAACGCAAGCAGCGCAGCAATAATGTTGCGGCAGCAATGTTGCGGCCGCAATGTTGACATTGCAAATAATTCAAGTGCATTTAAATCAGTTGTATAAAACGGATTATTGGTTTCAAAATGGTTAAAAAAATACTTAGAATAAAGAATATTATGAAGGAAACATATCAGAAAAAATAAATAGATGTAAAAAAGATCCATTTGGAAGGGATATATCTTTAATATACTTTTAATCATCCAGCGGAGCTGCAAAATCATTCAAATTATCATAATATTTAATATCATTTGGCTGATATTTAGCTCTGTTGGATGTTTAAAAGAATATTTAACACAAATCCCTTCCAAAGGCAAAATAATATGTAATTAATCATCCATCTTAGGGTCTGTTCTTGATTGAAGACTTGAAACTTGTTTTAAAAACCCTTTTTCAGTGAATTTGCATTCATATTTAGTTAATTTAATAATTTAAAGAATTTAAAATGTGGCACAAATAAATATTAAATCATTTTAAAATTTGTTTGAATGCACAACAAAAACAAAAATCAGTCTGATTGTGGCCACTGATAACATGTTCATGTTTTATGGCAGTTCCCTAAACAATTAAAATATATTAAGAACATTACAAGCTTTAGGTAGTAATTGTTTTGAGTACGTTAGCCAAAGCTTTATGTACTACCTAACGGAACTTCCCACAATTTGCAGTATTTTTCGATATTAACAAAGGATAGGATAAAACATTAAAATGGAAAAAGAATTATGGAAGTTTGGAAAGGAAAAAGAAAAATATTTAAGGTAGAAAATGACTTGAATAGATGCTTACTAAACGATTTACCAGCTACGAATGAACTGCTGCCTTTGCAAGAGTTTTACTCATGAATTTGACTCTGGCAGGGCCTACTATTACTTTTGCTTGTTACAGAAAACATTACCGAAAGCAAAGCAAAATGCACTGGCATAGACACGAGACAATTGTCCCCGGTAGCAGGCATTAGCAACCAGATTAATACCAGTTGGCATGGGCAAAGGCGGCATCTAGTTAAATATTAGGTTTGCCTTTGTGCAGCCCAAGCAATATGCAGATCTTTTGAAATACTCTAGATAATACTCTTTTGGAAGGAATAATATTGTACCATCGAGCGGAAACATCACACATTACATTGATTAGCTTTGAACTCAATGGGTTTCGCGTTTGCTGACGCTCAACCAAAAACGGAACCCTGTGATCACTTCACAGTATCACTTGGTTACTTTCAAAAGAATTCTTAAGCTCTTTCGTAATTATGGACTTATTTTTAAGACCTGTTTGAAGCACCACAGAGTGAATTTGGCAAACAAAAAGTTTCATAAATTGGGTATAAAATGGCTTTCGCATGCTGCATATTCTCCAGATTTAGTACTCTGGGGAAGCAAACTGATTCCGAACCTAAGAAAATGTCTCTATGGTAAAAGATTTGGGAGAAGAGAATCTGTGTTTTCAGCAAGGTTGCTGAATGTTGCAGCTATTCATGTTGTATTTCAAAAATCTTTTCTAATATGGCATTTATTATCATTTGCTGTAGCCTGATACGCACTTATTATACCCTTGCAGCGGGTATATTGAAATTGTCCAGATGTTTGTAGCGCATAGAAGGAAGCATTTCCGACGACATAAAGTATATATATTCTTGATCAGCATGACGAGCTGAGTCGATATAGCCATGTCCGTCTGTTTCTATGCTATCTCCTCCGTCAGTTTTAAAGCTATCGCTACCAAACTGTGCACGAAGTCTTCTGGTACAAATACGCTGCACATTTGTCGGAACCGGCCGAATCGGATGACTATAACATATAGCTGGCATAGGAACGATTGGTCGAAAAACTAGTTTTTGTAAGAAAAACTTGTTTGTTTTCAATGCAAACGTCTTCAAACTCCGAATTTAAAAGTTTTTAATACTTCTTCATAATACTGCCATAATACTGTCTAAATCGGACATCTATATAGTATAGCTGCCATAGAAAAGTAAGGTTAGAAAAATAGTCTTACTAAGAAAACCTTTTTTGTTTTCAATGTAAACCTCTTTAAAATTGGCATATAAGTATTTTATAGGCTTGCACATAATTCGTCAAAGTTTTGTCAAAAACGGTTGACTATAGGTTATAGCTGCCATATGAATGATCGGTCGAGAAACTAGTTTTAGTGGGAAAAACTTTTTTGTTCTCAAAGAAAACGCTTTCGAACTTTGTATTTCTGAGTTTGCTATGCTTTGCCATGATTTCACTTAGTTTTGGTTGAAATCTATATAGTATAGCTGTCATACAAAAGTAGAGTCAGAAAAGCAGAAAAACTTGTTTGCTTACAGTGGAGATATATTCTTCAAATTAGTTAGAAAACGTGCTGCAATTGTATACAAACGAAGTTAACTTTCCTTCATGTTTGAAAGTGAAAATAGAAACATGGCTAATAACTCTCGTAGGTTCCATGGGGGATTCTAGATTTTCAGTTAGAACTTGTGATGGTGTAAAATGCCAAGAACAGTCTAAAAACTCATAGAATAATGAAATTAAAGGGAGTTTCTCCATCAGTTGAAGGTTTTTTAAGTGTTTTTTACCCTAACAACATTTTCACATCAACTCTTTACATATATGTTTTTTTTTTTTTTTGTATGTTTAACTTTTACAGGTACACATCTATAGGTATGTATGTATAAATATATATATATGTATATATTGTGTTTTGGCATATATAAACTAACAACATGCAAACACCAATTTGATTAACATTCTGTCTCTTTAGGCATAATACAGCTAGGTACTTGGTTAGGTTCTTAGTGTGTCACAGCTACTGCGCTAGAAAACAACAACAACAACAACAACATAACAAACAACATTCCATTTAAATTCCTGTTTCAATTGTCTTACCCTAACTCCTTAACACTCTAAACACTCGCACTTAATTACTAAACAAAAAATGAGGCTAAAATGATTTGAATTGAATCACAAATTTGAGCAAAATGTTCATTAAAAAAAAAACCAAAAGAACCCAAGGGACACAAGTGTAAAAATAAAATAAGCTATGATATTTCTTAGTTGCGATCTATATGTATGTATATATATATATATATATATTTGTTGTTTAACTAACTACAGGTACAAACACATACAAACTGTTTATAGATACATGTGTGTATATCTTCTGTTAATGTTAATGTTGTATATTTCGATATAGTTGTATGTTTTTTTTTTTTTTTGTTTATAGGCAACACACATTTGTAATGCTATAACACTGATATAAACATTTAATTATTGTTATACTACGTCAGACACATAAAACATTTCTAAATATTTGCTTTCTTGTTGGTTAGTGGGTTGGTTACTTCAAGTGTATGTATCATTTTTTAGCATTTAGGTACATGAGTCTCTCATTTAGTTGTAGAGTATAGAATAAGTACATACAAACACACTCAACTTGCTAGGTATATTTCACTAATTGTTGTGTTTTTTTATATATATATATATAAAACACAAATCAAACGAGTAAAAATTTCTCTAAAAAGAAATCCCATCGTAACATAAACGTTGCACATTGCTCTCAATTTCATACATAATTATTGGTAGTAGGGGGGGGGGGAGGGTAGGGGGGACACCATATTGACTAGAGCCTACGTTAACTAGATAATTGCAATTGAGTCTCTCAACATAGGTTTCAAAAACAGGTGACCAATCAAATGAGTTATTGAGAGCTGACGGAAAATGCTAGATTTTCCGCTTAGGAAGCCAGGTCCAAGTATATAGCTATAAAATACATTGATTTGGTTTCTTCTTCTAACATTTATAAATAGTTTTTGCTTAGGTCGAGTTTTACATATACATATATCGATATAGATTCCTATAAAAATAGTTGTGTGTGAGTGTGTGTGTCGGTATTGAGGGGACTATTTCTTAGTTGTGGCTTTCGTTTTGCTGGCCTGACTTTGATTTGAAGGTTTAGCTGTTGATTTTGTGGGACTGGTTGGGTTTGCTTTCGTAGGTTTCACTGTTGCCTTGGTGGGGCTGGTTGCTGCCTTGGTTGCTGTTGATGATGAACTCTTTATATTTTTTGATATTGCAGGCAAATTGATTTTGTCGTTGGTTGTTTTCGGACTTGAAGTTGCTGCTGCAGTTGATTTTATGGAGGAAGTTGCTGAACGTACACCAGTGGATGTTGTTGCTGGCGATTTGGTTGAGGCTGTTGTTGTTGCGGTGGCAGCTGGTATGGGCTTGACACCAGTTGCTGTTGTTGTGTTGGGCTTGGTAGGCGAAGTTTTGGCAGCTGATGTTGCTGTGGTGAGTGGCTTGGCAGCTGATGTTGTTGCTGCTGTTGCTATGTGCATGGTTAGTGATGTTTCTGCTATTGTCGTAGTTTTGCTAGCTGCAACTGCTGCTGTCAGTGGTTTGACGAAACCACTTGAATTTGAAGTTGCTGTTGTTGTTGTAGCTGCTGCCGCTGTTGTGGCTATCATTTTGGCTGGCAACGTTGTTGGTTTTGCTGTTGTAATTGGTTTCACCACACTGGTTGCTGCTGTTATGGGATTGGCAATCGAAGTTGTTGTTGTTGTCGTCACAGACTTATCACTTGATGTTGCTGCTGTTGTGTTGCGTTTAGTAAGCTGAATTTCTGCTGCTGTTGGCTTCACAGCTGATTTAATGGTTGCTGTTGTGTTTGGCTTGGTAAAGGAAGTTGCTGCGCTTGAAGTTGCAGCTGTTGTTGTGGGCTTGGGCGTTGCTGTTGCTGCCGTTACAGTTTTTATGGACACTGCCAGCTTAGCACTTGTTGTTGCTGTTGACTTGGGTGCCACATTCACTGTTATACCCGTGACACTGGCAACTGTTGTTGCCGGCTTTGATATCTTTAGTACAGAAACAACTTGTGTCTTTTGTATCGCTGTTGCTGTTGCTGCGGTACTCGACATTTTGCCTTTTGTTGCTGTGGTGCCAGTGGCATTTATTGTTGTATTTGGCATAAAAGTAGACACACCCGCAGTTGGCTTGGTGCCAGTTACTGTTTTGGTAACTGTTGCCGTTGTTGCTGCCGCTTTAGTTGCTGCTGCTGTTGTTGCCACCTCCTTGTCACCTCCCCCGCCCGCAAATGTAGACATCGTGGAGCATTCCCGTCCGCTACTCATGGTGCCGCTGGCCAGTACTTTGGTAGTGACAGCCGCCGTTGCACTTGTTGCATCCCTCCTGGCTGTTTCTTCGCCCTCACTTTCTGGCTGGATCAGCGGCTGCTTGCTGGGACTAACCTCTGGCTGTGCCTTTTGTCTGCCATTCTCCGACAATGCCTGTTGATTGGCCATGTATTTGCTGGAGCTCTTCAGAATGCTGGGCCCTGGCAGCTTGCCAACCGTGGCCACTGGCAACGCGTCGACATCAACATTGACCACCGCCGGCGAGGTTGTTGCCTTCACTCGCTCTCAGAGTTGCAGCACCTCATCGGGATAGTCAATGTTGCCGTTGCTGGTGCCATTACCATTGGCATCCTCGTACGGTGGCGGCATGTCTGAGTTGGCTGCAGCTTGAATCAAGATTTGGGTGTTGGTCACACCGTCATAGTTCTGACTCTGATAGCGCTCGACATGCAAATTGACACAGGGTCGACCGGCGGGTCCCCATTCGGCGGTGGGTTGCAGCAGATACTTGAGACGTTCGCGAAAGCTCAGATGTTTGGGTGCTTTCCAAATTTGTTGAAATCCCACCAGGAAGATAATGCAAACGGGTAGTAGGCCTATAATCCAGCCTACGGTATCGGCCCATAGGGGATACACATAGTGTCCGTACTGAGCTGGTTTGTACTCCACCCAATTGAAGAACAAAATGAACTGTCGAAAGGGAGAGAGGAGATAGCTTCAAATTATAAATAAACTCAAATATTTCACTCACCAGCAGCGTGGCCGGGGTTATAAAACGCCACATGCCACTCCAAAACAAATTCCACAAACGTGATCGCTTGCCTATCATACCCTGTATATCATTCAGAAAACGTTGCGATCCATATATCCAGGATATAAGCACACATTCCGATATGGCTATCAGCAGCACAGACCAATTGGCCGCATATTTATCCATCAGTTGAAGCCAATACATGCCGCTCTATGGAAACCGAAAAAGAATGAAACAATGCAAACAATGCCCCCCCTCCAATAAACTGTCGTCTCATGTTCCACTCACATTTGTGGTAAAACCCAGGCCGCCTATATATCCAAATATGGCCACCGACAGCACTATCCATACCTTGCGCGATCGCAAATTGGGAAACTCATCCAAAATGGCAGTGGTTACAGTCTCCATGAGTGCAAATTGAGAGTCCAGTCCAAGCGTGAGCAACATCACAAAAAACAGTATCGACCAGACGGGTGAGATGGGCAGACGTGTGACCACCTCCGGATAGACAATGAACGCCAGACCAGCACCCTGATCGACCACCTTTTCCACCTCCACATCCAGTTCATGGGCAAGAAAACCAATTACAGAAAAGATGACCAAGCCGGCAAAGAATGAGGTGGCAATATTGCAAAAGGCCACAATTAGCGAGTCCCTGAACAAATGATGGAACATAAAACAAGAAATTAGTGATTGCATTGCCTACTTTTAGGGTTAACATAATGGGCTTATTTAATCATGCCCTTTAGGGGCCTTCCTTGATTGGAAATTGAGTGATTTCTGAGTTTTGAACCAAGTAAGAAGTTCGGTCAAGCCTTAGTATGACAAACTTTGCCTTTATCACACAAAGTGTTAAGGTGTCTAAAGTGCTGCCCATCGCTGTTTCAGCAGATGTTGCCTAAGCATAAGTTTGTGTGTGTTTCCCTTCCTATCTTTGCCAATACATACATTTTATTACAGAATACGTCACCAAAGTAGGAACCTTCTATTTGATTTAAATTAAAACCGTTTTTAAAAATACTTTTAAGTTGTAATGGTCAATTAAGTCATGCCGAACAAGTTCTTAAAATAAGTACAAGATCTTCTTTCTTAAAGTCCACTTACTTCAAATGTTAGTCCATTAACATTCGAGTAAGAAAATAAGAGTACCTCAAACAAATACCACTTTAAGTACAGGTAAAACTCCAAATCTATTCCCAATTTGTTCTTATTATGCCAAAGAAGGCTGTAAATATACAGAGGTCTTAAATTAACCAAAGAACAAGTTAGAATTACTGTGAAATTTACCAACACTCATTGACAAAAGTGTTAGAAATAGTTGGGAGTTCTGACTCGCTTAAAAATAAGTCTCATTTTCTGCAGCCCACATTTTGGAGTTAGCATCATAAGTCAATTTTGTATTCAATCTAGCATATTTTGTATTGAAACTACGAATTCGCTTTTCTGGAATATTGTTATCTTCTTGTAAGTTGAAAGTGTTCTTGATTCAGGAATGTTTCGTACTCAATTTAGGCACACCCAAGAACGAATCACACTTATAATTTTAAGTATAAAATGGTTTAAATTCTTTCCCCATAAGTCTAGAAAGTCGGCATGAACATCGAAAGAACGAATTATTCTTGAAATTTTATATATAAAACGATTTGAATTCGATTCCGATTGGTATAGAACGCAGGAAAAATTCATCAAAATTCCATCTCTTACCATTTTTGAGTTCTGTTTGTTCATATAGCAGGACAGACGGATACAGTATATTAAGTTGGTGCGACAGCCAGAAGAAATCATCTCCGACCTCAGTTTTAGTATGACTGGATTGACACGGTGAAGCAAACTTCATGGAGTTCTCTTAGTAGGCGAGAGAATCAGGTGAGATTCTAAACCTTCCCTTGCCGCCTACCAAGAGAACTTCATTAAGTTTTCATTTTATAGATTCAGACACCGCTCTTACTTCTTACACAGTTGAATCACAATTTGGCTTCAATTTGTGTGGCTAATTGCATTCTTTAAAACAGCGATGATTCTATTTCTCTAATACGCTGTTGCGGAAGTAAAGGCAACAACAATACGTGCAGAAGCTGTTGGGCACCCCTGCTTTAAAAGGTCTTTATCGTCCAATACAATATCAAGAATCTCTGCTTTTCTAGGCCATGCTTCTAACTCCACAAATCTCATGTCTGAGACTTCAACCATTATGCCTAGGATTCCCAGAGTTATGTTTCTAACTACTAAATCTTACAGAAACTCTATTTAACTCGAAACCTTAGACATCACAAATCAGTTTGGACTCCTAAATTCCCGCCTGTCTTTCTATATATCCACCTATTCACACATCCACCATACTCACTTGTAGCAATTATTGGCGAATCTATTGTAAGATGACAGGGTAATCAATCCTCCCCAGGCGGGACTTAAAGCAAAAAATATTTGCACAGCCGCATCACCCCAAACCTGAAACGATAGATGAAGCATCACTTACATTCACTTGATCATCTTTGGGTCAGTTCAACTCACCTGAGCGTTGGCCAACTGATTCCAATCTGGTGTCAAATAGAATAATATACCTGTACTGGCTCCCGGTAATGTTACCCCTCTTACAAATAGTATAACCAGCACCACATAAGGGAATAAGGCGGTGAAATAGACCACCTTACCGGACGATTGCACACCCTTGCAAAGGCAGAGAAACACAATGACCCAGGCTATAAATAAGCAAACGGCCAGCGACACTTTAATGTTGCCCGTCTCCTCAATGCCAGCCGACAGGCCCAGCACATAGTTGCTGCAAATTAAAAATTAGTTGCTTTTTTTTGTAAATTATTCATTTATTTTTCCACTCACTTGAAGTACTCCTCGGCTGGTGGACGCTTCAGGGCATGCAGCGCCAGTTCGGTTATGTTTTTCTCCTCGGCCGCACTTGAGTTGTAGCACTGGCGAAGGTAGTAAGTACCATTGGATGCTTCGCACTGATCGGCCTCCACGTAGGAGAAGCAATCTGCAAATAGGCTTAAACTGTCAGCAAATTGTACAAACGCTGAACAAGAACCCCACTCTCAATTATGCACACAAAAAAAAAGGGACCAAACATTTTAATATTTATGAACTATTTGTCCGAAGGCACAGCAAAAAAAATTGGGGGCCTAAAGTATGGCCAAGGACTCGGGAATGGCAACTTTTGTGTGGGCTACATAATTAAAAGGACAAAGTAGCAAATCAGTGGAAAGCATGAAAGGGGCAGGACGACAGGCAACAATGTTGTCATTCTGCCAGCAAAAACACATATAAAAAAAAAGGGACAAGTAGGTGAGTAACTTGCAAGTGGAGTCTGCGACGCCAAATGATGGGACATGATGTTTGGGTTGTTCGACATTTGTTGACCCACGGTCATGATTAAATTTCTGGCGTACAGAAAAGTTTCAGAAAACAATAAGTTCAGCAAAAGGAAAAAGTTTCTGTTTTAAAAAAAATATAAAAAAAAAACCCAACTGTGAAAAGTAAATTAATGCCATTATGGTTAAATGGAAGAAGATTAAGAATCACTTCAAAAAAAAAAACTGATAAACTGTAGAATAAAGTTGGATATTTTTCAGTTACAACCGGTTCAAAGGTGAATTGAGCTTGAAATAAGATGTGTAGATTGGTACACCCAGAAAAAAGTACAACGAATATCTTAAGATTCGCTTAAATTCGCTCTTGAAATCGAGCCAAGTTTGTTCTCAGTATAGCAGCGATGTTCACCCATAGCCCTCAGGGGCCGAACACTTTAGGCAATTCATGCCGAATGCTTGCCGAAGTAATGCTTCAGTGTGTGTCAGAGAGGGACAGACAGCTACAGAGAGCCTCTCTCTTTTTGAACATCGCTGCAGTAGAGTATATTTAGGCAAGCGGACTGAGGTAAAGAAGCAGAGAGAAGAGCAAACACATTTGAGAGAACACAGCGTTGAACTCGCACTCTCAGTTTGGGAGAGGGGTGTGTGTGTGGAAGCTATTGAGAGGAGAGCGCAATCGATTTTTACACTCTGTTGTTGCTTTGGGATTCGCAACCAGTTATGGTATTAATGGCATGGAGCAGGCAAAGACTATTGATGCTTTGAGGTGCTATGAATTCCTCGAGCCGGCTTAAACTTGCCACATGTTTTAACAATTAGTTGAAAAAAATTCAAACAAAATGCCAAAAAATAGAGGAAAGTTAACTTCGGCTCTGCCGAAGTTTGTATACCCTTGCAGCACGTTTTCTAACTAATTTGAACGACATATCCACTGAAAACAAACATGTTTTTCTCACTAAGACTACTTTTCTGACTCTACTTTTGTATGACAGCCATACTATATAGATGTCCGATTTCGACCAAACTTAGTGGAATCATAACAAAGCATAGCTAACTAAGAAATACAAAATTTGGAGGCGTTTGCCTTAAAAACAAACAAGTTTTTCTCACTAAAACTAGTTTCCCGACCGATCATTCATATGGCAGCTATAACCTATAGTCATCCGATTTTAACAAAACTTTTAAGAATTGAGTGAAAGCTTGTAAAATAAATCTATGCCAATTTTAAAGAGGTTTACATTGAAAACAAAAAATGTTTTCTTACTGAAACTAGTTTTCTAACCTAATTTTTCTATGGCAGCTTTACTAAATAGATGTCCGATTTTGACCAAATATGTCAGAATCATGGAGAAGCATTAAAAACTAGTAAATACAGAGTTTGGAGGCGTTCGCATTAAAAACAAAAAAGCTTTTCTCACTAAAAATAGTTTCTCGACCGATCGTTCCTATGGCAGCTATATGTTATAGTCATCCGATCCGGCCGGTTTCGACAAATGTGCAGCGTATTTGAAATAGAAGACTGCGTGCAAAGTTTGGTGGCGATAGCTTTAAAACTGAAGGAGGAGTTAGCATGGATCAAGAATATATATACACCTTGTGGTTGGAAATGCTTCCTTCTATGCGTTACAAACAACTGGACAATTTTAATTTACCCTCTGCAATTGTATATTAACAACTGATTATAAATTGTTGTATGATTGGAATCTGTGAAGCTCTTGATTTAAGAGTAAACGATCTAACTCTTGAATCTGACGAGCTCTTGAAAATAGGAAGAACATTCTTGGCTTATGACAATGATGAATGCTGATAAGCACTCTTGAATTTGAGTATGTTTAGCACTTGATTCGAGAACTATTCTGCTTTATTTGAGAATGAATCGTATTTGGAAAAATGGGATTAAAAATGCATACTTGGATAAAGAATTTCGCTCTTAAATCAAGAATTTTCATTCTTATCGAGCTTCTGACCTCGGACATGCTTGATCCCGGTACGAAATTCTCTATTTTTTCTCTGAGTGTAGCATCGAAGGCTCTTGGAGAACAAAGCTGCGAAATGCCCATACAAGTGAGTGTTGGCTCAACATTTTTTAGCGTGGACTCACAATTTTACATTTGTGTGCTTTCGTGTTTGCTAACACAGCTCGCTTGATTTGTATAAACTGCATTGATATGTGTTCTGCCCCATAAATCCAGAAATGTTTGCTAATTTTATCAAGTTTAAAAATTGTATAAAACAGATTTGCTTTATTTTGTTTTATCAACTTAAATCAACTTTCAGAATCAATTTAATGTCCCCAAAAAAAAAAAAACCAAAATAAAATAGAACTCCCATAAGTCGCACAAACTTCTGTTCATGACATTCGATGTTTCATTCGGGTTGGAGGTGAAATAAAGTCCCCAAACTCTGCACGTAATGGTACTCAGTTCAACATGCGGTTGACCACAAAAGTGGCTAATTGATTGCTACTGGACAACTTAGATGCCCAGGCTCTGAGCTCGCATTCAAGGTGCATGATTGCCAAATCGTTTATGAGGCCAGTCGGACCAGAAAATACTTTCAATTTCCATTCGATTGTGGGCAGCATTTTGTTTTGGTTTTCGTATGCAAGTTGCCATGTTTCCATGTTTTGGTTTATTGATTTCGCTTTGAAATTTGATTGTAAGCCTGTTTAATTTTGTGTGCGTTAATTCTTGGGTGTTTCAGCTATGCAAAGCACGTAAAATGGAAAGCAAAGCGTAAGGTAGCGATAGAAAATACGTGTACACACGGCAGTTTGATTTTTAAAGCGGAATAAGACAAAAAAGGGTGCCACAGGGGAGAAAATGCTGAAATGCTTCTATCCTAAAACCCAATTTTCAACTGTTTCATATATTAGCTTCAAATTAATCAAATAAACTCACATCTACCTTTCCGTTAACTGAACCAATCAACGTTCCTGTCAATTGCCCTGCTCAATCCACATTACTCATACGCCGTGTGTGCTCCCTGAAACAGACAATTGACAATGACAGGCCCCAGGCATAGTATTTGGGTTTCTACTCTCTCCCTCCCTCCCTCCCTCCCTTTTCATCAAGCAATCCATCAATATCCAAATTTAAAATAAAATGTACCGCTGCTTGAATATTGAAAACAATTTCTTGTGGTTTTTGGTGGAACAAACTTCAAAGTGTTTACTTGCCATTTAATTTGGCCTGTCTTCCTTCCTTATATTTGGGTGCGGCAATTAATTTGTTTACACTCACACATGCACACAACCCATAGATACAAATCGCATAAACTTTATTTGAAAAGAGTTCAAGCATAAGAGATTCTGTTCTACTATAGGTTAACATTCGAGTCTGGCCTTAAATTTTTATAACCTTGAAGTTTGTTTTTCCCTTACCAACAACTTTCTACATTTATTTCGGCTTTGATTAGCTGGACTAGGCAGGGGTCTTAATTAGAAGTTGCTTGTTTTCTGTATGCATGGATATGTGTGTGTTTTGGGTCTGTGATGTGTCAATTTTAATTGGGCAAGTAAATGCTGATTGGCTAAAAGTAGGCGCTAGCTAAACGAAATAATCTGCCTTAGACATTATAGAGAAAAAGCAGAAATCTTCAAGAAGTTTACAAAACTGAAGGACTAAGTCGTAGGGGAAGACGATTCCTTCTACTGGCTTAATTATAATACACTTTTTCAATGAATGAAAATAGGGAATGGATGGTAGATGGCAATATATTTAGGTACCAGTTTAAAAAAAAAAATTTTCCCACAACTGCCCATTTTCCGACCGATTGCTCGTATGAGAGCTATATGATATAGTCATCCGATTTGTACAAAAATTAAAATTGGGTGAAAGCATGTAAAACAAGCAAATACAAAATTGCAGAGCGCTACCATTAAAAACAAAAAAGTTTTTCTAACTAAAACTGTTTTTCGGACCTATCTTTTGTATGGCAGCTATATCATATAGATGTCCGACTTTCATCAAACTTTGCAAAATTATAAAAAAACATAGAAAACCTAAGAATACAAAGTTTAGAGACGGTTCCATTGAAAAGAAAAAAGTTTTTCATACTAAAACTAGTGCTCCGACCGATTGTTCCTATGGGAGCTATGAGATATAGTCATTCGATTATGAGTAGAGTGCAGCAAAAAGAAGACTCTGTGCAAAATTTCAGCTCGATAGCTTTAAAACTGAGAGACAAGACAAGAGACGGGCAAAGCTCAATCGACTCAGCTAGTCACCCTGATCAAGAATATATATTAATGAGGTCGTATATGAATATTTCTAAGCGTTGCAAGGGTATAACCACAAAAACAATAAAAATACAGAAATTTTACCCACGTTGGTATGGCAAACAGATCAAAGCTATGTATATTGTTAAATGACAGATGGCGCTACGCCTGCAGAGGCAGACGCTTATCATCTAGCTGTATGAAATAAGCTTTACATACCTCATTTACATATTCTACCAATACCAATACCATATAAAAAATTGATAAAAATTGGTCCAACCGTTTAATTTAACACAAAACTTTCATATAACATAATAAACATTTCAAGTTTCCAATTATTCAATTTCAATTAATCAAATAGGCTCAATATCTCTTGACTTTTATGCTTGGACTTTATGCTATATATTGCTAGCTTTACCCACAAATTCTATAGATTTTGAAACATCACAACAGTTTGACAAATGTTGATTTGACTTGACATTAGCAAACAAAAGGGTTCTTTTTTTGTTAAAGATCACAAGAATAGACTCAGAGCCCATAAGTTTCCTATTCCGTAAGCTCTCCGAAATTTTTAAGTTGTGCAAATACAAAATGACAAAAGCCATCAAGAGCGAGCAAAGCAAACTATCAATAATTCTTCAAAACTCCCTCCGCAAATAGATAATGTGACTTTACATAATGGTGGATATATCACACCTTAGATTAAGTTGTTGAAAGATTTTTGTATTTAGTTTTATAAGTTTTACCTATTTTAAGACCAAACTACAAAGTATTCTGTAAAATTTAAACCCACATAGAGCTATCTCTCACATAAACTCACAGATAAAAGTGTAAAATCTGACAAATAGCAGCTATGTAGGAGATGAGAAATCGGCCCTTAGTCTTTTTAATTGATCAACAGTGGAAAATATACATTTTTACCTTCGCTAAAGATTCATCGAATCGCTAAAGCATCTCATGCTTCCCAGGTAATTATTGCCATGCCAATTGGATAATAATTGATGTGTATAATTTTGGCAATTTTGAAGAATGATTGCTAATAATCGGCAACAAACAAAAAAGAAAAAAAAAAATCAAATATTCATCATTCTTAATCTAAGCTCATTTATTTAATAACATCCATAAAAATATAAAAGCCCTGGAAATATTTGCACATCAGAAATGTTGTGTGAATCCTAAACAAACACCAAAGAAGGTCCTCGAGTGTGTTGGGTGTGTGTGTGTGAGTGTGTTGTAAATGTGTGACATTCAATCAATCTACAAACAAGTTAAACACATTTTAATCATGACACTAAAAGTAAACATTTATCATGGAAAATATCAGAAGACGAGGTTGTGGCCAAAGCTGGCAAGCAGGAAGGCAGGCGAAATATGTCAATAAATAAAATCCTTAAGAAATTGCTCTGTCTGTCTCCTTCTCTCGCTGCTGAGCTCTGTGTGTATCTTAAGAGCTTATGGCAAGAAGGAAAGTAACATAAAAAAAAATCCGTTGCCACAAGGTTGGCTTGGCCTCTGTCTGTCGATTGAATGTCAAAAACAGTTAAGACATAATTGTTGTCATTTTAACAAAACGTGAGAAGTGAAGCCAAGACGGCGACCTCATATCGATTTCTAGTTCCCAGCACACACGCACACACGGACACATACAGACAATACGACTCTGAGGCTGAGTTTCGCAGAAGTTCTTAGCATTTTGTATCAATGGCGGCGGCCATATTAAATCATCGCTGTGTGTGGCTGTGTCTGGGTGTGTGTGTGTGTGAGTGTGCGAGGCTCATGCAAAACTTTCAATGGCATTTGACGTTATCGTTCCTGGTTGCTGGTCGGTACAAAGAGACGGCCACTTGAGTGCGTGTGTGTGTGCAAGCCAAGCCACCGCAATAAAATAAGCTCAACATTCATAAGCAGAAATATTTTGCATATATTTATTCCTAACTTAAATGAATTCCTCTATACCAAACAAGTTTAGATAGTTCAGATCGTATATCATTTTTTTTTTTTGATATTTTTGTCAATTAAATTCCGTACTATCCTTTCGCTGCTTTGTCCCCCCCCACTTATCTGTTGCTGGGCTCAGTTCATGCTCTGTTTGCTGGTTGATGGAAGCTGTTGCAATGCCAGACGACAGCATCCAACACGCTCGTTAAAGATTTATGTGCTTCGCGTGGCAGGCAATTTTAAAGTGCCGATATGTGTCAGTGTCTCGCACTGCCACTGACTTTGTCTGTGCAAAGAAATCAAATCCACGCTTAGGCGAGCAGCAATATAAAAAAATAAAGTAGAAAAAAACCAGACCACGCCCCTGCGAACGCGTCGTTCTCTGCCTACGCACTTGATTCGCTCACCTTGCAAATGTCAAAATGGGAACCAAACCAGCCGAGGCAGCACTACAACAATTGCCTACTTCACGGCGCGGCGGCTTGTTGGTGTCTGACTGTTGTTGTTCTTGTTGTTGTTGATGCTGCTGATTATAATCATTTTTTGGCCAAAAGTTTGCCTCTTATTGTTTACGTGTGCGTAAGCGAATCGGAAATATGGCAAAAATAAACATGCGGCCTGAAGAATATGTGCCACATTTTTGCCCTGTACTTAAGACAGACAGAATATCAGGACTTGAACTTAGATTAACTTAATTATTTAAGTGGCTGAATACAACGGCCTCGCCCGGGTTCGTTGCATTCTGAGAATATGATTCTAATGAAAGCGTTTATCTGGGGGTGTCCCAGAAATGTCTAGAGATTTTCGTAAAACCAATTGAATTTTAAAATTACGCAGGAGGCACGTTTCGGGCTACTAGATTATAGAGAAGGAAAAGCTTACGCATCAAATCTACTTGGAATTGAAAAGTCGGTTTCAAATCTTTTAACTTTTGTCATCTAATCTAGTAGCCGAGCATTTTGGCAACATTTCACATATAAAGACAATTATCGAGAGATTTCTGGGACACTGGCTTCAACTGGATGTAAATCTATATTAACAGTCTATAATTGGGAAAATATCAAACTATATTGTACAAATCAGCTTATAAAACGTCTAATAGGAACATTTTTTTAACTACAAAACAAACTTTTCAACCGAAAGCTGTAAGGTTAGGTTAGGTTAGGTTAAGATGGCGAGGGACAATTTATTTTAGGCCAAGATAGGCCCATTGCGGTATTCCCTATTTAAACAAGGGGGGGTTGCTCCCGATTAAACCATTGTGAAATAGGTGAAAAAAATTTAGTAGAGACGGAATCTCTATCTCAGATATTTCCAAGAGGTTGAGTAGAAAGGAGTCCTCCAACTAAGTACTGGGCAGTGGCAAATAAGATGCAGCAATGTTTCCTCCTCTTTCTCACACTTGCAGCTTCTACAAAAGTCGTTGTGAGCGAAGCTTGAGCCTGCAGCGTGTCTCCCGTTAAGACAGCGACCCATTAAGACTCCGACTAGAAGTGATATGTTTCCTCTACTTTGGCATAAAAGGCTTGTGGTACGTTTTAGGTCGAACGTGGGCCACTTGACCCTAGCTACAGCGCAAACCGAAGGGGTTGTTCTATCGTACAGTAGCCAGGCGCGAAAGCTGTTGATCCCAACAATTTTTGATGCATGGTTCGGAGCAGGCACAAATATCTAACTTCATAGTACCAGCCTACATACCAAACAGTAAAATATCCAACTCCATATTACCAGCAAATAGAAGATCTTTGCTTAAGTTACTTTGAATATGGTTCTAAATCAAACTTGAACGGGTTTGATTCCTGTTCTAAATCAGTGGAAAATCCCGCTCCATATTCAATTTTAAGTTCATAGCTGAAATAACTTGTGAGATGTGACTCTGAACCACTACAGAACCAGTTGGATATCAATTCTGAACCAGTAAAATGTAATTTTAGCAAAGTACACAGAAACTTTTAACTTCGTAGCTTAAGTAACTTTTGACATATGACTTTGAACCACTTTAGAAATGGCTCCAATCAGTAAAATATCCAACCCCATTCTACCTCATTTTAAGTTCATAGCACAAATAACTACTAAGATATGGCTCTTAACCACATTTGAACGATTTGTAACCACTTTCGAAACGGTTCACGGACTACGATTCTTTTCTGATCGACTTGAACATACTTTCAAAATTCCGTTAATTTCGGATGAGCGGTTTAGATGCCCGGCAGAGACAAATATATGTACATAAATACACAGTGAGAAAAATGCGAGATTTCAAGGACTAAACAATGTCAAAAATCCTGTCAATCTTGGATTTCATTCTATGTACATTTCACTCCAATCTAAATTTAAGTACGAGCAGCATTGACTTTAGCTTGATGATTGTATAACCCCGGAATTCTCATCTTGATTTCGACTTTAGCGCTGGAGAGCTTGATGTTAGCTCGATTCAATTACACACTGAATTAATTTCCACAGCTAAAACTTTTAAAGCTGAAGTCGTTGTAAAATTCAAACTTTCACACAAATGCGAAATATATCGCAGAGACGCATATCTAGAAGTCTCAATGTTGATGTAAGATTGTACATGAATTGGTTTGGAAATTGGTTTGGTCTTAACTTGCCAGAGATTTAATTGAGATTGATATTAGAGCTACACTCCACCAGCTGCAGGATTGATTCAATCAATAATCTCAATATTTTAACTATATGTCAGCCCAAAAAAAGGAGTAACACAGGAGCCTTATTTAAAGACCTTAATGATTTTCAAGCCAATAAGTTCTTTCCGGCTCGAGCCTTTTTAATCTCTTAGTTTTGTTAAGAGAGATTTTCTTGCTCTCGGTTACATTAGCTTTATTGCTTTAGCATAGGACTACCGTTCTCATTTCAATCTCGTGTCAGAATTACTTCCAGATTGATATAAACAAAGATTTATAGATATTATAAATGACGCATGTAGAACAAACCGAAAATTGGTAGCCAATGTCAGTTATAGTTTCTTCAAATCTTTGGTAAAACACTTACTGCTTTACATTATAGATATATAGAGAATTATAGATGATTTAATTTTATAAATTCTTTGATGTAAGCCTATTCGGATTGATACACGCCTTTTTGGGATTGTTTCGAGCTTGTATCAAAAATCGATCTAAAAAGAAGGTGGAGAAGAAATCAATCTTTTAGATTTGGTTTTGTATAAACTGAAAGAAATTAAGTTTCGCAGCCTTGTGAGATTTATTGAATTCATTGCAGAATGAAATCGAATTCTTAAGACTTTTTTCACGGTTTCAATTCTTTCAAAATGCACCCCAATTCTATTTGTTTAACGCAAGTCTTCCACTTTGCTCTCTTCCATAATGTTTGGTAATGCAAAAGCAATGCCTGATAAAGCAAATATCCCATTAATTTGGGGAGATTCTGAAGTTAACCTACTCATCTTTTAGGTACTATTAGATTCCTAATGTATTTTTGGCCCTATGATCACTGAATGCTATGATCTATGACCTATGATCACTGAAAGCTCAACTGCTAATTTTATGTAGTTCCAGTCTCTCACCCTTCTGGGGGACAAATTGGTTTTTGAAATTCCCAAGGCGGTAGCGGGCTGCCATTTACCTTCATTACAGAGTATAAAATACGAAATACGGAATAAATTTTCATGTCGAACTTCACCTGCATGAAAACACTTTTAAAATGATATGAAATCTAAATGCTTCTCAACTGTATTCTCATTTGAATAAATTATTCTGCCCAAATAAATTTGTATGCCATCTGGTATCAATCCTTTACGCCGAAATGCCATCTATCGTTATAGCCGCCATTTCTCCTAATCTTCTTCTCATCTTCCAATTATATATACATTTCAAGTTGACTTTATTTTCTCCCAACTCATTAATTTCTCAACAATTTTCACAGAATTCTTTTTTCCAACCAATTTTCTAATAGGTCACAGCACGTGCCGTGTCCTGGGCGCCGGTGGGGGGTATTTTCCCAGAAAAGGGAAACAACAATAAAGAAAAAACAAACAAAAATAAACTTCCACTTTTGACAGCTTGCAATTTGCTTAATTTATTACCTCTCCGAAACAACAACACAAAAAAAAATGCTTCTTTGTCTCTGGTAATTAATTGGAGACCCCTCACCAACCACCACCCAACCCACAGTCCGCCAATTAGAGATGGTTGCATTACTCACGTTCGGTGCTCCACTCCGGCTCACAATGCTGCCACGGCAGGATTGCGCGAAACGAGGCAGCCATGTAGAATATGGTCCAGGCAATAATTTGATTATAGTACAACATCACAATGGCCGAGACGACGATCATGCCCGTGCCCAAGCCACTAAAGAGCGGACAGAAGCGTCGGTAGATGGCCACCGGGCCCAGTGCGGCGTATTGTCCGAAGGATAATTCCATGAACATCAGCGGCAGGCCCGCTATGATGAGCATAATGGTGAAGGGAATGAGGAAGGCGCCTGTTGGGGGGATAGGGGAGGGGGGGGTGGCGAAATCTCTGTGTAAATTGTGTAATTGGCGTGGAAAATGGTTAGCTTACCGCCACCGTTGTTGTAGCACAAATAGGGAAAGCGCCAAACGTTACCCAGACCCACCGAGTAACCCAATAGCGAGAGCAGAAAGTCAAAACGACCCGTCCAATTGCCCCGCTCCGGCTCGGATTCGCCGCCAATGGCCTCGATGGCATTGGCATCTAGGGTGACAAGAGCGGTGCCGGAGGCACAGCCAGCAATGCTGATAGTGGGTGTGGTGCTCATTTGGGCCGCTGGCATGACTGGGTTATCCTTTGTCAGTGCAGCTGCACTGGCTGGACAAACTACTGTGCCACCTCCCGCTGCTGCTCCTCCTCCTCCGCCGCCTATTGTGCCTGCTGTGGCATTTCCTGTCGCGGGCAATTTACCATCTCGCATCATGGGTAGGTCTATGGTGCTGAAGCGATCTTCGTTTTGCTGGAATTGATAAATGAAATTTGGTTGGATGGTTAACCTTGGCTTGATACACTTCTGGCCAGCTGCCAGGCGTAACAGTTGCAGCCATTTAATGACACTTCGTGGAATCAATTTCCATAGAATTTTCGCAATAAATTTGACCAAATTGTTATGCACTTTTTGCTCTCACCTCCCACAAGTCCACATCCAATCGAGTGCTTGACTCTTTGTTTGCCTTAAGTCCTTTCGTTTTTGATTTGGTTTTTGATTTCTTGTCCATTTTAGTTGATGTCTCTGATCCTGCTTTGGCTTTGTTTGTTGGCTGTCTGTTGCTGAGCTTGGGGTTTTAGTTGACCTCCGTCTAATTGTGTGACCTTCCACTCGCTTAGTCTGCTCTCGTTATGTCTCTTTGTGATTTATGTGATTTGCTTCATAAATTCAGAATTTAGGCAAACAGATGCCGCAGAGCTTTGTTGTCCTGCGGTTGCATGGCTAGCCAATACTCACTCTTTGGCCTTGCTTTGTTTTGTTGTGTGTGTGTGTGTGTGTGTGTGTGTGCTTAGTAGAAGCCGATTAATTCGAAGGTGATTGCTAGCCGAAGGAAGGGACAGCTGCAGCGGGAGCAGCAGCAGCAGCACCAGAAACTGCAGCTATGGGCCATTTTGACACTGGGATGGGGGAAGAGCTGAAATGATATTGAAAATTGGATATGTGAATTAATTTTGGAGAAGATTAATTGTCCGCTTTGGCGTCTGTTTGTAGAGTTCAAGCTAAGCTGGATCGTTTAGATTAATATTTTGACACAAGTCTAGGAAATAATTGAAATTGAATAAGTGAGGACTTAAGCGTCCAAAACGTAAGATAAACAGGAAAGAAAGTCGGTCAAGCCCGACTATATCATACTCTGTACCAAGAAAATTGTTTGATCATAACTCAAAAACCGTTCATCCGATCTTCTTCATTCCTTTCCATAAGTTATCCTAATAACTAAATATGTTCAGAAGGAACAAGCCATCTATCTTCAAAACTGTGGGAGATATGACGTTTTTTCTATATTGCGGGGGCGGGAGGGGGCGTGGCCAAAATTGAAAATAAACTTGATCTGCCTGCAGACATAAGAAGCATATGTCCCGTACATGTCAAACCTCTATCTCTTACCATCTCTAAGATCTGTGCGTTCATACGGACAGAAAGACGGACGGACAGACGGACATGGCTATATCGACTCGGCTGTTGATGCTGATCAAGAATATATATACTTTATGGGGTTGGAGATGCTTCCTTCTGGATGTTACATACTTTTGCACAAACTTTTAATACTCTATGTACCTTCGGTACAGAGTATAAAAATCTGAAATCATTCCGAAACGGGATTGAAAACAGAGTAATCCCGGATCAGGATTAAAGTGATCCTGTTTTTAGGGACTAAATCGGATCGGCTCAAGAGTATCCGGGATTACCCTGTTTGCAATCCCGTTTCGGATTGGTCTCTTTTTACAGTGTGGCTATATCGACTCCGCTCCTCATGCTGATCAAGAATATGTATATACTATATGTGATCGGAAATGCTTCCTTTTATGCTTTACAAACGTCTGGACAATTTCAATATACCCTCTGCAAGGGTATAATGACTCGAAGCTGGTCAGAAACTGATAGAAATAACGATTTAAAAACGACACTTCAAGTAGAGTCACAGCTAGGGTAGTATTTTCTTCCTACAAAAGTATAATTTATGATCAGAAAATGGAAGCATTTATGACTCATTTAATCAATGCTGGGACTAAATGTATGCTGGAAAAGTAACTTTTCTTGACACTTCAAGGGCTACTGAATCGCCCACAGAAAGGCTCTTTTCTGACGCATATTGGAGTGCAGATTTAAGTGTAAAAAGTGAACTTATCTGTGGGTTAAAGATTGCCACTCAATGGGTCACGAAAACCCTCAATTTAATGTTCAGTTTAGTTTATTCAGACCTTCCCTCATGTGAATTAACAAAATTGTTAATATTTTTGGGTCAGCATATTAAGAAAACCAGAAATAATTGTGGTCAGACCAAAAAGTAGGCACATCTTATTTGCAATGGTGCCGCCCCTTAATCTTTTGCCTCAAGGATTCTTACGTAGGAACTACTATCATAGGTCAGACATTCTTTCCTTTTCTTTGGAGAGAGAAAACTGATGCGTTACTTAGCTTACATCTCGACACAATTTTACCAAATAAATACAGCAAAATAGTGGTTAGAAATTTTCTAAAAACCAATTAAGCAACACATTGATGACATCGCATAATTTGCGTATATCACAAGTTACCGCCAAACCAGCAGCGAATTCAAATAAAGTCCAACTTCATTTTGCACAAATAATATTAACTCTTTCGAAATATATATAATATTTCTCCTTTTTTTTTTAGCAAAACTCAAATTGCATGAGTAATTTATTAAATAATGCTAATTAGTGCATGCAAAAATGGCAAAACAAAAAAAAAAAATTCCACCAACAGATTTTTCCAGCTGCTGAGTGTGAAAATATTGCATTGATTCAATTGCATTTTACACTTTTGCGGTCGGCGGCATTGAAAAGAGTAGAAACAAAAACGAAAACCTTCACATTGACATACAAAATATTTAATTCACATTCTTCTGTAGGTTGGTTATTTCATAGAGTAATTTTTGGGCTTTCTATAAAAAAACTATTGTGCGTTTAAAGCTTTTGAAAGACTTGTCATTGTCTTTCGCCCGGTGAAGCGAGGGCAGCCTGTCGCAGAGTGTTATGTCTGAGTTCATGTTTGGCAGTCGTCATAAACCAAATAAACAAATATGCGTATGCGCTGAGAAATTACATTTAAATTGCAAATTTAAAGTAACGCACACACAGAGACACAGAACGCACACACACACACAAGTTTTCAACAATATGAAATTTATGCGCAGGTAAAAGCGAGGAAAAAAATCGTATCAAAACAGCTGAGAGAAAACATTAATCCACTTAATTCATCCCCCACGTATCTCACCCCTCTCTCTCTCTCTCTCTCTTTTTTCCGCAGTAGTTTTCACATTTCTTTTGAAAATGCATTTCGTGTTCGTCAAAACAAAAGTCTAGCATTAAATTGACCGTTTTAATGAGAAGAAACTTACTTAGGCTGCCTACACACTGTATTTGCGTGTGTAGAAAATGTTTTAAATATAAAATTCTGTCTCTAATATATTATCTGTTCAGCGTTTTTACAGACACACCTTCCACCGTCCATTTCAATCCACCCCATTCCAATTTTCCACTTACATCGATTTCTCTTTTAGTTTGCCTCGTTTAACCTCTAAAATTTGATTTCACCTGACTCACATTTTTTCGCACATTTCGCTTAACAGCATTTAATCAACGCCAAAATGTTAAATTCATAAAAATCACTTGAAATGCCACTTTGCGCGCATTTTGATTGAGATTTAGCGCTGAATTTGCGATTACCAGCGAAGACTGTCGCCAGCCAGCAGAATATTTAATGTGGAAAATTGAAAAGAACAAGGAGGGAGGAAAAAAAAAAGGAGAAGGAGCTATGAAAAACTGGGTTACCAAGGAAACAGGCAACAGAACGTAAAATTTTGCTATTTTTTCTACAAGCAAATTCAATGCTCCTCAGACTAACAGCATAAGTAAATTGTATGCGTGTTGGACTTGAATTTGATTCTGTGGGTGAAATCTCAATAATCGATCTGATGGCTGTCCCCTACTTTTTCCATCTTTCACTGCAGTCGCTTGGCAACGTTTTCTCCTTTGACTTAGCTTAAGTTCAAAAATACTTATGCTCCCAATGTTATTGTTTTAACAACCTTTTACAAGACGCAGACAGGCAAGTTTGTGTAAGCCGGTTGGAGGTCGTATAAGTTTTATTTGTTCGCAAGTTTCAAACAGAGAAAACAACTTACCACAAAGCAGGCTGATCCTTTTTGCTCCCGCCTCTAACTTTAACGCTAGGAGTTTAATGCAAAAGGCTGCAAAAAAATAACAAATTATCTGATGCTGATGAGCTGGTAAGGGCTGGTAAGGGGCATGCATCAAGTTCTATGCAAAATATGGTAAAAAAAAAATGCTCAAAGATTGAAATCTAAGTGTATTGTGACCAATACTTAAAAAAAGCGTTTCGTCAGGCATTCTATGTAAACGTGTAAAGCCAAGAATCAGCGAACAGACCAGATATTCAGGACAAATCCTTGGAAAAAACTCATGAGAAAGAGACTAAAACACACCATCTTTTTGTTGACTTCAATGCCTTTGCCTTTGATACATCGATCTACTTTTTGTCTACTGTCTACTTTTTGTATACCAGCAAAGTATATGGTATTGCATGCTGACATTGAAACGCACCCAAAGCTCCGTCCAAATAGGAAAGAACCTCTCCGAGCCAAGAGCATTTATTTAGGATGACACCTCATAGGGTGACTTCTTTAATCTGCTGATGGAATATATAATACGAACAGATCGTGTACCATTTCTTTCAAAATAATAATGCCACGAAGATACCAATTGCTTTCCATGTATTTTTGACCGCTAAAATAAAATTAGTTGTCGATTTTCAAGACATTTATGCATAAAAATAGAGAAAACTTAACTTCGGCTTCCTTCTAACTGATTTGAAGGACATTTCTACTATAAACACACAAGTTTTTCGCTCTAAGACTTTTCTGACTCTACTTTTCTATGACAGCTATACTATATAGATGTACGATTTCTACCAAACTTAGTGGAATCTTGGAAAATTATAGCGAACTAAGTTTGGGGGCGTTTTCTTTGAAAACAAAAAAGTTTTTCTCGCTAAAACTAGTTTTTTGACCGATCGTTCCTATGGCAGCTATATGCTATAGTCATCCGATTTTGACAAAACTTTATCGAATTGTGTGAAAGCCTACAAAAAACCTTTATGCCAATTTTAAAGAGGTTTGCATTGAAAACAAATAAGTTTTTCTTACTAAGACTTTTTTTCTAACCTTACTTCTCTATGGCAGCTATACTATATAGATGTCCGATTTCTACCAAACTTGGTCGAATCATAAAAAAACATTAACAACTAGTAAATACGTAGTTTGGATACGTTTTCTTTGAAAACAAAAAAGTTTTTCTCACTAAAACTAGTTTTTCGACGGATTGTTCTTATGGCAGCTATATGTAATAGTCATTCGATCCGGCCGGTTCCGACAAATGTACGGCGTATTTGTACCAGAAGACTTGGTGTAAAGTTTGGTGGCGATAGTTTAAAATTGACGGAGGAGGTTAGCATAGAAACAGACGGACAGACGGACGGACATGGCTGATCAAGAATGTATATACTCTAATGGTCGGAAATTGTTCTTTCTATGCGTTACAAACATCTGGACAATTTCAATATACCCTGATTTCAGTATCCGTTTGGAATGGATAATATGTAATATCCATTTTTATTATTTTTTAAATATTTAAATATCCATTTAATGTCCATCCAACAGAGCTGCAAATCATGCAAAGGATATAATAAATGGATAAGTTATTAGCAAACAAATCATATTAAAAACTATCTATTTCATCCAATTGGATCTCAGAGTATAAATTAATATGGTTTCGATTAGCTGAAGGATTGCTGAACAAAGGACGAATGATTGTCAAGTTATGAGCAAAAGAATGTTCGTTGCCGCAGCGTACTGAGCTTCATACTGAGCAGTCAATTTCCTCGGTAAGGAGTATATTATAGTCGGGCTTAACTGACTTTCTTACTTGTTTAAACGTGTTCTTTTACGTTTAGAGTCAGGTCCATCTGTTATTATGATCCCACGAATCTGAGAGATGGTAAGAGATAGAGGATAGATACGCATGGGACATATGCTTCTTAAACTTTCAGGAAGATAATGTTAATTTGTATAATTTGCCACGCCTCTCCATTTTAAATCGTCATATTTCACGCAATATTATAGAAAAAACCTTCCGCATTATTTATCCTGATCCGCAATACCTATCGATTTGCCAAAGGTGTGTTAAAGAACATGGAATATAAACAATTATGTTAGGTATAATTGGCTGTAATGGCTTTGGGCAGCATTAAACACACCTCAACACAAACCCTAGCAGGTACAAATTAAAATTATAGTCGAGTGGGAACGACTTTTGATCTATTTTTTTTAATACTACCACTAAAATATCAAAGTACGGACCACTTTTTAATATCCGCTCTTTGGTTTTACAATAGATACTTGGTTATTTTTAACCTTGAAGAAAAAAAAGTAGCAAATTGGCCAACGGAATTGTGATATCCTTGCAGTTCTGCGTTTCAATGCTGAGTTTTATAGGGATGATTCAGACCTGAGCAGTAGGATTAACTGACAATAACTTTATACCTGAATTCAGGCATGTTTTGGTACTTTGCAGGCATAATAAGGTCACGACGTAGTAGGTCATGTCTGTGTTAAATTTATGGCTGAAACTCATATAAAGAATGCCATGAATTGAATACCAGCCTTGCCATTTCAGGACTGATTTAGCTATAATTCAGGTCTGAGCCGAACTGAAGGCATATAACAGAAATATGTGTTGCACTTTTGACACTTCAAAAGCAAATTTCAGCAAGAGTTTTAAAGACACAAATAATCAAAATATATTAAAAATGTCTACATTTTCATATTTCCGAAATGTTATTAAATACTTTGCAACGCTAGCGAGCGATAAATTGCATAACTAAGAACCAATAATAAAAGCTCATAAAAAGCGCATCGTTGGGGGTGTCCCGACTACAAATCACCCAGTAATCTTGATATTTGTAACACTTCTCCGCATCTCTTTGCTTGTGTGTGTATCCCGAATCTGAGCGGCAAAGTTTAAGCATCTTTTTCATGTCTAGTTAATTAGCAACTGCTGCCAATAGCTTAAGAAGGTGACCATTTGTGTATGCTTTTAATAAACTCCCATCAGAGTGACAACCCACGAGCTCTCCCACAGCAGTTTCACTCAAGTAGACAAGCATATACAGATATGTGGAACAATAGTCATTAAGATCAACACTTTCATACAGACGCACAGACGATAGAACACCCTTTTCTCCAAATTTTAATGGGCACAATGTATAACAACAACGAAAAAAGGAAATGCCAGCAGTTCGCTTTACATACTTATTCCACACTGAACATTGTATTGGCGCTCCAGCAGTCTGTAGCCTGAAATTGTTTTGTCCTAGTTGTTTGCTGTTTGCTCTTGCCTCAACCTTCATACGGATCAAGTTCAAGCATTTAAACTTTGCCCCTCCGCCCTTTCGGTAATTGCCGAGCATTGTGCAACGATGATGAAGGTCTCGGCTGTCTCGCCTTGGGCGGGGGTGGAACAAGAATTTAACTGTCGAAAACATAACGGAAAACGCTGCTGGGCCGACGAGATGCCGTCAAATCATAGAAAAAGCGGAAAGCAGCGCTGCCTTTGCACATGGGCAAGGTCAACGGTTGCAGCACAACAACAATAAAAAACATTTTCACACTCGAATTGACCAAACACAAGCAGAGCGAGCGAAAATAACTAAGCCCCATGGGGCGTATACGTAACACTTAATTGCTACTCTTGCTGTAACTTTTTTCCAGTGTTTGTTTTTAGTTTCACATGAATTGCATGTGTGTGTTTAGTATATTTTTTTTTTGCCCTGACATCCTGTTGCACTTTAAAGACACACAGAGAATGGCCATTTTCAGCCAGAAAGTGTGTTGCCTGGCGGAAGTCTGGAGAATTCAATTAAAGGCACTGCCGGATGTGATGTGTGATTGCTTGGCAAACTAATGAAAATTGGAATTGACACTTAACTAACTAGTAAAATTTAATATTATCTAATAAGGCCAGCAAATTGCATTCAATTTATCATCTATGGTGTTGCCAGAGAGCTGGGAGAAACATGGGTTTGAAGTACTGCCAATCCTTTTCAACTATTTTGCTTGCAAGTGCCGCATAGTTTGAAACAAACGTGGCTGTGTTGGCTGTCCTTTTGTTGCTGTTGTTGTTGTTGTTTATGTGCCCGCAGGCATTGGAATCATTAAAAACTATTTGCAAAGCAAATGCCACAAGCACAAAAAGCCGCCGCCGCCGCCGCCGCCACAGCAGCAACACGAACAACAATTGAGAATTATGTGTAATGTGGCTTGAATGCAGCGCAAGTAATACGAAAAAGTTGCAGGCGCATTTGTCTACCACAAAAACTTCAACTTAAACAAAAGTGGGGAAAAAGTATACATATATATCCGTGGTGTTCATCTGGATTAGTTTTGTTGCCAAAAAAAAAAACTGTACACCCATCATTTGCTGAATGCCAAAGGGAATTTCTTCATTCATTTTTCTTTAAATCAAGCATATTACAACTTGTCAGGGAACTGGCAAGCATCACATGATTCAAAGTTTGGTATTTGCCATTCCCATTTCTGCTGTAGAACAAGCTAGTTCGAACCCCCCTATCTTCTTGGTTGCCTTTGTAGAGGCTCTCCCAGACTATAATGATTTTTGGGGACGTGCCCAGTCTGTACGGCTTCAATAAAAGGGATCTTTGTCTATCAAAATCTACAAAAAAAGCGAACAGCTTTCTGCCACTTAGAGGGTAACTCTTAGCTTTGCTGAAGAGTTCACAGACATTGTCGATGGTAGAGTAACCCTTCAGGAATCCGGCCTGAAACTATTTTATACCCTTGCAAGGATAATCTAATATACTAATATATTCATTTCCGACCCCATAAACTATATATATTCTCGATCAGGGTGACGAGCTGAGTCGATTCAGCTTTGTCCGTCCGACTGTCTCTCTGTCTGTCTGTTTCTACGCGAACTAGTCTCTCAGTTTTAAAGCCATAGAGCTGACATTTTGCACAGAGTCTTCTTTTTGCTGCACACTACTAATATGTCGGAACCGAGCGAATCGGATGACTATTTCTCATAGTTCCCATGGTAAAATCGGTCGGAAAGCTAGTTTTAGTATGAAAAACTTTTTTCTTTTCAATGGAAAAGCCTCCAAATTTTGTATTCATAGGTTTTCTAAGCATTTTTGTACTTTTGCCAAGTTTGATGAAAATCGGAAAACTATATGGTATAGCTGCCATACAAAAGATGGGTCTGAAAATCAGTCTCAGTTAGAAAACCTCTTTTGTTTTTAATGGTAGCATCCTGCGATTTTGTATTTGCTTGTTTTACATGCTTTCACCCAGTTCTACAAATTTTTGTCCAAATCGGGTGACTATATCATATAGCTCCCATACGAACGATCGGTCGGAAAATGCGTCGTTGGGGAAAAAAATTATTTTTGTAATTAGTTTTGTATACTAATAATTGTTGTAGTTTAGACAAAGGTTTCGAAAGGGTTCATTTTGCACTCAAAAAAAAATTCGCCCTGGAAATGAGAAGTTTTCCAATAAAATCCGTCCTAAGGCGATTCACCCTTAAATTTAGAACACTTTTTCGCATTTATGGAACATTTTTCTGTAACTTTGAAGATTTTCCATAAATGAGAAAACGTTTTTCTTAATTTTAGGGTGAATCGTCTTAGAACGCATTTCATAGAAGAATTTCTAGTTTTCAGGGCGAATGTTTTATGAGTGTGATGATATATAAATCGGAACATAATTCCTAGTGACACATGCCGGAACCGCAAAAACTTATTAGGCTAAGCAGATCGCTTGAGTCAATCTCACCTTACAGGAGCTTGTGAAGGAAAAGCACACTAAGATAAATCCTACGATTATTGAGGGATGGAAGATGCAATAAGTGTGGTATATGCACTCAGGAAGGAAGTTACCTAGGCAAAAATTGGGAACTGATTTTGACCCTTGGGTAGATAAATTCCTTGAACATTCTCTTGATTAACTCCCATAGCTGTATTTGCAATCAAAAGCTATATATTTACACCTCGCATTGTTGAGGGACAGTCTGTGGATCTTGCACCAATTATAGGGACAGTTTAGGTCCCTTTGTAGGAGAAGAGGTGATACTGGATCAATCTAAGACAGGCAAAGTTTAAGATCGTCCGCATACAAAAAAAGCACATAAAAACGAGAGCATAAGCTAAAGTCGGCCCTGCCCGACTTCGATTTACCCGTTATACAGGACAATTAGTGTTTAATAACCTCATGCGGCTCAGATAGGTAGGTAGGTAGACCCCATATGGGGTCACACATAGACCTTAGGGTCCTTGATGAGGCCGGGTAATTATTTGGGCCGGCTCAGATAAGTATGCAACATTTTGTTAACTCAGCCACAAACTCAAAATTGACAAAAGTTACAAACTCAAGCCAGATAGGTTCGAGTGCACGTTTTTTTTTTTCAAAAATCCATGTTGTGATGGAATAATGCTATTGAGAATTGAGAAGTGATGAAAGATTGAAATACTTTTGGAATTGCCGGATGCTTGGAAATGCCCCTCTAGTTTGCAACTACTTACTGACTTTTATCCCATTTTGTGGATTGAATTCATTTGCATTTTGGAATAAGATTTCTGTGTAGTTTGTAGGTTTAGGTAGGTTGTTTAGTAAGTTGCTCTTTTGAGAGCTATTTTTCTTATTTTCTCGGCTAAAGCTGGATCTTACACCTACCACACCTTGCCTTATATTTCCAGCTCAGAACTTTCTTAATAGATTATCCCCAAATTCAGTGAATAATTCTCAAAGTTTCTAAAAGAAATTTCCCAATCTAGTCACACATTTTCCCCCCACTTAATTATCGTCTTAGAACTAACATCATCATCATCGTCATCATCTTAATGAACATTTGACTGCCTAATTAAGAGGCTGTCAACAAATGACTTGTGCCCAGCCAAGTTAAACAAAATGGTGCATAAAAAACGTGACCAAGCACTAAGAGGGGAAAGCGCAAAAGACATCATCAACTCACTCATCACCTTCACATCACATGATGTTATGGCCAGTAGTGTTAAAGCTGTGTGACAGTTGGATTGGATGTGTGTGTGTGTGTGCGTGTGTGTGGCAGCACACATCAAGTGTCATTGACGACGCGTCATATTCTTGAGTACTCATTTATCTCGAGGTGCCTGGCAAAAATCTACTGAAAAAGTGTGAAAAACTGCTGTCAGTTGGTGAGTGTGAAAATGAGTTGATGCATAAACGAGATTAGGGAATTTGGTGAAGAATTTTTTCGAATATTTGCCGAGGCATTTCGGTAGAAAAAATTATTTCACACACGTTCCAAGCCCAAGCCACAATAAAGAGTAAATAACTAAAATTGTAGCAATTTTTGAGGGTGTTCCTAAATCATTTCTGCAATTTGTCTAGCTTTATCTTTATCAGCTGTTCTTTTCGCAACTGTTTTTGTCCGTTGTTATACCCTGGCAAAGGGTATAAAAGCTTTGGCCAGAAGTTTGTAATGCATTGGAATAACCAATTCCAAGGCATAAATTGAATATATTGTCGGAAAGTGGGTCCAACTGCAAACACCTTTTGCAAGTTCCATGCTAGAGTGAACTTTAGTTCATAGATTCTGCAAAATGAGCACTTGCAAGTGTATAAAATCGTCGGCACTAACAAACTAACATTTTTGTATACCTTTCTCTTTAACCAAAAGCCTCTTTTAGCCATTAACCAAATGTCTTTCGTACCGTGCACTCGATGTATTTTTATTATGGCAGTATTATCCCTGGCAATTTGTCAAATTGAATCGCAACAAAGGTTGCTCAGTCAGCAATTGAATCTTGGCCTGGACACTAAGCTAAACAGCAATCATCATGTGTTCTATCTAACCATCCTGGCGCTCTGCCTGATGGTTGTGCTCGGTTGTCTGGGGGGTAAGTAGACATCAGAGGAAAAAAGAATATTGAAAAATTGACAAATGGAAAAAAAAAAACAAACTGAGACCTCCCATTGTAGGCTGCTTATGTTGCTGTTGTCGCTCTTCAAAGGCTGCGCCAACTAATAGCCTGGATGTTTATGCGCCACGTACACAGAGCATTGTGTGGCCATCGTTGCCGGAGGAGACGGCCCGTGTACAGGAACTGACCTTTCACCACTCACCGGGCAATGTGAATTGTCTTTGTCCCACTTGTTGGCTAAGAAGAAATGTTGTGTGCATTGATAATTGTGTGGCTGCCACAGAATGTTGAGAATGCTTCAGCTTAACTTTAAGCTGTTACATGGATTTACAATGGATACTCTTGAGAATTGTGGTAGGATATGGTGATGAAGTTGTACCATACTCAAATATATAGTAGACCGAGTTAAATTATTAACAAAAGTTCAAAGGTAATTCAAGTGTGTGAGTCAGCAAACGAAAACTTATTCTTAGACACCATCAACAACCGAGTGGATATAAACATGTACGTCTGTCTGTCTCTTAAGATTTATATATATATTAAATGAGATGGATCAATTGTTATACCCCTCCGCCTCTGTCTCCTCAAGCTAATTTATACACCTAAAACTCTACTCCTGCCTCCTTGGTGCTTCCTAACAGCCGAAACCGTTCGGATCGAATAATAAAACAACTCTACACCTTGTGATATGTTGCCTTTCTCAACATTTAGGCTTGTGTTATTCAATTGCCTAAAATTTTAACTAAGCACCTTGGTATGAAACCATACAGCTGGTGCAAATACTTTTGTTTCTTGATTAGAAATTATGAATGAAGTTCCTTTTTTCAACCTAAAAACTAACTGCAGCAATGAAGCTCATTTTTGGTTCGATGGGTTCGTCATCAAACAGAATCAACGAATTTGGTCTGAAGGGCAGCCAGAGGAGTAACTAAGAAATCGATTTTGAATGTTTATCATTGTGATCAAAAATACTACTGCAAAATTTAGGCTACTACCCTGCAAACATTTTGACGTGTTACTTATCTCCCTCGACAATGCGTGAGTTTGGCGTTCGCTTGAGAGGAGAGTTCGGAAATAGTTTGGCGATTTACACAAACAAAATACATTAGGTATCGCTTTTTATTATAAAAAGGATAACGGATAAAGGAAAGGAAAGGGTTTGTATTATCGCATTTTTCGGTAAATTGGCGATACATCCCTCAAAAAGGGGCAAGAATGCAATAATTTATTACTGTCTTCTATCGCTTTTTCATTATCCCATCTGAGAATTGGCGATACATAGCTTTTTAATACTCCCTAAGAAGACCCGAATGCGTAACTTCTTGAAGTGAGTTGAACGACTTTTTGTCGCATCAGGTAGGGAGACGCGATTGCGATAATAATGCGATATCGCTGGAGTAAAGAGATACCAATCGCATTCTTATCTTCCGCGATAAAAAATGGTTGCTATTAGTTAGCTATTTATTTAATATTTGTCTTAACTTAGAGTTTTCTTGTATACTCAGAACTTGTTCAATAATCTGGGTGAATATGCAGAGTCGATTATCTATGACGCGGCTAGCAATAGCTTTGTTTTAATAGATAATAATTACTTAAGGAAACAAAGTTAGCATTCTTTGAAGGGCAAAAATCACGAATAATTTGGTGTGTATATAAACGTAGTAATAGTCCAGATTTTTGAAGGGTTGGTCGTGATTCTATATGATGTATATCTTATTTTGGAAATGTTTCATTACGTCTATATATTTTTGTAGTAATTTAAGCTTAAAGCTATAAAAAGAACATCTTATAGAGAACATTTACGTTTGTTTGGGCTAATTTTTATTTAACCTTAAAGTACTATTTCTTAGCTTTAAAATTAACTATCACCAATATTTCTGCGATTTTTTTACGAAGAAGATATGACATTTTGAAAGCACGTACTCAAAATAACAAAATTGTGTGCCGCCCATAGGTATGCAATGAATGTTGTTTAAGGATTCCATACAAATCACTAGACAAGTAAAATGATTTTGTATAGCATATATTTTTGGGCAGTATTCAACTGAATTGTTTTAAGCATAAATGTATTTAAAATGTCATATTTTCGCTAAAAAAAAATCGCAGTATTGCTTGGGATAGTATGATTTAAAGCTAGGAAGTAATACTTTGTGATTAAATAAGATAAAATAATAGTAAAAGTTCCCTATAAAACGTGTATGAAAAGGATGAAAATAGTATTTGATCAAATTTCCATACATCTAAACTTGATAGACCATTTCTGAGCACACGTTTATTTTCTGCTCACAGAAATCCTCTAGAACAGCGATGCCCAAGCATTAGACGCTTCATGCGCCAATGTTGTTGTAATGCGCGAACGCGTCAGACATAAAGGCAACAACAATACGTGCAGATGTGTATCTTTTCTCTTTCTCTCCTATGCAACAACAATACAGCGCTTATCAGTTTTCTCTTTCGTTTTCTTGTGGTAGTTGCTGTTTCTGATTTTTGTTTTTTGTTTGTGTGGATTTGCTGGGCTCTGCTCTGCTCTAGAATCACCACTTATCATTCAATACACTGAAAAAATCGGATTTTGATTTCCTATGTAATCGATTTATCAAGTTGTCAAAAAGATTTTGGGGGTTTGGGTTGATGAGGCAATAAACAGCACTTTTTTTAATCTCTAAAATCAAGGTGATACCTTGAATACATATTTCTCTCCAAAATGATGGACTAGCTCGTCAATTTTCAGCACAAAGTACTTTAACTGTCTCCTCTTGAAAGGCACAGCTAACTGCAGCAAACAACCAATTCTCAATAATGAATCAAAAGAAAACAGAAGTCGCTGCTTCTCCACTGCGTCACTTAAGTGCACATTCGAAGATCTTGTCTAACAGCTGTTTTTCTGTGGCTTAAAATCTACTTCCCTTCCCAGTCAAAGACTTAAATGTGCAAAGCTTTACAACATTCAGTAGATTCCCAGCATTCAGGGGAACATCATGCATGTCCCAAAGTGTCTTGCCATTCTGTTTTTGTCCCATGCCCCATTCCTACAGACCTACGGCATCCACAATTATGAAGGTACGTTTGTTTTTCATTTAAAAACGACTTTCATCGATTTCTTTCTTAACAAATCCCTTAAGATTTCGACTGGCTAAATGAGACGCAGCTGCTAATGTACAACAATGACACAAATACGACAAGTGCAAACAATACAACGGATATTAGTGACAACTTCCAAGGCAACAGCAACAGCAACAGCAGCAGTTCCACAATTTCTGTCGGTGCGGACCAAGTGCAGCAGGAACAACTAATGAAAATTGCCATATTTGCTTTGCTTTTGCATGCTCTAGTCGTGGGCACTGGTGAGCTTAAGACAATGAGGGAGCTGTCAGAGTGGGAAATCTCATTTATATTCATTTATGTTGGTTTGCTCGTAGGCATCGTCATCTACAGCTGCGTCTACTGCAAGCGACGAGACCGGAAGACACGTCGACAGGCGAATGCCCAACTACGTTTCCAGCTCTCGCATATGCGACATCAGCATATACCCGATTCACCGAATTGTCCTTGTGAGGGATGTCAATTAGCCAGACAGATGTTCCACAGTTTGATCATGCAAAAAATTCAAGAGGTGGTCGAATGCTAAGAACATCAACAACACCCGCCATTACCGACCTCGCACCAAGGCTGCATCCTGATTGGGTTGGGTGGGGGGCTGCCAATTGTAAATAGTTAAGATTTCCCATTGCCTTAATATAACAATATTTTTCTTACATTTTCCAAACCGCTGAATAAACTTACACAGAAAAGTTTGTTCTCACAAAAAAGAAGAAAAGTTGCGCGATTTTTTCTAAAGATTTTTTTTCTTTTTGCTTTGAAACTTTTACTGAACTACAACTAAAGTCCCCCCGACTGTCACCGGTTGGCAGGAAATGCGTTTGTGGCCATAAAAGCCAAATTTAATATGTACATTTATAGGTGCACTTTGGGGTGGAGATGTGAACTTGTCACTTGATTGATGTAAACCAAGAAATGTACTGCAAAAGCAAATACATTTTCCCTATATATATATATATATATAACTTGAAATGTAAAATGACAAGTTGGCAAGACATTTGAATAGCAACAGCAGCAGCAGTTGTAACAGCTTTAAGGTGTTCAGTTATTCAGAAGAACTATTTAAAGTGATATTTTTCAGTCAGTTTTGCCAACTTGAGGTAGAATGAGGAGAATGTTTTGGTTTCTTAAAATAAATGAAGTCATAAAGCGGAGAATTTTGATGTTATAACAAAGAGCCACATAATGTTTTATATAACAAGTCTTTATAAACAAAGTTTTGATAGAAGAGAGTATAAGAGCTTGTATGAAACTCAAATTAGTTACAAAGAAGCCACCCAGAGAAAGAATCATTACAACCCTACAGCTCTACATTTAAGAACTGAACTTTTCAAGTTCTCAACTGAATTTTTCAGACCTGAGCAGTAGAAATAACTGAATTTCATGCCTGAATTCACACATGTTTAAGTACTTCACATGAAACTTACACTGAAATCATGTCTAAAACCTGCAGGACATGTCTGTGATAAATTCATGGCTGAAACTCAAATAAAAAATGCCATGAATTAAGTGCCAGCCCTTCCATTTCAGCCCTGATTCAGCTATGATTCAGGTCAGAGCCGAACTGAAGGAAAGCATTGAAATACTACATTCTGGGTGGGCAGGACATTTTGTTATTATTATAACCAGGACTGCTAAACAAAAATAACTATTAAGAGTTAAATTTCGCACCACAATTTACCAAAGATCAGTGCTTTTGTGCAAATATTTTTGATTCAAGCCTTAATGCAGCCAATTCTTTACACAATGTTGTTCATTTTAGTAAACAATTTAGTTGAATGTGTTCTACAAATCGGTTTCGTCCTTAATAGGTCGCAAATCGCGAGGAAATTGGTTAGGAATGATTTCTAGAACACATGGAAACACTACAAAATATTATTTATTGTTAAGTTTAAGACCATTTCGAAGTCTACATACGAAAAGTCTAACCCACATAATGGGTTAGATATATTAATATATCAATAATATTAAGCTCTTGCTTATCCTTATCCATTCATTGGATATATATATCCATTTGGACTGGATATGTCCAGATTGAGCTGGAAAATTATCCAAATGATCATAATTTTTCATATCCGTTTGATGATTTTGAGCTCTGTTGGATGATTAAATGGATATTTAAGTCATATCCCGTCCAAATGGATACCGGAAATCATCCTATTAATATTCTTTAACATCTGGTTGCTCTTGCGGAATTTAAGGCAACAACAATACGTGCAGACAGCGCTGTTTCAGACAAGCACAAACACACAACCTACAGTAATCGGTTTTCTCTTTCGATTTCTTGTGGTAGTTGTTGTTTCTGATTTTGGTATTCAGTTCGTCGTTTCAGTACCTAATTTTTCAAGGCTGATTCAGGCCTGAGCATTAGGAATAACTGACAATTACTATATATCTGAATTCAGGCATGGTTGAGTACTTCCCAAGAAACTCGCCCATGAGTTCAGCACTCAAATCATGCATAAAATGAAATAAGGTCATAAAGTCATATAAAGGATGCCAAGTATTCAGTACCAGCCCTTCCATTTCAGGACTGATTCAGCTTTGATTCAGGCCTGAGCCGAACAGGGTTGACATTGCGTGCTGAGCTGAAATCTAAGTAACAGATTCAGGTATACACAATGATTCTGAGTTCAAGGGTTGAAAAGGCTTTTCGATACTCAAGAACGACTATAGTTTATCAAATGGTCCAATGAAATTTATAATGGACGTGGTAAATGATACCTTATGATTAACTTTAGTACTGATCAAAAATATATCTACTTTTGAAGGACGGAAATGCTATCTTCTAGAGAAGTACAAGTACTCTTTAGAGTACAAAATAACATATTAAAATTAATTTTACTCTTCCATTTCCTTAATTTATTTCAAAGTCACCGTTTAGTAAACTTGGCCCAAGGTTATCAAATAAAAATAAAAAAAAACACCTCCGGCACCTTATTGTTGCTAATCGCAAACAGCCTTCAAACAGCATTGGAGACCTTGTAGGCTGCTATGTGTATGCATACATTGCATACATTTTTACATATTTTTGTGCACAGTTTTTCTACATTTTGATTTGATTTTCATATGCTGCATAAATATATATATACATATGTATAATTCTAGGTTGTGTGTGTGCGTGTCCCATGTCCGATTGCGTCTTTGTCTGCAAGTTGGAAGAGTCAACGCTTAAAAGCACATAAATGTCAATGTTAACCGCAAATAACTAATACAATCTAATACACAGACATATACACAGACATATTTGCAGTTGCAATGTCGTAAAGATTTAACAGGGATAGAGAGAGCGGGAGAGAGTGTAAGAGCGAAAGAGGGAAAGTTGCACAAGCTGTTTAACAACCTTTGGTAGTTGTATAATAGAAAAATGCGGACAAAAGGTCAAAGTTCAGAGCATTCATTCTGTCCACTTCCCCCGTGTGTGTGTGTGGACACTCTTTAGAGTTAAGCTTGCACGTGAGACACAAATATAAATTCTCTCGAAATCAATTTGCTTGAGTTTCATTTTATTTAAACCTTGGCTCTAAAGTACATTTCAGTGTTGCCTACTTATCGGAGTCAAGGGCTATCCACTTTCACAAGCCATCTCAATCTGTCATTTTTTGAACAGATGTGAATCACCCAGCAACTGCTTACTTAGCTTAGCCTGCCGCACATTGCGTATACGTCATGTGTGACAAATTGAGGTCATCCATCAAAATTGACTTAGACATTCATCTTTTTTTACATAAGTAAATGGCTAACTCACCTGACTCGGTTTCCGATCGCGATCTCGATGCCGTTGTGCTGTTAACATTTATTGTTATTGTTAATTCCAACAGCTAATACAGAAATTATAGTTTAGCTTAATCGAAACGCCACAACTAAACAACAGGCCAAAGGCAAGTTGAGCTTGAGACCAGGTAAACACACACACAGAGCGCGGACAAAGAGGCGGACACGCCAATGCCAAAGTTTGCTGTAGGGAGAAGGAAACAACGCACGTTCACGTCAAACAGGAAGGAACCAGGCACAAGGCACACAGGAAGGAAAAAAAGAAAGAAAAAAAAGCGGCGACGACTTGCGTCCACAAGAGCGAGAACCCGGCTGCAGCCAAGGACAAGGATGCTAAGGTAATAACAACAATGCCATTGACATTCCAATAACAATGGATACAAAAAAAAGTCATACACACACACACACAAGTCTGAAGGAAAGCAGTAAAAAAGTTGTCGAGCTGTCGACCAGCCAGCTGGGTGGTAGGCGGAAACTGAGGCAGAGCTGTAGCTGGAATTAATTTTGCGTTCGTCCATGCTTGACTGACCGACGATAGTGCCAGAGAGACAGAGCAAAGGAGCGAAAGAGGCAAATATTTGGACAGCTTGAATAATCCATTAAGACGGGAATTGGCGGCACCTGAGCGCCAGACAAAGTTCGAATGGCAAAATTATGACTTCAATATGCAAATGGTCAAACGGAAACGAATTCTCAAAAGCCAATTTACAATAATCTTTTCAATTTATAATATATATATAGAGACTAAAGCTAGCCCCAAAAAGTGCTTGGTTTATGCAAATATGGAGGCAACTGAAAAGATAGACACAACAAACGTAGACTGTAGAATTAGTAAGAAAAATCTTTTGATAATTTCAAGACGGGGCAGGTCTTATAACTTTGATTAAGTTCTAATAGATGTTGGAGCTTCATGAACACCTTGAAAACTATTCAACAGCATCGAGAAGGAAGCGGAATGAACAGTGATTGAATCTAAAGCTCTTTAATAACCATCAACATATATTTTCACTGATTACACCAGGCAATAGGGTCCAGTATATTGAAGGGTTGGTTAAGGTTCTACATGATTTTCGGTGCGCTGAACACGCATCTGTTTTTGGAAACGTAGCAACCCATTTATGTTATTGGTATTTTGAGCTTAAGCTACTTAAAATGTATTTTGTAGACACTTTTGACACTCATTTAATGGGGAACACTTTCGTTTGTTTTCACTCACTTTGATAGTATAGTAAGCTTCCATTTCCTACAAGTTATATAAACTATCCCCATATTTTTACGATTTTTCAAAGAGAATATATGACATTTTGAAAATGAAAATTTTTATGAGTATTAGGGAATATAAGTACTAATTGTGTGTACAATTTAGAGCTCTCCATAAGTGCATGCTAAACCTAAAAGTATTCTCTCTCTCTCGTTTCAACTAATCGTGTGCTGCAGGTAACTCTATCAATGCTAACGCTGTCAAATTCATTCAGTTTCACAAAGAAACTAGTGTGAGAATGAGAGTTAATGCCCTACTTCGATTCGTTAACTGAAATACGTGTGAATGCAAGCAATAGCAAATTAACTATATATATATATATATGATAGGAGAATCAGAGTGCAAGCATTCATGTGCACACTGTAAAAACTACAATGTTTATTTTCCAAAAAAAACCTGTGAAAAGGTTAATGAAAGGTTTTCATTTACTTCACATCATGGTTTCCGCATATGGAGCTCCTTTTTTCGCACATTATGTTAAATATAATAATCTGGTTTCTTATCTTAAAGCTAATTAGTAATACTGAACGAGAGTTAAAACCTTGGTACCTAAAACCTTTCCCATAAAACTTATCTAAAGCGAGTCCAAATAGGCACTCAAAGTCCTTTTTGGCTAAAGTTTATCTGAAATCTACAAGTCATGGACCAGTTTCGGAAATGGATTCCTTTTCAGCAACCGGATATCATTTAGAATCACCAACAAACAACCTTTCAATATACTTATTGATACTTTTTAACACTGTATTTGTCATTGCATGCCATTTTTTTTCGCTGGCTTATTATACCCATTACTCGTAGAGTAAAAAGATGCAAGTGTATGCATCTCCGACCCCATAAACTATATCTAATATTCTTGATCAACATGAACAGCCGTTTGGATATAGCCATATTCGTCTGTCCGGCTGGCCGTCTGTCTGTATGAACACCTAGATCTCAGAGACCAGAAAAGCTAGAGCCACCAAATATGTAAATGTAGACTAGTATTGCCATTCCCCACCCCGCCCCCGCAATGTAAAAGCTGATTAACTCTCAAAATTTTGAAGATTTCTAGTTCATATTTCCAATGTTGTCTGTGTGCGCAATATCTAAAATCTCTGAAATTTTCATAGAGACCGGATAATAAATGGCAGAGCTCTAAAGGTTATAAAAATCGTTGCATACTTATCTGGGCCGCATGTTTGCTTACATAATGTTTAAAAATTTAAATTATTGTTAATGCTCTGTTAATTAACATAATTAAATACTAATTCCCCTGAGTAACGGGTATATCGTATCCGGGCAGGGCCGACTTAATGGTCTCCTTGTTATTGTTGTGGTGCAGCGGGAACAGAACGAATTCAGAATGAAAAAGAACTAAACGTTTTGTTGGTTCTACTTTTGTAGACTTCGAATTCGGGGGTCTTTCAACCCGGTCAACTGAAAACCGAACTACCTTTAGTTGTAATATTTTTTCTTTTATTTTATGAAAATGCTTATAATGTAGAAATTTAAAAGTTTAAAAACCTCAAATTTCATCTATATGACAGATTAACATACAGACGTACGAATTGTACATAAAATTAAAGGGCATGTGGAGAAAGTTTGATATAATTAACACTAACATTGGTAACAAAATATATTTCTCATCTACTTTCAAATGAAAATAGTTCCAAAATATTGAAATATTTTTAGATAGTTAATAGATGTTCTTTAAATTGAAAGAATTAATAGGATCCAAACACACATTCATTAAAGACAAGGAAGAAAAGAACACTCTGCTCTAATATAATTATTACAATAATAGAAAAACTAATCTACACAGGCTTAAACCCATCCCAAACTGCAATGAAACTAGGCTAGACCCGAATATTATTGAGATTTACCTTACTATTTTTAATCCTAAAATCGGCAGAAATCGCATAAATAATTAAAGTCAACCAACAATAATACAAATGTCTTGTTAAGATCACTTTGCCAAGAGTCATAGCAGAGAAAGAGGAGACGGAAATCATACGAAGTTGTTGTTGCAATTGTCGTTTTCTACGTTTGTGCTATGCGCTGTATGCGTGAGCGCCTGTGCGCATATGCCACAGGCAACCCTGTTCTATATGCATTTAACATGTTACAACAACTACTAGGTAATGCATTGCGCAGCTTCGGTTTTCTCAGCCGGCGTTGGTTCGACAATACAAGAATAATTATGGTTATGTTTCTATTGAATCGATAGCTGTGTAAAATGTGGCCTTGGTTTCATATATTCGCGCACATGTGAAACCACACTGAGGATTGCGCTGCCTTGTAGTTTTTGTATCATACTGTTACCGTATTAGTCTTATGAATTCATTGCTGTTATTGGTTCGCTCGTAGCTCTGCCAAATCTCAGCCCAGGTTTGTTGTCGGTTTCCTTGAAGTACATTTTAATAACGATGTTTGAATAAGACCAAAATGGGGTTTCGGAATGGGCATGAAGGCGAGATGATTGTTGAAGAACCCATGATAATTTATTCGCCGATCGCTACATCAAACTTCTCCTTTCTTCGTCTTTAGACTGGCTCAGAGTTGGATTGTTCGTGAGTGAACAAAGACAAGTTGTAAAGCAAAACTGAAGCAAATAATCTGCATAGCTTGCTCTTTTTTGTTCAGTTATTCACCCACTTGGCCTGGTTTGAGCTTTTGTTCTCACGGGTTACAGGAATGGCTACTAAAATTTGATACATCAGCCAAACGCATTAGAACTAGAACCAAAAAAGAGGTAAAATTTTAGATTATAAAAATTACCTCTTGCTTGCCCATCTTCTAAATAGCTGCTGTGTGTCAAATATACTTACAATCTACTCTGTTATATCTAAGTTTATGTGAAAAATCGGGTCGGAGATGAATTCTTCTGGATGTTACAAGCTTCACATACTTTTGCAAACTGCCCACTTCTTCTATGGTAAATTTAACTCCGAATTTCAGTTTTTTTTTTACTCATTCATGACTTCCTGTCGATTCAAATGATTGTGCCCAATAAAATATATTCAATAACTTCATTAATTTGGTTTTATGCCCTGAACAATGGCACGTAAATCGATGCCGAACCTACCACAAAAGCCGCTTAAATTGATTCTAATCGAATTTTCTGTTGAGGTTGGTCAGTGGGTTTGTAACATTAAAGCTTATTATATTCATAATTGCACAGTAAATGCAATTATGTGAGTACAATGGTCGAGATGTGAATGTCCTGACTGCAAGCTGACCGTTGAGAATCCTTTGTTAATCACAATCACACACACACCGCACACCCGCACAACCCCACACCCGCACGCAGTCCAGTTGGTGTGCGGCCAACGGATCGGGGCTGGGGCTGCTAAAGGTTAATTCAGTTTGTCAGCTGTCCATTCAAAGGACCTTGCTTCATGTCCCCAGCTTTGATTTCATTGTGTGTGCCCTTTTTTTTTTTGCCACTATTTGAACAATTTACTTTCGCCTAAGCACAGACGCACAAAAAAAGGGTGCGAAGGACACTCACACACACGCACAACACACACAGTACAGCGATTTTAAACGCGACTTACACAATTTTATTTGAATTTTGCAGCCCTGTAAAACTTAAGCATATGTTGTTGTTGCTGTTGTAGCTCGGGTTGATGTAGTTGGGTTTAGTTATTGTGAATTTTGGGTTAAGCACAGTAAAAACGTCCAGTTTGACGGACCAGTCGAAAGCAACTGAAAGTGAAACGAAAATGTTAACGCCAACAGCAGCCGAGTGGGAGAGATCTCAATTCGGAGAAAGCTCTCGATTGTGAATTTGCTGCTCTGAGCTTGAACGGCGGCCACCCACAGGCGAAACCCCCGCAAGCGCCATAAAGTTTATGGCATGTGAATCTGCTTGTGATTTATTATGTGTTTTGTTATTGGGCCTAAGCTTTTCTATCTTTTTCTCTCTCGCTCTCTCTCTCTCTCTCTCTCTCTCCCTTGCACTATCTGTGGGCCGGTGGGGTGTGTGGGTGGTGTATTTGATTGTGAATTGGTCCTTGAATGGTAATGCACTTAATTATCCATGGTGACAAGAAATGGCAGGATATGTTGCATATTTGTGGGCGCTAAGCTAAAAACATTGTGCAGCTTAAGTGCTTAATTTGAATACGCCTGTACCTCTTTACCAAAAATTGTTGAATTGAAATATTTTTTGGAGAATTTCGAGTGAACTTGTGTATCAATGGATCATATCAACACCTTACAAGGATCTAGTAGGCATTCCATAAATCAAGTCTGCAGGCTTAGCGGATTTTGCATGTTTTCTAACACATTTTTATCCAAGTAAGCCAAGGTAAATGTGCACAACACACAACACAACACGTTAATAAAATTCCAAAAATTCTGCACTTAATTCTAAGATGACTTAAACAATTGTTTAATGAATTGGAAGGTCAGCAAAAGAAAATATTATGTGAAGAAATTTGTTAAATACACATTTTTCCGAGTCTACTGGGATTCCAGTCGGTTTAAAAATGTGCAAAATCCGCTGCCTTTTTACGACTCACAAAGAAAATGAAATACTAAAAAGTGAATTCCCAGTTGAACTTGGATAAAGTTTCTCAATGGAACTCTTTTCTCATATGAAAATATTTGAAAATAAAATGGAAACCATTTATTCACGAATAAAAAACCAAAATTTTTGGCTTCACACAATCCAAAATACTTGTGTAATACTTATTTTCGCACAAGAGAAAGGGACTTGCAGTTTAATGCAGAACCTGGTTGGTAAAGTTTGAGAAGCAACTTCAGGGCGAGGTATTTTAAAGCTTACGCCAATAGCTAGTGAAGGTGACCGAGTGTGTTAGTTTTAATAGACCTCTTGCACAGCAGGCACCCACACTACCACCTCCGTCCACCTTTACTTAAAATTCTATTATCAAAATAGCTGACAAAAGTTAAGTTAACATTTAAAATTGCCGGCCTTGCCAACACAAGCGAAGTGAGAGAACGAAGGCTGCAAACCGGTCCGGAACCGAACCCCTGAGAACCGGTTCGGTTCTGCTTTTTTGGGGTTCGCGAACCGGACCATGAACCATACGTCTTACATTTTTGGCTCCTCGAACCTGAACCCGAACCGGACCACTTTTCCGAAAAATGAGGTTCGGTTGACCAATTTAACATGCTTAATGAGAGTTTTCAAAATTCGACAATAAATGACTCAACGTCTGATTGCAAAGACGAGAAGTTTATGAAAGCAATAAACAAATATAAAATGTGTGAATGATGTTACAGATTCCTTTGAAAATTGTCTAAGATTACATCCACCGACAAATGTTTTAAAATTTTGGAATGGTCATAACACCGAAGACTTCAAGAGTATTGCGTTTACTATACTAGCTGTACGAGCAACTCAGCTATCAGTTGAACGAACATTTTCAGTACTTAAGTTTGTTCTTTCTGATTTTAGATCTAGTATAGATGACTAAGTAATGATCATTATGATTAAGCATACCGAACCTCATGGATTATTTTTAAGGTTTGCAGCCTTGGAGAGAACATTAAATAGTAGATGAACTATTTACCTGGCGAAGTTTTCTCTTTAAATACTATCAAAAGATAGACGTTTTTCTGTGAATGTTCATCAACCTCCTTCACATCATCAGTCTCCAGATAAACCTGCTTAACTGAGAGGCCGTAAGCAAAGTGTGGTAGATAATTGTAAACGGATCTCTCCGATTACAAAAATTGGTTCAATTAACTTCAATTAATATCTGCAAATCGGATTTGAACCCAACCGGTTCGAACCCGTTATTCCCACATTATTCGTTAATTACAATTACAAATTGTGTTCAATTGAAAAGCCATAGCAGCTTGGGCCTTAGGCTGACATATTTTGCACAGTGAATCGAAATTAAAACCAAGCCAAGTGTTCAGCATCAACTGAACCTGAACCGGTTGCATGCCTATGATTATGGATGGGTTTAACAAAAACAACACATCTAAGATTCTTAGCTATTTCCTGGTTATTATCGCGTTTTCTAATCGATATAGGGTTGAGAGGGTGCTGAAATTGGTACCCTCAATAGCCCATGTTTTAAGATCCTTGATTACAAAGTATTATTTATGATTCTCACTTAAATAAAGATCAGATCATAGACTCTAACTCTAAGTTTGACAATCTTAGGCAAGTATGAAAAAATTCGGAATTTTTACAGTATTTTGCAAATTAATTGTCTATTAACTTGAATTGAAAAAACTTCAGGCGAAATATGGTTCGAACCTACACTCAAAAACCTTAAATCTCATATTTTTTAGCACTGTTAAATTCTGGTAGCTTTCCCTGTACAAATTTGAAGATTTGCAGCTCTGCTTGAAGCCCGGTGAAGTGATTTTTTGATTTTTAAAACGGTCTTAAAATGGGGGAAAACAAAATTATATTCGAATTGCCATAAATCTCTAGCTGGCAGATGAATTTGAAACTCGACTCGTAAGCTCTCTAAGTCAGAAAAAAACACATCTCTTCTAACCATCTCTTCTCTAAAATTTGTTTTTCTCATAGCTTTCATATCTGAAGTAATCAGCTATATTTATTTACCCACCAAGTTTGGTAGCGAACAGTTAGCTGTGCCATAGGCTAAGTCAAAATCGTTAGTCCAGCGCTACCTAACTGGCAACAACAACAACCAGAGCCAAAAATTACAAGAGACTCTTGTCAACTTCAAGGGTTTATAAGCTTTGGAAGGTGCAGCACATGTTACAGTTCAACTTCGCCGACTTTCTCACTTGTTTTTACTGTGTTTCAGGAAATTTCTCTCAATTGTTGAGGATTTTATATTAGTTTCCATCATTTTAAAAACGACAAGTGCATTTTAGCCTTGTGAAAACATATACACCCACCTCTAGCATAAAGTAAGGAAATACCCACACCTATCAAATACTTTGTGGCTGTTTAAGCTGCTCGAAACCAAAACCATAGAAATGCCAAAAAAAAATGTGTGTGCAGTACTAATCGGTTTAATAAATCTAGACAATTTAGCAGGCATTTCCAAACATTTCAAGTATTCTTGTGTAGGTGCTGCGGTGACCTTTGCACCCAACTCTAATGCACACACATAAATCACATGAGCATGAAAGCTTCCTCGACCTGAAACTGAAGCTCCTGTGGGAGATATCTGAATTGCATACTTAGGTGCGCATTTAGAGGAGCTTAGCACAAAAAAATATATATATATATAATATTAAACATGTTAACAAGCAATCAGTTAAGTCTGAAACTATAAACCGATTATACAAGAATTGCTATTTCTGCATTTCCCCATTTTATCCCAAAGGCGGCAAATGCCACTTTTTTTTGCGAGGAATTTCCATTTCGCTTTATTTCCGCTCTCCAATTGTCTTTGTTGTTGTGCAAGGTTATGAATGAAAAGCTTTTTCAATTCAGCTTTAGTTGGCCCTTCGGGTCATTTGCCGAACGGGAATTTGATGTGGCGCTCTTGAGTGGGCAGGAAAAGGTAAGCTTTTGTGTGTTGCTCATTTTATGTGTGTGAGTGAGTGAGTGAGTGAGAGAGAGAGAGAGAGAGAGAAAGAGAAAGAGAGTGGAAGAATGTAAAAAAATCCTTGGCACTTGAATGCTGTACATATCACAAAAAAAAAGGGAGACACAAGGGGTTAGGAAGCGTAGGAATGGCCACAGGATAACAGGATATGGCATATTTGAAAATGGGCTGTTAACAATTGGGTGGAAAATTGTACTACGCATTATAAAAATGTAGTTGTAAGAAGGAAAATATAAACAATAGTTTGAGATGTTGACAAATGATGATAACTGGAGGTGCACTATTTAACAATTCAACCAAATCGCACATTTCCAAATATCTTTTCCGCACAACAGTATTTAATATTTTTTGTAAATTTTGAAATATAACTCTCTCTCCATAACTCTCGAAGTTTTATAGATAAAAGAACCTATTTAGCTATCAGGATTATATTTCAAACCGCCGAACGATGGTTAAAGAAATGTTATAGCTGCAAAAATACATTTTTGATGGTCGATCTTAAAGACCACCAAAATGTATTTTAATTAATTGAACCCCAGTTAGCCCAATAATCTTTGGTTTACAGAATGAGACGAGCTATAGCTACAACAAACATTTGCTGGGCAGCACCGGCTGAACAGCTGAATAGGCAGCACTTCACACACCTTAATACTTTGTGCGACAAATGGAAACTAAGGAAGGTGCTTAGTGTGTTAGAGTTGGGTTTGACCGACTTTCATGCTAGTTATTTATTAGTTTTCTATCTACCAATTCCTGTTTTCTATGCGATTTTATGATTTTGCCAAGTTTTGTCAATATCGGACAACTATTATAGAAGTTTAGTCTACCAAATTGTTGTAAAATGTTTCTGTTGAAATTTAATTGTAAAATTTGATAGAAATCTAACTATTGCATATTGCGGCTATGTGAGCTATTGGTAAAAAATCTGACTCTAGATGATGAGTTTAAAGCTCTACTTTGATCTTTTTTAGGCATTTTTTTGACCATCTATACTATTGTTCGGTCTCTCTTTGATACTGTCGGAAAGTACCAGTTCTTAATTTTTAAACGAGCTATCTCAAGCAATTCTGCGATTTTTTTCAATGGAGAAATACCTCGTTTAGAAATACCTCTTGTGTTGGATTAAAAAAATATTCTTTGTTTCTATAAAAACATAGTATATTTTTTTTAAATGATTCGTCAGTCACGTAAAGTGTTCTTTTTTAAATCTCAACTTAAATTTAAATTTATTATTAATTTAACGGGTAGCACGGTTAGAAATTGATTCCGTATTATGGGGATCTCATTTCATGGGATCGGAAATCAATATTGTAACGATCCGATAATAGCACAATACTTTGATTTTATATTCAGTTTGCTGGAATACATTTTTATTGCTCTGATTGATCACGATCTACGAACTTAACATAAGAGACACATCCTCCTCCTATCCTATCCTATATAGCTATATATTATATTTGGGATATTTTAGGTTTCCTACACAAGTGCTAAAAGAGGTATATCTCCATTGGAAAAATTCGTAGAATTATTTGGGACAGTTCATTAAAATATTGAGGAGTAGTACTTTACGATAGTATTAAAGAAAGTCCAAGCAATAAAATGAATTTCCCCATAAAACTTAAATAAAGAAGGGTATAAAAGGCACTTCAAGCAACTTAAAACTTAAATTACTTTAAATCTAGAAGTGATGAACTATATCTGAAAAATCATCTGAAAAATCAGCTGTTGTGTTGCAGTAAATTATACCTACGTATATTCCCCTACCCATCAAATCGTTGCCAGATTTGACCAGATTATTTTCTTCGATCTGTTTGTCTTATGTCTTTCGCTTGGTTCATAACCAGGCTAAGATTTTGAAAGCTTTCACCTAAGTCCGAAAGCTTTTGCGTCTTATAATTCTTCGATACCGAGAGAGTGCTACGTGTAACCGTTATGACGCTTAGCCCCCAAGACAGCTGTTAAATCGATCAGCTGTTTAAGGCCAGTTGATAATTGCAACCAAGAGAGTCACGCACTCACACACACACTCGCACACACAAACTCTCGTTCAATTTCCCCAAAGAGAACGCTTAGTATCTGTGTGTATGTATCCGTTCGCGTGCTTCGATTGATAGATGTGGTTGGCATATGTATAAAAAGCCGCATTTGCAAAAATATCGCAGTCAGTGTGTGTTTTGGCATCTAAACAAATTGTCGTGCGATCGCTCCTTCGCTTTGCGTGTTTGTTTATTTATTATTTTCTTGTCTTTGTGTTAAGTCAAGACTTTGAAAAGTGCAAGTTACATAAACCAGAATTATACCTGAATTAACTTAAGCGGCAGTGACTAAGTCAAAACCATCCCATACATATTTGCAAAATGAGTGTCGAAAGGTAAATACAAAGCGGACAAAAAACACTGAAATTACCAACTGCTCATCAGCATTTTGTGTGAATTCTCAATTTTGTTGTGTCTGGTGGTCGGTCAGCTAGAAGAGTGCGTTCCTCCCCCTTCCTGGGACAAACAAGTTTCTGTTGCCAGGTACCTTCATTCCAGTGCCACTGATTAGGCGCCTTGGGCCTCGTGATAACACTTGTCTGTCTAAGTGTGACATTTGTGTTTTGGTCAACTTTCGATCAATTAAGGAAAGTTGTTGTTCAATGGAAATGATCCAAAGTACAATTATCAATATCAGTTAAGATTTCCGATTTCCTACCAATTACAGGCAGTTCATTGTAAATGTATTTTTTCGGTGATTTTTTTTCCGCCACACCGATTAGATATGTGTGGGAGCTTTATAAAAAAAACACGAGAGTAACAAACATAAAAATTGAAACACTTGGAGATAGCTGATGTGGTAGAGGCCAAAAATAAAAATGAAATGAAATTTTATAAATATTTTTCCATTATTTTTGTACCAGTTTGTGCAAAGAAAAGCCGGGTATAAATTCTGAGGAAAAAATGTTTTGTAATCTGCGTTCACATTTGATTCAAACTTGCCAAAAACCGTTAAGATTTGAACTCTAAATGGATGCAGGTGGATTAATAAGTTGAGGCTTAAGTTCTTAATTAAATTCTTATCTTAGTTTCGCATCAAACTGTTTGAAATTTTAAATATTTTGTGTAATTTTTAAGTATATTAATATGTTACAATGTGGAAGCTATCCTAATGCATTCCACATTCATCTGCACCCCTAATTTTCAAGCCAAGCTTCAAATTGAAAGAACAAATGGTATTGAACTTGATTTGTGATTAACTTCGGTGCTTTTCTTTTGGTTTTGATTGTGCTTTTGATGGTTCAAGAGGCTGTGTTTAAAAAAATGTGGCTCTTTATTTTCCAAATTTTGAAATAATCTACATTGAAAAATGTGTTTCCTCTCTCAAAGTGTCTAAGCTCATTTGTTACATTTGTTATATAAACTTAGGTTGCAATAGCTGAGAGCGACAAGTCGCCCTCCCACTTAACCATTGCGATAAACAAACACACCTTTATGATACGCTTTTTAGCCATTTGTAATGGTTTTAGAAAAACAGCTACTGCCAAGACAAATTCATTTTGCCCTGCTATGTTATCTACGTAAAACCAGCGACGTGATTTTGAACTGAACTAAATAGCTTAATCAAATTCGAAAATCGATTTTCCTTTCAATCCTCTGATAACAAAAAATCTCTCTAATGAAACATGCGCCTAACGATTTTATTATTAATTTAAGGGAATGAATCTTTAGAAAGGGGTTCAAAGTCTCATGTGAAACAAGAAAGAAAGTCGGTCAAGCTCGACTATAAACATACTCTGTACCAACGAAATAATAAGCTCAGCATAGATTTTAATGCTGCTGTAGAAACTGAAAGCTGCGCTGTTGCAGCGAACATTCATTTGCTCATAACTCGACTAACGTTCATCTGATCTTTAGCAATTCGTTGACGAATTAATTAAGAATCTTGATGTCTAAAAGTTTGAAACATCTATCTTCAAAGCAACGGCGATCGATCGAATCTATAGCTCCTACCATCTCTAAGATCTGTTTCGTGAAAGGAAAATCTATCTTAAAATGCTTCCTTTTATTTATTACTGTTTTATTGTGTCACGCTTTAGGAGTCCGGAGGGGATATTTCTTAGATATCTTTTTAATCATCCAGCGGAGCTGCCAAATAATCATAATTTTTCATATATTTTGGATGGTTTTTAGCTCCGTGGGATGATTAAAAGGATATTTAAGACATATCCCTTCCAAATAGATACCGGAAATCTTCTAATGGATATTTTTAAATATCCTTTTTATTTCTCTGTGCAGATTAGAGCAAGACTTTTAATTCTATTGATTATTTATATTCTCGCTTGAGAGCCCAGATTCAATTGAAGAAATCATTTAGAAGATTAAACAAAGTCAAATCCAAAGTATCGCTCTCTTAACCCAGACTGCCAACCGGTCTTGAGCCGGAACCCTGAGATCCAGTGCGGTTCGAGTGCTTTGGCTACTAAAACCGGTCCACAAACCAAACTGTTTGAGCATAATAATTTTTCAAAACTTGAACCCGAAACGTACCTCATCTGTTTGGGAAGGATTTGGCGAACAATTTTTCTAATGTCAAGTTTTTAAAATTTTATTACTCTTTTCAAGTGCATTATAAGTTCAAGTTAAGGGCTTAAATTCTTTTCTAAATTCGGAATATTAGGAAGTAAAAGTCATGTTTTTACAACTTCAGAGGAGGCTACCTTCCATTTTTAGGGCATGAAAGCAATGGATGAAAACGTTGTGAAGTATGTCACTAATTAACTTGGTCTTCCGACTATAGATTGAAGGTTCAAATAAACTGATAAATTAGAAACGTCTTTCTTAACACAACGAAAGATGTTATTAACCAAGGTTTGAACCATGTCCTTATGTTAAACAGGCTTTGAGAGCCGAACCTTCGACTTGATGATGCATTCAAACCCTCCGACTGAACTCTCCCGTAGATTTTTAAAGGTAGCAGCAGTGTTCTTAACACGGTTTCATTATTCTCTCTAACTAATTAATACAGTGGACATATAACTCTACCATAGTTACAATAACACTGATTGTCATAAAGATTTCCAATGTAAACTTAATGATTAACACTCTTGCTGTAATGCAAAACTCTTAAACGCTTGTTAAAATAGAATTTGTGAATTGAATAATCTGGATATTCACCTCGTTCCCTAACTTTTTTTAAATGCACATAAATTTCGAACTAGCAATTAAGCAATGAGCAAGCCGTAGCAACAACAACGAAGACTTATATTCTCATGTTTGTTTTGTGATGTTTTTTTTTGTTTTATATATTTGTCTAGTTCGTTTTAGTTTTTACATACGCCGAACCGATAATTTCTGCTTATTGTATTTAAAAAAGGGCTAAGCTGCAGCACTTTTTATTATTGCTTAATCATTTTTATGTTTTTGTTACGAATTCTCGTTGCCTTTACTAAAAAGTTAGGCTATGGAACTTTAAGTTCCTTTTCCTTGCAAGGAATTTGATTAACTCATCGATATCTTGGACTGTTTTGTACCCTGAGGAAGCGACCCTTGTCGGTATTATCGGACTACTGCAAATAAGTGCCAACTTTATACTTTATATTTGACATTTGCTGTGTTTTTTATCATTTCCATTTTATACCCTTGCAGAGGGTATATTGAAATTGTCCAGATGCTTGCAGTGCATAGAAGGAAGCATAGTCCAAAGTCTTCTGATACAAATATGCTGCACATTTGTCGGAACCGGCCGGATCGGATGACTATAACATATAGCTGCCATAGGAACAATCGGTCGAAAAACTAGTTCTAGCGAGAAAAACTTTTTTGTTTTTAATGCAAACGTCTCCAAACTCAGTAATTAGCAGTTTTTAATGCTTCTGCATTATTCTGTCAAGTTTGGTCGAAATGGAACATTTATATAGTATAGCTGCCATACAAAAGTATGGTTAGAATAATAGTTTCAGTACGAAAAACTTTTTTGTTTTCAAAGAAAAAGCCTCCAAACTTTATATTTCATAGTTTGCTATGCTTTGCCATGATTCCACAAAGTTTGATCGAAATCGGACATTCATATAGTGTAGCTGTCATACAAAAGTAGAGTCAGAAATGTAGTCTTAGTGTGTTTTCAGTAGAAATATCCTTCAAAATAGTTAGAAAAACGTGCTGCAAGGGTATACAAACTTCGGCAGAGCCGAAGTAGACTTTCCTCTACTTTGTGGCTTATTTTTCTTGATTTTTAAATCAATTTCCATGTATTTGTCAACTCACTCTTTCGTATTGTTTGCCCTCTTTTCTATTCTAAAATTCAAATTGTTACCTATTTAGTGAGTTTTTTTTTGCTATTCTTGTTAAATTTTCTTCTATTTAGTTTCTATTTTTCAAGTCTTTGACTTTGTTTTTTCATTACTTTGCTCGATTTGTAGAATCTGTTTCTTTCTCTAAGGGCCGATTTCTAATCTTCTACATAGAGCTATCTGCCACATACAAAACTACAAATAACAGAGCAAAATCTGAGTTTATCTGACACATAACAGCTATATAGAAGATGCGAAATTGGACCTTAGTATTTCTTGTGCGTTGGGAACTATTCTTTCTTTGCTCCCTAAGATTTCCAACATCGGGGACCACAATTGAAGAGCTCTCCTTTATATCGCAAGTAAACCTTTTTTTTTTTGCAAGAATCTAAATATACTTTAGATTATCTTGAAAACTATTTTTGTGGGGTAAAAACCAATTAATGGTATTTCATTTATAGAACCTCAAAACATTTGGTAATCAATAATTGAGCGGGAGTGACGCAGCTGGTATAGAACGTCCCACCACCTATATATTATTCATATATAATTAATAATGGATATTCCTTGTTATGACACAACTTGATTGATTGTACATAATTATGAAAGGTTGTAAGGAAATATGAAAATGGAAAATTACGCCAATTGAATTGTTTAGCCAAATTGATTTTATTTAATATTTTAATTACTGCCATAAGCCAGTGTTTCGTTTCCAATTAGCAAAACTGCAGAGCCCACAAAACAAATATTTGTGTTTCTTATCTGCACTTGGGCGGCTGTTGAAATTTTTCAAAACCCTGGCAACCATCATTATGAAGCTCTCTCTCGCTCTCTCTCCTGCATTGTCTGTTGATAATGAAATCAATAGGCTTCTGAGAAGTTGATGTCTCACTGATTAGCTCAATTTCTAGCTTATCAGTGCGCCGTCATGAGAAGGATTGAGCACAGTTTTGAGTTTTTAATTCACACTTCTACACAAAGTTATGCTGAGGCTAGTTTTGCCAATTAAAAGAACATCTATGCGGGGTCCTATTTACCTGTGGAATAATTTAGGTTCCAGCTTACAGTTAATGGCTATTAACAGTTGTTTTTATGCGGCATTTAAATTGCATTTCAGTGGCAATTTCATGGCCACTTGAGAATCGTCTACAATCTGTTATATTAATTGCTGGGCCATGGGCCAATTATTGTAGCTTGCTTACTTATTACACGCTAAAAACTCTAAACGATCAGATTGCACTTTTTGCACTTTAATCCCCACTTGGAATTGAGTCATTTGTGCCCAAACTACAAGCGAGCGGGAGAGTGAGAGAGATAGGGAGAGAGAGCAAGCCAAAGATAGGCAGCCCACGCGGCGTATACGTCATAGTTAGTTGTATCAAAAAGCCAGCTGTGCGTGTTAGTTTGTGTTAGCGAATAGCTTTATCAACAAACATAAATAAAAAGTTTTTTAAAAAAAAGACATAAGTTGTGCGGAGTTTTGTGTGTTGGTTCTGTTTTCTCTTTTGCATTGTTTCTCTGTATTTTTTGGTTTACAATTAATTTACTCGACAATTAATAATAATTGTTTTGTTTTCATTGATGTACATTTTGTGTTATCGAAGTGCGAGTACAATTTAAGTGGCAAGGTTATAATTAAGTCACGTTTGATGACCCGCACTTTTTATTATTGCTTGATTGATGCTGATAGGGAAATGTAGGTGGTTTACGGATTAGATTAAGTATTTTTTTTTAAGTTTTAATTTTTGCAATTGAGTTGTATTAAATAGTTATCTCTGGAAAGTTGATTAAAAACTTTTAATTTATTGTATGTTGGGAGTGTTATCATGGAAGTAAATCTAGAATCATGATACTTAGACTCTTGATTTTTGATGGCAAAACCCCAATTTTTTATTAAAAAGTTTTCATTTTTAAGCTCTTAGTCAGTGTCTGAGAAAAACCAAGAAAGGCCAAGTTCAATAATCAAGCTATTGCTAGGGCGTTCAATTTTTGAATAAAATGAGAGAGAGAGAAATCCTTAAAAAACTTGCCTTAAATTAATTAACAGAGCATTAACATTATGTTAGCACACAGCGCTCTGTTGCACCGAAAAGTATGCAACGTTTTTATAACCTTTCCAATCTGCCATTAATTATAGAATCTTTTGAAATTTTAGAGATTGTGGATATTGGGCACTTGAACTGCAGGGCAAACTTTATCTTTAAACATATTATAACCTATTCAACACTTTTTATTGCAGAAACGAAAGGGGGCGTGGCAAAAATTTACCACAAACAAGATCTGCTTACAGAAAAGTAGTCTTTCTTTAAAATTTGCTTGCTCTAGCTCTTCTAGTCGCTGAGCTCTAGGTGTGCAGACAGATATAGTATACTTGGCTTTAACGACTCGGCCGTTGAAACTGATCAAGTACAGATATTTGACATCAAAAATGTGTTTCTTTCTGCCTGTACATACATTTGCACGACTGTAGTTTACACTCTTTATTCAACAAGTAAAGGGCATAAAAATATTAAATCAACATATTTCCTTATTGACAATTGTATTTCAAAGTAAAGGGTGACTTTACCAGCGAAGTGACAAGAATGAAATGAGAATAATAACTTACAGCAGTCGGATTCAGTTCTCTAAAATTCTTGATCATCGCAATAAATTCCATCACTTTCAACTCAAAATGGCAAGTGTTTGATGAGACTCCCGGGAAGCACCACTTAAATACCTTTGTTTGAGTTATATTAACGATTTCAGAGCCGTTTCCCTCATATTTCTAATTTAAAATAAAAAACACCAATTTGTTTTTATGAGGCTCACTTAAATAAATCATCTCCAAAACAACAATTAAACACTGTGTCAATGACTTTCGCCTAATAACTTTGACTCTACACTCAGAGAAAAGTATAAGATTGTACTTAAAAGTATGAACACAAGAATGTTTTGCCCTTCGAAGAAAGTAACTTTAGTTTATAGAAATCATGAAAAAACGATCCCTAATAATATTGAAATGAGAACAATAGTTCTAGAATTTATAACTATTCATACTCACGTACTTAGTTCTTAAATCAAATACAAAATATCATTGATAGAGTATAAAATAGAATAGATTTCTACACCTACAGTTGTTTTTGGGGTCGGAGATGCTTTCTTCTGGCCTAGAATTTATTTCAAGAACAAGATTGGAATATTTTTAGAATTTTTTGTACTTAACGCCATTCTATGCATTTTTAAAAGAAAACTACTATTATTATTTTTTCTTCAACATAGAATTTAAAGTAGTTATTTGAAGAGTTAGTCTGGACTGTCTTAGGACTATAAACATGAGCAATAATTTCTTAAAATAGTTCGAAATGTATCTAAATTATCCCGAAGGAATCTTATATCAATTACTTGGGGATGGAAAATTCGTTCTTGAAGTAATTTGTACTTCATTTCAAGATCATGCATCAAGATTTATCGAACTTAATCTTATTCTCTTGTTCTAAAATCGGTCGCCCACATCCCAAAAGAGCTAAAGATGCTTTGGCCCTCGATTATAATAAATTTGTATATACTTTTAAGGGTCGGAGATGCTTGTATCAGGCTGTCACATACATTTGCACTAACTTAATATAATATTATAGATTCTTTGTGCCTTTGGTTTGAGTTTTCCGGCTTCTTGCTATTTTAATCATTATTAAACTTTGGAGATAAGGATCTATAAATAAAAAGTTAAGAGGTGCTTTTATTACTTTATTTAAACGTAAATCTGTTATACCTTCATGTCTCTCCCTTATATGTTCTATACTTGATAGTTCTTTATGATAATAGACATTGAGGTACTTTTTGTAGGTCTTCTCTATATTCGAACATTTTCCTATAAATTTGAACTTTATTTCCATTTTCGTGTCTTATGCTGCAATTTGAATAGCAGTCGCAGGCTGAATAAAAGTCAATTTTCAATTTTCTGTTGTTTCTGAAAAGCCATCTGGATAAAAATGGTATACAATAACAAATACGTACAATGGATTGAACTTTAGGTGGTGCGATAACCGATATGTTTTCGAAAACAGCTCCTTTGACCTTGTAAATTGTTCCAGAATGATTTGGGAATACCTTTTTGAAGCACATGTATATGATTGAAATCGTACAAATTTGATCAATTTGCAAGTCGCGAAAGTAAGTGAAAGCCGAAGCCCAGCTGTATACTACTTTCAGTCTGCCTTACGCAATGAATCATTGTTATCGTCAGCAATTGTCTAAAATATATTTAACAACAAGTCTGATATTCGGTAAAGCCCGACTATAATTTACTCTGTACCAACCAAAGTGTATGCTCCAACCATACTTTATAAGGCTGGAAAATCATAATTCTGTCCTTTGGACACATTTGCACAAACTTTATATACTCAGTGTACTTTTGGTACTTGGCATAATAGTCTACCTATTTTTCAATATTTTTCCTTCATTAAATTACTTAAAGTACAAAGTTAAAGATAAACAATTGCCATATTAATTTTCAAAATCAACAACGAATAAAGAAATAAACTTATAAATTTAAAGTATTTCATAACATTTTATTTAAAAATAATTTATTGACAATAAAGTCACCAAAACCCGCACGTTGCGCATTAAGGCTCGTTTATTCATATGTCATTTTAATTTATCTTTTTGTTTGTCCAATTTATTGAACCACTTGGTCCACTAATTTATGAAATGTGTCCAGCAACTATACAATAAATTGCAATTAAAATGAACAAAAAAAAACATATAAAAAATCGCCTAATTTATTTATATGGAAAGTAAGTAAGTAAGTAAGTTTGTGAGAAGTTTCATAAGTCCCAGAAATAAATAGTTGGTTCTTATTTTGAAATTTGTCGAACCGTTCTTGGATACTACTATTTTTGCCTTCCTATATATTGCTTCTCTATTTGGACAATTGAGCCAAAATATTTTAATGTGGGACCTTCTCATTTACTTCCGATTTATATTCTTTACTGTTTCTTCTTTTTCAAAACTTTAGACCTACATATCACACTTCCTTTGACCAAAATTGTACATGTCATTGATCTATTTATGAAATGGCAATAAACAAACCAAACCTTGAACAACAATACCCCATTTATACCAACATTGGCCATACCATAAACGACTCATCGTGATATGCATATAAAAATGTTGTTTGGCTTTTGTTTTTATTTTTTTGCCAAAAAATGAAAAGTAAATATAACATCTTTTTCCAGTACGGTAGCATTCACTTATATGTACTACATATACATATGCATTCTCATTATCAATATTGATTAGGGAAGTTGCGGTTAAAAGTCAGACAGTTCAATGTACCAAACACAAAACCTGAAACCCAAAACAAATCAGTAAGCTTTTTATGTGATATTAATTTGATATTAAAAATCAATTAAATTTTATCACTTTTTCAGGCGCTTCGCAAATAAATATTAAGGCATTGTTAATGGAAGTGATGAAATTATCTTTCTTATCTATTACATTGTTCCGACTTAATTTTCATTGCGAAAATGGCTTGGACTTCATACAGATATCTGTTGTTTATATAGAACTTACATAGAATTGCCAATCTTATCATGTAATTTTTTAGAGTGTGTTCCCTATCTCTTAGTCATTAGCTTGTAGGTGCTTGCCTAGCCTCTGGGAGATATCTATATTGTATGGAATTAATAGTGAATGTTCGCTTTTTCTCCTGCAGGATTTATGTGAAATAAAGCAGTCCTGTGAGAAATTGATTATGAGCAATATTATGTTGCTGAATTGTTGATATGTCTGCACTCAACAAAAAAATATAACTCAATACGGGTAAAAATGAATTTCAAACTGTAATGAAAGCAGGGTAGATTGATTTGATTTTACTTTTCTTAATATTATTAATGAATAGATTAAATTTATACCGTAGTAATCTTTTAAAGATTTAGCTAAGCACTTAATACGAGAACAATATTATCCCAAAACAGGATCATTTTATACATGTTCAAGGGATTAGTTTGCGCTTCCAAAGCGAGTTATTTTTCTTTTCTTTATCTTCTCTCCATGTTCAATAGAACATCCTTATACACTGCAAAGCCCACAGCAGTTTTGGATTATTTAAAATCTTTCTAAAAACAAGGAAATATAAGCCTGTTTTAGTCTTGTGTTGGGATTCGATCTCACAGCCTAGCAGCCATGTACTGAATACAAATGGAATGACATTTTTATAAACTTACAGCGGGTATGTTGAAATTGTCTAGATGTTTGTAACGCAGAGAAGGAAGAATTTCCGACCAAATAAGTATATATATTCTTGATCAGCATGACGAGCTGAGTCGTCCGTCTGTTTCTATGCTATCCCCTTCGTCAGTTTTAAAGCTATCGCGACCAAACTTTGCGCGAAATCTTCTGGTACAAATACCCTGCACGTTTGTCGGAACTGGCCGAATCGGATGACTATAACATATAGCTGTCATAGGAAGGATCGGTCGAAAAACTAGTTCTAGTGAGAAAATCCTTTTTGTTTTCAATGCAAACGTATCCAAACTTCGTATTTACTAGTTTTTAATGCTTCTCCATGATTCTGCCAAGTTTGGTCAAAATCTATGGTCATCTATATAGTATAGCTGCCATACAAAAGTAGGGTTAGAAAAATAGTCTTAGTAGGGAAAACTTTTTTCTTTTCAGTGTAAACCTCCTTAAAATTGGCATATACGTATTCTAAAAGCTTTCCCACAATTCTTCACAGTTTTGTCAATATCGGATGACTAAGGTTATAGCTACAATATGAATGATCGGTCGAGAAACTAGTTCTAGTGAGAAAAACTTTTTTATTTTCAAAGAAAACGCCTCCAAACTTTGTATTTCTTAGTTTTCTATGCTTTTCCATTATTCCACTAAGTTTGGTCAAAATCGGACATCTATATAGTATAGCTGCCATACAAAAGTAGAGTCAGAAATGTAGTCTTAGTGCGAAAAACTTGTTGGCTTTCATTGGAAATGTCCTTCAAATAAGTTAGAAAACGTGCTGCTCTATTGTTTTCAATATATTTTATCTTCGCTCTGATCTGCTTGGAATGGCTATAATATTATCCTTTTTACTAATCGATAGATATTTCTGATTACTAAATATGTGCAGAAGGGGGGGTTCGTATCTACCTATTAAACTGTGTGAGATAAAAGGTTTTTTTTTTTATGTTTCGGGGGCAAAAACTAAGTTTAACTGCCTGCAAGTATAAGAAGGTTTTATCCATAAAAGTCGAACCTACATCTTTTTCCATCTCTCATAGCTGTGCCTTCAAGGCTATATCAACTCGGCTGTTGATGCTGATCAAGAAAAAATAGTCTTTAGAGGTTCGAAAATGCTTTCTTCTGGCTGTTACATATTCTTACACAAACTTAATATACTCTGTGTATAAAAGACAATTTTATTCTATTACTACGAATACTGATAAATATATATATTTTCTTTTTAATTTAAAAAAAAAAAATAGGGAAGATGAATACAGTAAATTTGTGCCACATAAACAGTCATACCATGTGGTACCCGGCTCAGAGTTCCAGTGCAAATTATCCTCGCATCAGCCCATTACCCGAAAGTTATCAACTATTGATGAACAGGACTATGATGTGGCCAATCGCAGGGGCATGATTAATCAGGTAAAAGCAGAGTTACTTTAATTTATTGTTAAGTTAAGTTTTGCACAGTTAAAAGCTATAGAAATTATTTGCCAAATTTTGTAAGATTGACGGAGCTTCGATTTTTCGGAACGCAATGTCTTTGCGCAAAAAGACAAGTCAGTCATACATAATGAAGGACAAAATGATAAGATACGCAATTGAACTTTCTTCTTCGCATGATTAGAAATATAAAAAAAAAAAGAAACGAGCCACATGTGGCCTGCGAACATGTGATGAGATCAGAAAATTGAATGAAAACATGTGTATATTATATACATTTGATGTCCCCCCCCCCCCAGGGCAGTGGCTGTTGTGACGTCACGACAACAAATTGAATTGTAGATTGCTATTGTTGCCCCGACAAATCGAAAAGTGTTGCATCAACACTTAACTTGAATTGATTTCAATTACACTTGCGCCTGTCCATTACAAAACTGCAATTCAATCAAACATTGTTGCATCTGTTAAATAACAATGATCTTTTCGTTTCATTTTCAGATATTGGCCACTTGTGCGGTTCTATTACTCTCCGCTGGCTGTGGCATGCCCATTGGATACTCTGCGGTATTGTTACCCCAATTAATGGATAAGAATACCACAGAGATACCAATAGATTTGGAAATGGGTTCATGGATAGGTGAGTTGAGAAGTACTTAAAGTACCAAATCAGTTCGATGAAAGTTTCAACTGTAGAAATTTGAAAATGCAAAATGTTGGTTCACGAATGCTCAAAGATGGCAAAGAGGTCAACGAATATACCTTTTCTTTGGCGTTATTAACCAGTTGCAATACATAAGAAGACTGTTTTCCTAAAGACGACATTGAAAGTTGATTATAGTTCAAAGCAGAACCTTGAGAATTCAAGTTCAATACCATAAAGATTGTCTAATAACTCAAACTTCTTTCTCCTTCCAGCCAGCGTACACAGTTTGGCCACACCTGTCGGCTCACTAATCTCAGGACCCCTGGCCGATTATTTGGGACGTCGCAAAACGCTACTGGTGTCAGTGATACCCCTATTCTTTGGTTGGAGCACCATGGCCCTGGCCAAATCGGTGAAAGTCTTAATATTTGCACGTTTCCTATGCGGCTTCGCCACCGGCATTCTAGGTGGACCCGGCCAGGTGAGTTCATTGTCAATGTGGGTCATTCACTTGTCACTTATTTACTTACTGACCCATTAACCATTAAACGGCACATCCTTGAACCCCCAAAAACTACCGCCCACCCATCCATCCAATCCAGTTTTTGGTTGGGCCTGTCAATTGCTCACTTAAACTTAACGCTATTGTCCCGGCATCTCTTTCTCTCTCTCTCTCTGCCAGCCGCCTTTTGTTTGTCTATGATAATGCGCTGTCAGTTTTTCATATTGTTCGCTTTTTCGCGTTTTTTGTTCCTGTCAAGTGAGCAATTTACTCTGCCGGTTGCGTATTTATTTACCTTATGGATATGCCCATGACTTATCAGGCGGCCAAAATGATAACGAAACGTCATCATTATCATCATCGTCTTTAAATGGCAAGCATTTTTGCATTAGCGAAGCGGCTTTCCTTCCGGATTCTTGACCTTAGTCTATAATAAGTTTGTTGTCGCCGGGGCGGATGGATTTGGATTTGGAGATTTGGTCTGTGGCTGGGCGTCGACTTGTTGCGCGTGTTGTATCATTTTCATTAATGACCAGATTTATGAGTTTATGATTGCAGAGATACAGCAGATTAAGAAGTCGAGAATGTTTCAAGGCATTCAATTTGATTAAATTGTTTGTTTATATTTGTTTTTTGGGAAGTGGGGGTGGGTGGAGGGTGGGAGGGATTGGGCGGGTGGTTGTTTAGAAATGACAGATTGAGGGGAAAGTGTTTATCGTTGTTGTAGTTGTGATAATGATTCCGTTTCTTGGGTGAGGTCAAGGCGGTTTATTTTGACCAGAGATGACTGATACGCGTGGTGTTTAGGGTTGCCCAGATTCAAGCTCTATCTTTGGGCAATCCGAAATTCAGACTAAAGGATGCAAACTGCTGGGGAATTAGTCTCAGTTGCTGTTACAAGAGTAAGTTTAAAAGCTTCCTTATTGAATTTTTCGACAATTATTTATGGGAGCGAAAGCCGTGAATTCAGGAAATAACATTTAGATTGTTAACAAGCAGGCAAGAAAATGCTTGGACCCAAGCAGATAATACTATTATCAAGCATGGATTCTTTAGATACAAATTCTTGCTTTTAAGCAAAGGCTGCCTTTGCACTTTTCATAACAAATTGGTGTGCTGCATGCTTACATCTGTTACCAAGTGAATACTCCAAGTGCGTTTCTAGTTTGCATGGATTTGGCAAGATGTCTTTTAAAATACGTCAGGGCCAGTTGCTAGAGGCAATCCTCTGCATTGCATTTGGGTTTTTAGCTGTTGAAGGCAATAGGAATAAGCTGAATGCCAAACACTCTTGCTGGTGGACGAGCTGCACCTAACTTGTTCCCAAGAAGGTATGTTAAATTTTGAGCTCAGATGCCACCTAAGAAAGTTTCAAAACTTTCTAACATTGAGAGCTAAGCTTTTGACATGATGTTGTCCACGGATGCACCCAACCTTAGGAAAGCGATTCCCATCTTAAAACTAGTCAAAGAACTGAACTTTCTTTGCAGTTTTCGGTTTGGTTCAGCAGTTCTGAAAGGAAGCCGGTTCGGTTTGCGGTTCGGTTCACCAGCTGGAATAAGCGGTTCGGCTCGGTGCAGAACCTATTTGCATCTTTGCAAAAGACAGGTTTTCTTTTTGCTTATCTCATTTGAGATCTGTACAAGTGAAAATACAGCTTTAGTGGTAAGCAAAACTTGAGTCTTCTCGTATTCGAGCAGATTTCATGCTCGAGCCAAGTGAGCCTCCTGTTGGAGCTTCCTTCACAAGCTATTAGCGTCAGCTTTGAACCATTAAAAAACTTATCAAGCCTTGACGTTTGGTTCGGCGTTAGTCTGTAGGTGTCTTTCTCTTGTGCGAATATAAGCCTGCTGCCAAGTTGATCCAATTTTGTTCTTTGTCTCTAAGACCAGCTTCAAGGTGAACTTATTGCTGCTAAGCCCGCTGAGCGCTGCTTGACTTAGCTTTCCACACATTTTCGTTCCTGGTCTTGCAACTCCAAGACCAGCTCCTTGGGTTGTTCTGTGTACCACTTAATTGTGTGCGTTTGCTTTGTATAAGTTTCTTCTAGTTAGAGGCCAGATCATAAACTGAAGGATCAACTATTGTTCAAGCCTGTCCCGCTCTGCCAATAACTTTTCCGTTTTCAAAATGATTCAATATCCCTTTCTGTTATCTTCTCTCTTTCCAGGTGTACATAGCAGAAACGGCGGAACCCAATTTACGTAGTCTACTTATTGGCGCTCCGTATGTGGCCTATTCCTGTGGCATTCTATTAGTCTACTCCCTGGGCTCGGTACTTTATTGGCGTCATGTGGCCTGGTGTGCCAATATCCTACCCCTTCTGGCTGTTATCTCCATATTCTGCATACCAGAGACACCGGCTTGGTTGTTGCGCAATGGTTACGATTCTCGTGCCCTGCAGGCTTTGACTTTTCTGCGCGGCAGCGAGATCAGTGCTCAGAAAGAGTTGAACGAGATGAGGCAACGTTTGGCCAAGGAGCAGGCCACCACCAAGACGAATGAGAACATATTTAGGCTGTGCTGCCAACGCGTGGCCATTAAGCCACTTTTCATCGTCATTGTCTTCTCGCTGCTGCAAATGTTCTCGGGCACCTTCATTGTGATCTTCTATGCCATTGACATAGTCTCGGAATTTGGAGCTGATTTCGATACGAAACAAGCGGCAATTTGGACGGCAGCTGTGCGTGTGGTCTGCTGCATGATCTTCTGTGGCATTCTCATAGTTGTGCGCCGTCGTCGCATTATGCTTATATCGGGCATAGGATCGGGCTTATTCTGCCTGGCTTTGAGTGTGTTTATGTATGCCCGAGTGGGTCATCCCAAGGCGCCGTACGATGTGCTGGTGGCTGGCGGTTGTTTGCTGGGTTACATTGTCTTCAATACAGCTTTGATGGTTATGCCGGGCATCATGATTGGTGAACTGTTTCCGGCGAAAATACGTGGCAGAACTGCGGGTGGTGTCTTTGCCTCCATGAATGTGGCTCTGTTCATATTTGCCAAAGCATTTCCGGCGCTGCAATCGTTCCTCAAAATGCGAGGCGTTTTTATGGTATTCGCAGTGTCCAGTTTTCTGCTTACCATATTCTGTTTCATGTTCCAGCCGGAGACCAAGGGCAGAAGTCTGGAGCATATAGAGGATTATTTCAATGGCAACAATTGGCTGTGGTTTCGCAGGGATCGTGGCTATAAGACCGTCAAATTGATGCCACTGCAGCCACTTAAAGAGAATACGGCCAGTGCTTGAGGAATTGTGCGAATAATCAACTGCAGGGAGAACAAATCTACAATTTAGTTTAAAAAGCTCTTAGATTCCATTAGAGTTTAGCTCAGTGATTTAGTCAGATAGGCTTAGAGTTAAGGTAAGCAAATCCGCAGTGCCTCTTAGTTAATAGCATTTCGACCAGTGTTCCTCTTAGTAAATCCTTTTTTCTAAATACCGAATCAATAACACAACATAGAAGAATATCGTTTATAAAATAAGCTATTTGTTAAAATTGTGATGAATTATGCTTAGTGACATACAAATAAAGAAATATTAAAAAAAATGAATATACTGAGAAATTCTTAAATGCCTGAAAAGTATAGCGAAAGCTATATTTGGCCCATTGCTCAAGAAGAAACGTATTTTAAAGGTAAGTTTTATGCATATATGTGAACACAGAGCAGACTACCAACTGAAGTCTTCCACACAGGGGCCAATTCAGCCATTTTCAAACAATTCAAACCCCGATTAGATTTGACGAAGCCTGCCTACTACCTGCGGACTCTACTTTTCTATGACAGCTATACTATATAGATGTCCGATTTCGACCATTCTTAGTGGAAACATGGTGAAGCATAGCAAACTATGAAATACAAAGTTTGGAGGCGATTTCTTTAAAAATAAAAAAGTTTTTCTCACTAAAACTAGTTTCTCGACCGATCATTTCTATGGTAGCCATAACCTATAATCATCCGATTTTGAGAAAACTTTGGAAAATTGTGTAAAAGCTTATAAAATAAATATGTGAAAATTTTAAAGAGGTTTACATTGAAATCAAAAAAGGTTTTCTTACTAAAACTATTTTTCGAACCTTACTTTTCTATGGTAGCTATACTATATAGATATCCGATTTAGACCAAAGTTGGTGGAATCATGAATTAAAAAACTAGCAACTAATACGGAGTTTGGAGACGTTTGCACTAAAATCAAAAAAGTTTTTCTCACTAGAACTAGTTTTCCGACCGATCGTTCCTATGGTAGCTATATGCTATAGTCACCCGATCCGGATGGTTTCGATACTTGTACAGCGTATTTGTATCAGAAAACTTCGTGCAAAGTTTGGTGGCGATAGCTTTAAAACTGACGGAGGAGATAGCATAGAAACAGAGGTACGGACAAGGCTTTGTTAAGCCCTTAAAACCAATTGAAAACCACCCTTTGATGGAATAAAACATTGAACGTGTTCACCAGCAGACATCAAAAATCATCCATATGATATAATATATGGATATATGTTAATATAAAATTGTATGCGGGAAAAGTCACCGAGTTGAGTTTAAATCACAGTTTCAGATTTTGTGTATTTTTTATCCATTCTTATCACAAACTTAAATTTTTCGAAAATTTTAAGTCAGTTTAGCTAAAACATTTGTGTTTTTTATCCATTCTTATCACAAAAATTAGCAATCAGATTGCACATTTCAATAGATCACTACAATAATCGAACTAGATCCATCGATTTCCTGTCTTCGACTTGTGCTGGTGAACACGTCCATTATTTAGACACACTGTCACTGGAAATTACTTAATATAAGCACTATCCACAATTTTTAGCTATTAACGTTTCTACTTCGTTGAACACACATTTTGGTGGCCACTTTCGCTTCAGCTATTTTGTAGTGATTCAAATTGCCGTTATTGCGACATGCTGTCACGACTGTGAGCGCAACGTGACACAAGTAACTGCTATGCACAAAACGCACATCTCTAATATCTACTGCCTCCATCATGCGGTCACTCTAATCGAAACGAAGCCGACCATCAACCATGAATAGCGTAAAAACTTAAATAAAACTTAATTTTTACATTAAACACTTAAAACTTATACATTGCTATTGCAGGAACTCAAAAACCGAGTGGAAAGCTGTGCCCGCACGGCCGAGGACTTCACCCGCCTCTATTACGCCTCCTTTGATACCAGACGCCATGTGAGTCTCCCGGTTTAATTTCAAAAGACAATGAAACAACATTTTTTGTGGTTTTAGCAAATCGGCCGTCTTTACATAGACAATGCCATTTTCAGTTGGAATGGCAATGGCGCTACTGGTCGGGAAATGATTGAACGCTACTTCCTGGAGCTGCCCTCATCTCATCATCAGATCAACACGCTTGATGCCCAACCCATAATGGATCCTGCGGTAATGAATCAATTGACCTACCTTATACTGGCCAGCGGCACGGTGAAATTCTCCAATCAACCGATGCGCAGTTTTCAGCAATCCTTTGTCATAACCGCCCAGAATGATAAGTGGAAGATTGCCTCCGACTGTTATCGCCTGCAGGAGGTCATGCTGTAATTATCATATTCTTAGATTAATACACATAATTTTAAGGCCCTAATTAATCATTTTCTCGCAGTTATCACGGAATAATGTTGTTGTGAACTGCTCAATACGTGAGTTTTGATCGCGAAATGCAGGCAAATGGATTGCCATTTCAAAACAATGAAAATGTTAAAGTTTTTCAGATTACAGAATAAAGAAATATGTACTAGGAAATGTAACCCCACCTCTCATATTGAAGTACCAAAAAACAGACGGAAATCATGCATCATTCGTGCAGCTCCTTAGACTGAGAAATCACTGGGAAGTGTCGCACTCAACTCAAGACAGCTAGCTATGGAGATGACTGCACCATCCTTGGATCAGACGGGTGTTAACGGAATAAAGGGCCACAATTCAAACACGAAGTCAACTTCCTGATCTATTCTTAATATGACAAACGATATAAGCTGACTCTTACAACCTGCCGCGTCGAACACAGGCACCAACCTGGATCTCGAACCTCTGTGAACACAGGTTGCTACTGGTCAACTGAGGCTAAGCCACTCTCCTGTGGAAGATGGCTCCTACCTAACCATATACCTTTCCCCATTAACAACGTTTTTAGTATCTCTCTTAATTTACTTACTTGTTTGTAATAAGCAGAACATCAAAAAGGAAATATCATTTAAGCAAAAGCCTACTTTTCGTCTTCCGTTTTGGTTTTCTTGGGCGCCGGCGGAGCCTCGTCTGCTGGCAATTTTTCCGAGAAAATGGCCTTGGGTTGTGTCTGCTTATAGGCGGGTGCTATCCAATAGGGATTCTCGGCCGCATCCTTGGCATACTTAAGAATGGCCTCCCTGGGATCCTGATCATCATCCACCCGTTTGCTCAGGCCCAGATTACGAATGACATAGGAGGAGAGAGTGCCACCAGAGCTGGCCACACGGCCACCCTGTCCGCTGGTAATTGGCAAATCTGGACGTTTCGATTTCACAGGATCCATGCGAGCCTTTTCCATTTTCTTGCGCGACGAACGAGACTTCTCCTGTCGGAACAGTGGCAGGGCATGGGGTGTGATGATCTGCGAGACACCAACCATTTCCATTTGCTGACGCTTACGATGTGTTTTGACCACACAGAGCTTGGCTCCGCGAATGCTGCGCTGGTCATCGTAGAAGCATTTGATGAGGCCATTGCCCGAGCTGACAAACAGCTGATTGAGTTTGGGATGCCACAGCGTCTTGATCACATGGGAAGAGGCCACTGGTATGCGTTGAACCTCCTCGAAAGTCCTAGTGCTATAGAAATAGAGATGGGCCTCCTTTTGATCCTTGGGCAGGGATTCACCGGTGACCAGTAGGCGATCATCGGGACTGAAACAGCAATCGGTGGTGTCGTAGCGGGAGTAGAGATTGCTCCAGGTGTGCAGCGGCTGCTTGAATTGACGCAGATCCCATAATTTCATGGTCTCATCATTGCTCCTGGTGGCCAACTGCTGACCCATGTAGGAGAATACGATGGAGGTGATCTCTGCACCCTTCTGATGGGCATCTCTTACACAGTTTGTGGTGCTGACAAACATTTTCCTTGTGTCCCAGGTCTGTATGGAACCATCCACACATCCGGCGGCAATCAAAGTGGCGTCCCGGTTAAAGCAGCACGCGGAGGCATTTGTTCTCAGCCCACCCTGAGCTCGGGTCTTGATAACTTGCATCTGTTCCTTGCCCCTTAAGCCCTGCCAGATACGTAGGGTGCCATCCAAAGCTGCTGTCAGGAATTGCTCTCTATTGAAAGGATGCCAACAACCGGAGGTCAATTGAGCCACATGACCCTTGGTCTTCGACATGTCGGCTATATATTGATCTCCTTTGCAGCATTCCAACTTTTCGAAGCCATCGCGATCCAAGACCTTGGCCTGCGCATTGCCCGAGATGACCAAAATCATATCTCCTGTCACGGAATACTGAAGCGAGCGTATGGGATGATTCTCACAGGGTTGCAGCTGCCGAAAGCTACGCATAGCCGAGTCCATACCGGCAAAGTCCCAGAAGCACATGTCATAGTCTATGGAGCCGGAGACCAAGCGGGCACCCGAAGGATCTCCCGCCAGTGCTAGTACCGCACGAGAACCATGCTGCATCTGCACCTCATGTGTGTAAGGTATGCGACGAGACAGGCTTTGCTCATCATCTGAATTGTCCTCATCGGAGTCGGAATCTTCATCCGAGTCTGATTTTGAGGATTTCTTCTGCTCCTGCTGGTCTTGCCCCAAAGCTGGTGGTAGTGGCCCTATTACGTCTTCCTCTGTCTGATCTTCTTCGAGCTTCTGCTCCTCCCGCTTCCTTCTTTCGTCCATTCCTGGCCGTGTGATGCGGGCTTTGGCAATCTGTTCATTGATATCAAAAACTTTGGCCGCCTTTCGTCCAAATCCACTAAGGCCCATCACTTCCTTCAGCTGTTGACTCTCCAAATCCTCTGTGACATCCTCAATTTGTTTTATCATTTGCAGTTTATCAATTTTCTTGAATCCCCCGCCGCTGTTATTTTCAGACGACGCATCTTCTCCAGCTTTGGCTGCCGCTTCATCTGTAGCTTTTGTTTCAACCGGCTTCAGTTGGATCTTGCCAAATGAGATTTTGCCACGCTGCATGGCACCAATATTTCAATAAATAAGCTTAATTATACACTTTTAATGCGAAATGCGGCGAAGGTAAACAATAAATCGTTGAACAGGGTTACTTTAAGTGTGACCAGACTAGATTAAATTAAGGAACTAGTTTTACGCTGTACAGGCATTTGGCTCGAAAACTGCCAAAAGTAAAAGGCTAAATAAATTAATGACTGCAGAATGTCAAACATTCTTAATTTTAAATATGTCTTATGTGAGGAAGTTTTTTGGGTTTTCGTGATTCGGGAAGGTAACTCGATCAGAAAATCACCACTAACTGCTCTTTAAAACAAAGTCTGCTAGTTATATACCCACAGTGAAGTGCCATCACTATTAGCTGAATCCAGTGAACAATTGAACCGGCTCGCGGCGTCGTATAACCTAAAATTGGGCGCGCAGTGTCATTCCGTGGTTGCTGTTGTTGATGTCTGTCGGCGTTATTTTTTGCACAAATTCTATTTGTCGTTTGCTGTGAGTTGTGAAATTAATAGGTGCATTCAAAATGACGGATGCCTTGGAGTACAATGACATCAATGCGGAGATGCGCGGTGTGCTGGTGAGTTACAGTTAGACAAATTAGCAACATGTCTTACATGCCCCCCCTTCCCTCTCTCTCCATAGTCCTCGGGCCGCCTGAAGCTGACGGAGCAGCACATCATCTTCAAGAACACCAAAACGGGCAAGGTGGAGCAAATTGCGTCCGATGACATTGATCTGATCAATTCGCAGAAATTTGTGGGCACTTGGGGCCTCAGGGTGTTCACCAAGAGCGGAGCTCTGCATCGTTTCACCGGCTTCCGGGATAGCGATCACGACAAGCTGGGCAAGTACATCAAGGATGCCTACAAGCAGGAGATGGTGGAGAAGGAAATGTGCGTCAAGGGTTGGAACTGGGGTACGGCCCGGTTCATGGGTTCGGTGCTTACTTTTGATAAGGACACCAAAACCATATTCGAGGTGCCACTGTCGCACGTCTCACAGTGTGTGACGGGCAAGAACGAGGTGACCCTGGAATTTCATCAGAACGATGACGCACCTGTGGGCCTGCTGGAAATGCGTTTCCATATACCAGCAGTCGAGTCGGCAGACGAGGATCCCGTTGATAAATTCCATCAGAATGTAATGAACAAGGCCTCGGTGATATCCGCCTCTGGCGAGTCCATAGCCATCTTCAGGGAGATACAGATACTGACGCCTCGTGGTCGCTATGACATCAAAATCTTCTCCACCTTCTTCCAGTTGCATGGCAAAACGTTTGACTATAAGATTCCCATGGATTCCGTGCTGCGTTTGTTCATGTTGCCCCACAAGGATAGCCGGCAAATGTTCTTCGTTTTGTCCCTGGATCCGCCTATTAAGCAGGGACAGACGCGCTACCATTATTTGGTGCTGTTATTTGCACCAGATGAGGAAACCAGCATTGAGTTGCCTTTTTCGGAGGCAGAACTGAAGGATAAATATGATGGCAAACTTGAGAAGGAGCTGTCCGGTCCTGTATACGAGGTCATGGGCAAGGTGATGAAGGTCTTAATAGGCCGCAAAATCACTGGCCCAGGCAATTTCATAGGCCACTCGGGCACGGCGGCTGTGGGTTGCTCTTTCAAGGCGGCGGCAGGATATTTGTATCCACTGGAGCGTGGCTTCATCTACATACACAAGCCACCGCTGCACATACGCTTCGAGGAGATCAGTTCAGTGAATTTTGCCCGCAGCGGTGGATCCACGCGTTCGTTTGATTTTGAGGTCACTCTGAAGAATGGCACTGTTCACATCTTCTCCTCCATTGAGAAGGAGGAGTATGCCAAACTCTTCGATTTCATTACCCAAAAGAAGCTGCATGTCAGCAACATGGGCAAGGATAAAAGCGGCTACAAGGATGTGGACTTTGGCGACTCGGACAATGAGAATGAGCCGGATGCCTACTTGGCTCGCCTCAAGGCCGAAGCCAGAGAAAAGGAGGAAGATGACGATGATGCGGAAGATTCTGATGAAGAGTCCACGGATGAAGATTTCAAACCCAATGAAAATGAATCCGATGTGGCCGAGGAGTATGACAGTAATGTTCAAAGTGATTCCGATGACGATAGCGATGCCAGCGGTGGCGGTGGTGAAGGAGGCGGAGGAGATGGCGAGGCCAAGAAGAAGCACAAGGAGAAAAAGAGCGAGAAGAAGGAGAAAAAGGAGAAGAAGCACAAAGAGCCCAAGGAACGAACGGTAGGTCGTTAGCTAATCTTTCTGAAAACTTGTCTTAACTTTAACCTTCCCTCCACTTACAGAAGAAAACCAGCAAGAAAAACAAGGACACCAACAAACCCAAGCGTGCCACCACAGCCTTCATGCTCTGGCTAAACGACACCCGCGAGCAGATCAAGGGCGACAACCCAGGCATCAAAGTCACCGAAATTGCCAAGAAAGCTGGTGAAATGTGGAAAGAACTTAAGGATAAATCCAAATGGGAAGAGCTGGCGAACAAGGATAAGCAGCGCTATCAGGATGAGATGCGCAACTATAAACCGGAAGCTGCTGGTAGCGATGACCGGGAAAAGAGCGCAGCCAGCTCCTCCATTAAGAAACGCAAAGCGGAGCCTTCGCCCAGCAAAAAATTCAATACCTCGGGCAGTGGCTTCAAGAGCAAAGAATACATATCCGATGATGATTCCACCTCCTCGGAAGACAATAAGAAAGCCGCAAGTAAAGAGCCTGCCAAGAAGAAGAGCAAGGCTGGAGGAGATGCAGATAGCAAGAAAAAGAAGAACGAGAAGAGCGAGAAGAAGGAGAAGAAAAAGGAAAGTGAAAGCGAAGCAGATGCCAGCGATGAAGAGGATGATGAGGATGCCAGCAATGCCAGTGATGAAGACGATGATGAAGAGGATGAGGCCAGCGATTAATTCTAGTTCTAAGCTGTTTTCCATTAATACATAATCCTGGTGAATTAAACAACATTTCACTAAATCAAAAATAGCCCACCAATTATTGTCGGCTCGATGCTATCGACTGATGCGCTTGAATCGCTTTGCTAAGCTATTTTGATTGAATTTAATGATCACATAAGTCAGTCTACAATGTGTCGGGGTCTAATACATTTGTTACTGCTCTGGCAGTTGTGGCAGGCAAGTGACTGCAATTCAACATTGGAACTAACTGAGCTCATTATTTTCAGTCCTTAGGTGCAAGGCATTGCCAAATTTACCAACGTCGAATGCCTGAGCTTGGATACAAATTTCACAATCTTTAACTTGTGCCGCTTGAAAGCCATCCAACGCGATGTGGTCGAGATGAGTTTAAGGGCAGAGATTAAACATATGCCCAAGCGCCCCATAGCGGTGAGTGTTAATGGATCGAAGTGTTAGGAAGTAGAGTCTGCGTCTATAACATACACTGTATCTTCCAAAATTTGTATGTATGTGTCACGCAAAAGCCCGATTTTTCAATGTCCGGTTAGTCAACTTGACCGGCAGGTTAGCCGAATTTGCTCTCTTTTAACAGTGTCTGGTCACACTGCTGCATCGAGTTGAATTAATCGATATCGGGTCAAACTGCTGTTGAGAAAACCAACTAATTTGGTTCAAAGTCTTACCGTGTGTAAGGTGCTTTCCATTGCTGTTCCAGTTCCGGTTTTCCCTATAACTGAACTGTTGTTCTTCTGATCTTTAGCTTTCCTTCGGCGGATCGATAAATAATACAAACTGCTATATATATACAAAACGTAGGAACCTTTTATCTATAAAGTTGTGAACCTACATAAAGGTTCATCAAGGGAATAGTTGGTTCGAGGAATTTGGTGGGAAAAGATCTAAGATTACTACTTGGTACATTGAAGCTGATCTTGCCTAACAAGAAAGAACAATCAATGCACCCTGATACAAGATCAACCAAGAACATTAATGAATCAATCCTTTTAGTCAAATAAATTTCGGTACATGAGCAATCTTCACCTTAACAGAATCGATTTAGTGTACCGATAAATGAAGCAAAATAATTGAAGCTCGCCTCCAGTCTCCACAAATAATTCTTTCTTTACCGAACCTCCAGAATATTGAAGGCCTTTCTTTCCTGATAGACACACATTTAATTTATCTATGAATATTTCGACTTGGATCTTGTTTATAATAATCTGAATATTGATACATAAGTACAAATGTGCTTGTGGAGGAGAAAGTTCGGGCAGACTCCCCCAGATATGTCCATCAGTGAAATATTTTTAGTAGAACGATAACGCTTAATTATAACTGGTGGCCAATACGACGATGACCGGCCAGTGGACGGGGACGTGGAAGGTTCATGCCAATTCCACGCTCGACTTCGGCTCTATTCAACAAATCTTCCAACTCGTCCTCGTTATCCTCTTTGATGACTGCTGCAGGCGCCTCTGTTGTTACATTGATGGGAAGTTTGCTGGTCGTACCTGTATGCTTCATGCGTTGGCGTTGACGCAGGGACGAAGTGGACCCCGCATGTTTCTTAGCCGGCTCCGTCATCAGGGAACGCTGTGAGGGCTGGCGCCCTGGCAAATAGGTCATGGCTGTGGAAGCAACAAGTTGATCGTCCTGATCTGGTTCAACGTTTGTTTCGCTGTTGCACCGACTAGTCTCCGAGCATGAGAAAGCTTCTTCCGATGTCTTGACACACACCGAAGCATACTCCTGCTCCGCGTCGGACACCTCTAGTGCAGGCACAGCCTGCGGGGGGGATTTGCGGGACGTTGCCTTCAGCCACAAATACGAGATCCATGGTAAAATTACATTCCGCGACTGCACCAGCACCTTGGTGGCAAGGGTGAGACAATCGCTTAGCACTTGCTCCTTGCCATGCTGCAGAAAATGATCAATCTCTCGCTGACGCTTCACCAGCACTGGAGCCAGAATTCCATCAAAGATCCACACACTAGCCTGTGGAGCCGACAACACCATCCAGATTACCAGCAGCAGTTTACTGGCCTCATACAGCGGCAACCAGGAGAGCAGAAAATCGGCCACCACCTCCAGGCAGATGAGAAATGCATAGACAATCCAGTATTTCGACCACGCCTGGAAATCTTGATCCTGATGCTGAGTGAGAGTTTTATACGTTTTATAGGCCGGCCACAAGGTGGCAAAGAAAAATATGAAAACTCGTGTAAGGATATAAAATATAGTCATCTTGGGATGCAAGAAGTTCGGGAAGGTTTACAGAGCAAAATTAGTTTGCGTTAAATTTCTGAATTTGTTTTTTTTTATAAAGAAATAAACTGGAAATTGTAATACTTCTTTTATGCAGGCTCGATGATTTGTAAGTGAGTGAAAAATGTTTTCTAAACATATGTACAACACTTTCGGAAAGGCCTGCTATTTGGGGGGCAGATTAACACTTTTTTCTATTTATTAGTTAATTCACAGAGGTTCGAACATTCGAGTGGGTAAATCTATGAGATGCGATGTCGAGTAAGGACTTTCTTCAATTGATTTTTATACCCTTGCAAAGGGTATTATAATTTTGCCCAGAAGTTTGCAACGCATCGAATTATTCATTTCCGACCCCATAAACTATATACATTCTTCATCAGGGTGACGAGCTGAGTCGATTGAGCTTTGTCCGTCCGTCTGTCTGTTTCAACGCGAACTAGTCTCTCACTTTTAAAGCTATCGAGCTAAAATTTTGCACAGAGTCTTCTTTTTGCTGCACACTACTAATATGTCGTAACCGACTGGATCGAATGACTGTATCTCATAGCTCCCTTGGGAATAATCGGTTGGAAAACTATTTTTAGTGAGAAAAACTTTTCTCTTTTCAATGGAAACGTCCATTTGCTGGTAGCATCCTGCAATTTTGTATATGATTGTTTCTCTTGCCTAAACATAATTTAACAAATTTTTGGCCAAATCGGATGACTATATCATATAGCTCCCATACGAACGATCTGTCGGAAAATCGAAAAAATAGTATTTTTTGAAAATATTAAAGCGGGCACTTGCAAGGGTGTAAAAACTTCGGCATAGAGCAAGTTAGCTTAGCTTTCTCGATTTTAAATATAGCTAAACATTATAGATAACATTAAAAGTTGCAGTAGCACATTTCTTGGGCCATATCTTTAAATTTCAAGGGTGTAGGAAAAAACTAAGCCATTCTACTGTGTTTGTCAGGTATTTTACAGATTTTTGTTCTTCTTTTACACTTTCCAGATGCGCATGCAATTGCTGAAGCGAGCCAGTGGCTATAAACCCTTTCTCTATGACATCAATCAACAGAATGTCTGCTTATATCTGGAGAAACGTAATCATCCCTTTGTCAATATCATCCTAAATAGTTTTGCCAATCGCACGAATGTTAACAAATGTCCACTTCAGGTAAGTTAAGATCAACAGAACGCTTAAACGATTTGCCTGCTACATGTGGTGGCACTTTCTGTTTCAGTCTGAACTCGTCTTAGAGCATTTTCGCTTTCCCCTCAAGGCGTTGGATATGTTACCCTTGCCATCTGGTGAATATGCGCTCTATACCACATTTAGCTTTGATCACAAAGAACGGGCCTGGGTAAGGGTATATTTTACGTTAACAGAGTTTCGTTAAGATAACAAAAGATGTAATTGGCGAGTAATCAAATAACGTTTAATGTACTTAATAAAAATATGACTGTTAAATTGTTCATAAAGCTCAATGGCGGTGCAATAAACCAATTAATAAATTACACATAAATTCTAACCAAGCAAAACAAAAAACAAAATAAATTAAATAAATTTAATAATTATATTTATTGATGCTTTTTTCTGGGCGAAAAGGGGCATTGGTTGGCTTTGGCACGTGCTTGAATTAATGACTCAATTAAAATTGACGGAATATCAAGCTTTTTTGCAATTGAAACAGTTTTTAAAACACAGTTCTAGGTTCAAATTTTGTATTATGAATATAGATTATTGGTTGTTCTTTTCCCTAATACTTTTCTCTTTATAATTTCTCATTTAATCTACCTACCTACATAACAGTCCTGCTTACTTATAACCTTTGGTTCTTTCCCCTTCATCTGTCCCAGAGAACCACATACTTTTTACAAGAAAGTTTGAAAGCGTTTAAAAATTGATTTAAAATCACCTCTTAGCTTCGGTCAAGTACAAACATCGTCCAGGAAGTTACACTTGTCTGACGGCGCAACAATTGTTATAAACATATTGTTTTTTTTCATGCTTCATGAACTGACCTACCTTTTGCATAATTTCTTTCACATACTTCAGGCCAATCATCGACCCTGTCAAAAATGTACGCTCATGACATTTGGACCAAGCCAATGGATACTAAGTATTAAAAATCCATCAGCAGCCACCGCGCCGCCGCTCCACAGAGAGACCTTTCAACAACAAAAAAAAAAACCGAAAAAGGTTTCCGATAGTTCCCAAGTCAATCTGCTCCATTGAGTGGGCCCATTGAAATTGAAACGCAAATTAATTGTAATTGTATCTAATAACTGAAATGTTGACGGAAATAAAATAGAGAGGGACATTCGATACAATACAAAATATAATAATAATAATATACAAAAATTACGTATACGTATGTCTAATGTTTTGTAAAAGTATAATAAAAATACAATTTCAATTACCAACATTTTGCATGCATAATTAATTTGTGGGTCAATTGCAAAAACTTGAACTTCCACTCGAAGTGCCAGATTCAGACTCGTGGGGTGTCATCTCAGTCAAACAAACAAAAAGTGTCATGTTATTTGCCTAGGAAGTAATCATTTTAGTTTTTTCAACAATAATAACAATTCATTTCGCATGCAAATTAATGACAAACAATTAGCAGCTCAAGACACAAAAGCCGATTTATAAATTGATTGTATATTAATAATAAATTTTTGTCGGATTTTTGGAATTTTTTGTTTTGTTTTTACATAAAATGTAAATAACTTATGTGCGAAGGCAATGCGCTCTTTATCGCTGATTAACCCAAATTTCACAGAATTGACACAAAAAAAAAAATAAAAACATACACAAACACACACAAAACTCTCTCAGCTAAAAAGGGTAAGGAACTTCCAGGTGCAAGTTATTGACTTTTGTTGCGGGGGCAGCAAATTGGGTTAAATTACGAATGAAAGTTTAGAAAAAATTATAAGTGTTGTTCAGAACGAGACTTACAATTACAGGGGGAGGATTCTAATAGCAATCGGTTTGTATAAGAGATCTCTAATTTGTCTAGTAAAAGTAAAAAGTAAAAGCTTACTTAAGATAAAGCTTACAACTTTTTAACCAGAGAAGTCCGTTGTGCCCCTGCACGTCAGGTTTAAGAGAAATTTGAGGTGTTTTTTTTTTCAAATTTCTAGGTTCTGTAGAAACATTTATTTGTTTCTTGAAATCAAATTGGTTTCTACGTAAGCTTAGTTAAACAACGATTCCCCAGATACCATTATTTTGATTTCTACATGAAAAATATAGTTTTCTGTGGAAAATTTCTGTTTTTTCCCAAATTTACAAAACTCTGAAAATTTATTTGCGAATTGAAAAAAATCACATAACTATTTGCTTTATAGACTATTGTGTTCCTAATATAATTACACTTACATTAGTATACTCTTGCAAAAGGGTATTATAATTTTGCCCAGAAGTTTACAACGCATAGAAATATTAATTTCCGACCCCAAAACTCTATATATATTCTTGATCAGAGTGACGAGCTGAGTCGATTGAGCTTTGTCCGTCCGTCTGTCAGTTTCAACGCGAACTAGTCGAAATTTTTCACAGAGTCTTCTTTTAGCTGCACACTACTAATATGTCGGAACCGACCGGATCGAATGACTATATCTCATGGCTCCCATAGGAACAATCGGTCGGAAAACTAGTTTTAGTGAGAAAAACTTTTTCTTTTCAATTTTCAAACTTTGTAGTCGTAGGTTTTCTGTGTTTTTTTTTATAGTTCTATCAAGTTTTATTAAAATCGGACAACTATATGGTATAGCTGCCATACAAAAGATAGGTCTGAAAAACAGTCTTAGTTAGAAAAACTTCTTTGTTTTAGATGGTAGCAACCTGCAATTTTGTATATGTTTGTTTAACATAATTCCACATAATTTTACAAATTTTTGGCCAAATCGGATGACTATATCATATAGCTCCCCTACTAACGATCGGTTGGAAAATGGGAAAAAGAGTATTTTTTGAAAATATTTAAGCGAGCACTTGCAAGGGTATAAAAACTTCGGCACAGACGAAGTTAGCATAGCAATAGCTTTCACGATGTTAAATATCTTTCCGCTTTTAGAAGTTGTGGGCGAAAAATTCATACAAATTTTCGACCTATCACAAAATTTGGTTTCAATAGGCTACAGGACCTAAAAATGTGAACAAACATCTATCAACAATAAACCTGAAGAATAAACCTGAAGAGCTAGGTTAAAACGAACAATTTATTTGAATTCTACAACCGAAAATACTTTAGAAACGCTTCCTATGTTCCATGCTTAAAAAGTTGCCTTCTTTTTGGAAAACTTGTGTAAACCAACGAAAACCTTTTCCATAACTTTACATTTTAAAGCATAAAAATGATATTTTAAACTCACTGTTAATCACACAAATAGCGCTGGTCCATCAAATCGTTTTGAGTCCGTTTATGATAACATAATTGGACTATGGTTAAGCTGGAATTACCCTTTTTTGATGACTCGCTTACACTGGGACTAAAGTTTATCCTAAAAACTTGAAAGTGGTGAAAGTGATCCACTACGCCTCAATTATAGCAAGGTGGCTATGTGGTCTTAAGATCTCCCGCTGCTAACACCTCAATGTTATTTGCGTAATTAAAACCAATGCATTTTCCAACTTCCCAACTTCCTTGTGTCACCTTAAAGGCCATCAAAAGTCAGTGCACCAATTGTCTTAATGATCGGAGCTGGGACAACACTTGGCCATCGATTTGAATGAGTAACTAATGGTAATGGGAGTTGGGAATTGGAGCCTGTTTGGCCTACCCGGCTGTCTGTCTGCCTTTCGCAAGCCCAGGAGCCTAACGATACCAGACAAAGCGCCTTGTGTGCCAACTTATGCATATTTATAGATTTGTTATTTAGTTTTTGTAGCTGTTGCTTGTGTTGTTGTTGTTGCTGTTGTTTCTTCAAACAAAAACCGCAGCCAAGCCAGCAAACAAGAGAGCGAAACAGACCCAGTTTATGGGCCAAGTTGTAATGGCTGCCAGTCTGTTGGTCTATGGGGAATTTTCAATTCGGGGTAACTGGTAGCTCCCCTCCCCCTCCCCATCTCCCTCCACAACCCACTAATAATATAATCAATTTTGCAGCCAACGCTTAACAAAATTTATGCACATTTCTTCAACTTGTTCATATTCATATTTCTGTTACACTTTGCGTTTTGTTAAACCTGATTATATTTTATTACATCACTTAGCTAGAGCCCATAAAAGTTTGACAATTTCGTAAATATTGTATATTTGGGACTTGTTGGCGGATTTGTGTTTTGTATGCAAATTTTGTATATGCATTTTCTTTGTTTGTTTTAGTGAAATTTGAATAGTCCCATAAATATCTGTAGCCGGCTTTAACAGCTGACCCGAAGAGTGTGTGAGTAGTGCTTGTTAGCGCCTCGTTACGATTTATGACTGCGTGGGGTATTACAAGCTTTGGGGCCTAATTTGTGGTTATCACGATTGAGCAATATCTTGGTGTGAATGCGGGTCAAGTGACATTGAACTTTGACTTGTGGAAGAGGCCGAAGATTAATGGCGCCCACATAGAATGCATTTTGGAAAAAAAAAAACCCTCTATTTCGTCACTTCAACTGTCACAGTTCATTGCCACAGTCAAGACTAAGCTCACTTGGCTAAATTTAATTGATGAGCTGACAATTTGCTGATACATTTTAACACGCTGATGCTCTGATGATCGGTAGCTAAATTCAAGTAGGTAATTACAAAAAAAAAAACAACAACAACAACAAAAACTGCGTCAATTGATCCAAAAGGCGCCGAAATATCAATAAATTTGTTTACACTAACTGTGAAGCGATGCCCCTGATTAATTAGTGAATAACAAAAGACTGAAGCAACGAACTTGCGAGCATCAGGACGCGTGGATGATTGTCCGGCAAAGAATGTTACGGGTCGCAATTTTAATGCAATTAGCACACTATTAATCTTGATCAGAATCGAGCATTTTGTTTAATGGAAAACGATGTACACAAAACAGCTGCTGTTCATTAGGTTAGGTTGTGATGGGGGGGGGGGGGGGGGTTCAACAGCGTTTACAACTCAATACATTTTTTCATGGTTCATTAAAGGGTTCTGAACTTTGCCAGAATTTGGTGAGTAAGAGTGATACAAATTTTGGGGTGTTATCATGAGCAGTGAGTTTCAAATCAAATTGAAGAAGCATCTGCATCCATGGGTTGCCACATGCTCTGTGGTCTGTGTCATTCTCATCTTATTTCCTTGATGATGAAGAGGTTTTGGTTGATATGGCAGCAGCCTTTGGTTGGTTTTTGCTAATTGTTATTGAAATGCAAAATTTTATTATTAAAACCAAATAAATACTTCAGAATTGGAATTCGGTTGGAAAAGTTTACTGTGACATACTCGTTAGAGTCCGAATTTCTGGCAATGACAGTGGTGTTACAGTTGACCTGGCCAATGCCTGCCAATCCGTAGGTAAGACAACTACCAGTCCCTCTCAGATACTTGCAATACTTGCATCATCCCACCCAACATTTGGAAGATCATTCCCAGCAAACATTTTACGTAATTTTTTGAACACATTCGAGTCTTTTTCGAGTCCTCAATCTGACTAAAACAGTCAAAAATGCTATCATTTTCTGATCATAAATGATACTTTAGTCGGGAGAAAATGCTACCCTAGCCGTGACTCAGACTAAAGAGCCGTTTTAAACCCGTTTTTCTGATCAGTTTCGAATCATTTTTAAATCATTTGAGTGTCGTGTTTTAGTGGTATTTCACAAAATCACATTTTGAGCGTATTTATGAGTCATTTTCCAGTCTCATTTAATAGCACACGATAGGAATTTAATCATCAAAAGGGGTCGGAAAAGACTCAACAAGATGATTTTTGTAAAAATGATCTTCCAACAATCACCTTGATGAGACCTTTGATGATTAAAAAGGGATTACTGTCATGTGCGATTCAAAGAAGACTCAATAATGACTCATGCATATGCTCAAAATGTGCTTTTTCAAAATACGAATCGCATAATACTCTCGAATGACTCGAAAATGAGTCCAAACTGATCAGAAGAGCGGGCTTAAAACGACTCTCAAAGAAGATTCGCAGCTAGGGTACCATTTTCTGCCGACAAACGTATCATTTATGATCAAAAAACGAGATTAAGGAGTCGCAATAGACTCGAATGAGATCAAAAATATCTTAAAATGTTTGCTGGGATGTAGCTCTTCCTTCGAAAAGTGCTCTTAGCCCGCAGTGCGTATAGTTGTAGGATTTTAGTGACTTTAAAAATATTTCAAATTATTTTATTACCAACCAAATTTTGAAATCAAGCTCACTTTGTGTTTAGTCTCTTCAGTCTGTCAGCATCACATTTCATAGCAAATCACAACTACTTTATTCTCCATCGATATACATCGTCTGTATTACTTGAAAGTATTTATATTTTTCCAACAAAAAATGTATTCAAATATGATATGGAAACTAATAGTACATTTGGCTTATGCTTATTTTGCACGTTTGCGTCCTGCCTGGGCCACTTGTAAATGTTTGGGAAAGAAGAATGTCTTGGATCAATGGCTGAAGTATTGGTTCATATATGCGATAGTGCAAGTACCAGACTATTTTTGTAATAAATTTCTCCACTGGCTGCCTCACTATGAGATTATCAAGATGGCTTTGGTCGGTTACATTTGGTTTACAACTCCGAGCAGCAGTGTACAAATATTTGATTTTATTTGTCCCATATTGAAATGGATGGAACCGCATATTGAATTCCTAAATCAATGGGTTTGCAGAATTAAGCAATCTCTGTTCAAATTTTATAATCAGTTTCCGCTAATGGCTCCAGTAGATGAGGATGACTATTTAAAGCTGTCGGACGAGCAATACTTTGAATTGGATGAAGATGACAGTGGAACAGAGACAACAACTAAACGGGAGCCTATCGTTGAATTCTATGATGTTGAGAAGGAGCCAAATCTTGACATAATGGAATGCACAAACAGTCAATGGAATGTTAAAAATAAGAATAATAAGAAGATAGTGAAGCTGCAGATGGGTAAACATGATGTTTCTGTCACACCATTGCAACGCATTAAAATCGATTGTGGAGAAATGTTAGATACCCGAAAATGTTGAACTACAATTATGTTTTTGCATAAGTTTTGCATCTAATGAATAAAGTTTCACAAATGTGTGAAGATTCACAAACAATTTAAAAGGGTTATCTTTGTTAAACAAATTGTTGGCTCTTTAATAGTCTCTGAAATCGAAAAGTGTTTCTTAATGTTTAGCCCAGGTGGACTGGCCGTTGAAAATCATTTGAACATTCGTGTTTAGAGTACATGCTCCTATTTTAGTTAGCTTTTTAAAATATGGACTCGGCTGTTGATGCTGATCAAGAATACATATGAGTATAAATATTCTTTTTGTAAAGTAAAATGGGTTTTCTAAAGTGTCGATCAAGTGTATGTAACAGGCAGAGGGAAAAATCTTTGATTTTATAGAGTGTAAAATCGAAGATTTTTCCCTCTGCCCGTTACAAACACTTCTTCGACTTTAGTATACCCTTTTTACTCTACAAGTAACGTGTTATAAACACATGATTCTACGGGAATATGAACACACGACCTCTATGTTCTAATGCAAACGTCTTCAATAACAATAGCAATAGTTCAGTATCGCAATGCTACATTATTTACTAGGATTTGGTGTCAATTTGCAGCGAGCGCTTGCTAGTCGTGTGCACTATGATGCAACCGTCTGCTTTTTCCAGTCTTTTGGAGATCCAGAGTAAAAAAACTCCGACAAGTTTAAAGAATCATCTTAAAGAATCACCAAATCGAATACCGTTCTTTTTTTAAAGTCTTATAGAAATTTTCATCCTCGAATTGAGTTCATTGACAGTTGCTTTGAAAATACAAGCGTCACATGGAAGTATCATTTTATGTTACCCCCCTCGCCACCCAAATCAAAAATACAAATATTAAGTTCATAAATATTCAAATGCCCCATTAAATGTTCGAAATTAAAGTGTCCGCAATTAAAAAGGTAATTGTCACGCATTACAAGATCGATGTGAATATATCAATGAGTCGGTATGCGTGTGAGCGAATAAGAATACTCAGCACAGTGAACCCTCTACGTAAGACCAGCAGCTGCTGCCTGGTCTGGGTGAAATGGCAATGAACCATTAAAATGGAATTGATGTGGCTGCGATTGCAGTCAACTGAGCATCTCGAGATGTACATTGAAGTGGCCACCTGACCTCAATTTGGATGAGCTGCCAATGTGTTGGCTTATATAACCAAATGATTACGATATAGATCTAAATCTCCATCTATTCCCATCCCATCCCCCTCCACACTCCGCCAACACGTGTGGAGCCGAGCGCAAAAGTTTCGGTTTCTGTTTTGCGCCAGGCGACATTTACCCGGTGATAGAAATCTATTAATGAGCTGTGACATTTCTTGTTCAACCTGCAGCGACGAGTTTCGGTTACTGTGTTTTTGTTTTCAAGCCGAACTCATTACTTTTATGTGAATTTCGTGTTAATTACTTTGCATTTGTTTACATTGTCTTAAATTTGTTGTGTTTATTGGCCGCCAAGCTGTGCTTTCTCACAGCCTGTCGAGGATGAGATCGAGAAATGGCAGGCGCATTGGCATTACATTTATTTGGGCAATCGATTGCATAAAATATTATTCGACACGTTTTCGGGTGAAATATTGAACCCGCAACGGGTTTAGTGTTTGTGGATTTGGGTGACACATTTTGTTATTATTTTGATGGGAATCACATCTGTTAATGAAAGAACTTTACAGATCAATCATTATGCTTCAATGCCATTAGATCACGCCTAGCTTTTCTCCTCTCCACTCGAGGCATTAGCTTCCTGTACTAAACGCCAATGAAGTCAATGTCTTAATGACAACATTTTAATTGTCGCTAATATATTTTGTTGTTTGATTTTTTTTTACAAGTAATTAAACAATGTCAAAATTGTGGCTTATGCTTTAGAGAATTTGCATTGTTTGAGTAACGTAGCGATGGCCAGTTGAAGATTAATGAAAACAAATCTTTACAACATTAATCAAATGCTTTTCAACGGCAGCTCGAAAAGTCAGTCAACTCACTCGAACGCCGTTGCACTCGATCGCAAACTCAATTCGCCAAAGCTTGAGTGAGTCTTTGGAAAATGCAAGTGATTTCGTTTTCGTTTTCGCTTTCAATGGAGAGCTTTCCAAGGCTTTGGCAGCTTTTCACGGGCCTAAACAATGTGAGCCAAGTTGATCGACGGTTTTACGTGTTTGGGCCAAAGCTCTTTTGTTTGGTTTGTTTGTTGCCATCTCGCTCACAGCTTTTTTGATCGTGAGCTCTATAATTTGTGTGTGGACTGGCTGAGCTGGGCTGCTCCAAGCGAGCGTTAACTTTAGTGTGCGCCGACCAGTTTCCGTAGACGGCCACAAGAAACCCAAACGCTGGCCGCGTTGCGTCTAAGAAACGAAAATAATCAAGCCAAAACGAAAAACAAAGAGATTGCAGCTTACATAAGGCAAAGTTATTCTTCCAGTGCAGTGACGTCATAGCAAAAAATAAAAGCCAACAAAAGTGCAACAAAGGCAGCTCCAACTTCTCCCCCCAAGCTCCATTTTGCAATCTCTCAATTCCCCCCGTTTTCGTAGTCGTGCAAAAAATACAGCAGCAACAACAACAACAACAACAGCAACGGCAAAAAAAAGAAGAAATATCGAAAAAAAAGTGAATCTGCCTTTCAGTTATCTCCCATCTCCATCGCACTCGCACCTCATCGTCGCGTATTTTTATTGTTTATGTTTTTTTTCCATGTTCTGAGCCCGCGCGCCCAGAAGGTTAATATACACACAATCACAATGAAATGAAATTGAGTGAAAAATAAATTTCGTTAACTGCAACAGCAACAGCAACAGCAACAAAGCGACAAAATTAAAAAAGAAGAAAAAAATTCACTGCCAAGCAAATTTCACGCCGTATTTAATCTTAGCTCACTGCCCGCCTTTAGCTTAATCGCTTGTCGTCTTTCTTTCCGTTCCGTTCGGTGTTCGGTGTTGTTCTGTGTTGTTCTGTGTTTCGTCGTTGTCGTTGAATTTCGTCCATCGTCCGCGTAGCGACAGAATAAGAATAACCAAAACACACGGTCTATAAGTCGGGAAACGTTCTTCATCTTCTAATAAATCCATTCAGTTAGAGAAAGTGTTTTTGGTGTAGTACTTCGGATATGCAAAGAATGTGGCAATAAATTGGAATTACAGAAGATTTCACAAAACGAAAAATTTGCCCAAAAGAAAGTTAAAGTTGATCCAAGAAACAGAAGGGACTTTAGGTGAGTGCTTAATGTGGGTTTTAAGTTAAAGCTAATTTTAAGTCTGTATAAAAAAGGATTAAAAATAATCTTTGACCAAGGATTGGGATTATTCTTTTACCAAATCAAGCTAAGATATAGAATTCTGCTGACAATCTTTTAAGAAACATGGGCTCAGAAGCTTTCAAACTATTTTCTTTTATATGAAAAAACATGGTTTATAAAAATCAAAAGTTTTTACCATATTTTCTTTCAAATTTAAATAACCAATTAAATAATAAAAGCTAAAGAAACTTATTACTAAATTACGATTAATTAACGCATTGTACATCAACAATGTATACGGTTATGTTATCAGTTTAACAGCTCTCAAGGAATTTTCTTACAAATATTTGAAATCTCTGTTGCTCATAATAGGATAAAAATAGATCATCTAAAACCACTGGCAATAATTTTTAAATCCATACCAAAGTCGCTTAAGATAGGCTTTTCTCATTGGCCCATTGAAAAAATTTAATAACTTTTTGTAGCAAAAAAAAATAAATTACATTCCCTCACATATTTTGTTTTCCAAAACAACCTTTATATACATTTGCCAAGCCGAACTAGTCTCGGAATCTCCTGGGCACAAGACAAAGGGACCTACAGTTAAACGCAGAATCCGAACGGTATTGTTTGAGGAGCTTTTTCATGGCCAGTTACTGCAAAGCTGGCGCCAATAGCTTGTAAAGGTGACCTGGTGTGAAAGTTTTTAAAGAAACTCCTTTTTCATTAGATGTCCTGAGGAATCGGGATCGAACCCACGATCTCTTGCACAGCACAGTAGAGTGAGGTTATTTATATTTTCTGATACAGCAACAAATAATGAAGTTTGTTTACAAAATAGGTTTGTTACAGTTTTTTAGGGACTTTTTTTATTTACCTTCCAGGCCTCAACCAGAACACAACCACATTACTTCTTATAAGTAAAAACACTTTGCTGTTTGAAAGTGTTTCTATTTTTTTAAAGTACTATGCCATAAGATTAAAAAAAGAAATTCCAAATTAGTGATAACCTTATCAAACACCAAAAGCTTTGTAAAATAAAGTTACTTAGGAAAATTTGCTTAAACTTTTTTTTGTTGTTTTCGTTGACCCACCCCTAATTCTTCAACAAGACCCAATGAGACTACCATCTTAGCTCAGGCGGCTTTCTTGACTCTAGACATTAATCAGAAAAGTCAAGTAAAACCGAGTCCGTCTGTTTCCGAGAGTTTTAAAGCAACATTTACCAAACCTTGGACGAAGTCGTTAAATACACATACGCTGCACATTTCCTTAAAAAAAATTGGCATATATTTATTAATAGTACTTTTACACAATTCTACAAAATTTTTTCTTTGAAAATGTTTCTACATTTCTACAAAATATTGTCAGAAGCAGATGAACCCCAAACCCCAACTTATAATCTAGTTTAGAATATGTTAAAGACTTTCGTAAATAATAAAGTAATCAAAGTGAATTTTATAATGGGTTTGGCCCAGGTCCCGAACCCATCTATAATAATGATATGAGTATTGTATTGCATCTAAATTCTTGTGTTAAGCTGTTTTTTAAGCTGAGACTTATTTGAAATAGATGGAGTTCCACTTGGCTTCAGATTCGAGAGGTCATATAATGTATCAGCTCAGGGCTTAAAATCACTAGCAAGGATCGGTTCGGCTAAAATATTTTTAAAAAGTATTGCTTCTGCAGCTGTTTTTATAATAATGATCTAGCCTAAACAATTTATAGTTAATAAACTTAGCTAGTGTCTCGTATTATATTTGGAATATCAGTATTCAAAATGTTCTTTATAAAATAAAACATTATATAACTTTCTTTAAACTAACTGTATTCCTTTAAGAATCATTTCAAATTAAATTAAATTCTATTTGATCCTTACTGAAATATTAATATATTAATCAATCTTCCAATGTGTTTTACCTAATCAAAGTTTTGGGACTTTAAACAGACTTGATGACTTTAATGAAACAAATATTGTGTGTTTCTTGTAAAATCTCTTTGAATTTCACTTTTACTAATAAAAAATCAAGGAGTTTACTTAACCTTGCGTTTAGTAACAAATGTGTACCACAACTAACTACCAAATATAATTTCATTTTCATACTTAATAAATTAACAAATGCAAATCTATGGCTTTAGCTAACATGCTTAAATAACGCAGAGTGCTATGGTTTTCATTGAGCATCACCTGATTTTTGGTCATCTTTCAACTGCCTTCTTACTGGTCCCTGGCAGTATGCTCCAGACCAAGTGTCTCCACCCTAAAACCATGCAATTATTCACTAATCCACATATGTATGACATTTTTCACTAAAAAGTTTTACTAATTGATGGACAAGTTTTTAAGTTTGCTACTATTCTTAGTTCTAATGAAACAGCCTTCACAAGTTTTGGAAACATTTTAGCTCAGCTTAGAGAAAGAGAGATGCTAATTAACTAACATTTTCAGGTTTAAAAAAATCATTTTATTTTTAGCTTTCATTTCAAGCGCCTCTGTAATGTATATTCCTTAATATTCCTGCAGTTATTTTTGGTCTGCGCTTTCTTAGTCGCTTTTATTGTTTGCAATTATAGCACTTACTTTTTATTTTGTTTTAAATTAACAATCAAAAGCTTAACCACGAAGAAGTGAGAGAATAAGATGCAGAGAGTGTAAGATAGAGAGACAGAGGAAGCTTTCCAAGTTTAAAGTAAACTTGGCACTTTCTAAGGTGTTTGCTATTCTTTGGAAATCACGTAACGACAGCTCTTAGTTGTTTTAAATTTATTTTTTTATACTAATTTATTGAGAAAACCTTGCCAGGGCAAGTGCTTTGCTCATCATTCATGTTTATGTTTCAGTGTTTTTTTTTCTGTTTTTTTTTTTTTGCATTTGTTTCATTTGATATTTTCATTGACACCGAAGAAGAAACCAGAGTAACCTGTTTTATGACTGCCTAGGCATTCAACTTTGTTTGTTTTGTATTTTCATAATATTTATTTGTTGTACTAATAATATAGTTTTCCAGTTTCTCATTTATAAAACCATTGGCGAATAGTCTTTTAATTAGCTTTTAACATTTTATGGCTTTATTTAGCTTAAGATTAATTGGTTTCTGGCCACAAGTTTGTAAAAAACTAACAATTTTTAACAGCAAACACTTAGAAAATTTTCAAATCGGGAGGATTGACCTTTGCTTAAATATCAGCCAGCATTAGTTCCTTAATAAGGTATGGTTTAGTTCAGCCATTTGGCTCACGACATTATGCTTGTTTGGAAGGCAATTTCTGTTTGATTTAAGGAAATTGGTTCAGTTTCGATTAAATATGGGACTGATTGTCATGTGCTCAACTGATTGTGCCCCCAAAATAAATGCTCTTTTCTTTTCATTCGTTTAAGTGGCATTTGTACAGCTAATTTTTAGGTTGAAACTGTTGTATGATAGCTCTGATCGGTTTACAGACAGCTTATATCTCTGTACCTTAATACCTATGAATATACATATCAAGAAACATACCCCCTTTTCCACCTTCTCTTAGGCTTCCTTGAGTAATTGGTTAACAATTAGTTTATATTAAAATTAGCTTCATAATTGGCCAATAAAAGCCCAGACGTTCTTTCCGTAATCTTAAAAAATTCATCTAAAATCAGAAAACACTCAACTAATGGCATAATTCTCATATAAGTACAGTGTCAGATTAAGATTCCCAGTGCCACATGTGTCATTTGCTGCAAAGAATTGCTGAAGAAATACTTAGAACTGTTTCGGCAGGTATTCCGATTAAGAAGGCGCGATTTTCAAAAATCTGAAGAGTTTATCAGAAATTGATTGAGCTTAAAAATGACCAAGATTAATTTATGTATAGTTGCTTGACAAAGGAATTTGAATAAGTATTGAAATATAATTTGCCAGTTTTGTTCATTCCTCTGCAACAACTGCCCATTAACGATTTAAAAACCTTGGATTTATGGACAGACTGACATATAGATTCAACTTGACACGCAATGAATACTCAACAAGGCCCCTAACTTTGGGGACAAGCAGAAGAACTAGGGAACTAAATGAATAAATTTTACACTAATTTCAAGAAACTCATCCAACCAGTTTTCATTCTAAGAGTCTAAATACCAGTGGAAATTTTCTAAAAAAAAATTATTCATAAATATTGATGCACACTTATTTAGCAGTTAGCCAAGAAAACCATCATCAACCTTTTTTTTTTTTAAATTATTCAATAGCATGGCCAAGCATATGGTGCGTATACGTAATATGATAAGCATGGAAGAAAAAAACACATAAAAGAAACCAACTAAAAACCAGTTTTAGAGTAATTTTCAACAAAATTAAAATGCCATTAAAATGTGCAAATATATTGAAAAACTGCAAGCAAATTATAAGCAAAATATGAAGAGAAAAAAAAAACGCCACATTGCGTATACGTAATATGCCAACTAATTAAATACGTATAAAAAAAAAATGATGCGCACAACACGAACACAAATGACAGACTTGGATAATTGTGGCAGACCCAAAGAAATGTGAAGAGTCCAACGTAAAGAACATGCAACAACAACAACAACAGCAACACCAACTAAAGTTGCTTTCGAAAAAAAAAAAAAATATTTCGGAATTAAAATTTTTTTTATTTTGCTGCAATTATTTTTTGCTCTTGTTATAATTTTCCAGCTGTTGTTTTGTTACAACACAAAAACAAAAAGCAAATAAAAAACTGGCTGATTGCGTGCCATTGCGGTCGATGTCGAAGCCGGCAACTGTCGGAAAAACTTAACTTTAAACCGCAAAATGAAAGTGAAATTGAAATTGAAGAAGACTTTGATATTGTATTTGCTTTTATTGTTATACGGTTGCAGCGTGTTTACTTGTAATGAGTAAATCTATTGCATTTTTGACATTTGCATTTTGTTATTGTTTTTCATTGTTTGTGATTGGCCAGCATTTTGACTAATTGAATTTATGATCAATTGCATATTTATGACTCGAAACTAGGAAGTGTTTAGAAATCGTTAGAAATTTGTGTTCAAGTTAAATGATATTTTTCCATAATGTAGTTTTTAAGGTTCGCTGAGCATTGAGGGGAAAATTGTAAGAAAATTCATTTTACAATTATGTTTTGCTGTGGTTATTTGTGCTGTAATGTTAACATAATATATCATATTTTGAAAAACAAAATAAGAGAAAGCTTTTCCCGAAACCCAATAATAAAAATTTCATTTCGATAAGACTGATTGAAACTGAAATACTTTGATTGAATAACGGATTTTTACTTATCGGGACGTTACATTTAACAGTTCTGACCTGCATTATCTAATTGGAACACAGATTCCCACCAATAAACAGGCATTAACATTAGATTTCGAGGGCTAAAAAGCTTCCATCTAATTGTTTCCACCTTTTAAAACCATTTGCACAGCTGTTTTTGGCTTGCCTACTTAGCTTGTCAGCCACTTTTCAGCACACACATTCAAGGTACAAGTTCCCAACATTCATTGTTTGCCAATTGAAACAATGGCAAAGATTCGCTCGCCCTTACACACACACACACCCCCACACCCGCACATCTGCACACCCGCACACACAAGTTGCTAATGCAAAAAAAGTTCAGGTCACAGACATTTTACGTAATCCTCTTTTACCGGCAACTTGCAAAGCCAAAAAAAGTATCAAAATTTATTATCTTTTGTGTGGAGATTTTTGTTCGCAAAACGTTTCACAGTTGAACTTTGTTATGTCAGCTGTAGTGTGACTGCTGGTGTGGGTGGTGGTGAGACAGTTTTGGGTAAACAAATGGAGCAGCGATAAATGGCGATAAAAAAAAATGCTGGCATTTAATTGCGTAAATGGATTTTCCCTTCTTGGGGGCAAGCAAATTGCGTTGGGGCGTGCCACCTTTCAGCCTAGG